>JAWXYG010000004.1:21321532-22521532 GCA_034222035.1 Acacia crassicarpa
GATTAGATTAAGGAAGTTAGTTAAGTTAGTTTATATGACATTATTTTATAAAACATTCTAGTCATCTTCTTTAATTCACTCATTCCCTCTCTTCTTTGATTATCGTTGAGAGAGCATCAATAGGGTTAAGTTAGGAAAATGTTGACAAATATGGAAATTGTCTTATATTTAGAACCAAGATCAATTTTCCAAATATGTCTTATATTAAGGGCCATAAGAAGTATTTACTTTAGAAAAATTCACTTTTACCATGGTTGGACTACTACATCGCTTCCCCTCTTTGTGGTTCAATCTCTGAAGTTTGATCCATTTTCTACAACATCCGATCTATTATTAGTCCAATCACAGTCCTCCACCTAGTGGATTCCACTTCCAAGTCTTCAAGTTTTCTGGCGCCGCTTGTGCTTTGTCTGTCATTTTTTTGTCTTGTGACTGATAAAATTTTGTTGTATTGTACTCATTTACATTAGGCATTTACTGTTGTCAATACTTAGGTGAGCACTAATCTAAAGCTATGATGTGATGGCTGCGTGTATTTGGTGTTAAACATTTCACTGATATCAGGTTGATTTACTGATATGGCTTTCACCCATCAGAGTTTATGGGTAGAAGAGGCTCATTTACACAGAAAACTTGATCTTTCTTATATTTTTCGGGGTAATCAAATGAAGATTCACTTGTAACACTCAACTGATGATATGAAAATTTGACCAAAATAATAGTCACTAAATTGTACTTTCTGTAATAATTTTTTCACGACTTTAAATTACAGAATTGTATCTCTGCTTGCAGCATGTTGAAGCGTGGATACAAATCAAAGGCATGGAGTGGTCCTCAGAATTGGCGAGTCCCATTACTTCTTTTATTTCTTACACTGATGCTAGTTGGACTTTTTTTACTATTTCAAGATGAATTTCAAAGGCCTAATTTATCTGACGTACTTAAAAAACAAGAGTGGAATAGATTTGACTCAGTTGTGCAATTGCATCCGACAGTAGAGTTCCGGAATGGAACAGATATAATATGGCAAACACCTGAATCACCCAAGGCTGTTCTCTTTCTGGCTCATGGATGTGATTGCCAAGCGGTCAACTTTTGGGATCAATCGCCTGAGTGCCCGAACTGCGTTGGCCTACCTGAAGATCGATTAATTGTACTTAATGCTCTTGCTCGACAGTTTGCTGTTATTACCATTTCAAGTGCTGGAAGATGCTGGCAGTTGAATGAAGAAGTTTTAATTGTTAAAAACATTATCAATTGGTGGATTAGTGAAAGGAAACTTGAGAAACTTCCTCTTGTAGCTTTGGGTGCTTCTTCTGGTGGATATTTTGTATCTGTACTTGCTAATATCATGAAGTTTAGTAGCATTGTGCTCATGATTGCCGAAGGAAAATTTGGGCTAATGAATATAAAAAAGGACTATCCTCCTACTCTCTTTGTGCACATGCCCAAAGATCTCTATAGGCAGCTGAAAATAGATGAATATGTGAATGTTCTTAAAGATAAAAGGATTGATGTTGATGTTATTGAATGCTTGGAAATCCCCTTATCGCCAAACACTTTAGCCGATAGAATTCCCAGACTTGGTCAAACTGTTTCTGCAGGGCTGTTTGAGTTCTTTCAGGAAAAAGGCTTTATTGATGATAAAGGATACTTGAAGAAAGATGGGCGTGCATTAAATTGGAAAAAGGCTCTTCAGGAGAAGAAAAGTCTCTTACTTGATAAGCGTCTGTTGCCACACATCCAAGAGGAGCTAAACCTTGCATTCGCTTACCATGAGATGACTAGTGTTCATTCTGACAAAATTTTCAAGTGGTTTGAATCTCACATAAGCTAATGGTGGTGGGACCTTACTGTGAGTTTTTTCTCTTTTTCATTTTTGTAATATATAGCCATTATGATTTTTGACTCTGTCTTTTCCTTGCAATATTAGGTAAATAGTCTTCCTCTTACTTTTGTAATATACAGTTGTCGACATGTAAAGACTTCCTGTGATGGATCCTTCTGGTCATACCGATTAGATACAGATAAGATACAGATATTACGACAGCTCAAAGTATTTAGTATTGAACTATTCATGTGCAATTTATGGTATCTGTTACCAGTACTGAGCAAGTATTGACACAGAATGACTCTTATAGTTCATATTAATGCGGCACCAACATCACCTAGAATGACACCCAAACATGAGAAGAAAACAACACCAACGTGTTTGACTGTCTGATGTTATAATGAACCCATAAACCATATTCAACTTTACATTAATGAAAAAGGATTACCTTTTAGGGAAAAAACAGAAGAGAGCCATAAGTATAGGAGGATACCTATATTTATGGGGTTCAGCTGCTGCTAAGTCCACTTAAAAAGGACACTAACTTGACCTAGTGTAAGTATTAGTCACTCATTTTTCCTCCACATTTATGATTTTCTATGTTCTATCTTAGGATATTGACTAAACTATCAAACCTAAGAAGATGACATGTCTGATTGTCTGATGTTATGGGGAACCCATAAATCATAATCAACTTTACATTGATAAAAAAAGGATTTACTTTTAGGAAAAGCTGAAGAAAGTGACAAGATGTTGTTTGGATTGAGTGATAAATAGGGAGAAGAGAATACTATGAAGGAAAACTTTCACAATTAGTAAAAAAAATTTACTTTTATCAAAACAAAGGGTAAGTGTAAAAGCATGGCTATATTTATGGCGTTCAGCTGCTGCCGATGCTAAGTGCACTTAAATTGGACACCAACTAGACTTCCTATAACCATAACTCACCCATTTTCCCTGTACAATTATGGTTTTGTATGTTCTATTTCTTGGGGACCCCTAGGATTCTGACTAATGTTTCGTGTCTGTCTTCATATTGACATGTAGACTGCCAAACCATGCATATACATTCGACTAAAGAGACAATAAAAACTAAACTTTGAACATGGTGGGTGTGGGCCGTGCTTTTGTCTGTCTCCACAACCCAGCAACCTTGCTGTCACTTTAAATGGAATCCATGTACCTTATACCGTACGTACAGCTAATTGCCAACTGTGTGGCCAACTTTGGATTACTAGTATAGAAATAAGATTCATTTCAGATTGGGGGAGGACACTCAGCCCCCGTTTGAATTAAAAAAAATGTGGGAATAGAAATGAAAAGAATGTAATGAAATGAAATGAAAAATATTTTGACTCGATGCGTTTGGTTGGTACTGGAAAAAAATGGGTTGATAAGAAAATTTTTGTTTGGTTGGAAGAAAATAAGGTAGAAAAATGAGGTAAAATATCATTTTGCTTTTACAGATGAAATATTTTTTTTATACCACATAAAACCAATCGCGCATTGCACAGTACACACTCGAGAATACTTTATCAATTCTTGATAATTGGAGCAGCACTAATCAAGAGCGATGGTGTGGGTGGCTGATTTTGTAAAGGAGAACAGAAGCTGGAGCAGCACTAATCAAGAGCGATGGTGTGGGTGGCTGATTTTGTAAAGGAGAACAGAAGCGTTTAGTTACCCCATGATCAAACAACAATTCTCCGTGTCTCAAGATCTGGTTTGACTGAAAATGCAGGAGGTAGTTAGGTCCGCCATCATCACCAGTGCGACTTCCTCCTCCTCCTCCGAGTCCAACGTGGAGGCCCAATTGAGTAATACCGAGTTGAAGTTGAATTTTTATGCTGCTTATGATTCTCTCGGATCTTCAAATTCGTCTTTTTTGGTGGTTTTGTGGTTTCCAAATAATTAAAAGCTGGAGATTAGTGAGTTACGTCGTAGATTGAAGACACTCGCAATGCAGGGAGAACCTATACCAGCAAATTTTGTTCTCTTCTTCGCAGATTGAAGACACAAAAGAAGCGCTCACAAATGGTAAGTTTGTCTACTTTGATTTTCTTGCTCCACTGGAAAATGGTTCCCACCAATTTTCCCATGTATAAGGGAAAATCACCCCGCCACTGGAAAACATTTTGCCGGGAAAATGCAAATCAAACAGCCACACGCAATAGAAAATACTCATTTTTCTTTTGCTTCCCCCAATTTTCCGCGATCCAAACGGGCCCTCAAGGATTACCTATCATAGAATTTTGAATGCATGCCAAATCCTCATCACTGACCGTTTAATTAACAGTTTTGAACCTCCCAACTGCTGGTTGACTCTTAAAAAAGGGTAACATTACACCGATTTTGAAAGATTATGTGCTATATTGTTCCATAATTTTCGTTGAGGAGTTCATATTTTCTCCAAAGATACTTTTAGAACAAAAATAAACTTTCTTTGACAGGTCATTTTTGAATTTAAAGTACGATGAAACTTTATTCAAAGTTGAGAAACCAAAGAAGCTGCTAACGATGTTTGTAATAGTACTGACAAATTAAAATATCCTTGTCATAGTAACACTGAAGAATAAAAAACAAACACAAACACACAAACTAGCTGATAAATTATCAAAGTCATACATCTAATAAAACACTTTCATTTCAATAAACGGAGGAACACATATAGAAACCAAATAATTGCTGTTGATCATATCATATCATATCAGATCAATCTCGAGGCTTCATTCTTCCTTCATTGGCCATTCTGAAGAGATGAGCCTGAGCTGCAGCAGCTTTGTTAGAGCCAATGGAAGCGACAAATCTATCTCTGACTTGGTTGGTGGTGTAAGGGAACTTGGTGTTGACAAGGGAGTTGAGGAATGAAGCAGTGCCTTCTCTGTAGAGAGCTCCAAGGCCATCAGTTCTTGTGTTGGAGAGTGCTTGAGGCAAGCTCATGCCTGCTCCACTGAATCCTGGAATTGTACCTGTCCCTCCAAATGCACTCCCTAGTGTTCCCCACCATCCAAGTAATCCCCAGATCATGCCTGGGTGGTTTCTCCAGTAGCTGCACATTAAACCAGTAAGTTCACTTGTTGTAGAGGGTCAGGATATTTGATATGATACGATAAGATATAGTAATGTGTTGAGTGTGATAATTTTTAAAATTTTAAAATGAAAATGTAAGAAGTGGGGTGTGACAAATTAACAATGGTTAAATTTTAAGTGAATATTTCAAATGTACATTAGATGGTCATAATGAATATAAATAAAAATATAAAATGAATTGTAGTTTTTCAGTTCTAACTGGCAACACTTTTTGGTACATTTCAAAAATTATGCAATAAAATATTGCCATAGAATAAAGACCAGCATACTTCTAAACTAAAAATATATCAGTTGTATTATATATATATATATATATATATAAGTGTGTATATATATAGTGAAGCACCTGAATGAAAAAATGAGGCTGTATTGTGTCTAACATATATCCAATACTATGGGCCATAGCTCAACACTTCCAGGTACATTAAATCTCTCTCTCTCTCCCTCTCTCTCTCTCTCTATATATATATATCTATAAATAATTCTCTTTTATACCTGAGTCATTATATAGTTGCTTCTTATTTCTTGCATGAAATATAATGTTTGTGGAGTAAGCAAATGAAAGAAACTTATACCTGCAAGTACCAGTGAAAGGAGAAGGAGAAGGAGAAGGAGAAGGAACATAAGGAGGTGATGAAGGGACATTGGGGGTGCCTGGGTCAGTTGGGGTGGCTGGTGGACTGCCACCTCCATGAGAAGGTGGTGGATTATAGTAACCACCACCACCACCACCGTGTGACGGTGGGTTTGATGGGTTAGACGGTGCTGACGGCGTTGGAGATGGATCATGATGTGGTGGTGAACCACAGTTCCTGCCGGAGGGTGTTGATGGTGTTGGGTTATAACCACCACCACCTCCATGTGACGGTGTTGTATGAGAAGGTGGTGGTGAGCTTCCATAACCACCACCACCACCACCACCAGAGCCATGAGGTGGAGGACTCCCATATGATGGAACTGCAAGGGAAAAAAAACAGTTCTCAAAAAGAGTTTCTCTTTAAGCATTTGATTATTCAAACCTACTACATCTCATCATGCATAGCCATGAACACCAGAGAGAGAGGGAGAGAGATTGAGGGACACCTGAGGGAGGAGATCCTGCACGTGGGTCTGGAAAAAAGCTTTTTTGGTCTTCAATGGTGGTGGTGGAGGACATCACAGGGATTACGAGGTTGTGGGAGATCAATGCAGTGAAGAGTGTGAATATGAATAGTGAAGCAGCTGGGCTGCTTCTTCTGATCTTCTTCTCCATGTCAGAGTGTTCTTAGAACAAAACACAGTGAAGAAGAAGAAAGAACGAAGGAGGATATAGGGTTTGAAGAGTGGATTGGAGAAGGGTGTGAAGAAGGAATATATAAGAGGGATTGGTTCACACAGGGAGTGAAGTTAATTTTTACAGGTGGAGAAGTATATGGTTAGTTGATGTTTTGCAGACAGCATTTACTCATACTCTGTAGTACTACTGTTCACTTTTTTCTTCTCCTACAATAATGTTTTTTTTGTTTTGTTTTGTTTTGTTTTTGTGGGGGAGGGGGGGAGGGGGGAGAAAGAAAAGAAAACAGTGAAGGAGCTTAAAGATGCAGGACTTGCTTCCTGTGGTCAGGAAGTAACTATTTTCATGGCACGTTCATTCTATAAATAATTTTTGAAGCATATTACAGAGACCAATGACCCTAGTTAAATTCAATTAGAGACATTATTTTTTAAGAAATATATAGAATTTTTAATATTTCATTCATGTAATTCTAACTTCTTATGAATTCACACTTAATTATTGAAGGATCTTTTTTGGAATTATGGTAAAAAATTGATCTTTTTGGAATAAAATTATTAATAAATTATCGTCTTCTCTAAAACAGTTTATATAATGAAACATGAAATAACTAAAAAAAATGTATATAGGTCGGCACTGATGGAGTAAATCAAACCAATAATACACATAAAAAATGTTCAGGAACATTTTTAAGAAATGTAATTCTTTTTTCACCATTGTAAGAAATGTAATTCACTTGTAATATACTCCATCTATCCCTATATATAAGTGTTTTTTATTTGAATAAGATTGTCCCTAAATATAATATCCCTTGAGTTTCTTTTAATAATAAATGCATTTTTCCATCAATTAATTATTATATTATATATTCTCTTTCATCCTTTTATTATTATAATTCTCTCACTTTTTCATAAATAGGGGGATTTTTTTGGAAAAAAATTTAAATTTTCTACATAATTATTACATTTAAATATTTTTAATTATTTTTTAAAATCTCACAATTCGTTAAATTAAGAAAGGATTCAGTAGTTCAGGACTTTCTGACCTGTTGGCCAAAATTCCTACACATGCTTCTCTTTCTTTTTCAATTAAATTAAGAGATCCCACGTGAAAACAATTGGGAAAATTCTAAAAGAGACTTCCAAAATTTTAAAATTCTAAATTAATAATTTTCCACTAAAACAAGTTATGAATTACTTAACGAGTGTAGTTAGTTCATTAGAAGTTATATGAATCAAACTTAATTTTGAATTTTGAAATTGGAAAATACTTAGATTAAGTTCCTTATATCTATTTCATCAAGTTTTTCAATAACTTGTAACTATGTATCCTATTTTTGAATTAATATCGTTTTAATTATAAACCAACATGAAAAAATTAGGACACATGATCTTATATAATTAGTGAACTTGATGTAATGGATATAAAGAACTTAATATAAGTATGGTCCTTTGAAATATTGGAATCTTGTTTTTAAGATTTTCCCAAAACAATACTCATCAAACACTTTATCTGAAAAATATGCAAAAACCAAATAAATCACTTCGACAAAGTTACATATATTTAGTTAATGATATTTTAATTTAGAGGTATGAAATCTCTTATAAGTAGGGGATTGCAAATTTGATCTTATTTATAATTTCAAGTTGATAGCGTCCACCCTTTAAATAAAAAACATTACACTGATTCATAGGACATACATGTGTGCTCAAATGCAAGTCACTTGTAGTGAAAAAATTTGATTCAAAATATAAAACTTGTAGTTGTAAGGTAACTATTGATATTTTTTCAATTTTACCCCATTTAATTTCTATTGGAAAGAGAGAAAAAGAAGAGAGACGCAAAAATTATGTATAAATTTAATGCATTTCTTAGTATGTGACAATGTAGTATAAGAGATTTACACCTAAACACAGTGTGGTATAAGAATTTTACTTCCAAATTAAGAACTTCGTTATACTTCAGTCCTATATATAAGGTCTCATATTTATTTATTTATTTTATGGACTTATCCCTTTTTATAATGTCTCCTTTGAATTTGTTTCAATAATAAATTCATTTTTACCCATTTTATCCTTAATTACTTTCATATATTATATTAAATAAAATGGTCACTTATTTCTTTTATAGGGTTTAAATTTCTCTTGTTACATGAGAAGAAGAAGATTCTTACATACACATGAAATGGTGGGATTCACACACACACACACATATATAATGCTAATTATATTCTCATGTATATGTGACATGAAAGTATACTTCTCCTACAACATGAGAAGTGTTTTTTCCTTCTTTTATTTCCTCTTATTCTCTTTATTCTCTCACATCAAGTTCCCTCATATATTCTCTTTCATCATTTTCTCATTTACTACTCATTCTCTTACTCATTTACAAATAAGGGCATTTTGAAGGAAAAATTATATTTTCTACACATTTATTATTTTTAACTGTTTTCTAAAACCTCACAATTCAGTTAAAAGAACTTTATATACTGGGACAGAGAGAGGAATTCATAAATATGTTTGTCATTAGTTGAATTAGGAGGTGTAATGGCCAAAAAAATTAAGAGGTGAATTATGACCATAATGAACTTTTTGAAGCGCGACTCACATAACTTTTTTTGATGTAAAGAACAAAGCTGTGATACTGCCAAAAGTTTTGGAGAGTGATATAAATAGAGATGGGAAAAAAAAATCAAAACTGAAAAGTTTTTGAGCTCGCATTCTTGTTAATGAATTGGTAGGTATATTCATTAAATGTGGTGGGTGTTGCCTTAAAATTGAAATAACCTCTCCCCTTTTAGTTTTTAAAGGTGGGGTTGGAGAAAGGGAGATGGCTTCTCTCCTTTGTTATTGACATCCACTGCCATTATTAACGGGGTTGGCATAAGTGGTAAGTGATTTGTGTCGTTTAAGTAAGATCTCAAATTCGAGTCATGTGAATGTAAAAAAACTCTGTTGGGAGACTTACCTATCATAACCAGATGTATGACGCATGTTAGATCTGGATTAGTCAGGGCGAAGTTTTGGATACTGGATGGACCAAAAAAAAAAATCCGCTGCCATTTTTTTCTCCTAAATTGCACCGATTTGTGTGTAAAATTATTGATATTAATCAAATGTTTTTTTAGCAAAACTGCTGATGGCATGACAAATGTATTTTCACCACTTTAAAAAGTTTACCTTACTATTTATTAAATAATCAATTTTATACATTTTTTTGTTTTTTGCAGGAGTAAAAATTTTTCTTAGCGGAAGAAATTATCTGCAATTTTTTCAATAATAAATTATTTTTTAAGAATTACTGATTATAAAATTATCTTTATTCCTAATTATGAATATGTTAAAATATTTTTTTAAAATGAAATTAAATCTTTATCATCCAAAATCATTCTGTTTCTAAGAATCACGGTTTTTAAGCGAGGGAAGAAAAATTACTCAGCAAAAACTCTTTATTTGAAACTGATTATTCAATAAATAGAAGGCTAAAGTATACTTTTAGTCTTTTAAATTTATATAAGGTATATTTTTAGTCCCTTAACTTTATAAAGTATACTTTTAGTCCTATAATTCTAACACCGTTAGTTTTTCTAACGGAAAATGCAAATGTAAGTGATAACTGTGTAATTAAATGCTATTAAGTTTAAATTTAAAATATGGATAAATTGAAGAATATATGAAATTTGTGTAATTAAATGTTATTAGTCATCAGTTGAGTTCACTGTATTATCGTTTTCCATTAGCAACATTAACAGTATTAGAATTTTAAGACCAAAAGTATACTTTATAAAGTTAAGGGAGCAAAAGTATGCCTTATATAAAACTTAAAGGACTAAAAGTATATTTTAGCCTAAATAGAAATTCAAACTTAAAAAAAAAATACATTTTTTATATTATCGGTAATGGAAAGGAGAGATCAGTTGATGGCAGCGGAAAATGTGCACACAAAATGTTGTACCTTTAAATATCAATAATTTTTTGAGAAAATACATAAGAGGGCCTTTTTAGCTCCAAAAAAGGCCATAAAATTCTGAAAATCTCAGAAAATGCCCCAAAGTCCTTTTTGATATTTGAATTAGCGCTTATATGTCGACGTATAAGCTTGTCAGTGGCGCCAATTTAGATGTCAAAAAGGGCCTTGGGCCTTTTCTGGGATTTTCAGAATCTTATGGCATTTTTTGGGTTTTTTTGGGCTAAAAGGGCCCTATATAGATTTTCCCTAATTTTTCACACAAAACGGTGCAGTTTAAGAGAAAAGGATGATTTTTTTTTTGGTCAAGTAAGAGAAAAGGATGATTGGCGGATGCTAATAGCAAATGAGAGAAGCCCATCTCCAGGGGACGAGGGGTTTAAACTAGTCATTCTGCATAATTTTTTTTTTTTTGATACATTACGGTAGAAAGAAGGTAGGGTTCGAACTTTGGATATGGGAGAGGGAGGCTAATTAAAACTGGCTCCCATGCCACTGTACTACTAAGACGCTGGCTAATTAAAAGTTAGAGTTTATTTTGTCTTTTCTTATTTTTTAATTTATATAAACACACATTTAAAATAGAAATTGAGTCAAAGTTCTGCATAACTTTGACTCAATTTCTATTTTAAATGTGTGTTTATATAAATTAAAAAACAAGAAAAGACAAAATAAACTCTTAAATTTTTTTTTTTTGGAAAATATTCTATCGTTTTATCTTTTTTTCTTATAAATTGATCAAAATGATATTAAAACGAGGATAAAGTACGGAGTCTAGTGAATGACAAGTACAGAGAAATGCCTATTAACATTAACAAAGAAATTAAGAAAGTGCAATAAATCTTGTGTGACCATGTTGCTCGATCTTGCAAGAATCTGCTTGCAAATTTTGATATCCTTTCTCGATACCAACAGATGGAGAGTTACTTCATTAGAGACAAACAATGGTGAGTGAACAATCTAATGCAATCTAGCTATTATGAATAGGCTGACTTTTATTTGACCAAAAAAAAAAAAGGCTGACTTTTTAGAAACATACACAGAAGTTACCAAACAAAATCTTGCGATACTCAGTCTGTTAAAAAAAAGAAAAACAGTCCACCCAGACAAGTTGAGATTGATCCGAGCACTATTTTTTTAACTATAAGGCGGCAGACATTAATAGCCTAAATTACAACAAGGGGGATCGAACCCCCGACCTCCCACTAGTTGGAGAGTTTTCATACCACTAGGCTACAAGGCCTTTGGTGAACTGAGCACTATTAATCAATAGGCATTCGCCTCATGGATTTACTTCTAGAGTAGAGGCAAATGCTAGGATTTATCTTAAACAAAGATAAATGGTGAGGAAGGAAACGTGAAAATAAGTGATATCCCATTCATGGTCCCTACAGCAGTTCTTGATTGGTCTTTAGAAGAGTGGAGTTGGTCCTACAAGCCCCGAAGGAGAATAAGAATGGGAAAAATTCAAAAGAAAAAAAAAATCAAAATTTGAAAATCTCAAATTAGTAATTTCCTATTAAAATAAGTTATCAATTACTAGTTAAGTGTAGTCAATACCTAAACTATGTAGGAAACAAAACTTATGTGGGATTTTGGTATTTTGAGCGTGTATTTTCTAGAAATTTTCCTAAAAATAACGTGTTTTTTAAAATATAATGACGAGAATAGGCTAAAATATATCTTTGGCCATTATATTTAAGGGTTTAAACTTCTCATGTTGCATGAGAAGAAAAAAATTCCTACACACACATAAAAGAGTGGAACCCACACACACACACACATATATATATAATGCTAATTATATATATATATATAGGTCCCACCATTTTATGTGTGTGTAATATGAGAAAACACTTCTCCTACAACAAAAGAAGAGTTTTTCCCTTATATTTATATCAAGTTTCATTTTGGTGCCATAAATATATAAACTGTATTTTTAATTCTTCATTTCTAACACCATTAGTTTTAACTAATAGAAAATGCTGACTCATCCAATTTTAAGTAATGACGGTACCATTAAACTATTCAAATGTTATTAGAGAAGGAAGAT
The DNA here is from genome assembly GCA_034222035.1 of Acacia crassicarpa. Classification (NCBI taxonomy): domain Eukaryota; kingdom Viridiplantae; phylum Streptophyta; class Magnoliopsida; order Fabales; family Fabaceae; genus Acacia; species Acacia crassicarpa. The sequence continues at coordinate 21,333,749 of JAWXYG010000004.1, forward strand.
GAGAGAAGAAAATGGGAATGAAAGAGGAAGGGTCCCAAACCGGGTATCTAAGTCCATTTCCACTCTTACCCTTCCTTAATTGCTACAAGTTGTTGGAATGCTTTTATATTCCTAGACAAAACTTTATTGTAATTACTTTTTCAATGAAGGGCAAAAATAAAAAATAAAACTTGTTTTAGGACATCAAATACCACTTCATAACAATTGTGAAATTAGTTACCTTCGCCCTATAAATAAGACTAAAGGGAATACTTGCTTGCTGTGTGCAGCAAAGACCCAAATCCAAAAATAACTCCAAAAAACAAAGGAGATGGTTCCAATTTTATCAGATGTCCCCAAAGGGACAAAAGAAGAGGAGATGGAGTTAAACTTTTTCTTTTTTAAGTACTCAAACTATTACCTATCCATTTGGCTTTCTATTGTGAAAAAGAAGACTATCCATTTGGTGTGAATCTAATATCATCAACGATCAATCAAAAGATACTGACAACCATGGAATTCCTATATTGTAGAGAAGCATTCTGCAAAATTAAGAAAAGTTGATTCCAGTTTTACGCAGGAGGAGGAGGAGAAGGAGGAGGCTCTTTTACAAAGAGCTGCGGGCAAAACAATAGTTTATGAGATGGTGGTTCCAACCCTCTTCTACGCCAATGATTTAGAAATGAAGCTTCTAGTTTCCTCACCTGTCATCACAGTCACATTAGAACATATCAGTATTAAGAAAAATTAAGAAAAAGCCCGATGCAATACTTTGGATTTTGCTGTAGAGTTTTTCAACCAAGTCACAACACAGGAAGTCACTTTTCTTTTCTTTCTTCGTTTTTTCAGTTAAGGGGGCAAACACCAACTGCCTGAGGTTACAAGCAGAACTGAACCTGTGACCTCTCACTTACAAGGGAACATTCATGCCACTAGATTAAAAAGACATTTATGTTGGGTGAATATACATTAGTCTGCACAAGAATACTAAGAAATTTAAGAATCTGATAGAATTGCTTATGTTGCTCAGATCTTTAAAAGGGAACTTAGGAAGATACAAAAGAAGAGAGAAAGTTACTTTCTAATAACCAGAATGTTGACCACACTATTTTGGAGAAAGTGCAGATTCTTTGCGATGGTTCAGACCTGCCTTTGGTCAAAAGGGTATTTTGGGACCGTGTTAGTTGTCTTTTGACTCCTTTTAAGCCGTTGCTGTGGCTAAGAGGAGGTAAGAATCATTTTCTAATCAGAGTGTAAAAGAATCAAATCCAAAAAAAAAAAAAAGGCTAGAAGGTTAATCTCCATAACTCTGGAAAGTGAAATAACAGTCATACACATGTACTTTTTCATGAAGAAATCTCATCACATTCCTCTGTCATTTTTCTAATGGGATTTTATAAGACGGCAACAGGACATATTTACCAAATTTCATATATAAAAGTGTAAAAGAAAGAGTAGGGCTTTGTAAGTGTGTGTTTAGGTACTGGTAAAAAAGCACTTTTGGAGCCCTAAACCATGATTTTGTCAGAAGGCAGCCAAACAGCCTAAATTTTTGCAGAAGCTCTTTTCTAACTGAAACCTTCAAACCATGGTTTATGAGAAGCGATTTTTTGTTTTTGTTTTACTTTTCAAAAGCTATTCTCTAAAATCACTTTTCCATCATCCCCTGCTTTTCCATCCTTGTTGCCCAGCAAGCCCGTCAAGGAAAAGAAGAAAGAAAAAAATCTATTAAGCTACCAAAATCATATTTTCATTATCCCAGCTCAGTGGATTTATGTTCCCAGAAAAGAAATACAACATTGGGGGAGAACACTACATTTAACCATTTTAAGCTTCAACCGTCTCAATTCCTTTCTATCTTAGATGTCTACAGGGTGCCTTGATCCTATTACTGTGATGAAGGTCAGCCATAAACTTGAGGAATAAATAGCACCAAAATATGGATAATTGTAAATGAAGTTCACCCATGAATCAAATGACAAAGTTGACAAAATTGCAAGGATATAGATTAGGATATCTAATTTGCATTTTGTTTTGTGACATTACAATTATCATTTCACTATGCATAGACATAGCACCAGACAGGGCCAAATGAGATCCCTCAAGCACTTGATAAATGAAATGAAAAGATGCAACTGAAGAACTATAAAGCTATACTTGTACAAATAAAAGTTTAACATCAGAAGTAACAAAAAATGGATGCCCATTTGTAAATCACTAATTGGTAATATATGTGTATTTGAGTGAGTGTGTGTTTTCATGTATATTGAAATGGAAACTGTGCATGAATATCCTACGAAAGCAAGCAAATCTAAAACTGACATCGGTAAATATAGATGAACTTGTAAATAAGAGACATACTGGAAGTTTGAATAAGATATCACATATGAAATAACATGTTTCGACAATGAAATATAAAAAAAGTTCTAAACATCAGGAAGCTGAAACAAAGGAAAGAGAGCATACGAGTATGTTGAACTTGGTTCCCATTGAGATGCATAAATATTCTTTAATGAGTTTGCCTTTCGCAAATAATTGCAGGCATGCATAAGTCACAGAGAGCAATAACTTGTGTTGTGCCTACTTAAGACCCATTATCGCACTTCACATACGCTCTGGAACAAGGTTTCCCACCTAGTCTACTTGTGCTTTATAGTTTTGATATTAAAACTTAGTTCCATTAGCTGTCTCTTGAAGGAGGCAGAATAGAATTTTGCTCAATGGTGTTCTCTATGCTTTTTTTCCTGTTTCCTTGATTCCTATAAAACCCTCCATATTGAGTTGTCTCATTTCTCTTTTATCAACAAAATTTTCTTCTTCTAAACAAAAGTTAAAAGAAAATAAGTCACATGGAAAAATTACAACACCCCAAAGAAAAGCTAAATATCATAAGAAGCAAACCTGTTGAACAACAAATGGCTCTGTGTCAAGACTAAAAGGTTTGGTCAAAATAGTAAGAAACCCATTTCGATTGCCAAAAACAATGTCAGTGAATGGCCGATCACCCACCTGCAACAATATACTCATGCTGAGACATGAATCCTCAAAATATGAAACATAACTACGTTAAAATGAGCTATTCTAAATTCTTCTTTACCATGATGAGTTTTGACGATTCACAACCGAAATGCTTTTCAATTTCATCAGCTGATCCAGCTGGTTTCTTCACTCCTGTGGCACACAAATACATACAAACATCAACACCAACACTACATTATTACTAACAATCCAAATGAATATTTCACATGCCTAACGTTTAAAGATAGAAGACATGTCTCAAGACAAAAGGTTACCAATCAAAAGAAACACTTACTATGCCTTATGACTCTAATCCCAATTGCCTCCTCAAGCGCCCTAGCTTTGGAACCATCAGGGTCATACTCATGTAGCCCTAATCCATCATACACAAGTAAGATAACAAAAGTATAGTGAGCAACATCCCCGTACCAAAAAACTCAGAACAAATTGCTTCATGCCTAAGAAGCACAAATATACACACTGATACAGACAGGTAACCGCAGACACACCTCAGACAATAAAATGTATGTGTTTTGGATACGTAATGGCTTAGAAGTACCAGCAATCCAAGATCCACAAGATGAAATATATAGTGTGTATAAATAATATAAGTGCCATGTTTATTTGATAACAAGCTTCTATCTTTGAAGTATAGCTGCTTCACATTCTGAACTAGCTTCAGACTAAACTTACCAGCAGAATTACTGAAGATGGCAACATCAGAACCGAACTCTGATTTACAAAGTTCCAGCGAAGAAGTAAGAGGAGGCCAAGGGCACAAACTGTAAGGAGCAGTAATGGTATTATCCTTATCAAACACGACCCCTTTGAAACCCCTTCTTCGCAGCTCACTCCAATCAATGCACCTCAAATCCAGAACAGAGACATGGGGCAGTGCTAATTTGGGCTCTTTCACAAACATAAACGCCGAATAAATGGCCTCCAAGTTTATTCTCTGCCCTAACGCCGCTTTCATATCCGCCAACCCCATGTTCGTGAAAAGTACCCTCCTTTCCTCGTCGTTCTCGCACCCCTTCGGCTCGTCTTCTCGCGGAAGCTTTTGGTGTGTGGGTTCTGGGTTTTGATTATTGGTGTCTTTGCGGACAATAGAGAGAAGGAATTGAAGAAATAGAGGATGTGTCTGGCTCTGGCTGTGGTTTGAATTGAAATTGACGAAACTGTGGGGAGGTCGCAAAGTCAGAGTGGAGAAATCTCTGATGGGGATTTTGCTGTGAGTCGTAGAAAGTGAAAGAGTGGTAAGGTTTCTCTGGTGGTAGGCATGGCGATGAAAATTCAATGGTTTTGGAGGGACGGAACAGCAACTGGGAAGGGAAGCAGCTACAGGAGCCGCAGGCATTGTTGGTTAAATTGCAGAGCTTGGGCCATTCTTGAAATCTAACACATCAAAAAAAGAAGTTATAAAAAACAAATCAAAGAAAGAGAACTAATCGTTCGAGCAAAAAAAAAAAAAAAAGAACTAATCGCAAAATCTTGATTTTTTGAAAAAGTATTTAAACCTCCTTTTTAACATCAAAACTTATTTGAGTTAAAATTGTAGTTTAGTCATAAGCTATTCAGAACAATTTTTGATAATTGATTGTTATATTTTAAAAAATATATTTTATCCAAAATTTATTCTTCTCACCATTCATCCAAACACACCTCCCACTATTCATCCCTAATTGAAGAGGAAGAAGGTGAGCAAGCTTAAGTGGCATGCATTTATAGGCAATAATAGTATAGCTTTAAATAAAGGCAAGGGATAAAAATAGAGACAATAAGAGTTCAAGCAATCATATCATGAAGTAAGTTGATGAAGAAGATGACTACAATGTTTTGGTCTAGTTGATAAAAGTTGTGTTTTGTTCCTACTTTCCCTTATTGTGTAAGTTAAAACTTGAAACTTTAATTAATGTAAGTATCAACTTATGTGTTGGAGATGTTAAAAATGTCATTAGCTAAACGAGATAGCTAAGTGAGTTATGCTCTATAAGTACATTGTGAAATGATTTAGAGTGTGAGATGTGAAACCCTCATCAAAGAGATAGATGTTAACTTGAGTCTCTCTCTTCAAGATCCTTAAAGTTAGGATTAGTGGTTAATCATCTTCAAGTGAGAGATGATTATTATAAAACCACTGGTTTATTCATTGTTATATTGTTCTTGATAGAGCTTTTAATCATGTAATGAAGGTTCATTATTTGATTATTGTAGTTTGAGTTGTTTAACAGCCACCCATACTATAACAATATGAAAAGTCCCTACAAATTTCAAACTCCCTATCTTTGTCAACACGCCCTCACACACACCCTCGCAATCGACAAAAACAAAATATGGTTCTCCATCAATAAACTTATCCAGTTGAACCCCTCAACCCACCCACTGAAAGATAAAACACTGTTATTTATAAACGAATTGATGAAAGTTATTTTGAAAGAATAGTTAACAAACTATTATTTATTATGTTTTATAACGGGTTTTTTTTCCCTAATAACTATGAGAACGGTTCTATATATTTTTTTTCTCACAATAGTACATTCAAAAAATGGAATAGTGGCGAGTTTATCAAGCTACTCATCACCAGAATAGTAGCTAGGATTATTATTAGGATCATAGCCAATCTTTTACTCATCAAGTATGAGCTTGACCTTCCTATTCATACTCCAGAGGTATAAAGAAAGCATCCTCATGACATGCTCAGTGTGTTCTGCCACAATATTACCTCCAGTTGTGGGAAGCATATGATATGGAGGCAAAGGCGGCTGATGTTGGGGAGGAGAAGTAGGATGGCAGGGGCGGAACCAGGATTTGAAATTAGGGGGGATGAAAATTATAAAATAAAATCTAGTGGAGTTAGTATTTGAAATTAGCAGGCGAAAATTATAAAATTTTACCCAAAATTTTAGGAAATTGTGCTTTAGCCTCATAAATATTTCAATAGTTTCATTTTAGTCCCTCCATGAGACATTTTGATAGGGACTAAAGTGAATATATTAAAAATTTTATAGGCTAAAGTATAATTCTTTAATCTTTTGGGTAAAAATCTGTAATTTTAGGGGGCGGGGGCCACCCCTAGCCCCCCTAATTCCGCCCTTGTAGGATGGGGAGGAGGAGAAATAGGAGGTGGAGGATGACACCGAAAGCTTTTTGAAAATTCTTTCACACGATGTTTTATCTTTGCGATTGAGGGAACAAAAAAGAGGGAGGACGATGAAGAAAATGTAGGAAAAACAAATAAAAATGAGGTGTTTAAATAGACATCTGGAACTCTGGAAGGAATGGAAGTTGAACAAGACATAATGAAGTGGTAATTGGTTCTCTTGACAATCATTGGATAAAGAAGAGGCACCTAGAGTCGATCAATGCGAGGAAGAGGAAAGGTTTTGAAAGCTTTAATTTATGTTTATTAAGTAGAAATGTTAAATATGTTTGTTTTTTGAAACCAGGGTAAAAGAATAATTTATGATTATTAATTAATAACAGTGAAGTATGAAGTTGTTTTTTTTTTCCTTAAAATATTTTAAAAATACAATAGTAGTGTTTAGTCAACACGTCATTACTGCCATCATCCTCCTCCTCTTCATCCTTTTCATTTTCATCATTGGATAAAGGATCGGACTGCAAGTGATATTCAACTTTATTGCAATGAAGTATGAGGTTCAACTTCATGTTCAGGTTATTGGTGTATGCCGTGAGACGCCTTGTGTGGCAGTCAAGGCTTATCAACAGCTGCATAAGAGTGTCCATTTCATGAGGAGGCAAAGGAGGAGAAGGTGGCTAAGGAGCTCCCAAGGATATTAACATCATGGAAAGAGGGAGGAGGTCGATAAACAAAAGTAGTAAGAATAACAAGGAATATGTAAGTTTAAATAGAGGGTAACAGATGTTACAAAGGGTTATGGCTTATGAAGGTTCAACAATATTATAAAGGGTTATGACCAATGAACTGGTACTTGGGGAAGACAAATAATTTGAAAGTATAACATGACAGTTGTTTCTAAATATTGTTAAGTTTTGTCTTCACTAATATTAGAGGTTGGAAGTTGAATCGTTTGTAAGTGTTACATGGCGGTTATTTCAAAAGAATTGTCACTTTTGTCCCTAAATAAATGACGGTTATTAATTACAATTTATTTTTGTGTTTATGTGAATTCCGCATCGCAATACATGATAGTGCACATTATTAATTGTTATGTTTAATTATTATATATCCTTGCGCGGCCTCCACTTTGACATACATGACATTTATTAGCTATAACCGTTATATATTATACATTATAAATGCCCAAATCTGTAGTAGTGATAACAACTAAGGCGAAATTGATACAATTTGAAAACTTAAAATGAGACATTGATCCCAAAAAAAAAAAAAAAAAACTTCTGAGACAAAATTAAGATTTTTGGACAACCTTTGAGATAAAAATAGACCTTAACCCATAACTAAATTAACTAGGAAATGTTAGTTGTGTGAATAATCAAGTCAACATAATCAAGAATATTTATGTCCACTATTATTTTTCACAAACCAAGTTGTCTTAAATGACTAACTGAGTTTTGTTATTTGTTCTCCATTGGTAATAGTTATAATATTCAATTTGTGCCTGTGTATTTGCATATAATTTTTAATTTTAATTATTTCAAATAAACATATTTGAACCATTTTGAAGACGTAATTATGTGACAAATGAAACTAAAGGGTAGATTGGACTTGATCTAGAGGGTAATGAATTTTCTGGAAGTTTGCCAAATCCCGTGGCTCAAAATTTGGTAGTTCTTAAATTGAGGAACAATCAATTTATAGGCAATATTCCATCTCAATTGTGCATCCTGTCTTCTTTGAGAATACTTGATCTTGCTGAAAATAAGATTTGTGGATCCATACCTCATTGCCTATATAACCTCACGGGTCCAAATTCTATGGCATATTGGAATACTAAAAGGATAGAAGTATTTACTAAAGGAAGAGAATTAGACTACCATTTTGATCGTGTTTCATATCCTAACGGTGGTGATATTGATCTTTCTACTAATATCTTATTTGGAGAAATTTCTAAAGAACTCTTTGGCACAAGTCAAATGCACACCTTGGATTTATCTCGAAACCAGTTGATTGAAAAGATTCCTAAAGAAATTGGAAACACAATAAATTTGGAATCTCTTGATTTCAGCCACAATAGACTTCCTGGAGAAATTCCTTCAACCATTTCTAATTTGTTTTTTCTTGCTTATTCGAACCTCTCCTACAACAATTTCATTGGGAAAATTCTATTGAGAACCCCAATTCAAAGTTTTGATTCTTGGAGTTTCGTTGGCAATCATGAACTTTGTGGAGATCCTCTTCCAAGGAAGTGCAACAAAAAGGAAGAAACTCATGACGACTCAAAGCTAGCTGAACGAAATGAAGACGACAACTTTCTAAAGTCGTTGTATTTTGGTATAGGAGTTGGATTTGCAACAAGTTTTTGGGGAGTTTGCGGTTCTCTCTTCTTCTTTAGCATTTGGAGACACAAATTCTTCAAATGATTTGGTCACTTGGTTCAACTTTTTGTTGTTTGGGCTTTCTATTTCAAAAGATTCAGTTGAATATCTATAACAAATTTCCTTGAGGTAATAAATACCTACTTTAATTTTTCAAGTATTGTTATTATTTGAAACAGACTTCATTTTCTATTTCCTTTTATCTTTCTTCTAGTTCTTTGGTTCTCAATATAAGATCTACTAAATTAATTTGGGTATATTAAGAAAATTAGCTGGATTAGTTATTGTATTTACAAAAAATAGGTATTGGTTTTCCTAAAATACCATATTAAATCATTTACATTGAAATCACTCACTGATGCAAACTCCCTTCACATATGCAATCAATAGAAATAGTTTAAAAAATGATAAATATTAAGGGGCAAAGTGGATTTAAGACTTGTATTTATAATGAGGACCAAATCAGACCCCCAACTTACTCTTATACTAGCACTAGAGGTGGTACTTGCTAAAAAAATTGTATTCTTAGCTGATTTTGTTTTATCTTATTCAATTTTCAATATGGTCTGACTATTGGAGGCAAGTGAAATATCTATCACTACTCTGATCGTTGCACTCATTCAAAGATTGAGTTCTGCCTCAAGGAATAAGGAGCTTTGTTGCACTTACGTATGGTTAAGGACTCTGACGTTGCCTATTGAATGTCCTTTTGTTATCTTAAATTTAGTGACTTGTGAGTAAGAGAACATTTTGTAATACTAATAATAATTAGTTTGTATGTGTGTTTCATGTTGTCAAGAAACCGTTGATGACTAGTCTTCCATGTGATATATGATATTGTAATTGAAACTTTAATCCTGAGTTTTGGGTTCGAACCAAATAAAAAGATATGGTGCCTCTGTATCTAAGATTTCAGGTGTAAGTTTAACAGTTATAACGAAAAGGAATATGAGTATTCTAATATGAGAGATTTACAAGAACATGTTGGCATATTGGATATTAGTTTTGATGTTTAAGATATTAAAATTTGGAATTTGCAGTAGTTAAGAGGATATAATAATATTTTGTCCGACACTTGATATGGTCTGTCTCATTCTATTTTGTTCTGTTTGAAAAAACAGAGTCAAGCCTTGAGTTAGATTTCGTATTCAAATGATGCCTCATTTTTAAATATATAATGAACATTGCATAACAAAGTTTTCTCATTTTAAGTATTGAGTTTTAATGTTATATTCCCAACACTACGCTTTCGTTGTTGCTTGTTGCTGCTCATAATATAATACCGTTCCTTTCAAATAAACCACACTCAGAGTGAATTATATTGAGGCACAATGACTTGCTTGTTTAAATATTGATGATAATCTTGCATTGAACAAGTTATTGTAACTCCCACCAAGTTAAAATTGTAACAGTTACAATTATATATAAGTGAAGATGGTGGTGAGATAGACAAGAAAGAAGATATGAAACTCCTCTGTGTGGGTTCCATCCGTTAATGAGCACATACTATGATTGAGACTTGAGTTTAATTTGGGATGAAGACTTTATAATTCGTCGGAAAGTTCATATTACTTTTTGGAAATGTTAAAATAAGATTGGTTGTGGAAATCGAAAATGAGAACAATGATGGAATCTAGTTTGTCGATTCCAATAATGAGCCAACAGAAATTTAGGAAGGAAGACTTTTCAAACGTAAGTATTATGTATCTTATTATGAGCCAACAAAATCGGTAATGTTTGAAAAGATTGGAGGACTGGGAGGCATTAGAAGACTTGGCTATAAGGAACATGATGTGTTTGGTTTATGCAACTCCGTAGAAAATGATATTTAACAAAATTGACAAAAATCAATTTCACTAAAAAAGATAATTAATGCTCTTTGAGAATAAACAAATGCCTTATAAAAAAATAAATAAATTTATTAATTGATACCTTATAATAAAAACTAGATGAGTATATTGTTTGTCCAAAGTCCCAACCTCACTTGCCTACGTTTGGATACGCAACTTCTTGCGTCTTTCAACTTTTTCGGTGCTTATCCACCCAAAATGACACTTTAATTACTCCAAACCAAAGATGACTAATAAATTTGACCAATTTTTTTGTCAAAAGGAACTTATAAATAGGATTAAAGTTGTATTGTTGAAGGAGTATTAATAGGGGTAAATGAGAAAAATATTGATAAATATAAAAACTATATATTATATTTAGAACTAAAATTAATTCTTAAATATATTTTATATTAAATACAGGAGTAATTAATAAGGTCATGGCCAAGTGTTGCCATTAGAGAGAAAAATGTTAGCTAAATGATAATAATGTTTGTCATTATTGATTAAACGCCTCCTAATCACTGAAAATGATGCCAATCAATAAATGAATAAAAAAACAATAATTAATGACGCAGATACTCATCCTCATCATCATCATCCGTTTCTTCTGAGTTCTGATCTCTCCGTCCAATCATTGTCTCTTACGGAAACTTAATTAAATTAGCTTCATTCACTAATATCTTCAATTCATCTCTTTCCTTTCCTTGTCATAAGAGGCAAAGAAAGAGAGTTGTTCCAAAAAAAAAAAAAGGCAAAGAAAGAGACAAATTAATATTCATGATCAATATCAATATTTGAATACGAAATCTAACTCAAGGCTTGACTCTGTTTTTTCAACTAGAACAAAATCGAAGGAGACAGACCATATCAAGTGTCGGACAAAATATTATTATATCCTCCTAACTACTGCAAATTCCAAATTTTAATATCTTAAACATCAAAATTAATATCCAATATGCCAACATGTTCTTGTAAATCTCTCATATTAGAACACTCATATTCCTTTTCGTTATAACTGTTAAACTTACACCTAAAATCTTAGATACAGAGGCACCATATCTTTTTATTTGGTTCGAACCCAAAACTCAGGATTAAAGTCTCATTTACAATATCATATATCACATGGAAGACTAGTCATCAACGGTTTCTTGACAACATGAAACACACATACAAACTAATTATTTTTATTATAAAATGTTCTCTTACTCACAAGTCACTAAATTTAAGATAACGAAAGGACATTCAATAGGCAATGTCAGAGTCCTTGACCATGCGTATCTGTAGCAAAGCTCCTTATTCCTTGAGGCAGAACTCAATCTTTGAATGAGTGCAATGATCATAGTAGTGATAGATATTTCACTTGCCTCCAATAGTGAAACCATATTGAAAAATGAATAAGATAACACAAAATCAGCTAAGAACATAATTTTTTTAGCAAGTACCACCTCTAGTGCTAGTATAAGAGTAAGTTGGGGGGTTTCATTTGGTCCTAATTATAAATACAAGTCTTAAATCCACTTTGTCCTTTATTTATATATATATATATATATATATATATATATATATATATATATATATATATATATCATTTTTTAAACTATTTCTATTGATTGCATATGTGAAGGGAGTTTGCATCAATGAGTGGTTTCAATGTAAATGATTTAAGATGGTATTTTAGGGAAACTAACACACATATTTTGTAAATACAATAACTAATTCAACTAATTTTTTTAATATACAAAAATTAATTTAGTAGATCTTATATTGAGAACCGAAGGAACTAGAAGAAAAATAAAAGGAAATGGAAAATGAAGTCTGTTTCAAATAATAACAATACTTGAAAAATTAAAGTAGATATTTATTACCTCAAGGGAAATTTGTTATAGATATTCAATTGAATCTTCTGAAATAGAGAGCCCACACAACATAAAGTTGATCAACTAAGTGACCAAACCATTTGAAGAATTTGTGTCTCCAAATTCTAAAGAAGAAAAGAGAACCGCAAACTCCCCAAAAGCCTGTTGCAAACCCAACTCCCATACCAAGATACAACGACTTTAGAAAGTTGTTGTCTTCATTTCGTTCAGCTAGCTTTGAGTCGTCATGAGTTTCTTCCTTTTTGTTGCACTTCCTTGGAAGAGGATCTCCACAAAGTTTATGATTCCCAACAAAACTCCAAGAATCAAAACTTTGAATTTGGGTTCCCAATGGAATTTTCCCCGTGAAGTTGTTGTAGGAGAGGTTCAAATAAGCAAGAAAAGACAAATTAGAAATGGTTGAAGGAATTTCTCCATAAAGTCTTATTGTAGCTAAGATCAAGAGATTCCAAATTTATTGTGTCTCCAATTTCTTTAGGAATCTTTCCAGTCAACTGGTTTCGAGACAAATTCAAAGTGTGCATTTGACTTGTACGAAAGAGTTCTTTAAGAATTTCTCTAGATAAGATATTAGTAGAAAGATCAATAACACTACTGTTAGGATATGCAACACGATCAAATGAGTAGTCTAATTCTCTTCCTTTAGTAGATACTTCCACCCTTTCAAAATACCAATATGCCATAGAATTTGGGCCCGTGAGGTTATATAGGCAATGAGGTATGGATCCAGAAAGCTTATTTTCAGCAAGATCAAGTATTCTCAAAGAAGAAAGGCTGCACAATTGAGATGGAATATTGCCTATAAATTGATTCTTCCTCAATTTAAGAACTACCAAATTTTCAGCCACGAAATTTGGCAAACTTCCAGAAAATTCATTACCCTCTAGATCAAGGGAATGCAAATCTGTCCAGTTTAAGAGGTCTAATGAAAGTTTTCCAAAGAGATGGTTATCACGCAAAACCAATGTCTGAAGATTCAATGAGGCCATCAAGGAAGGAAGCTTACCGGTTAGCTTATTACTCCGCAAGCTAAGGTAACTTAGTTGCTTCCAATTTGCCCAACAGTCAGGAAGTATCCCACTTAAATGATTGTATGATAAGTCCAAGAAATACAACATGTTTTTCCCATTACTTTGCGGATGACACAATAATGGGGAAATAGATCCTGAAAAGGAGTTGTGAGATACCCAAAACTCGGAGACATTTGCTAATATGTGCGGGAGGCCTCCACTGAAATTATTATACTTTATATTTACAAATGGTGAGTTTAGTGTCACATTGGATATGTCTCCACTAATGAAGTTGTTTGACAGGTCAACATTATTAATTCTTTCTATGAAGCTCCAAAATATATTAGCATCAACGTTTGAAATCATTGATCTAGAAAGCTGTAGCACTTCTAGGGAACTCTGTGTGTAGAGCCATGCTGGAAAATTGGGACCTAAACGTGTATTTTCTGAAGTGAAAGAAATGAGTTGAAATGGCGGGACCCAGTTAGGATCAAAGTCAAATTTGAAACCAGTTGAACTCAAATCCAATTCTATTAACTTTGATAGATTGGCAAAATTCCTCTCTGAAAGGACACCCACCCAAGAGTTGTATTCAATGTGTAAATCACTCAACTTATGGAGTTGTCCAAGGCTTTTTGGAAGGCTTCCACTGAAATAATTTTGGGACAAATCCAATGAAATTAAAGAAGAAAGGTTTCCAACAAGTGATGGAATTAATCCTTCAAATTTATTATGGGACAATGATAAATAATTTAGGTTTGTAAGCTCGAACAAGGCTATTGGTAATCCACCATAGAAATTGTTCCCACCAAGATCAATATAAGAGATGTCTTTGGTGACATTAAAGAATGAATCAGGTAATTTTGAGCTGATCTTGTTGTAAGAAAGATCAAGAGTTTTAAGAGATGTAAAATTAACGTAGTTGTAGGATGGGAAATCTCTCAACCAACATTCTGCCAAGCACAATTCAGATAGTGAAAGCAGCATAGCCACATGTTGGAGCCATTTGGGTTCACTTCCAATATCATTGCCACTAAGGTTAAGATATTTTACTGAGGAAAGTTGAGAAAGCCAACGAAGATCATTTAGTGCCATATAATTCTGTGAAAAGTCAAGGTAATGAAGAGGAGCAGAAAAATTTTCTGATGGAGTATAAGAGGTGGCGATTGATTGGTTGTTTAATATGTCTCTACGTAAAGGAAACTTAGAGACTTGGCATGGTGGAATACACATACTTGTGAAATCATTATTGCTCAAATCCAAATAATTGAGAGATTCAAGTTGAAGTAGTGAGAGATTAATCACACCTTGTAATCCACGATTGGCTAGATCAAGCTTTGTAACTCTGCCAGTGATGTTGTCACAATGGACTCCCTCCCAGAAACAACAATCTTCTTGACTGATCCATGAGGAGAGTTGGTTTGAAGAATTCACGACTCCTTGTTTGAAGATCAAAAGTATGATTTGATCATTGTCATTGCATAGAACCTCCTTACCTACTATAGTAGTGCATATGCTTCTGTTCAATGTTGTTGCAAATAGCAAGAGCAGTAAAAAGAATGAAATTTGTGAAGGGAAGCTTATCATTGTGTTTGATTTGAGTAAGAATGATCTCCACAAAGTCTATACTTGATATATAGACATATATCTTCAAATACAGCTGTCTCTAAATATTGAAGCTGTCTTATTCTTACAGATTAAATTTTTTAACTAATGATGGTACAGCGTGGAGGATTGTTTATTGATGAATCTTGGAAGGGGGATCGTTTTGTTAGGGGAGAAAATAAATAAATAAGCACAAGCCACAAAAACACAAATTTGACCGACTTTTTATAACTAATATTTAAGATTATTGTTTATATACGGTGGTTGCTTTCCAAGGGATTGGCTATGGTCCTCTTCCCTTCCCATCCTCTTCTTCATTTCAATCGTTAGATCGAAATCTTAACCGTTCAGATTTAATCTTTTATAAAACTATTATTTTAAATATTTTATTAATATTTTATTAATAATTTAATTTTTTATTAATATTTTTATAAAAGATTAAATCTAAACCGTTAATCTTTAAATCTAACGGTTGAGATGAAGAAGAGGATGGGAAGGGAAGAGGACCATAGCCAATCCCGAGTTATATAGGGAATATATATTAATGTCCAGATTAATGTTGAAAGTGAATAATAATATCTCAATATTTCCTTCCCAGAACGTCAAGTCTGACCTTCACAAGCACATTTAAATTCTAATAAGACTTTGGACCCGTGCGTTGCACGAAGTGTTGAGTTCTATTCTGTTTTAAATATGAATAATAAAGGCGCAAATGTAATAACCAGACAGTTTTATTAAGTAATAGGTAGAATTTAGCACCGAAGAAAAACACAAATGAAAGTAATAAAATATTGAATTCATTTAAATATGAAATTCAAACCACAACAACAACAAAGTCAAACAAAGTGTCCCCTTACAACTATGAATGTGATAAAATGTTTTAGAAAACTTCTCTGTATACAACATTAACTGTGTTGTCAATACATTTATTAAACTCATTCAAAATCAGTATTTTCAAATTTCAAACTCTTTACCCTAGATAAAGCAACATAAAGTTGTCTATGTAAAAAAATTGTACTTGGTAAGTAAAGACCTATATTTTGTTGGGTTAATGTGCTCTTTGGTCACTTAAGCCCAATAAGGCTTAATTGAAACTACAGCCCAAGAACTCTATGGCCCATGTGGTTTAGGGTTAGGTCTTGGGTGTAGTAGCATATAATCCTACTTTCACCTGCTTGAGAGTAAGAGACGCATAAGGAGGCTCTCATCAGAAACAAACTCTAGAGGCAGACGTTCATCATCTGAACGGTTGCCCACACAACCATCCTGTTCCCCTCGAGAGATAGTCTGGAAGATCGATCATAGAGCAGACGAGGACTGTTCGTGGAGAGGCTTGTAGATCGCTCTTCAGATACGAGGACTGTTCGTGGAGAAGCTTTCAGATCGCTGCTTCAGATCGCTGCATCTTTCCAGGTAATCAAAACAATGAAGGTTTTAACTTTTCCTTATCGCGTGGTATGATACGCTTCCGCGTTTCTGGTGAGATTCCTACAATTGGCATCAGAGCCAATAGCGATGAGGAAAAGAACCGAGTTTTGATATTAATTTATATTTTATGTGGTTTTTTTGTTCGAAAATTATTTTTCCGAAAATATGGCATCTTTTTTTCTATATTTGTTATTTATTTCATGGTAGCTATTCGTTTATAATTCATATTTGGTATTAATTTTTGATTTCAATCGGTTAATCTCTTTAATCCATGGTTAGATTTTCTCGTGTATTTCTTGATTTGTAACAAGGAGGCTAATCCCATATGATTAGGTTTCCTCCTTGTTGTTTTTAATTTTATTTTGGAATTTCTATGTATTTTTCGAAATTTTGTAAAAGTTGGAGATCAAGAAACTGCGAAGAAGATGAGATGACTTCGGCTGAAGGCGTTGGCAGAAGTGACGGCTAGGGTTCCTCTTGTGTGTTCTAGGGTTTCTAGCTAAAGTATGAGCTTTTGGGTTTTTGGGCCCATAGATATCCTAAAGGGGCTAGAGACAGATACTATGGGCTGACAAAAGAGGAATTCCAAAGTTGTAATTTTTTTTTAATTCCTATTTCTTTTAGGAAAGCCATGGATTAAAGTTAATTGTATGAATTATATATGCGATTATCATGATGTCTGTAAATAACATGTCATATAGAATAGGAAGATGCCATATTGTTGCATAATCACATGTCATAAATGCATAATAACTATCATACTAGTCCATTGTATGCATTTATGCGAGATTCTTTATATTATCTCTACATTAATTATCATTTATTATGATTTGAAATCTGGAATAATAATTGGATTAATTAATTGTGGGATTAGAATCTCTACATTAATTATCATTTATTATGATTTAAAATCTAGAATAATAATTGGATTAATTAATTGTGGGATTAGAATCTCTACATTAATTATCATTTATTATGATTTGAAATCTAGAATAATAATTGGATTAATTAATTGTGTGATTAGAATCTCTACATTAATTATCATTTATTATGATTTGAAATCTAGAATAATAATTGGATTAATTAATTGTGGGATTAGAATCTCTACATTAATTATCATTTATTATGATTTGAAATCTCGAATAATAATTGGATTAATTAATTGTGGGATTAGAATCTCTACATTAATTATCATTTATTATTATTTGAAATCTAGAATAATAATTGTATTAATTAATTGTGGGATTAGAATCTAGACATTAATTATCATTTATTATGATTTTGAAATTTAGAATAATAATTGGATTAATTGATTGCGGAATTAAAATCTCTGCATTAATTATCATTTATTATGATTTTAAAATCTAGAATAATAATTGGATTAATTAATTGTGAGATTAGAGTTTAGACATTAATTATTAATTATTATGATTTTAAATTAAAATCTAGAATAATAATTGTGGAATTAAAGTCTAGACAAATAATCCAGGCAATTTCCTAAGAGAATTGTACCTTTTGGAGTATTTTGTTGGTTATTTAAAATGGCCATGTGACGCACACTCTGCCAATTATGACTAGATTTTAGATACCTAATAATTTACTCTAAATTGAACAAATTCTTGGAAATTGAAAATTCTAAATTTAAAATATTGAATGGGTGAAGGTTTTAAATTAAGTATTTAATTTTAAAACCTACGGGCCCCAATTGTGGGTTTATTAGTGAAATGGTTGTCGCTGAAGCCCCATCGGATAAGGATAATAGGATTTCGCTAGATTAAACCTTAATATTTTCAAAATTTTAGTAAAGTTTTGTACGGCCCATCATCGGCAACACTTAGACACTAAAGATAATTTTGAAAGTAAACAATAGTTAAATACATTCAACTTTGGTAAAATTGTTAACCCTCCCATCGAGGCTCTGGCAATGGAACTGAAGGCCCAAATTAACAATATTAGTTTTACAAGAATCTTGCCCATCGTAAGCCTTGTAAAGATAACTAATGGATTGTTAAACAATAAATGAATAGTAGTTATTAGAATCTACTAGCCTATATCTGTTTGTTGTTAAATCTAGTTTGTAATTAGTGTGCTTTTCCTTATTTTCAGAAAAATGTCTTTATTCAATCCTTTAGCTACTATCTTGAGCCAAAAACCTATGGATGGTACAAACTACAAACAATGAAAAACTAATTTGGATATTGTTCTTCAATATGAAAAGCTCAACTTTGTTCTCACTACTCCTATGCCAGCGCAGCCTGCTGCAGATGCGTCTAAAGCAATTCGGACTCGATTTCAGCAGGAGAAGGATAGATGGGAGAAGGCGAATGTGTCAGTTCGCTGCTACATTTTGGCCAGTCTCGCCAATCACCTTCAAGAGCAAGTGAGCATGATTGAGAGTGGAGCAACAATGCTCCAGACTCTTGATGACATGTTTGCTACGCCTAGCATGGGTGATTTACATGTGATTGAGGCTTGTTTAGTGGAGAATCACGATGATAAATGGATCGTTGATTCAGGAGCCACTAACCATGTTTGTTACTCTTTGCAGTGGTTCAAACATAGCTTGCCTGTAAGTAAAGGACAAAGAGATTTGAAGCTTGGAACTGGGGAGCTTGTGTCTGCAGTAGCAGTAGCACAAGTTATTTTATCTTTTGATAATTGCAGGACTTTGGTTTTAGAAGACTGTTTATTTATTCCAGATTTTAAGAGAAATTTAATTTCTGTTAGTTGTTTGGATAAACATGGTTTGACAGTTCAGTTTAATTCCTCAGTTTCAATAAGAAGTTCATCTTCTTTTATTTGTTCTGGTGTAAAGCTTAATGGTCTTTATTTCCTTAATCCTGTTCCCCGTGAAGTTAATCATGTTGAATTAAAAGATGTTGAGCATATTAATTCATCAAAGAAAAGAAAAGTTTCAAATGAAACTTATCTTTGGCATTTGAGATTGGGTCATATTAACTCTAACAGGATACAAGGTTTGGTCAAAAGTAGGATTTTGAAATCCCTATACTTTGAACCGATACCAGTATGTGAATCCTGTTTAGAGGGTAAAATGAATAAGAGGTCTTTCAAGGCCAAGGGAAAACGTGCCACACTTCAGCTGGAATTGGTACATACTGATGTATGTGGACCAATAAATGTCCAAGCCAAAGGAGGGTATCAGTATTTCATCACATTTACTGATGATTACTCTAGATTTGGACATGTGTATCTGATGCGTCACAAGTCTGAAGCTTCTGGAAAATTCCAAGAGTTCAAGGCTGAGGCAGAAAAGCATCTAGGTGTTCAAGTTAAGACTCTTCGATCTGATTGAGGGGGTGAATACCTATCTGGAGAATTCAGGTCTTACCTGACCAAAGAGGGGATAGTTTCACAATTATCTTCTCCAAGGACACTCCAGCAGAATGGAGTTGCTGAAAGGAGAAATAGAACCCTTTTAGAAATGACAAGATCTATGCTCAGTTATTCATCTCTTTCTGATTCATTCTAGGGATATGCCTTAGAAACAGCTATGTATCTATTGAACTTAGCTCCGTCCAAATCGGTTTCAAAGACACCAATTGAATTGTGGAAAGGGTGTAAGCCCACCATGAACCATATTCAGATTTGGGGTGCTCCGGCACATGTCTTGCAACAGAAACTAGATAAGATGGACTCACGTACTGAAGTATGCATATTTATAGGCTATCCTAAAGGAACTAAAGGTTGGTTGTTTTATAGTCCAAAAGAAAAGAAGGTCATAGTGAGCACTCACGCAACTTTCTTAGAGGAGGACTATATGACAAATTATAAGCCAAGGAGTAAGGTTATTCTTGATGAGCTGGTCTTAGATCAAGTTTCACCACAACCTCAAGGGGTTCCAGCTTTTGTTCCTGTGGTTGTTCAAAGAGGGGAAAATGTACCTGAACATACACAAGAACTAGAGACAGAACCAGAAGTTCAGCATAATGATGAACTTAATGAAGAACAAAATCATGAATTGGTTAATCTACTTAATGAGGGTCCTCATCTAGAAATTGTTAACCCACAAAATGTGGACCCCCTATAGATACACAACATCAAGTGCGACAAAGTCGTAGTGGGAGATTGATTCGTAAACCTGCAAGATATCTTTTGTTGGGGGAGTCAAATCAGGATGTCATCATTAATGAACATGGTGATCCCACGAGTTATGACGAAGCACTAGGAGATGTTAATGCTCAGGAATGGCTTGAGGCTATGAATCGTGAAATGGATTCTATGTATTCCAACTCAGTTTGGTCTCTTGTAGATGCACCTGAAGGGGTAAGACCCATTGGATGTAAGTGGATTTACAAGAGAAAGAGAGGATCGGACGGGAAGGTTGAAACCTTCAAAGCTAGATTGGTGGCGAAAGGGTACTCCTAAAAAGAAGGTGTGGATTATGATGAAACTTTTTCGCCGATTGCCATGCTCAAGTCCATCCGGATTCTCTTAGCTATTGCAGCAAATCTTGATTATGAGATTTGGCAAATGGATGTTAAAACTGCTTTTCTAAATGGAAATTTGGAAGAAGAAATCTATATGCAGCAACCAAAAGGGTTTATAGCCAAAGGGCAAGAAGAAATGGTATGCAAGTTGCAGAGGTCCATTTATGGACTTAAGCAAGCATCCAGATCATGGAAGATCAGATTTGATCAAGCCATTGAGTCGTATGGCTTTGAGAAAAGTCCTGATGAGCCGTGTGTGTATAAAAGGATCCAAGGTAGTGCGGTATCTTTTCTGGTACTTTATGTGGATGATATTCTCCTTATCGGAAATGATATAGAGGTATTGTTAGGCTTAAAAACCTGGCTGAGCAAGCATTTTGATATGAAGGACCTGGGGGAAGCCAATAATATTCTTGGTATTAAACTCTTGCGAGACCGGAAGAATAGGGTTTTGGCATTATCCCAGGCTAAATACATTGACAAAATACTTACCAGGTTTAGCATGGAGAATTCCAAGAGGGGAATTATACCCTTCAGGCATGAGATTCATCTCTCTAAGAAGCAATCTCCTAAAACTCCTGAGCAGAGAGAACGCATGAGTAGGATACCTTATGCTTCAGCAGTAGGTAGTCTCGTGTATGCTATGCTATGTACCAGACCAGATATCTGCTATGCAGTGGGCGTAGTAAGCCGGTACCAATCTAACCCTGGAGAGAAACATTGGGTAGCGGTTAAACATATACTCAAGTACCTACGGAGAACGAGAGATTATATGTTGGTCTACTCAAGTGGGAGTCTTGAAACCATTGGTTACACGGACTCAGATTTCCAGGGAGATATTGACTCAAGTAAGTTCACCTCGGGATATGTGTACACTCTTAATGGCGGTGCCATTTGTTGGAGAAGTGTAAAACAATCATGTGTGGCTGACTCTGCCAATGAGGCTGAGTATGTAGCTGCTTCTGAGGCTGCAAAGGAATCAGACGAGAACCTTGCTGACCCTTCTACTAAGAGTTTGCCTGAACGTGTGTTCGAGAGGCATGTTTCATTTATGGGTCTTAGGAGGATTCTAGATTTGCTATGGCTTTAGGTAGTTGTTATTTTACTTTGTTATTTTGTGCCTTTTGAGCAAGACATTATGACATTGCATTTTTTTCTGAATGTTAATAAATGAGGTGTTTTTCATTTATTTCGCACACTATTTACAAACTTTAAGGTCCGGATCAATTGTGGAGTATATGATCATATGGATACGTTCATAGAGGACATGGTCATAAGTTCTCACAATTGATGAATTGGTTCACAGCTATTAAATTAAGTTGGGCACTTTATTTAGGCTGCAATATTTTATGAAATGGTTTTGTCCGAATCATTATGAAATAGTGGTGTGAGTTAATACTTACATTGAATGGATCAAAGAGAGATTTGATTAAGGTTGTTCTTTCTGTCATAAGGAATCAAATCTCCAGATAACTATAGTCATGTAGTTACTCTTAATCCTGAGTTTATTTTAAATAGGTAGTCAAATGGTTTTCATTCTTTGATTTACCAACGGGTGAGGTTTGATCTATATGACGGCCAATAACTCGGTATTTTGGGATTGAGGCCATTTGGTTATCGGTGTTTATGAGATAAACAACATGGAATTTATAGGAAATGTCCCCTTGATATGTTTCGGTACTTGGATATTTAAGACACTGGCCAGTGCATGTAATCCATTAGAGAAACTGTTAAAGTCAAGGGAATAAATAATTGATTGGGTTACAGAAAACTAGTCAATCAATTATAGACATTCTATAAAGGGGTAATACATGTTCTTGTTATAAGTGTCATTATTCTTGGAGATCACGTTTGGGCTTTTAGTGGAATAGCACCAAACTAGATAATCTTCTGTAGATTATCATGAGCCTTGATGAATGACAAATGGTAGATCCCCAGGCTAGCTCGAAACAAAGGATAGGGTATATAATCAGATGATGATGGCTTATGGGCTACATGGTCTTGGGTTTACAAACTCAAGTTTGTATCTTAAAGAGCAAGTGAGAGATTGTTGGGTTAATGTGCTCTTTGGTCACTTAAGCCCAATAAGGCTTAATTGAGACTACAGCCCAAGAACTCTATGGCCCATGTGGTTTAGGGTTAGGTCTTGGGTGTAGTAGCATATAATCCTACTTTCACCTGCTTGAGAGTAAGAAACGCATAAGGAGGCTCTCATCAGAAACAAACTCTAGAGGCAGACGTTCATCATCTGAACGGTTGCCCACACAACCATCCTATTCCCCTCGAGAGATAGTCTGGAAGATCGATCATAGAGCAAACGAGGACTGTTCGTGGAGAGGCTTGTAGATCGCTCTTCAGATATGAGGACTGTTAGTGGAGAAGCTTTCAGATCGCTGCATCTTTCTAGGTAATCAAAACAATGAAGGTTTTAACTTTTCCTTATCCCGTGGTACGATACGCTTCCGCGTTTCTGGTGAGATTCCTACATATTTGACATCAATTGTCCTTGGCTCTTGTTAATTGTCATTGTAAATGAAACGATGATTGGAAATTGTTTTCTCGTCGTCTTGAATGGAAGTTTATATTCACATGGGTTTATGTCCATACTGTGTATCAAAATGTTTTGGCTTGCACTAGTGCAATTCAACGCCTTAGCCTTAATAACGTTCTTGCCAAGTTGTGTAATTTGAAGCCTTGTACCATTGCACAATCCTAATGCCTAGTCAATGTTCCTTATTAACATAACTGGTACTCCCGGCCACCTTCAAAACCAATTTATGATGAGGAATCCCATAACATTTAATTGAATTTAAAAACTTTGTGTCATATAAATCATCGAAACTTTTATTTGCATAATCTATATGATTTATAGAGTCGGCATTAAAGAATTCTACTTTATCTCCTGGCAACAAAGAACAAATGTACTCATTCAATGAATCGACATGTTTCGTGGTTGGGGTTAAAATTGACCTGTTGTTTAGGTAATCTTCCTCAAATAAGCACTTAACTAAATTTTGGTAAGTAGATTCAACGATACACCTTATTAGATTATCATAATCATAAAGCAACAAATTTGATGATAATGTTATGTTTGTAATACCATCATGCGATAATCCAATCACACCCTATGCTACAAATAGTAGCCCTTCAGAGAATGCTTTTATTTTTTCCTGCTCATCTAGATCTCTGGAAGACTTCAGTCTCGTATTTTTGGTTAATTGCAATAGCTGACATTCATTCCAAAGTGGAGAAGCATTCATAGATGCATCTACAATCTCATTATCATTCCTATCTTCCATAAATATGTCCCAGTACCACCAAATCCATGCAAAAAAAAGAAAAAGAAAAAAGAAACCACCTTTCTGTGAAGAAACAGAGGAAAGTATTTTATGGAATACTTCCTTTTGCTCATCGGTCATTAGATTTTGCAACCTATTAGCTCATCGCTCTTTCTTTCTTTGTTGTAGTTTAACTCCTGAAGTATTAGTTGGTTTGACATGTCAATGATGTTTTCTTCTTTTGGTTTAGGCAGGGATGGATAGTTGTTGAGGCTTTTACTGTTGCACAGCAAAAGTTGTTCAGTTTCGAACAGTTCAATAGCTTCTTTATTGGTAGCTGAAAGTTGCAATTCTTATATATGAAAGAAAACATTTAGTTATTTGTACAATAGTATTGACTTGTTTAATTAATTTAAAACAGACTTACATTATTGTTTTCGGACATAATATCTAATTAGGTTGAGTTGTTAATAGGAATAATATTAACGTGAAACTTCATATATACATGATAGATCGTCTTTCAACTGGTTTCAATATCATTTTCATACAATGAATAAGCATTATCTAGAAAAACAATTAACACTTGACCTAAAAGTAAAGCATTAATAAAGCAACATATATACCAGGAAAAAGTTGATTGACCCGTGTGATATATAACAAATCTTCACACATGATCTCTTTTGTTCGTTCCCAAACAATAGCCGGCTGCGATAAGGAATAACTTAATAACATACTGGTGAAAAAGTGACGAAGGTAATTGCCCGATGCCCACAATGATGCTTCTTTAATTGTATCGATATACTTATTGTCATCATCTAACAATTCAAATACGTAACATGCTTCCCTAAATGGTTGGATAGACAACATTGTTCACAGTCCTAATATCTGCATAATTATTTGGACCTTGAACTTTTGTCAACATCAAACGAAGGTAGTATAACTCTCCTTGGGCAGGTGTACAATGACCCAGCCTTCCAACAAAAAAATCACATTCACGATGCTTCCAAATTATTTTTTTTCCCTAATAAATGTAAAGTAGTTAGGGAATTGAGAATAAGTTAGCGTTCTTACAAACAGGTCATCCTTATTCTTTTCAAACCAAGCAAGGAACATTGATTCTTTAACTCTGGGATTGTTGACAAGCGATGACATCCTCTGAGTTTAAGAGTAATAAACAGTTTTTTGTTCATGAAGATGAAAACTTAGTTTGTCAATAGGTGGTTGCCCATGGTGTATATCAAACCCAAAAATTCTTCACGATGCGTCACATGAAGATACATACTTACAATTGAGGTAGTGAGAAATTTCATCAAATGCTTGTTGAGAGCCTCAGTTATTGTTGGTGCTATATATACCTACGATTACATGGTCATTCCCTTTACTTATGTATTTGAATAGGTACTTGACAGCTCGTAATTGATTTGTCTTCTCAATGTTCAAATAAGCAGAAAATAACTTTAGCAACCTAGCATTGTAAGGGACAACCAATTTGTTATCCAGATGAACACCCTTCCTAGACACCGTACGTCCATCATCTCTCCTTTAATATATTGGTTAACCATTTTCATCCAATATGGTACACAAAGTATACCTTTTTGTAAAGTATGATGTGCACATGTGATAGCCCTCTTTTTTGAAACTCGATAGTGTAAACCTCTGCAAATACACATATCTTAGTTAATTGTACATTTTAAGAACTCATTGAATACTAATATGAGTAAATACACTTTCTGTTTCCTGACAAAAAACGTGAACCCAATTTTGGTCTCTTATAAAAAAAAAATGTCTTTTTTAATCCACAAAAAGGACGAATAAGGGTCGATTGATTGACATTTTGATCCCTCACAAATTTCCAAAAGATTCTTTTTAGTCCATAAAAAAGACGAATAAGAGTCGATTTTTTTTGTAAGGGACCAAAATGGCATTCGAAAAATGACTTCTGAAATATGTGTACTATTAATATCATTTAACTATGATTGTGAAGAATATCAGTCATTGTAAAATGACTTCAAACCAATTTGGCAACTTCTGAAAAATGATTACTTAATTTTAAATGGCTACTATTAATATCATTTAACTATGATTGTGAAGAATATCAGTCATTGTAATATTGCTGCATGTTAATAACAGGTTTGACTTACAATGTAATTAGTCTAAAAAGTTATTTTATTTTGTTAAAGCTTAATATAGTAACAGATATAGTTAAGAACAATCATGATGAGGCAAGGCTTGTGGTTGCTGAGTTGCCGAAATGGAATTTTTTCTAAGAGGATTCGAGTTTTGCAACTGCCCGTGGAAATGTGAAGAGGAAATGTATAAATAGCACCAGAACTATATAGTGACCTTCGAAAATGATGAAAGATAATGACTACGTTCATTTAAGGTGGCCGGTTAGTTCAGCCAATTATGCAATACTTCTGAGAAATAATAAGGACATTACAGCATGCCAATGTATGGGGAAAACGCAAGAATCATTGGAAATATACTCTGATTAAATAAGACAGTTGAAGCGTCACCTGAAAGACCCAATGGCTTTCAAAATAAGTTTGAATTGGTATGCCAACAGTAAATGGTATAGGAAATGTATCCACGTGTATAATGATGGTAGGGTTCCAGGTCAGATCCATTCACTGATAAGGAATTCGAAATGTAGGTCATACAGATGGACTAATGGTATGGTGCAGCTTTCTTCCTAACAACCCACTTTCTAATAACTTTTGCAACCATTGACCAAGTATCCTTGTTATCATCAACATTAGGAAAAAAAAAAAAAACCTTGCTTATTTCGTGATAGTAAAAAAAAGTAATGTTCTTTAATGGAACATAACGATGTTAGGTTTGATGATAAAAGTGAAATTGTTGTGATGACCTACGGTACTATAATATTTCAACAGAATAGGATTTCTGAGACAAGTATGATACAAATGAAACATAAAACTTGCCTTTTTGATGATTGCATCAATCCTGTTTGATGTGCATATAAATATAATGTAAAAGTTCCATTATATTGGCGGGATCTGTTCAACCAGTGTAAAATGTTTAACACTTTTGCGCCAAAATGAAATGATCATGTACGTAGCGAGTTACTAGTAGAAGTTATTACAATAAAAGTCACAATAATATTTTGTTTTAGGTTAAAATCATGTAGTATATTGTTATTGAGTAACATGTTTTAATAACACATCCAACTCGTTATGTTTTTATTAATGTAATGTCTAAAGATATGTTCTTGTGGGATACTGGTTGACGTATAGTTTTAATGTTTTTTTTAGTAAACATTGACAGTAAGAGAACAATGATGTTTGAAGATTCAAAAACAGGTTTACAACTAATGAAATTACATTTATTACAAATTTGAGTAAAAAGGATTCTACATTTTTTTTTGGATAACAGATGTACTAATTTTTAAATCTTATGGGTCATATAAAAATGAATAACAATTGCTTAGGAAATAGTGTTAACTGGTGTGAAAAAGTTGGCAACAGGAATAAACATATGTGTTATTGGTTGCTATTTATAGGATAAGAATACAAATATTTGAGCACGAAACATCACACTTCAAATATCTATTCGGTTGATGGCCGTTGAGTTGTTCACATTAAGACGTATGCTAGCTGTATAGGTAATCCACCTTAGTCATGGCGTTGCTCACTCGGCTGATGTTGTTGGACTAAACAGACTGACATAAGTATATTAATGGAGACTTTTGGCGTACTTTTTGTATACTTAGCATATTTTTTCACCAAACATTTAATTCCCAGAATAGATTCCAATGTTGCAAAAAGGAATTTAGCTTTATACATAAAAATATATAAGACTGGCGTTTCACTTTTGAAGAAATTGATAGGCAGAAAAAAAAACCTTATTACATTGGGGAAAAAAATCAGCATTAGTCAATTAATATGGAAAGCGAAGGGGAGATGTCAACGTAAAAATAATACATCACTCTTACATTGGAATGCTATATCCCCCATTATTTCCAAGCAGGACAACTTATTTTCATCTACTACGTCTCCTGTTACTTCTTTTCAAATATTTCCTAAAATAATCAAGTTATTGACTAATAACTTGAAACAAAATATATAAAAAAAAATAAAAAAAAAAACTCTTTAAATCATCTTATAGGATTTCAGGTTTGATTTTGAAAGAATCATTAGTATTATTATTTAATTTGATAGGCACAGTACACAATGACATCAGTACATAAAAATGGAATGCATTAAATATTAACGTACAACTGAGTAATATTATGTTATTTGATAGGTAGAGTGGACGATGATACCTACGTTGTTTGTTACTTTTTTCCAGATTTTTATTGAAATAATCCAGGATATAGTGAAACTTCGTCGAAGGTATTAACTGATAACATGAAGTTTCATTATAACACGTATAACAAAGTCTTTGAATCACCTTATAAAAGTTTTGGGTTGATATTAAAATAATCATCAGAGGCACAAAAATACCATAACACGTAAAACATTAAAAACATATACTAATTCATAGTTATGACAACAGAGTATATACTCAATATTATTGAGTATAAAAGTATGTGGTATTAATTTATTACAAGTTAAAAAAGTGTTACACAGAAATTAATTGCACGATACATGGATATCAAATCTTTATACAAATGGTTAATGAAATAAAAAATAAACAAAAACCTAATTTATAGAATGATATTGACATCCATACACGAAAAAGAAGCATTGACAAACGTGATGAAATACCGAATCTGAAAACGGACTTGATATGAGTGTGAGGATGAAATATTTTAGATACAACCAAAAAAGGACTAATGAAAACATTACAATCGTGGATGGTGACAAGAGTTACGTAAATGTCCAAAAGATGCAACAACAAAAATGATAAACATAACTGAGAAAATCAAAAGAAATGCCTTAAGGCGACAACTAAAAGACTTGGTGCAATGGTCCATGATAATCATTGTCATCAGTCATATTAGCTGCAGATAAACGATTGAGTCTTATACGGAAGTCCATAATAGCCTGGTGGTTATAATTAAAAAGAGCTTCTGAAACGTCACAACAACTAATAAAAATTATATCTCCATCTACAATGTGAAGAAGAAAAAAAGAGAACATGAATATATGAGTTAAAAAAATATGAAAAAAGGAACTCTGATTTAAGCCATCGAGAACAGAAGAGGAAAAAGAAAAAACCAAGTCCTTGTCATCTTCACGAAAAGAAACGCAACTACTAGATCTTCTTTCTGACCTGTGCATGATCAAAATGTTAGTCCAGCCCACAACAAACACAAGGTCTCATATATGATACCAGAAGTATCCTAAAACGAATCCAAAGATTCAATTTTTGCATAGATCCTAATGATTCCCACCTCCAACACTGTTGAAAGAAAATAGCTAGAGTGAATCCTCCAAGATTAAAACCTATACCTTTCGACAAAATAGATAGCTGCACATAGCACACAAATTAGAAGGAAAAACAAAATATAGATAGTTAGTTTTACCTTGAAGAGGTATGTGAAGATAAACACAAGCCAAACAGAAAGGAAGTAACTGATATTTTCTTTGGCATAAAGAGGAAGAAAAAGGAGGTATATAGTCCAATGCATTCTTAACATATGCCAGCGTTTTAGAATATTAGACGTAATACACCAGGAGTTTGAAGACCCATTCAAGGCAAGGAATGAGGGGACTTTTTCCATCGGCATCCGTCGTCAAAATGGCACCAAGGTGGAGTTAGCATGCCGATGATAGAGATTGTCGACTTTGAACATGAAACTACTAACGTGATGAGAGTTAAATAGCACCAAGGTGGAGTAATGACCATTGGAAATTATGAAACACAGAGGATGATAGACATTGAAGGAAATACGTTTTACTTTCATTTTTCCGAGGACTTGTTAGCATTAAATGGAGGTCACCATCCCGTTCCGCCAATCAGCATACACTTCTTCAAGATGATAATGTCTCGGTGGGAAGAAAATTCATGGGAAAAACGCAAACTTCATCGGAAAATACTGAAAAATTAATTAGGGATGAGGAACCATGGTTTTAAATAGCCAATGGTCATCGACGTACGGTTGAAGTAGTGATTCCAGAATAAATAGGTTTGAAACAGTTGGTCATCTTATACAGGTTTAAAGCAGATGGTGGTCGACATGTCCATTCTTATGGGTGTACCAGGTCAACTCCAATCAAATGTGAGGAAAACGACAGGTGGACATGACATTTGGCCCAATAGTTGAAGGGCTAGGAGGTTTAGAATGATATATTGATATATTGATAGCTACCTCAGTTTTTGTTTATATTTTATTGACAATTAGTAGCTACTTCCATTGTTGTAAAAAACTAGTGTAAAAACATAAAAACTACTTTTGTTTTTACATTTTTACTGCTGTAATACATGTTAAAATCAATGTTCTCACCAGACCGGCTGAATCGGATTGGAAACTGGCGAACCGGTCACTAAACCAGTCCAGTCTGAGGGTCAAACCGGTTCACTTTTTTTTTTTGGGGTAAAAAAAATATTTTTTTTTAAAAAAATCATATTAATAACTCTAAAATCTTCCATTTTTTACCAGTTTGTCCGCGGGTTTGGCTTTGGTTTGATTCCGGTTTAACCCATTAACCCTTGATCTAGTACTTCGACTGGTCCAGTGACCGGTTCAGGTTTCAAAACTTTGGTTCAAATGTAAGTAAAAACTATCTTCAGTAAAAATGGGTAAAAACACTATGTAAAATCGGTAAAAACATGGTTTTAACCATTTCTGGTGAAGGAGATTGAGAAGATATAAACAATTTAGGTGTTATGCCTATGATGAGCAAAGCTTGATTGAAGTTGAAGTGAGAGAACCTATGGATGATCATGATTCAGACATTCTAAGTTTTGCAAATAAACTTATTATAAGAGCAAGAGAAGAGGACATACAATTGATGCAAGATGATTTATTTGATTTGAATCAATTCATACAATTTAAGAATTGTTTAGCCTTATTAGTTGAGAACATACAAATTTTTGTATGCTCATAGTGGAGCCCACAAACCAAATTTCATCGTGTTCTTCACTTTCAAATTCCACGGCCAACTTCTCACAAATAACAGCGCGCGAACTCAAAAGAAAAAAAAAAAGTCTACCGTCAACTTAATTGAAATACGAGCTCAATGTACGTTGTCTCCCCAAGATAATTTGTTCTCTCTATTCGGATGTCCAAGAATAATGAACAATTGTCTCCTAGGATAGAGCGTGAAACGCCCTTCCTAATTTATCAGAGTTATAGCGCACAGGCATCGAAATAATTTGGACGACTTTAATAGCGGAAAGAAAATCTCATAAAATAACTTTATTTGAAAATACGAGGGTAAATTTTTTGCGATTCGAATCCACTCTACAGAGGGATGTTAATATAGTAATCCAAAATAGACAAATGATAAACGTTAAAGTACTGCCTAACTACTCATATTTTCCAAAAGGTTCCGTCTGCTGTGTCCCTTACAGCTTCATCTTGCCTCTTAATCCCGAACCACTATCTGTCTCTTTCATGCGGTCTGGAGTTCAAGTAAATGAACCCCAGGGGTAACAGTTAATCTCATATACAAGTATGAAATGTAAATCACAATATAACACATGTATAAGCATAGAATAATTCACAGTAAACAAGTCACACCGTAACCGCAGTTAACGGCCAAGGACCGCAGCCTTGCAGCTCCGTACTTAGGACACGCAGCCCTATGGGACACGCAGCCCAATCCATAGCTAGGATACACACAAGCAAATTATCTAGTAACCATGAACAGTCATACATGAGATACATACATACAAGCTTATAAGATAACAGTTATCCACCTCAAACTTGAATCCTTACTCGTCCGAAGTTGTTGGGATCAGTAAAGTGTCAAAGTATGCCTATAAACGTTTATCATTGTCGTTAGTCACTTCTTGCGTCACAAAGTAACTAGTTAGCGAATTATTTTTAGAGGATTAAAAATAGCTATTAATCCCTAAAAATCCCCTTGATAATATTCCCCTTTTCAATAAATAATAATACTATTTATTATTACTTATTACTTATTATCAATTAATAATTTTCTTTTAAAAATATCAAGAAGGGTTATCTTTGTCACTTTAGAGTCTCTATTACCTTTAATAGACAAGTTATCCAAAAGAAAAATCCTTTACTTTAAAGTTTATGCTCAATTTAACAATTTGCATGACTAACTTAAGACCTACCAAAAATTCGGCTTCTAACTTTTCTGAAAATTTAGAAAATTCATGACTGAACCTGTACAACTCCAAATGGAGCGATTCCAATTTCTACTTAAACCTTGATTAGTTTATTTCCATAAATTAAAGTCACAAAGTTAATTTATGGCTTAAGAAAATTCCCAACTTCCGAAAAACACAAGCCATATACAAAGTTTTCCCAAAAAATTCCCAAAATTATGACTTAACTTCCAAAAATTGTAACTAGACTTCCGTTTTAGGTGTTCTTTGGCTCGTTGGAAATTCAGATTTTGGCTAAACTTTGGAAAATCATATCTTCCTCAATACTTATCAGAATTTGACGAATTATCTATCAAATTAAACCTCTATGTGTCTACTATTTAACTGGAAAATTTCAGATAAAAACTTAAAACTTTACTGGGTTCGAAATGCAACGCCATTTTGTTGCTCTAGAGCCCTACTGAAAGTTTTGCAGGTTTTTAGCTCAACTTTGAAAAATCATATCTTGAGCTACAGACCTCCGTTTAAGGTGATCCAAAGCTTGATGTGAAGATTGTTTTGTGTACTATATGTCCACAAAATTTCAGATTTAAATGAGTTTATTTGCCCTAGTTTTTCTTTGCTCGAAAATCAGTGCTTCAGAACAAACCAAACTCCAGATTCATGTCAGCTTCTTGTTTTATGCGTATGAATTATATTTAAACATGCACATACTACATTTTAAGCATTTCCTTTCATTCTCTAATGGTTTGCGAGGCTACCTAAACATTTATACGTGCACCATATATCCCAAAACCATCTCTATGTATATATATATATTGATGCTAAAGGCTTCCTCTTGTTTTAAACAAAAACTCCTAACACAGAGACCTATCAGTAGTTATACATGCATAGAAGCAGTAGGTTCTTGTTTCAGTTTTCAAAGTTGTGCAGCAATGATACACTCCTATATAAAGGCTAAAAAATCACGCTGGAATTTATGAAAACAAGAAGGAAAATAGTCTACGGCTTACCTTCAGTGTACGAGTTTATGTGTTCAGATTCGAAGCTCTCTCCGACGTCAACCTCTATTCTTTTCTGGGTTAAACAGAGCACACACACTCTAACTCTCTCTCGCTCTACCTTCCTTTTACTTTCTCGTTCCCTCACTCTTTTACTCTCACATTCGGTCTCAACTTGACTGGAGAAGGGTGAACGAAAGCATGATGAAAAGAAACAGATATATAATATGCTGAGGGCTTGGGCCGAGACGCACAAGCTAACGGTCAAAAAGAATGCCCAAGGTGTGCTGCTCGAAATTGCGGGTATGGTCTCCTGCTGGTCGATGAATATGGAACAAAGTGTGTGCCGTTGTGGATAACGTGTTCAGCGCTCTGTTTGTTTCTTTCTTCTTTTTTTTCCTCGTGTTGTAGTAAGTAAGGGGCATGATTTGATTTCATTAGTTAGATTTCTGTGTTCCAATTATATCTCAACCGAATAGGCTCCTGCGTTTCAGTCCTTTCCTAATTAACCGTTGTGTTGTCTGTTGCGTTTCGTGCTTGGGGCAATAATCAGAGAAAGGCCGATGGTGTCTCCTACTGCTGCTACGCTTTGACTTTTCTGTTAGGATAGGGATGGCCGAAAGTAATTAAGGTGTTCTGCTCTATCGTGTTTCACGGGGTTAACGTGTTTTAGCTTACTGTGATGAATTCTTTTGCTGCTGTTGTGTTTTGTGCTTGCGTGTTGACCAGATGGTGTGGGCTGAAGTGAAAAGGGGTGAAGTGTGTGTGCGTTTTGAAGTGGTGTGGGCTGAAGTGAAAGGGATGAAGTGTGTGTGTGTTTTGTTTTGTGTTTGTTTTGCTGCTGTTAGCTATAGAAGTATTTGGGCTGAAGCAAATTAAATGGATCAAGTATGTTGTAGGTTATTTGGGCTTGTATTATGGAACCATTAATAAAATTATCTCACTTGATCACCTTCAAACCTCTCATTTACAATTTAGTGAAATATCTTAAAATAAATCATTAATTCTATATAAGGACTTTTCTTAAATTTTTTATATGCACATATTGTAAGGAAATAAATCCTAATTGAATTTAGTCTTTCCTAAAATTTTCAATGAAAATAAGTCCTATATTTTCAGTAATTAATCTTATAATTTCTCAAGCCCCATTCTAATAATAATTTTCCACACACATTTCTAATTTAAAATCCCAAAAACTTGGGATGTTACAGAGCGTGTTTTTCATCTTCAGAATGACGGCACTCTCAATCAGAAGCCCAAGCGAACACCACGAGTCTGCTTTCAGAATCGTATGGATGTGACTTATAGCAAAATGCATTAAACTATAAGCATGGGAGTGTAGTATTAGAAAAAACAAAATTATTTTTCTGCCATACTCACGTATATTTATAGATGATGAAATGATCAGATGGAGTCCCATTGATGAACCGACACGACTACCGATGGCGAACCAACTCGACTTCTTATTCATAACCTATGAAATTTAGACACAAAATCCAACAATCCCCCACAGGGATAAGAAGTTAGTCTATCGTAACTAAGTGCAAAATAAATCTGTATGTAAAGTGTGATTCCTCTACGAGAAACAACTGCATCGAGAAAGGTAGGGGTTACCTTTGAACCTTCTCCAGTAAAAACTTATTGGATATACTGATCAATTAGTGGACGCACTATCTTGAACCGTCAACCTTTTAGTGTATACTAATACAATAGGAGTCATACAGTTACTTCCGCATCATTGATTCTCATGTTGTGTCCATGTTGGCCTTAAACACAGCCTAGTTCTACGAGTGTTCTAGAGGATCGGCCATTTTAAGTTCTCATAGAAGCGGCCCACACTTCACACTCACATAGGTGATTCCTTGTGATGTAAGTCACCATACATCATATGAACACATCAGATTAAGAAACCATTAAAATCCTAAAAGCTTATCCTCATATATATTCACTGTCTTGTCTAGGAATGAGTATGAGTTTAAAACTCCACAGTGTTAACAGTCGATTAAGACTTAGTTGTCTTTTTGAACTTAGTTTGTGAGATCTTCACTCTTCTAAGTAGAGTTACCACGATAATCAACAATGGATCAGCCTTAAATCTATTCTTTTGGACAAATTTCTAATTAACTCTCTAGGAATTCGTTTAGTTAATGGATCCGCTATATCCTCTTTTGATTTTACATAATTAATTGAGATGTTTCCATTCGAGAATAGTTGTTAATGTATCATGTCTACGACGTATATGTCTAGAGTTGCATTGTACATGACATTCTTGGCCCTACCAATAGCTACTTGACTATCAGTACAATGTATCCATACTACAAGTACCGGTTTTGGCTAACCAGGAATGTCTTCAAGGAAATTATGAAGCACTCAGCTTCCTCATAATGCAAAGCAAAGTTTTGAGTTTACTTTAAGTAATCCAAGACTCTTATCATAGCTCTCTCCAATGTAGCTCGTCTGGATTACTTGTAAAGAGACTCAACATGCTTACTGCGTAGGCAATATCAAGTCTAGTGCAAATCATAACATACACAAGATTGCCTAGCACTCAAGCATACTCCTTTTGTCTTTTAGCTTCGCTAGTATTTATCGACAGACGAAGACTAGAATCTATAGGATTCATTACGAGAGCAATTGTTAAACTCTTGAATTTCTGAAGAATTTTAGCAATATAGATGTTCTTTTGATTAAGCTAACCCAACAGATGTTCTATAGATTTTAATTCCCAAAATAACATCTAATAGACCATATCTTTCATGTCGACCTTACCAGTAAACAACCGTTTAGTAGCTTTAATAATTTGATTATTACTACCTGTTATCAATATGTCATCTACATAAAAACAGACTATGGCAAAACCGTTTTCAGTATTCTGAATATCTACATACTTGTCACATACATTAATACTAAAGTCATTTGATAACATAACTTCATCGAACTTCACATGTCATTGTTTCGAGGCTTGCTTTAGTCCATATAGGGACTTGATCAAGTGACAAACTTTCCACTCTTGTCCTGAGAGAACAAATCTCTCAGGTTGTTCTAGATAGATCTCTTCCTCTAACTCACATACAAGAATGCTATCTTCACATCCATTTGATGTAATTCCAACCCATTCAAAGCTATTAATGCGATTAACATCCGAATGGATGTAATTCTTGTAACAGGTGAATATGTATCAAAGTAGTCTAGGCCTTCACGTTGTCTGTGGCCTTTTACTACTAGCCTAGCTTTGTACTTATCAATACTGTCATCTCTACTCTTTAATCCTTAAATTTTCATATCACTTACATATGCTTGTCACAAAATATTTGATAATTTACCATATTTACTTTTCATAGCAAATAACAAAGCCTTCATTGAATGAATCATAGTGCATGGCAATCTCATAATTTTCAATATATTTTATTTTACCAAAATAATAACTTTTTAAGGTACCCATGTGTTACACATAATAAATTTGTGTTTTTTCCAAAGTTGCAAAGAAACATAATTCAATAATAAATGAGGCCTACTTGCCTTCCAAATACCCAAACTCTGTTGAGCCCAAACAAATTTTTATTTTAATTTGGCCCAACTCTAAATGGTCCACAAAAACCTTAGAGCCCATTTTTTTTTAATTTCATTTCTAGTAACATAAACCAACCAAATAAAAAAAGTACAGCCTAAACAGTTTTGGTCAGCCGAAAACACTAGCTAACCCAAACAAAACTAGTCTGGCCCAACAAATGAGCTTCACGCCAAATATACTTTAAAATTAATTGGCCCATATCCAATCAAAGAGGTGCCAACAGCTCAACTGTAAGGCGGCTCTGTCCAAAGCATTACGTTGCGTGTTTGAACTTTACCAGGCGGAGGGAAAATCGTGAAATAGATCCAAAAGAAATTTTTTTATAAAAAAAAATCGGAGGGAAAAGAAGCTAACACGAATTCCATATCCAAACACAAATATCACACCAATTCCAGATTCTTGCTCACCTTAATAACAAGATCAACTCAATTTTTTTTTTAAAAAAAAAAATTCCTACAGATCCAAGAGCTACTAAGAAAATCATGAAATAGAATCAGAGAAAACATTTTCCTATGTCATAGATCGACAGTCGAAGCGCAAAAAGAACGAAGCAGATCTGAAAAGGGACAAGAAGAATACTGGAGGTTTACCATCTTGTGTCATAGATCGACAGTCAAAGCGTCGTCCTCCATCACCTTTTCCATCATCCTCTTTCATTAGCATCGGATCTGAGTTCGATTTCAGTAAAGAGAACAAAGAGGTTCGCATCGCCGGATTTGAGCACGAGATCGAAGAGAAGGAAGACGATGGTTGACGGAGAAGGGAGGATAGATTGGAGTTGGAAGGTGGGAGAGGCGGTGGTCGACGGAGAAGGGAGGATAGCGGAGGAGGGCCAACGGTGGAGGAGGGGCGATGGTGAAGGTCGGACAACATGGAAGTGTAGAGGAAAGCATAGATGATGAAATGAGTTGGGAAAAACTTACGTAGGGTTACAGGTTATGAGAAGGGAAAAGCAAGCAAGATATCAATTAAAAAAAGTTGGGAAAATTTGTTTCAATTTTGGCGCCCTAAAACAAATTTCCAAACGCCAAATTGTTTCATTTTTGGTGTCCTGAAACAAAATTTAGGATGCCTAAATTCCACCAAAAATCCAAAAGTTCCCTTGGTGCTAATTTTTTTTTGTCTAAAATGCACGAAATACCAAAAATCAATTTTAGTCATCCTAAATATATTTAGGATACCAAAAATTCATTTTAAGCGTCTTAAAAATTGATTTAGGATGCCTAAAGCTCAACATTTAAGAATATAATTACAAGAATGCCACTGCGTTCACTTTTTACTTCCCAGATTTTAATAAGGATATCCTTTAAAGAAATAATATCTCCTTTTTTATAGTGGTGTTTCCTCCCAAACAAGGGTCAATGGCTCGGGGAAAAGCCTATCTCAATAATGTTCAAAAACGGGAAAAGCGTCTGGTTTTGAGGAAAGGAGCTAGATCCTTACATACTATGTTTTTAAGCTAGTCTGATACCCAAAGGTTCTTGTTTAGAGTAGAGGTAGGTCTCTTTTGGAACGAGCTTATCGGGTTACTTTCAATATGTCAGCCTCGGCCAAAAATGGGGTTGCCCTCGTCGGGGCCAAAAGCACCCCATCTCTTTTTAGAAGAAAAACTTAGATCGGGTAGGCGTCGAGTTTGCCTTTGAAAGTGGTCAAAGACCAAAGGAACAAACAATAGCTAATTTTCTGGAGATTCATCTATCAAAATTATCAGACGTAGGGAACCTAATTTCATTGGTCTTGCACCAGGAGCCCTTGAAACTCTATTCCAACAAAGAACCTCATAGGAAGGGCCATGTAATTTATTTCCTTGTTTTCTTAGTGGTATCCAAGGTAGTGAAAACGTAGTTTTTAGGTAAAAACGGAAGGAGAATGAAAAATCGTAAAACGTAACGGAGTTTTTACCTACATATGTATATAAAAAAATTCAAGAAAAATAAGGTACCTGCCATCATCCATACATATACTGATTAATACAATATTGATAACTTCTCATTTTTAATAGATTTGAGATATGTTTTGAGATATTTTTGGAAGTCCTTAATACTAAATTAAAGAGATTTTATTAAGATTTTAAGAGATATCAATTTTGATGCATTATTTGAGGGATTTCAATTTAAAATATAAATTTTAATAAAATAATAATATTAATAATAAATAATAACGATTTAAGATTTTAAAGAAGAAAAATATTTAAATGGACTAAGATAAGGAAAAGATTCTTGAGATCTTATTATTAATTAAAAAAATATAGTACAATTAAAAAGATATTAAAAAATACTCATTTTAATAATAAAAAATATTTTATTATCATCGTTTTTGCTGCCTGACCCCATCAAA
The DNA here is from genome assembly GCA_034222035.1 of Acacia crassicarpa. Lineage (NCBI taxonomy): Eukaryota > Viridiplantae > Streptophyta > Magnoliopsida > Fabales > Fabaceae > Acacia > Acacia crassicarpa. The sequence goes on from JAWXYG010000004.1 coordinate 21,372,816, forward strand.
TACGTCTACATCGCCAGCTTGTTACCCATTTTATCTCAACAAATTTGTCCTTTTCTCTCTCTCCCTCCCCAGTCTCTTCTCCACGCCTTCATCTGCCTCCAGCCTCCCAGTCCGTGACTCCCGCCCCTTCATCAGCCTCACAGTCTAGCCCTCACCTGCTTCACTTTAATCTCTTGCAAATCCATCACGCATGTTCACAAATCACAAGCGATAGTTCTACAATACTTTCATCGGTGAAGGCGAGCCTTCAATGGGCGAGTTTTGATCGAGTTTTTAGATTTCTCCAGTCTTCCATCTTCACAGGCGACTCTGGGCAAAACAAAAAAGTCTTCACAGGCGACGAGTCTTCAGATCTCTCTCCCTCTGTGCCTCTCCTTCTTCTTCTATGTTGTGATTGTTGTCACACCGGTGATTTAAAAAAAAAACGCTTCGTTTTTGCGTTTAAACCCGGCGTTTTTCACGTTTTCACCTTGTGTGCGTTTTATACTGAACGAAACGCGGGATGCTCCAAATAAAACGTAAAAACGCGTTTTTTGCGTTATAAAACACGTTTTTGACTACCTTGGTGGTATCCTCTCCAATTATTTTAAGTAGTTAAAGGACATTTTTATCCCTCAACTATTCTGCAAGTGCTGCTAATCGCTCAAAAGTCTAAACTATTCAGCAGAGCAATGTTGCCTTTTAAATATCAAGATCATTACAACTATAGGAAATTAATGTTTGTTATTTGATTTTTTTTAGGCATAGGTATCTTCCTATTAGAGAAAATTCTGTTCGATATATTGTAAGATACTAAATGTAGATATCTCTTCTAGCATGAATTTGAATCTTGACTTACCAAGTTTTGAGCACCTAGCCTCCTTCTGCTAAATCTAATTCCCATTGGTACGCTTTTTAATTGATATTCTTCAAAATGTGATTGAACCATAATTTTTTATGATTTTTCATGATTAATTTAGGATCTTTGATGCATTATCTAGAATATTATTGCATAATTAAACACTAATGTATGGTATTGACATTTGTATAATTAACATTTGTATAATTAGGGTAAAATGATCATAATTTGTAAATATTCATGTAAATGATTTCTTGGACTTTTGATACTAATTGTGTTTAATCTTTCATTTCAGGTGTTCACAAAATTGGATTGAATTTGAAAATGATAGTTTGGGGCTCGGATTTCAGAAACAACAGTTTGAATTTGATACCACAAATTTTTAAAATGCCAATTTAGTCGAATCAAAACTGCTGCTTTTTGACAGAAACAATTAGGTCGGAATTAAGAGCAGCTTCAGTGATTTTCCAGACAACACAACCGCGAACGAAGAAAAACCTGGACCTTCTTCACATTTGATCTTTGTCACTTTCCTTCACCTCCATACACTCCACTAAGGTCGCCGGCGCCATCCCATCCTCCATGAACGCCGGCAATCTTCTTCCTTAATCCTCCCACCTTTGTCATCCACCTTCACCTCTCTCCCTCACCATCAGACAGCACAGCCGCGACTCGGAGCTGAAACAGAGGATGCCGCTAGCTTCAGCACCAACACCACCGTCGTTCTTTCCTTCCTCTCTCACCTTCATTCACCCACCATCTCTCTCACCTTCATTCACCCACCATAGCACCACCGCCGTCAAACCTCGCCTCCATACCACTACTTCCGTTCTTCCACCACCAAGCTCGACGGAGCGCCGTGGAGGCATGACAGAGAAGCTCGAGTGAGATAGAGAAGTTCAGGAGATTCATCAAGCTCAGACACAGCGCCGCGAACCACCGTCGTCCTATCATTCTCACCACGCCGGCGAGCTTCAGCGAGGTTCTGGGATTTAGAGATAGCCGACAGCCCCACTACTCTGTTTCATGATTTCAGATTGTGTTTGATATTATTGGGCTATGTTTGGCTTGGAGATTTGTGACTTGAATATTTGTGCAACAGGGCCGTTCTTCAATCTTATGCTTCCCCTGTATATTTAATTTTCTTGTTTAGGTCATTATTTAGTCATGGGACTTGGATTGCAGCCATGTTGTTATTGTAGTTTTAATTAGATAATGGATTTTGATTTTCAAATTTATATATTTCTGCTAATGTGCTTGATGGAATTATATTGAGAATAACAATTTGTATCATTTTAATTTTAATTACATATTAATTAAGTGATTTCAAACAATTTATTAAGGGATAATAGTTAACTATATTTGTAGAAACCACTATTAATTAAAAATATTGAACTCAAGTGTCAAGTGTTGTCTTGGGGTTATTCTAAAAATTTAATAAAATTTTAACTCTCATACTTTTTTTAGCAACGATAACCAGGCCACTTCTTCATCATCAAGGATATATATCATTTATTATTTCACTCTCAATTTAAACATTCCTTCTTTATTTTCTAAAAATACCTAAAAGAATAAAAAAACTTTATTTTCACAAATTTTAATTTAGAGAACATCAATTTTAAAACTCTCTTTCTAACTATGTTTTTGGCACTTATTCTAATTTAGGAAATTCAAAATAAAATGACTTTTTGATAAGAGAACGATTCTAAATTATTTGCCCTATATTACTTTTTTTTTTTTTTTTGGCTCATGACCCTATATTAAATTTTAATTCTTAGTAAATAGTGATTTAACCCCAAATGACTAAAGTCGTATCAAATAAGAAAGCTGAACATGCATGGGGTGTAGGGGCATGTGAGATTGTCTTCTTTTTTATTGTGGGGGCAATGGCTTAAAAAATGTTTCTATTTCACTTAAACCAAGATGCTTCTTTTTTATTGGGGCCCAAATTTTAACCCAATCTTATAATTTTAAACCAAGATGCTTGTTTGCCTGAATTGAACCCAACGAACATTGCATAGAAACGTTCTCAAGTTTGAGCTTTGTGAATGCAGAAACACTCTGTTAGGAGACTCACCCACTATAACCAGGTGCGTGATCTGGGTTGGATTTAGATTAGTCAAAGTGAAACTCTAGATACCGAATGGGCAACAAAAAAAAAAAAACATTGCATAGAAATACCAGTAGGGGTGTGTGTTTATCAGAGATGATCGGAGATAATTAGTATGGTGTATTAAATATTTTTGATACAAATCTATTGAGTGGCCAAGAAACAATTAATTTTACACATCAGAGATGGTGGGAAATAATTAGCTAGTATGGTATATGTGATAACCTCTACCTAGAAAGAGGAAAAAAGGTTAACTAATATATATAAAAAAGAGGGAAAAACGGTTAACTTACACACACACACATATATATATATATATAAAGAGTCATCTTTTAAGGACATTACAATATAATCCATAGGATTTTTCTAGTATTCCACCAAACTCATTTAATAATAATAATTTAACTTCTTATTAAAGATATCTTTTTGTTGATTACTTAATTAGTCATAAAATATTTTGAAAGCTAAACACTTAATGTAATTTGATACACATAAGAAGATATTTAGAAAATATTAATATTTGCAAGTCCAACCATCTGTTTACCAATAATATTTATATTCTTCAATTTCCAACTTTTTTTATTGGTTACAAGAAAAGTTTTAGAGGGGTTCGGCATCAGTCCCCTACCAAGGCCAGCGACCTAAGCACTTACTAGGGACTTATAGAATCGCCTACCAAAGAATCCTAGCACGACTCTGGGCTCTTTAAGCACTTACTGGGGACTTATAAGATCGCCTACCAAAAAAATCACAGCGACGACAACAGGGATCGAACACACATTCCTTTGGGACTTGACCAAATCCCATACCATCTATACCAACTCACTTTGGCTCCACATTTTTTATTTTTTTTTTATAACATCAATTTCCAAGTTTGAACTTTGAACGCAGGAAGCCGTTTTCTTTTTGGGCCAAGTACATAAGCCATATTTGAGGTAATTATTTCCCTCAAATGATTACAATCTTGAGGCAAACAGAAAAAAAAAAAGTTATGTAAATGTTTCTTTATCACACGTTGTTAACAAAATTATTAGAACCAATTCTTTCCTGTTCATCGCAAGTATTTAAGTGTGATAGTTTCCATTCACTTAATTAAGATTTTTACCTAATAAAAACTACTAATTAATTTCTATTTTCTTGATGGTGTTTAATGTAACATCCCAAAAATTTACTTAATATAATAAGTAATTAAGGGTTCATTAACAACTAGGTAATGCCCAATATTGAATTAAAATATGCAAAAGTAAATCAGAGTATGCAGTATGAGCCCTAACGTGGCATTATACAATCATCAAACATAACCATAAAGACAGAAGTGCTACTTTTGGCGGAAGTAGTCTAAGCTTCTGGAGTCTTTCCTGGTGGTTCTGCACAAAAGCTATCACCTAAAAAATGTGGGTAACCATCAATCCAACTCATCATGAATACTAATATGTGCTAATGAGGTGCCAAGTGGAACAATTTATGTAACAAGATATTAAAGATATAAATTATCAATATACATGTCACAGAATTTATATTATAAATACTATATCTAAATTATGTATCATAGGTCTCATTAAAACAATTCCCAAATTGTCTCCCACCAATCCAACCGAACCGCATTATTTCCTCCGACTAGACCCATGGGCTAAGTTACATCCATGTTACTGGTGACTTGAAAAGCTCTCTGATCATGTGATGAGGACCGGCCAAAATCCTCAGAGCACATGTCCCAGACCATGGGCATTTTCCCCTCATTGAACATGTGGGGTGTCGTATGCCCTTATTGAATTAGTGGGTCCGTCCCTTATTGAACAGTGGGACAATAGAAAGCCAACCATCATGCATTAATGGAGGCCTCACCACGTGGTGGAATAAAATACTCTATCTTCCCAATTCAACCCTTACCATAATTATCAGAATAAATATCATGATATTAAAATGAACCATTCTTATACATGAAATAGTAGACATGATAAATATCATGATATTAAAATGAACAATTCTTATACATTAATAAGTAAATATGATAAATATCATGATATTAAAATGAACAATTCTTATACATGAATAAATAAATATGATAAATATCATGATATTAAAATGAACAATTCTTATACATGAATAAATAAATATGATAAATATCATGATATTAAAATGAACAATTCTTATTCATGAATAAATAAATATGATAAATATCATGATATTAAAATGAACCATTCTTATACATGAATGAGTAATTATATATTCACAATTCAAATCATAAAGTTCCACAAGGTAATTTTTATTAAAATGTTCACAATCATTTCACAAACACTCACAAGCAACATATCAATACCCATAAAAAGTGGAAAGTGGTTACCTCTCGTTGAAGCTAACTACTATCTCACTGCTCCTAATCCAAAAGCTCAAACATACGCTAAAAATCAATCTACAACAATCAATTTACTAATTAATAATAATTCTTCTAAACTCTTCATAAAATTATAATTTTCAATTTTATAAGATTAAATATATATACAAATTATAATAATAAATTTGAAATGCTTTAAGATGACAAATTATGACGGTAATTAAAAAGAAAATCAAGGATACCATTGAAAATATTAATTCTCCTTTCAATTTACTATTAGTTAATAACTCCCTTACCCAAATAAATTGTTTTCATAGCATTTAATTGGTAAAAATATTTCATAGATATAAAATCATAAATTTCTAAAATAGAAAATTCATTTTAAATTCCTATATCAACCAAACAATAAATCCAAACCGATTATAATTCACTATTAATCATCAACTACACATATATAGTTTTCTATTGTCAAAACTCAAAACTTTCCCAAAATCTTAATCCCAAAATATTCATTAACCATCATAATAATACCCCCTTTTGAAAGATAAAAATATATAGAATAACTTTTATAAAGAAAGTTTCTTGAAAAGAAGCTAGTTAAACTACCTAAATTATCTTATAAGATAAAAGACATACCTTAAAATAACCACACCTCTTCTCTATTTCTCTCCTCACTCTGACTCTCGCTCTCGTCTCTCCTCTCTGCCGTGGTGTGTGTGGGGGGATTATGTGTGTGTAGGGGTACCAACCACATATATTTTATTATTATTATTTTTTTTTTTTAATATTAGATAGTGGGAGGCATGGAATAGTGGGAGACCATGCCTCCCGGCCAAATTTCGGCAGTGGAAAGTCACGTCCCACTGCCCAAGTATATGCTTCCCACTTTACTTTAATATATATATATATATATATATATATATATATATATATATTTATATATTATTTATTTTATTTTTTATATTTATTATTATTTTATTTTATTTTTCTCTTTCTTCTTCAATAAATACTTAAAAATAAATTTATCATATATAATTGATTTATAATCATAATTAAATCCTAAAATTGAAAATTAGGATGTTACATTTAACGTTTTTATAATTTAATTTAGGGATATAATTACCTTTTAAGAAAATTAAGGGCATAAGCTTAGAAATTCATGCAGAACGCAGAAGTAAAGCAATGAGTAAAGGTGATTTGGATCAGGCTCGCCTTTTTGCATATTCTAAGGATTAAAACATTCTTTAACCCCAAATTAATATAAACTTAACAGTACTTCAATGTTAATTTCTCCTTTTTTTTTTTATAAGAGTTTAAAATTTAAGTAATTTTGGTCTTTTTTTTAAAAAATAAAAACTCAATATGAGTTATCTAAATATTTACTGAGTTTTTTTTTCCATTTTCCCCTAATTAATTATACATATTACATTAATGAAAATGTTAGTGGTACATATATTTAATCTATATCTCTCTTTTACTTGTGCCTTATAAATATAGGCATACTTGTAATAAGATTTATTTTAAATACATTTTTTGTTTTTAATTAATTTTAACCACTTTCTTAAATACAGTAATTTGATTATCAGGCTCTTATAAATAGAACAAGAAGAAATAATATTTAATAATTATTTAAGACAGTTAATGAACTTTATCTACTATACCTTTATGGTAAGATGAATCCCCCCGGGTGGGGGCGGGGCGCCGTGTAATTTACTTCCTTCTTTTCTTAGTGGTATCCTCTCCAATTATTTTAAGTTGTTGAAAGGACATTTATATCCCTAAACTATTTTGTGGGTGCTGCTAATCAATCTAATTCAGCAGAGCAATGTTGCCTTTTAACTATCAAAATCATTACAACTATAGGAAACTAACGTTTGTAATTACAACTATAAGAAACAATGGCGGAATCAAGGGGTTAGGGGTGGCCCCCACCCCCCCCCCCCAAAAAAAAAATACAAAACAGACCTAGAAGTATAGAAAATTATATTTTTGTCTTGTAAAAATTTCAATGTTTTCATTGTAATCCCTATATTTTATTTTCATAGAGAGACTAAAATGAAAATATTGAAATGTTTACGAGGCTAAAATATAATTTATTAAAATTTTGGGTCCAATGTTGTAATTTGTTCCCCTTAATTTCAAATACTAACTTCACTATTTTCTATTCTATAATTTTCGCCCCCCCGAATTTCAAATCCTGGCTCCGCCTCTGAGAGGAAACTAATGTTTGTTATTTGATTTTTTTAGGTACAAGTATCTTTCTATTGAAGAAAATTTTGTTCGATACTGTATACTGTAGGGTACTAAATATGAGCATCCCTCCTAATATGAATTTGAATCTTGGCTTATCAAGTTGTGAGCACCTAACCTCCTTCTGCTAGACCTAATTCCTGTTGGTACGTTTGTTAATTGATATTCTTCATAATGTGATTAAACCATAATTTTATATGTTTTTTTTACATGATAAATCTGAGATTTTTAATGCATTTTCTAGGACATTATTGCATAATTAAGCACTAATTTAAGATAATTAAGTGTAATTAAAAGTAAAATCATCATAATTTATAAATTATTCCTGCAAATGATTTCTTAAATTTTTTTTATGCTACTTTAGACTTAATCTTACATTATAGGTGTTTGAAAAATTGGATTAAATTTGAAAGTGATAGTTTGGGGCTCGAATGTTAAAAAATATAGTTTGATATCATGAATTTCTGAAATGCCAAATTTAGCTCCCATAAAAAAAGCTGCGTTTTTACCGCAACAATTAGGTCGAAATTAAGAGCAGCTTCAGTGATTTTCCAGAGAACGAAAAACCTGGACCTTCTTCACGTTTGACCTTTGTCACTTTCCTTCACTCCATACACTCCACTAAGGTCGCCGTCGCCATCCCATCCTCCATTAACGTCGGCAACCTTATTCCTTCATCTTCCCAACTTTGTAATCCACCTTCAACTCTCTCCCTCACCATCAGACAGCACAGCCGCGACTCGGAGCTGGAACAGAGGACGCCGCTAGCTTCAGCACCAACACCACCGTCATTCTTTCCTTCCTCTCTCACCTTCATTCAGCCACCATAGCACTACCGCCGTCACACCTCGCCACCACACCACTACTTCCGTTCTTCCACCACCAAGCTCGACGGAGCGCCGTGGAGGCCTGACAGAGAAGCTCGAGTGAGATAGAGAAGTTCAGGAGATTCATCAAGCTCAGACACAGCGCCGCGAACCACCGTCGTCCTATCATTCTCACCATGCCGGTGAGCTTCAGCGAGATTCTGGGATTTAGAGATAGCCGAGTGCCGACAAACCCACTTCTCCTTCTTCAGCTTAGATTCGACACTACTCTGTTTCATGATTTCACAACGCCGGCTATGTTTGGCTAATCTCTTGCTTCTTGACAGTGGAGATTTTCTGGCTTCAGCATTCAGGGAAGTTCTTTAATCTTATGCTTCCAATATATATTTTATTTCCTTGTTGATGTTTATCATTATTTTATCGTGGAAATTGGATTGCAGTTATGTTGTTATGTTGTTTTTTTTTTCTTTTTTGGTCAAATGTTGTTATGTTGTTTATGTGGATTGACTTTGCTAGTTTTAATTGGATAATGTATTTTGAATTTCAAATTTATATATATATATTTTTAATACACATAGTAGGGGACAGGTGTTAGTTCTCAATGTGTTTTGATGATTATCAACAATTGTAAACATGTTTTTGAAGTTTCCAAAATCTGTTAAAAACCATCTGGCAAGTGCATACTTGAGTATAGAAAGCTATACTCGAGTATGTGATTGACAGAGGATTGCTCCATTGCATTTTACAAGTCAATACTCAAGTATTGAAAGACATACTCGAGTATTGGAGTCACAGAGAGCAAACAAATTCTTGAACTGAAGTGCATACTCAAGTATGAGAGTTGCATACTCCAGTATAGGTCATCCAGAGAGCAACCAAAATTTTGAAACCGAGTCAATACTCAAGTATAGGAAGCTATACTCGAGTATTGGACTTACAGAAAGCAAATGCATTTTCAACTTGAGTGCATACTCGAGTATGATACTTGTATACTCGAGTATAGGCCTTACAGAGAGCAAACAAGTGTTCACCTTGAGTGAATACTCGAGTATGGTATAGGCATACTCGAGTATTGGTCATACAGAGAGCTCCCAAATTTTTATAATAGTTGCATACTCGAGTACAGGTTTGCATACTCGAGTATTGGGCTCTTAAACTCATTTTCAACTTGACACCTGATCTTGTATACTCAAGTATTGATTTTTGTACTCAAGTATTGACATGGCATAACTTCACACTTTTGAAATTTGAGTTGCCTACTCAAGTATAGGTATGCATACTCGAGTATTGGCCATACAGAGAGGTTATCCATTTTGTCAATAACTTGCATACTCAAGTATGGAAATGAATACTCCAGTATAGAGACCTTTTGAACTTAAATTTTTCACACAATTAGTTGCATACTTGAGTACATTACTAACATACTCGAGTATAGGTTTTGGTTTTCAAAGCTCAAGTCACGATGGTTTGCCTCTGGAAGCTGCATACTCGAGTACCAGATTGGATACTCCAGTATAGACACTTGTACACAGTGCCATACTCGAGTATAGATGAACATACTCGAGTATCCAACGGTTAAAACTGATTTTCAAATCACACAAATTTCTGAAACACAATTATCTGATCTTATTGCTTTCATATATTATTCACTTATGTTCCCAGCTATGTTTAACAAGTTTGTTAAGTGAATTTCAGCTAGCACAGATGAAGATTAATGGAGGTCAAAGCCAAAAAGCAAAAAGTGTACAGTGCATTTATTGCACTTCAGTAAATCAACCTTCTTTTGGCTAATCCATTTGAGCACGCATTCTAAATGTTAAAGAATGCTTACTGCAACAAGCAAAGTCATCTCCAACGGGCAAAATTCCATAGAGCCACCTCAGATCAACTTAACACCTGGATTAATTGGAGAATAGAGAGAGAAGATGAACAAACTTAATGCTAATCACGTACAACGGTTGGATTCATCATACAACGGTCAATTAATCTCTCTAACTATAAATAGAGTGCATTGAAGTCTTCTCAAGCTGATACACCAACTGAGAGCGAAAATTTATTAAGGGTTCATTTATTGTGTTCAACTTTCATCTGTATTGTATTATTCTGATACTTGAGCTTTAGTAATTATCTTATCTACTCTTTGAGAGAGTTATACTTGTAATCATTCATTGATTGTGATAACCACAAGTCAGGGGACTTGGTGGTTGGGTGTATTGATTGCATCTTGTAAGGGGGAGTGAGTTCTAGAGAGAGAACTACTCTGAGTACAGAGGTTGTAATCAATTTTGTGAAGTATAGTGGATTGAAAATCCCAGGTGAGGCTTAGGGACTGGATGTAGGTCAAGGATAAGACCGAACCAGTATAAATCGTATTGTGCAAACTCTCTCTTCTCTTCATCTCTGTTATACCCTGTTCTACTTTGTCAAAAACAGAGTCCTTCGATTAAAATTTTATAGATACCCAATTCACCCCCCCTTGGGTATCAAACTCCATTCTTCAACAGGATTCGAATCCTGGATATGAGGGAGGGGAGCCAAACTCCCATGCCACTGTGCTACTAAGGTGCTGACATTTATATATGTCTTTTAACGTGATTGAATTATGCTTATGATCATAGTTTATTATAGTTGATTTTAGCCCTTTTTTATAATATTTTGATTGAGAAGAACATTATGTGGTTTTAAGTGGTGATTAACTATATTTTGTAGGAACTACCATTAATTAAGAATATCTGTCTCAAGTGTTATCTAGGTTATTATTGAGACTTAATGAAAATCTAATTCCCATAATTTTTTTAGCAATGATAATTGATAGCTACTTTCTTCATTATCAAGAGCATTTATCATTCATATTTTCACTCTCAATTTTAACTTTCTTCTTTATTTCCTAAAAATTTTGATTAGAGAAAATCAATTTCAAAATTCATTTTCTAACCATATTTTTAGTAATTTGTCCAATCCAACCCGCCCCCCCCCCAAAAAAAAAAGATCATTGATATGAGAACGATCCCAAATTATTGATACACTACATTACATTTTAATTCGTTGATAAATAGTGATTTAACTTCTAGAAGACTAAAATTGTGTCAAATAAAAATGCTGAACATGAATGGGGTGTATGTATGGGCATGTGAGATTATCTTATTTATTTATTTATCGTGGGATGACTTAGAAAATGTTTCCATTTCAATTAAAGAGAACCGGGGCCCAAAATTTTAGCCCAACCCTAAAATTTTAAACCAAGATACTCCTACTTGTTTGCTGGATTGAACCCAACAAACAATACATAGAAAACCAGTAGGTGTGTGGTGGCGGAATTAGAAAACATTTTTAGTCCCAGTCAGAAAATAAATATATTGAACTATTTACTAAATAGTGTTATATGATATTAAAAATATAAATAAATAATAACCAAAAATTATAAATCAAAATAAGATGTAAGATGAGGGATAAGATATTCTTACTACCATTTTTTGTTACTACCAATCTTATTACCACTTTTTCACCGTTAGATCAGAATTTTAATATGAGAGAGAAACTATAAAGGTAGATGAGATTTTGATCTAACGAAGGAAAAATGGTAGTAAGATTGGTAGTAACAAAAAATGGTAGTAAGAATATCCTATCCCATAAGATGATACTAATCTTTTAAGTTAATATTTCAAATAAGAATTTTACTTTTTTCTCATAGCCCAATGAATAATGAACCACAAACATTGTTCTTATCAAGAAGATTAGAGATTATTTGGTCATAAATTATCGATCAAAATAAAATATTATATAATAAATATATATATACACTAACAAAATTTAAAAAGTCAGCTGGCCAATAAATGATTCCGCATTGGGTGTGCGTGTGTAAGTGGTTACGCCACTGATGATGGGAGATAATTAGTGTGGTATATAAAATATATTTGATACAAATCTATTGTGGGGCCCGGAAACAATGCATCTTACACATGAGAGATGGTGGGAAAATAATTAGCTAGAATGGTATATGTGATGACCTCAATAGAAAAATCCATCACCAAAATTTATATTTAATAAAGAAATTCTATAAAATTTGTACTTAAAATCACTAAACATGATTAAATTGAAAGAGTTAAAAAGAATTTAAGGGTGAATAAACATGTGTTTTGTAAGTTGGAAATGTAAAAACAATTATCTGTTTATCACTAACAATATTTATATTCTTCAATTTCCTCGATCAATTGATTAATTGTTTGAACTTTGAACGTATGAAGCCGTTTTCTTTTTTGGCGAAGTGTATGGAGCCTTTTTTTGTTTTTTGTTTTTGATATTATATGGTAAAGGAGGGGGACAGGGTTCGAATCTTGGACAAAGGGAAGGGAAGACCAGTTAACACTGGCTCCCATGTCACTACACTACTACGGCGCTAGCGCATGAAGCCTATTTAAAACAACAGTTTTGGGTACTATTAGATATGGAATTTGTTTATAAAAACTACTATTTAATTTATATTTTCATGATGGTGTTTAACGTTTTTTTAATTTAATTTAGGGATAATGCTTACCTTTTAAGAAAATTAAGGGCATAAGCTTAGAAATTCATGCAGCACGCAGAAGTAAAGCAATGACTAAAGGTGATTTGGATCAGGCTCGCCTCCATGCATATTCCAGGGATTAAAACATTCTTTAACCCTAAATTAATATAAACTTAACAGTACTTCGATGTTAATGTCGATTAGTCAAGGGGCGATATTGCAATTATTTTGACACTTGAAGGTTGCTCTGGTAAATAGTTTAAAATAACTAGCTTTACTCTTGAAATAGTTTTAGAAGCAAAAATGCTCTTCAATCATTCTAAAAAAATAAATAAAAATAAAATAAAGCGTATAAGAGGGGGAAAAAGGAGAAAGTAAATTACACTCTCAGAGGAAAATTCACATAAAGGAGAATTAAGTAAAATAATTGTACAACTGAAGGTTATAGAGAATATATGCTAATTAAATATCCTTCAATATGGTAGTTATGGGGTATAATGTCAACTACTATGGAATGGCATCCTATTTATCCATGAAGTTATGAACATCCACAGATCATATTATTTAGGAGTATAACAGAAAGTATATAATCGGTGACTTCCTTAACTTTTCTTAACTGATAATTAATTATTAATGTTAATAAATGAAACATCATATTGTTTGGGCGTTGCGTGTTTCCCCAACCCACTATGGTGATCAGGTCAACAAGATAAAAAAGGAAATGCCACTATGGTGAGGTTAATTAGCTTTTAGTACTTTCCTAGTGATTTTTAACATTAGCTTTAATTTAGCTTTTGAATGCCTTTTCTCAATAGTCAGGATTCAAGAACATAAATTTGGCATTTATTAAATTAAGGAACAATCAATTTATAGGCAAAATTAGCTAATTCAAGAAAAATAAAAAAGATAAAACATAATCAGCTAAGAACATACAACACATTTAAAGCAAGTAGAAGATAGAAGGAAAAAGTAAAAGAAACCTCATTTAAATTATAATACTTGAAAAAAGGAAGGCAAAGTTAATTTATTACCTTAAGGGAAAGTTTTTTAATTAATATTCAGCTAAAGCTTTTGAAACAAAAGACCAAGGCAACATAAATTTGATCTACCAAGTGATCAAACCACTGGAAAAATTTGTGTTTCCATGCTCTGACGAGGAAGAGAGAACCACAAACTCCCCAGAAGCCCACTGCAAATCCAACTCCCATACCAAGATACAATGAATTTAGAAAGTTGTCGTCTTCTTTTCCTCTTGCTAGCTTTGAGTCATCATGAGTTTCTTCTTTTTGGTTGCACTTCCTTAGAAGAGGATCTCCACAAAGTTCATGATTGCCAACAAAAGTCCAGGAATCAAAACTTTGAATTTGAGTTCCCAATGGAATTTGCCCAATAAAGTTGTTGTAGGAGAGGTTCAAATAAGCAAGAAAAGACAAATTAGAAATGGTGGAAGGAATTTCTCCATGAAGTCTATTGTAGCTGAGATCAAGAGATTCCAAATTTGTCACGTCTCCAATTTCTATAGGAATCTTTCCCGTTAACTTGTTTCGCGACAAATTCAAGGTCCGCATTTGACTTGTACCAAACAGTTCTTTAGGAATTTCTCCAGACAAGATATTAGAAGAAAGATCAATAACGCCATTTCCAGGATATAAAGCATGACCAAATTCGTAGTCTAATTCTCTTCCTTTAGTAAATACTTCTATAATTTCATAGGCCCACCAACTCTCAAATTCTGGAGGCACTAGGTTATATAGGCAATGGGGTATGGATCCAGAAAGCTTATTTTCAGCAAGATCAAGTATTGTCAAAGAAGAAAGGTTGCACAATTGAGATGGAATATTTCCTATAAATTGATTGTTCCTTAATTTAATAATTGCCAAATTTTGAGCCACGGGAATTGGCAAACTTCCAGAAAATTCATTACCCTCTAGAAAAAGGCATCGCAAATTTGTCCAGTTTAAGAGGTCTAACGAAAAATTTCCAAAGAGATTGTTATCATGCAAATCCAATATCTGAAGATTCATTGAGGCCATGGAGGGCGGAACCTTACCGGTTAGCTTATTACCCTGCAAGCCAAGGTAACTTAGTTGTTTCCAATTTGCCCAACAATCAGGAAGTATCCCACTTAAATGATTGTATGATAACTCCAAGTAAGACATGTTTTTCCCATTACTCTGTGGAAGACACAATAATGGGAAAATAGATCCTGAAAGGAGTTGTGAGATGCCCGAAAATACGAGACATTTGCTGATATGTGTGGGAGGCCTCCACTGAAATTATTATACGCTAAACTTAAAAAACCTGAGTTTAGTGTCACATTGGATATGTCTCCATTAATGAAGTTGTTTGATAGGTCAACATAAAAAATTCTTTCTATGAAGCTCCAAAATATATCTGCATCAATGTTTGAAATCATTGATCCAGAAAGCTGCAACTGTTTTAGTGAACTCTGTGTGTATAGCCAAGCTGGAAAATTGGGACCTAAGCTTGTATTTTCCGAAATAAAATATTTCAGTTGAAATGGTGGGACCCAATTAGGATTAAAGTCAAATTTGAAACTAGTTGAACTCAAATCCAATCTTGTTAAGCTTGTTAGATTGGTAAAATTCCTTTCTGAAAGGACACCAACCCAAGAGTTGCTAGCAATGTTTAAATCACTCAACTTATGGAGTTGTCCAAGGCTTTCTAGAACATTTCCACTGAAATAATTGTAGGACAAATCCAATAAAATTAAAGAAGAAAGGTTTCCAACAAGTGATGGAATTGATCCTTCAAATTTATTATAGGATAATGATAAATAATTTAGGTTTGGAAGCTTGAACAAGGCTATTGGGAATCCACCATAGAAATTGTTGTCACCAAGGTCAATAGAAGAGATGTCTTTGGTGACATTAAAGAATGAATCAGGAAATTTTGATCTGATATTGTTGTAACCAAGATCAAGAGTTTTAAGATATGTAAAATTGACATAGTTGTAGGATGGAAAATCTCTCAACCCACACCATGCCAAGCTCAATTCAGATAGTGAAGGCAGCATAGCCACATGCTGGAGCCATTTGGGTTCACTTCCAATATCATTGCCACTAAGGTTAAGATATTTTACTGAGGAAAGTTGAGAAAGCCAACGAAGATCATTTAGTGCCATATGATAATTCTGTGAAAAGTCAAGGTAATGAAGAGGAGCAGAAAAATTTGCTGATGGAGTATAAGAGGTGGCGATTGATTGGTTGTTTGATATGTCTCTATGTAAAGGAAACTTAGAGACTTGGCATGGTGGAATACACACACTTGTGAAAGAATTATTGCTCAAATCCAAATAGTTGAGAGATTCAAGTTGAAGTAGAGAGAGATTAATCACACCTTCTAATTCAAGATTGGCTAGATCAAGCTTTGCAACTCTGCTAGTGATGTTGTCACAATGGACTCCCTTCCACAAACAGCAATCTTCTAGACTGGTCCATGAGGAGAGTCGGTTTGAAGAATTCACGACGCCTTGTTTGAAGATCAAAAGTATGTTTTGATCATTCTCATTGCACAGAACCTCCTTGCCTGCTATAGTAGTGCATATGCTTTTGTTGAATGTTGTTGCAAATAGCAAGAGCAGTAAAAGGAGTGAAATTTGTGAAGGGAAGCTCCTCATTGTGTTTTGATTTGAGTAGAATGATATCCTCAAAGTCTATCCAGAGTTATATGTAACCACACGGAGTATATATAAAGTCTTCCTCCCAGTTTACCAATAACAATATTTATATTCTTCAATTTTCATGACCAGTTGATTAATGTTTGAAATTCGAACGTATGAAAAAAGCATTTATTAGATATAACTTTTTTTAGTGTGTTAGAATTAGCTACGAGTCTTTAGGCCTTCACAATAGGTGCTTCTCCCGTATATGTTAATTACAGGGATAAGCAATTTTTTTAAAAAATTTATTTTTATATATTTTGATTAAATTATATGCTGCTTTCTGAAAACTTTTTTACGCTCGATATCTTAAATTAATTAGTTTCCAGTTCTACATTTAAAAAAAATTATAAATAAAATATGCTTGTCCCTATAATTAGAGGAACAAGTATGTAAGAGACACATTAAGATAAGATCTAATGTGAATTCCACTGAGGTAAGGTTAGTTAACTTTTAGTACTTTCTCAGAAAACTTCAACACTAACTTGAATTTAGCTTTTGAATGCATTTTCACAATAGTCAGGAGCTGCCATTGCTTTGCAGTGACCCATTGGAAAAAGAGAACGAAAGTAACTTTTATATAGGCAAAGATTGTGTTGATGCGAAGTCCACTCAAATAAAAACAGAGTAGCTCAGGATCTGGTTTGAGCATGCTCTGTTTAATCAGTAGCTCTGTTTCTCCGCAGACATTATCAACGAACAGAGATCAACTTGAGGCCTCTTAAGATTTTTGTCCTTACACTTTTAACTATATTTTGTGGCTTTAACTTATTCTAGCTATGTAGTTTATGTAAGAGTATTTGGCATTGAGCATATTGGTGAACGAGAGAGACACAAGTCTTAGTTTTACTGTGGGAAAGGGGAACAGCTCTTGATATTGTTACTGTATGCTAATAAATGTGGTACTTCGATTACTGATTTCAACTAATAAATTTCTCATTACTATCATCCTATCTAAAAAATAAATTAATGGGGGAATATTAAATATGAGTGAATAATCAAGTTGAATCAATTACAAATCATTTAAGTGATATTATTTCATAAATATTATATTTATATCCAATGAATTTTTCAAACCAAGTTGTCTAAAATGACAAGTTGAGTAGTTTATTAATATTGTTTCTTTTGGTTATACTACTCAATATGTGTGAGTTTTTGCGTTTTGATTATTAATTTTAATTTTGATCATATCAAAATGCATATACAGATCGCAGCAGCACCAAGAGTACTAACATATTTAATCCCGCAGAAACATTTGTATGGAAATTAATGTTGTCATTTATTCGTTCAGTACTACTGTAGTATATAAATGTTGAATATATGTTATTGTCATGAAGGTGTTCAAGAGCTATTACATGAGATTAGGCTACTTTGAGGAACATAAAGATGAGAGTGTGTTAGAATCGTTTAGGTATGAGGGCACATATTTAAATGCTGATACTATACCCCTCGTCTTTGGGCTTTGGGTTTAACTGACAAAGGGGTCGGACATTCTCACTAAAGGGAGGAGGTTCGATTCTAGAGTTGGTCAAGGTGCGAGACATCTTAGCTCCTAGGTGCCTAGGTTAACGCATTAGGGTAATAGACAGCTCACTCCGCCCAACATCGGTATCACCTAAGAGGAAGGGATATTTCGTCTTACCCTTGGATTGTGGGTGAACCCAACTTTTTTCCTAAAATTTATATATATAAAAAAAATGCCGATGCTGCAATTTTGAATACGTATAAAGATTTTTTTTTAATGATAATATTTTAATTAACAATATATATTTTATAAAATTAAACCATATATGTTAGTATTTGACAATTTCTTATGTCAGCATTTGTTGTTAATAAAATTAATTTATTTGAGTAGAATGAACTCAATGATATGTCTTCATTTACATGATCAGCATGTACATAAGCTGTGAACATCATTTTAAATCAAGTGTTGCTCAAAGAATATTGGAACCTCAAAAGTAATCAAACTTTTAAATGCCTTAAATTGAAGGCAAAAATATGCCTCAATAAAAAAATCTATAACCACTGGGTATTTTTTTTATGGTCAAGTCTTCTAATTCGTCCAAGCCAAGTCTTCCCGTGTTTTCGAAATATTGGAACATTATATATTCATTTTCACAACCAAATTGTTTGAAAGTTTCAAAGGTAATTTGAGACAAAATGGATTTTTTCTTTCACGACAAAATGCAAAATAGACCATTCATCTAGAAGTTGTTTACAAATATAACTTCTAGCTTTTAAACAAGAAAAATGCCCTATAAATTATTATTTAGACCTTTTAACATCAAACGAGAATGTTTGCAAATTATTCAAACATTAATAAAATATTTATTTATTGAAATAAAAAAAGTTAGTTTAATTTTTCATTTTTAGCTACGAAATAAGAAAGTTAATGTATTTTTCTTGTATCATGGGTTCAACTATATATACATGTTTTGTGTCATCCATGACGCTTGTAAAGTCTTCGTCCCAAACTACACTCAATTATTTCAGACTTTTCCACTCATTAATGCAACTCACCAAGGAGGTTCCATTCTTATTCTCTTTCAATTTTCCTTTGGTGAAAGAGATTTTGCCAATTTCGTCAAAAATATCATTTTCTTCTCAAGCAAGTTATCCCACCACCAACGGCAATACCACGTTCTTGCCTAGTGGAGGTCTAGGGTTTGAACCTTACATTGACATCTAAGTGTGTGTGGTAATTCGATTAAGTTAAAAAATAAAAAAAGAATATTTACTTATTTAATTCATATAATTTTTCTGAGTTTCGGCTGTTTGGGTTAGCGGTGGTAAAAGTGACTTTTGTTTATGATGGACTTTTTTTGATGTGATTTATGTTTGGGATAGTGGTAACAGAAGTAGCTTCAGAACTTGAAGCTTTGTTAGGTGGTTTCACCAAAAAAAAAGAAGAAAGCTTCATACTTTGAAACCTATTAAATAATGAAGCTATTCAAACATTCAATTATCAAGCTTCTACTTATGATGGCTTATAATGGATTTTTTTTTAGCTTCTGAAGCTATGTCAAACAAGCCCAAAATTTGTCCCAAAGTTTGGCTCCTCTTTACTCAGTCATTATGGTTTCATTAAATTGTAACTCAAACCTTATTAAAATGATTTCATATTGTCAAAATTTTTTTATTCTCTATAAAAAATTCACTTTCGTTAGATGTGAGCAAAGGCCATTTCCAGAAAATATCTATATAACCTTCACTCCTTCTTCCTTCATTCTCTTTCATACAACAACTTTCCAAGCAAAATGATGGCCCCTTGCCCCCCCCCCCCCCACATTGTTTCTCTCTCACCTATTGTATCTCCCATCACTTCTCACTCTACTTCTCCACAAGCTTTCTTGTCTTCTTCTCCTCATTCAATTCACAGGTGTGGACGTTATCAGTAGCAGAGTGAGAGAAGTCGAGGAGCTAGAGGTCAGAGAAGAAAATGATTGTTATGACATACTAAAAGTGATTTTTTTTTTTTTACAGAAACTTAAAAAAAAAAAATTGACAACATGGAATCATCTTCATTTGATGTGGCAATAATTAAGACTGAGTCACGAGAAGTTAAATTATAAATGTGATTTATAAATTTAGCCAAACTATAAAAATTAAATAATTAATTTTCCGTTAAAAAAAAAGCAAAAAAAAGTAGGCAATTTTTAAATTAAGATAGACCATTTTCTAATAGCCCATTTCTCATGTGTTGTGGGCCCAACATCAAGAATGACCTGCCTTCCCTTTCCCTTATGTGATTTTTTTTTTTTTTTTGGGGGGGGGGGGGGTGGTGCTTAAGAATGGAAGAGGATCTTTTCCTTATCTTATAAAACCTGATAACCATTGTCAAAGGAAAAACGAATACTACATAAATAGTAAGAGACAATCCGATCCTAATTTTGTTTTCTTTCTTATGAAGTCTCTTACATGCATATATATGCCTTTTTTATCTACCCAAAACTTTTATTACAAGGCAAATATCCTGATTTCTTAATGTGAGAGACCTCGAGGATTTCATTAAAACATTAAAAGAATGGGGGGAAAAAAAAAGGTAAAGGAGCATCTAACACTCTTAGGCCCTGTTTGGTACAAGGAACTTTTGAGGAGGAAAAGGAATTTAAAGAAGGGAAAGGAAAGGAAAGGAAGATTTGAAAGATGAGGGAAGATGGCTTGAGTTGTTTGGTAGGAAGAAAATGAATGAGTGATAGTTGGTAAAGAATCATGAAATGTCTATTTTACCTTCAAAAGTAATTAATTCAAAATAAAATAGAAAAATGACTTTTTTGCTAAAATATATTTTTTCAAAAAATACGCTCATGTCAGGTTTGAACTTTTCTCCCAAGTTTGAATTTTCACGCCACGTTCGAACGTTCCCGCCAAGTTTAAATTTTAGGGGTAAATCTGTCCAAAAAATTGAATAGTGACATGGGAACTTGAGATTCCACCAATTTTGGTATAATCTCAAGTTCCCACAAATGAGGGAAAAGTGGTGGGTCCAGGAACTTAAGTTCCCGGCAAGATTGGTGCAAAATGTGTACCAAACTGAGGAACTTACCAAAGTTCTTTTCCCTCCCCACCAATTCTGTGTACCAAACGGGGCCTTATGTTATTTCTCGGTCACTTCCGACACCTTAATCTTATAATGCATCTATAAATAAGATTAGGGTGCTGAATATAACTGAAAAAGAACATCAGGGCCTCAATGCTGGAAAATAACAAATGAAATATGAAAAGGGAATGATTTTCAAAATCTATACAGGGTATATATGAATTGTGAAATATGAAAAAAAATTGGAAATTTGAAGACAAAGAAAATATTATTTAAGAGCTTAAAATTTTTCCTTGAAAATAGACTTATCGAGGGTCCCATAGCTTTTGAAATCACCTAAATTGGACATTTGAATAAGTAGTTATGAATTTTCAAAGTTCGGTGAAAATTTGGAATTTTTGGAGAAAAATCCGAAAATGGGAGTCTTAAAAGTCAAGATTGGTTGATTTGTGTTTTTGCAATCAATAAAGGACTTTTAGCCATAAAAGGGCTAGAAGGTAATTAATTCAAGCATTATTTGAATTATGGAGAATTTGCATAAGTGATGAATATTACTTAAAATTATAGGGAGTATCGTTGCCTGGAGCCTTTAAGGAAATTAGGAGTTCGTTGTTAGTCTAAAAATCTACCAAGTTCTACCTCTAATCTCATGTACTTCATATGTTTGTGTATGCTTGTTTGTACCCTGATTATAAATCTGTGTCTAGGACAGGTGTAACAACCTAATTTTTGGACCTAAAGACTAGAAAATTAGTCTATTTTTGGAAGACTACTAGGCTCTATTTTTGAAAATGGTGAATTTGGAATCAGTAATTTATTGTACATGAATAGTATTAACTATTCACAAATACGTACATGAATAGTAATTACTATTCACAAATACATATTTACTATTGGTAAATATGGTATTTTGTGGGATATGAATAGTATTTACTATTTACAAATACGTATTTACTATTTAAAAATACTGTATTTACTATTCCTAAATACGTATTTACTATTTATGTGGGACCCACGTAAAAATAATTCTCGTCCAGCCGCTTGCGCCTCGTGGTGTTCCTCGTGGTGTTTTAAAATTGACATGGGGCCCACTCAATAGTAATTTACTATTTGAATAATAATATTATATTATATTATTAAATTATTAAAAGCACTATTTACACAGTATTTTCACTATGTCAATAGTGATTTCTTTCGCTATAAATAGACCTTTCATTTCACTTCATTCTTCACAATTCCTAGAGCCACTTAGAGAGAGGTTTTAGAGAGAAGGAGGAGTCTGGAGAATATAGCCAGTTTCGGGTAAGTTCTTGATGACTTCCCATTTTTAGTAGATTTGAGATATATTTTAATATATTTGGGGAGTCATTAATGCTAAATTAAAGGGATTTATTGGAGATTTTGATAAGATACCAATTTAACACATTATTTAGGGGATTTTATTGCAAATAACTTAATTTTAATTAAATAGAAATATTTAGGTATGTTTAGGTTTTAAGTATTATTATTATATAATTTCTTTTTTCCTTTTTCACCATGGGAGATGATACGGCAATTGAATGGAAATGGAAGGAGAATTGGAATTGATGTGGGCCCACCAATTGAAAATTGAGAAAAACCCAAAACGCAATGTCTTCACGTGGGAAGGATAGAACCAATTGAAAAGGATGAATTAAAAGGGCCCAAGGGAGACCGACACCGTTTTGTGGAGGAACCAATTGGAAGACCTAAAAGAAAGGACATTCACGACTTGAGAGATTGGAGGAGCATCATCGTCATTATTCATTCTCGCTGGGAAAAACAGAGCAGCAACAAGGAAAGGGAAACAGAGCTTATCTTCATCTCACCTTCCACACCATCGTCGCCGGCGACCTCGCCCTCATCACCATCGTCGCCGGCGACCAACCATCATCCACCACCATCTATTCAACAGCTGAATTTCAGGGAGTAGCACAGCGAGTTGTGTTCTCTTCGTGGACTGAGAAGAGAAGGAGGAATCAGAGGCACAAATAGGGGCTGTTTGTCTTAACTGTTTCCATTTGTCTTTGCTTTCTGTGATGATTTAACTTTGGAATTCTCTGTGCTATTCTGGATTTTTGCTAAAATCATGTTTCCCTAATTTCTCTTTGCAACCTAGAGGAATTTTGAACTTATAGGTGTGTATTGGACTTTGTTTTTATTATTTAGTTATAATTAATATTAATTTTGGTTACTTAATCTTGTTTAGCTTTATCTATTTAGTGATTGGCCATCATTAAATATGAATTTGAGAATTAGGATTTACCTTGACGAAGGGGATTTTAATAAGGCTCTGAGATTAAGTAATATGGGATTAGATTACGATTTAATTTGTGATTAGGATAGACATATACCTAATTGCCCCATATAATTGTTGAAGAGTGTGTCCGAGTTATATTGCCTCTTGAGTAATTATGTTAGACATAACAAATTGTACTCAAGAGAGGGTTGTAAGTGGACCGACAGGCACTTATAACTATTTATACTCGAGATTAACAAAATTGATATTAAGGCTAATTAAATTAGTGAAAACAAGGTTTATGAAGCTAATAAGGGATTAGTGACTCTGGGTTGCTCATTTGATTTTTGTGGTGGTTTGTTTATTTTAATTTTAGTTTAATTCTTTTCTTTTAATTAAATTCAATTTGGTTTGCTTAACTTTAATGAAAGTGTAAAATTAATGCCTAACCGAAGTTTGTGATACCAAGTCCTCGTGGGAACGATATCTTACTTACTCTTTATTACTTGGTACGGCCCGTGCACTTGCGGAGTTTATAGGCTACAAAGTTTTATCCTTATCAGTTCTCTAGTTCTTGAGTTTTAGCTTTTAGTTCATGGTAATAGTGTAGTTTAAGCCAGAAAGCTAGAGAATAAATTCCTAAGCTTGTTTTTAGGCCTCCTTGCATTGAAAAATGCTGATCAAGGTTCTGCAAGGGACATCCGAGGATTTCGGAGAAGTTCGTATGAATAGTGCTGTATAAATGAATAGTGATTTACTATTCACGTGGAAGGAAGGTACGTTCGCGTACTGTAACACTAACTCTGATGCTTATGGTATGCTTATATGTGATAAATAGTCTGAGACTCTGTTTTTGAAAATTGATCACACACATGCAGCTTGATACGGGTTATAGTTTTGATAACGCCGTTATGTTTTCCTAGCGCTGAGGACACGGATGTACACCGTGGCACTGGTGAATAGTGCAGACTATAATAACATGCATATTGCAGTGGCTGTGTTATGTTATTATTTTGAATATGAGATAAATCTGCTGTGTACTGTTAGAATACATCTGCTGTGTGCTTATGTATGGATTATTACTGAAATGTCGTGAATATCTGTCATACATATTCTGTCATACATATTTTGTCGTACATAAGCATGAGGTTAACCGTTACCTGAGGTTCAATGGGCATTGAATCTCAGCTCTAACTATAGTTTCAGGATTCAAGGTGAACAGGATCGAAAATAAGGGTATGCGGCAGGAAGAAAGAACAGACTGGAGAAAGTCCTTTAGTTATGTACTTAACAGTGTAGTCATTCGAACTTTTTGTATCAGCAAACCAATACATTACAGTGGTTGATTATTAGTTACTCTGTATTTTAAATCATACCGTTGCTCTACTGTGATTAAATTATTTTGAATTTTGATCAAATCGTTTCAAAAATGCTTTAGAAAAATGAGGGTGTGACATTTTCGTATCAGAGCAGGCATTCTGGCATGAAGTTAACTAAGTTACTTCAAACAGTCTGATGTCTAGAAAGGGTTTCGTGGTTGTTGATCAGTCCCCGTATAAGTCGGCGAGACTTCCACAAATACACCTGCCTAGCCGGATTGTTTGAGTAGCGGAGTTAGGTTCTAAGCTTTCAAAAGTGTTTTATCTGGTATGAACCCGACTCAGTTACAGTAAACCATTGGTGCTGAAGGTAGGACCGAGTCTATGTGGATCAGTCAATCAGTCGCCGTAAAGTCGGTGAGACTCCCATGATAGACGCCTACCTAGCCAATCGGTTTAACTAACTAAGTTAGGCTCTAAGCCATGGTTTTAAAAAGTATTTCGAAAAACAAGTACAAGTACTGAAATAATACTGGTGTTGTGATACAAAAAGGACATACACCTTAAGGAAAAGGGTTAGGTTCGGGAGGTTAAAACCCTGATATGGAGTGGATGGTACAGAATATGGGTTCTGTTGTTAAACTTTAGGACTTCTTATATGGGAATCGGAGTCTAAGTTAAATCCCCGCCTAGTGTTTCAAGGGAAGCAGTATAGAGAAGTCGGTACGACTTAAGTTTTCCGGTAGACAATAACCTACTGTTTAGGTTTCCCCTTGGCTAGTAACCTATTGATTTAGTTTCCTTGTAGAAATAGTAACTTGCTAAGTTACCCTGGGAGGGAAATCCCTACCTTGTAGAGGTCAGACACCATGCGTGCAACGGGGCATGGCTCCGGGGACAAGGGTCTTTTGACTAAGTCTTTGACGGTGGTGATCAATTGACAGAAGAGGGAAAGTACCCAGTAATTCTGGGGAGACAGTTATGCCATACTAGTACCTATGAGAGTTGTCGGTACCCAGTGGTAAGTATACCAATATTAGTACCTAGATTCAATAGACATTGTGAAGTTAATCTTGCTTAGACGAGAGAAATCTTAGAAGAATGACCCCCGTGAGACAGGTGGAGGATTTGACATCCTTTGAGTTAAAGCCTGAATACCTTGCAATATGAAACATAGTAATTCTTTTGGGATACCATGAGAATAGATATAGTGATGATAGGCTTGAAGCAGAGATAGTGCTTAGGTCAAAAGTATGACTGGGCATTGCCTAAGTTCTAGCACCTGAGAGTAGGAGCCCTGAGAAAATATGAGTGAGCTTTGCTTAGGTTCCAAATATCTAAGAGTTAGTTTCTTAACGGAACCATACGAAAGCTGAAACCTCAGTAACCACCGGTTATGGTCTCAAGGTGGGACCAAGAACCTTAGAGATATTAGTGGCTAATAGATTCCCTAAGAAGTAGGTGGTTACCTGATAGGGAAAGTTGAGTTAAGAATTATGCCTAGAGCTGGTCTGATAATAAAAGTCCATGAATAGGTTGACCCTAGGTGAGATGACAGAAATAGAGACAACAGATAATGAAACCACTAAAGGATAGGAACCTGATTTGAGTTTTCGTTATAATGATTCAGAGACGATCACTGACGCTACTTATGGAAAGTTTTGATCGGAGAAGGATACCTACGGGGAGTTCTGATTGAGGAGGTTTACCTACAAATGATGCTAACCGGAAAAGCTGACTGGTCTGAGAAGACTGAGTGAAGCGTCGAGTAAAGTGCCGTAGAGCAGAGCCATTGTGACGACGAACCGTAGAGTGGAGCCGCCGTGACAACGAACCATAAAGTAGAGTTACCAATGCATTGGTTCTCAAGGTAAGTACATTATAATGAATCTCACATTGAATTGGTTCCCTAGAGAAAAGACTGTTGTAATCTAGTATATCGCCATGGTTTGCTCCAGTGCTATATAGCATATATTGTGTCTATAGGCTAGCAGAAGCTCATAGTTGTCAGACAACGAATACGAAAAGTGTTCAAAAAAGTTTGTGAAACCCGAGGATAGGGGGCGAAGTTCATAATAGCCGGATGAGTTAAGTAGAACAGACTAAGTATTCTATGGATAGTTTGAGTAGCCAAGAACAGAGGTCCGAATGCGTATAATTAGTGATGACCTTCTAATGTTAGTTGTCTGATTCCTAATTAAGGTTTTAAAATTGAATTCTTGAACTTGCCAATACACCTACTGTATTTGAAATTTCAGAATTGATTTTTTCGAACTTATGAATTTTTGAAATAGAGTTTTCGAATGAAATGTTTTCAATAGAATTTGAGACCATAGTGATGGTTATTTTAAAATGATGTTGTTTTGTAAAAAGGGTTTTTGTTAGAACCTAGAGTTTGAAACTGAGTTTTCAACTATATTGTGGTAAAGTCAGTACAAAACTGGGAGGCCAGAAGCTGTTGTAGATGTACACGGTTTGCTGGGTCTTGCCAGATGTTTTAAAACAATTGAAATCGATGGCCTTTGATAAATGTTCTCTTTGAACAAAAAGTTTTTGGAGGGATTTTGTTTGAGAAAATGGAAATCACACCAGCAGTGAACGCACCCAATCCATAACATTTCGCCTAGGGCGTATGTTTTGTTTAGTGAAACCTGACTGCCTATGGCTGGACTGAGTTCCACTAGATAGGGTTGCTACCTTAGGTGCCAGTGTGAACACTGGGTCTCATGTGAAAGGGGCGGAGGTTCTCCCACATTGTTGATAATACTGTTGAGGATGGATTTGGGGATTGGGAGAGGGCGCTCACTGTACCAAATGGTTTAAATGATGGTGTGTACTCTCAATTGTAAAATTTTATAAAACGAAGTAACTCCCTCAAAGATATGTGCCGGTAGTAAAAGTTTTTGAAAATAATCCGGCAGTGAATATGTTTTCACAAATTTGTTTTGGCAGCGATTATGTTTATAAGTGTAATGGCACTATTACTTTTTGGTATAGTGCAGATTTTGAAATATACTGCGACCATGAAAAATTTTCGGTGTTTGAAAATGAGACAAGAAAATGATTTTGGGTAGCAATGACATGATTGTTGATGCTATCGTGTTGAAAAGAAAAGCAGTGTAGTTGGAGATTATGATATAGGAACAGAAACTATTAGAAAGGTCTGGAATACTGAACTAGTTAAGTCAGTTAATAGCTGTCAGCTATAGTGTTGAGTAAGTGAAAGTAGTTTGAGGACTTGAATGGGACAGTCTCAGATGAAATTGATGAGTAGATGCTCAAGGCAATAAGACGTAGTGTGCAAAGTGTGCACGGGATGATGCCCCTAGGACATAAGACCGGTGATACTTAGCACTGTGTGAAATGCTGAGTAACTATGTCTAGAATACATCGTAAGACTAGCAAAACATTTGCTGTACCAGGTAGCAATTAAGATGCCTAAGGTCTGAGGATGAATTCCTAGGTAGAAAGGCTAGAATCTCCAGTGCGGTGGTAATAGTTTGAGTCGGAAGGCCAATATGTGTTAAGCCGAGAGGCTAAATAAATCAGGCAGTGAGGCCTGTGTAACCGAGTACTGTGAGAATAGACCAGCAAGTCCTGTAATTGAGTACTATACCTGGGTACAAGATAAATGAGACATTGAAAAGTAGGATGCATGCTATTTAAGCATGCATAAGGAAGGAATAGACTAGAGGTCTAGATAACTTTTTGAGTTTATATGTTCAAATTTCGAGGACGAAATTTATTGAATAGGGGGAGAATTGTAACATCCTGATTTTTGGACCTAAAGACTAGAAAATTAGTCTATTTTTGGAAGACTACTAGGCCCTAGTTTTGAAAATGGTGAATTTGGAATCAGTAATTTATTGTACATGAATAGTATTTACTATTCACAAATACGTACATGAATAGTAATTACTATTCACAAATACATATTTACTATTGGTAAATATGGTATTTTGTGGGATATGAATAGTATTTACTATTTACAAATACGTATTTACTATTTAAAAATACTGTATTTACTATTCCTAAATACGTATTTACTATTCATGTGGGACCCACGTAAAAATAATTCTCCTCCAGCTGCCTGCGCCTCGCGGTGCTCCTCGTGGTGTTTTAAAATTGACGTGGGACCCACTCAATAGTAATTTACTATTTGAATAATAATATTATATTATTAAATTATTAAAAACACTATTTGCACAGTATTTTCACTATGTCAATAGTGATTTCTTTCGCTATAAATAGACCTTCCATTTCACTTCATTCTTCACAATTCCTAGAGCCACTTAGAGAGAGGTTTTAGAGAGAAGGAGGAGTCTGGAGAATATAGCCAGTTTCGGGTAAGTTCTCTAGTTCTTGAGTTTTAGCTTTTAGTTCATGGTAATAGTGTAGTTTAAGCCAGAAAGCTAGAGAATAAATTCCTAAGCTTGTTTTTAGGCCTCCTTGCATTGAAAAATGCTGATCAAGGTTCTGCAAGGGACATCCGAGGATTTCGGAGAAGTTCGTATGAATAGTGCCGTATACATGAATAGTGTCGTATAAATGAATAGTGATTTACTATTCACGTGGAAGGAAGGTACGTTCGCGTACTGTAACACTAACTCTGATGCTTATGGTATGCTTATATGTGGTAGATAGTCTGAGACTCTGTTTTTGAAAATTGATCACACACATGTAGCTTGATACGGGTTATAGTCTTGATAACGCCGTTATGTTTTCCTAGCGCTGAGGACATGGATGTACACCGTGGCATTGGTGAATAGTGCAGACTATAATAACATGCATATTGCAGTGGCTGTGTTATGTTATTATTTTGAATATGAGATAAATCTGCTGTGTACTGTTAGAATACATCTGCTGTGTGCTTATGTATTGTTGTAATCATACATCTGCTGTGTGCTTATGTATGGATTATTGTTGAAATGTCGTGAATATCTGTCATACATATTTTGTCATATATAAGCATGAGGTTAACCGTTACCTGAGGTTCAATGGGTATTGAACCTCAGCTCTAACTATAGTTTCAGGATTCGGGGTGAACAGGATCAAAAATAAGGGTATGCGGCAGGAAGAAAGAACAGACTGGAGAAAGTCCTTTAGTTATGTACTTAACGGTGTAGTCATTCGAACTTTTTGTATCAGCAAACCAATACATTACAGTGGTTGATTATCAGTTACTCTGTATTTTAAATCATACCGTTGCTCTACTGTGATTAAATTATTTTGAATTTTGATCAAACGTTTCGAAAATGCTTTAGAAAAATGAGGGTGTGACAACAGGCATTTATTGCATTCAGTTGTTTTTGAGTTTAAGGCCTAGTTGTTGTTTTTCCCATCGCTGTGGATCTGAAACTTGTTTGTGTGCTCTGCAGTCAACGTTGTGTGCATTACGTGACTGCGTGTTCCGGAACTTGTTGTGTGCATTATAAGACTTGCTGTGTGTTGTGCCCTGCAGTCAAGGCCGTGTTTTATGACTGCGTGTGAAGTATGCTGAATACCGTCTTGTTTGTTTTCATAAGTTTGGTTGACTATCATACATTTTATACATTATATATGAGATCAATCTGTTATTCTATGATCCTTTGGGATTCCAATTCCTGTCACTACTTGTGAATGGTACAACATTTTGGAGAAGGTTCCCAAGACAAAGCGGCAGATGTTAGCAAATGGAGGTGCCCAACTGGTTCTAGGTTGTTCAAGGGATATTTATAGAAAAATTTATGTTATTATGTTTAGAATTTATACCCAAGATCTGTAATGTCGTATCAGTATACTACGTCTAAACTGTTTTGCCAATGCAGTGCATCATAATGCTTTGAGATGTGATGTATTATCCAAGGGGGTGTTACAAGTTCCATTCATTAATGATAAAAAAAGGTTAAGGTGCAAAAATATACATGTACTTTCCTCCGAGGAGCACCCAGTAGCAAGTACTTTTTTTAGGTGCAAAAATACACACATGGTTACAAATTAGGTGCAAAAATACCGTTTGACCGTTAAATTTGACTTTGACCGTTAAGTTTGACTTTTTTTGTTGATTGGACGATAATGTGGCATTTCAAAGGTGCAAAAATACACATGTGATTTGTAAAGAAGAGCGCTCAACACCAACTTTTTTTTTTTTAAATTTAATAATTTTACTTCAATTAAAATTATTTTAGGATCTTCAAAAAAAAATTTTAGGTATTGACCGGTATTAAAAGGATATTGACTGATACTGAAAAAAATATTTCAGCGTACCGACTGGTACTAAAAAGTACTTTCAGGATACTAACTGGTATAGAAAAATACTTCATAATCTTGAAAAATTATTTTAGGATCTTGAAAAAATTTGCAGGTATTGACCGGTACTAAAAAGATACTGACTGATTTAGAAAAAAATATTTTAGGGTACTGACTGGTACTAAAAAGTACTTTTAGGATACTAATTGGTACAGAAAAAATACTTCATAATCTTGAAAAATTATTTTTGGATCTTGAAAAAATATTTCAAGCTATTAACTGGTACTAAAAGAATACTAACTGGTACTGAAAAATACTTCATGATCTTGAAAAATTATATTAAGATCATGAAAAAATATTTCAGGGTACTGACTGGTACTAAAAATATACTTCAGCATATTTTTTTTAAGATTCTAAAATAATTTTTCAAGATCATGAAATATTTTTCCTGTAGCTGTCAATATTCTTAAAGTAGCTTTTTAGTACCAGTCAGTACCCTGAAATATTTTTTCAAATCTTAAAATAATTTTTCAAGATCATGAAGTAATTTTTTAGTGCAGGTCAATATCTTGAATACCTTTTTAGTACCCGGTAGTAATTACAATAAAATTATTAAATTTAAAAAAAGAATTTGGTGTTCGATGCTCTTGTTAACAAACCACATGTGTATTTTTACACATTTGAAATGCCACATCATCATCTAATCAGCAAAAAAGTCAAACTTAACGGTCAAAGTTAAACTTAACGATCAAATGGTATTTTTGCACCTAATTTGTAACCACATAGTCACTTTTGCATTTAAAAAAACATTTGCTACTGGGGGCTCCTCAGAAAAAAGTACATGTATATTTTTGCACCTTAACCCTAAAAAAGAAAGATTGAATCTGTTATTTGAGATGAAGACGAACTAATAAGGTCGTTACAATCTTGCATAAAACGTGATAGACTGTTATTTGGGGCAAACACATGGAAACTGGTTGGAAGACTTGATTTTTTTTTTTTGGGGGGGGGGGGACAGAGAAGAAAATTACTTAGATTTTTTTCTTCTATATGTGAGATTTAATGTATGCCTCTTAAGTTTTTCCAAAATAAAACAAACTTTATATCGATTTTATTTTTTTTAGTTATTTTTTAACCTCCCTTACAACAAATATTAAATTATATCAATCACCTTCAACAATCAACTTGTCTTTTAAGAAATGTCATACACCCCTCCTTTCCACTTTCAAAATTAACTTCTCCCAAAAATAGAAAGAATTAAATCTTAACAAAAAATATAACAAGTCTATCACTACTACAAATATTGGATATTACTACCCTGAAAAACGTCCTTATTTAAAATTAGGAAGTAAAAAATGAAGGTGGTGGCAATCTCATAAATAAATCGAAGGAAAATGGGGATTTTGTCGTCCTAAATTTGTTTCAGGGCGCCTAATAGCCATTGAGAATTTTTTGTTTTTTGGCGCCATGGAATTTTTTTTGTTTCACGCCATGGGAACTGAATTTAGGCGACCTAAATTCAAATCAAGTCGCCTCTTTTGGCATTTAGGCGACCTGAATTCACCCCAATTGAATAAAATTTTCCCGCCATGGAATTCTTTTTGGTCTAAAACTTATTTATTTTGGCGCCGTGTTTGTGTGTGTGTGTGTGTGTGTTTTCAATATTGGCGACCTGAAACATATTCAGGTCGCCTATTATGGAATAAATTCTGGCCTAAAACTTATTTCTTTCTTCGTTTGGTTTTCTTTTTTTCTTTTAATATTGGCGACCTGAAGAAAATCAGGTCGCCTGTTAAGCATTTTAAGCGACCTGAATATTTTTCAAGTCGCCCAAATAAAAATTCGAGGCGACCTGATTGGCTTTCAGGTTGCCCAAATTATAATAGACGCGACTTGAATTGAATTCAGGTCGCTGATATTATAAATAAGGCGACCTGATGGTGAATTAGGTCGCCTAAAATGCTTAA
Organism: Acacia crassicarpa; assembly: GCA_034222035.1. Classification (NCBI taxonomy): domain Eukaryota; kingdom Viridiplantae; phylum Streptophyta; class Magnoliopsida; order Fabales; family Fabaceae; genus Acacia; species Acacia crassicarpa. The sequence continues at coordinate 21,405,673 of JAWXYG010000004.1, forward strand.
CAGGCGACCTGATTTGGCTTCAGGTCGCCTTTCAGAACCCTTATAAGCTTCATTTACCCAAAATCCCTGTAGTTTACTCTGCCGCAAATCGTGTAGTCCCCCCAGAGTGCCATTCAATTCAGCCTCTCAACGATGAAGCTCTCGTCTCTCTGCGACTCTGCCGCTCTCGTCTCCCATTCCGACCCTCCTCCCAGCCTCTCAACTCTACATTCTGCCTTGCCGCTGCTGACTGTGTGACCGCCATCTCCAATCTCTCCTTCCTCTCTCCCCAGTCCTTAATAGGTGAGTCCTCGGCCTCACTTGCCTCCCTTAAAATAACCATTTTTTCCCCATAATCGAAAACCAATTTTAGGTTTCAGTCTCAAATTGCATTGCAGATCCCTCTTCCAACTTCACCCACTTGCTCGTTATCTTCTCTGCTTGCTCGCCGTTTCCTCACCGTCCGGTCTCAGTGCTCAGTGTCGCCGATTTCTCCGCTCTGTGGTTGCCATCTCCAATCTCTCCTTCATCTCTCCTCAGTCCTCAATCGGTGAGTCCTCGGCTTCTGAAAAGAGAATTTGATTCTTTCGATTTGGATCTGTATCATGTTGCAAATTTTATTTGGGTTGTTTTGCTATGTATTAATGATTTTTTAAATTGTAAATATTCTCCAAATCATATGGTTTTGCTGTTTGAACATTTTGAAGGCTAAAACCTGATTTAGATATTGATAAGGTGCACAGGATGAGTACATGTTTGATCTGTATGAATGAATATGTGGGTGATTTTAAACGGAATAGTATGAATGTATGGGTGATTGAAAATGTTCATGAGAGTGTAATGCTATTGCAAGGAAACTGAATAAGCGCTAAAGTAATATGATTATAAAGGAAGAGTGTATACGATGGTTTTTGTTAAACAGCTTTGGGTTCTTAATTGTGGAAGTTTGATATTAGTCATAAGTTGCTGTCTTAGGTATATCTAAGTGTTAAACAGGTGTTCCAAAGAAAAGGAGATAAGTTCATTTGAAAATGATTTGAGGTTGCAGGTCTAATTTAATTTGGCTCTGAATTTAATACTAGTAGAGACTCCTAATTGTAGTTTCTCAATTGCTGGAAGAATTACTTAGCTAGAAATCGGTCGCATGATGATTTTGCCTGATTAGATGGAATGGATCCTTTTGTCAAACCCACCTAATAGATTTTGCCTTCAAACTCTAAATGGGCAATAGTATTTGTAAATTCAAATTGTGCAGTGTTCTTTTGAATAGAAATTGTTGTTTGGATCTTCTCAATCAATCATTCAATCATACATGCTTCGTTCATCTTTAAAACCATTATTTTCCTTTCCTACTTTGGACTGTTCATGTTAGTATTTGGACTGTTCTTCCCCCACTTGTATTTGTACCTCATCAACTAGCTAGATACAATTATTTGCTTTTATGAATATATGTTTGAATGCACACAATGGAGCCTCGCATTTTTTTAATCATGATTTTATATCCATGCCTTCTTCTCATGCTTTTGCAATGGTAGTTTCATTGCTATTAATCAAGTTGGAATTGGAGGTTTTGGTCCTAAATATAGAACTTGAATAAGCTATGTTTCTTTAAAAAAAAAAAAAAATTTGGCTAATGTGATCGTATTTTTATTGCATTAGGCCATTATAATCTGATAACTGATGTTGATAATTCAGATATAGGTGAGAAGAGATTAAAGGAGAATCATCTTTATCTTTTTTTATTACCTGCTGAGAAAATCTTGGTCAAAGGTTTCAAGCAAATTGTTGCGCTCTCAAATTAGGTCAGCTGCTTTCATTTTATTCACACACATATTTTCCTTATATGATACCTTCTTTCTGATTCAAAACAACACTTTTTTCTTATGGCTTCATAGTTTACCATTATTGATTTAAGTGTTTTTAATCCAGTCCTGGACCTTTTTTTTTTTTTGTCTTTCCTTTATTATTAACCATCTGGACTACGTGAACTTGATTAAAAAAGTGATGGCTTCATGGTTTACCATTGAAGTATATGTCGGTAGGAATAGTTCCAATGTTTTGTTAGTTGATGAGATTTTTGGATTTAATAGTTGATATTGTTCTGAATTGCTTTAGTTAGTAAGTTTTGTTGAATTAAGCTGAAATTGGTTGTTATTGAAATTTTGGGATGTCTTACTTTTAAGGGGAAATGCTGCCGAAATTTTCTTAAAAGAAAGCATGTTGTTCTTGAAATTGCTATGAACTTGACTGTTGTTGGAAATGTCGTAGGTGGTATTAAAATGGGTCATAGTTGGATGAATGCGTTGAGAACTAGTGAAGAATATGTAAATGGGGTGGAAGAGTTTATTGAATTTGCTAGAAGGAATGTGGCTACAAAAAATGGAATGTACTATTGTCCATATGTTAATTGTTTAAATGGGGTTTGACGGGATATTGCTGATATAAGGGATCACCTAATTTGTGATGGAATAAATCTTCGATACATAACGTGGATATGGCATGGTGAGGAGGTAACACCTAGTGCATCCCACGAAAATGAAGTTGAGGTAGATGATGATGGAATGAAGAGAATGATTCATGATGTTGAGGTCGAATCCTTTACACAATCGCATGAATATGATAGCGTGCGGTGTAACATCCTGATTTTTGGGTCTAAAGACTAGAAAATAAGCCTATTTTTGGAAGATTACTAGGTCCTATTTTTGAAAATGACGAATTTGGAATTAGTATTTTATTGGACATGAATAGTATTTACTATTCACAAATACGTACATGAATAGTATTCACTATTCACAAATACGTATTTACTATTCACAAATACGGTATTTAATCGGTATTTTGGGATAAGAATAGTGTTTACTATTTACAAATACGTATTTACTATTTAAAAATATGATATTTACTATTCCTAAATAGTTATTTACTATTCATGTGGGACCCACGTCAAAATTAATCTCTCCTTCCTCGCCTGCCTCGCCAAGCTCGTGGGATGATTATAAATTCACGCTGGACCCACTCAATAGTAATTTACTATTTGAATAATAATATTATATTATATTATTAAGTTATTAAAAGTACTATTTGCATAGTATTTTCCAACATTATATAAACTCACGGTTTCATTCATTCAGTTTCAGAGAAGAGTGAGAGGAGAGAAGGAGAGAGAGAGAGAGAGAGAGAGAGAGAGAAAAGAGGTGTGGAGAATGATGGTATGATTTGAGGTTGAATTGTTTGGTGATAGTAAATTGAGAGTATTGAAGTATTGGTAAAATTAAGTTTGGAATTGAGGTAACCTTGGTTATTCTTTTATATACTTGTAAAATGTATATATGTATTTATATTTATTAACTTTGGGATTTGTTGTGCCAATGGAAGGTTTGATTTGAAATCTAATAATGTTGTTTTGATGAGATTGGATATTCTTGGATCCCTTGGTATCACTTTTCTTTTAACCGGGTTAAGTTTGACACCTCCTTGGTTGTGATCTTACAAGGAGGGGAGCCATGTTGAAGCTATGAGTAATGGATATGTTTTGTTGGATAGTTACGAGTAATGGATATGTTTTGTTGGAGGATGTGCTATATGTTAGATGGCTCCAGTCAACGGTTATAAGAGGTGATTAGGGTAATAAGGATGATCCATGCATCAATATTTGTTTGACAGATTACATATGTGAGATCTCTTGTGAAATATTGGAAAATAAATTATGATGTTTTGGAACCCTTTTTGGGAGGGAGTTTTTGGTAACTGAGTCGAGAACTATTTTGTGAAAGGTTTTATATATAAAGGCATATATTTTAATTATTATGAATTTATAAATATGTTCTCGATCTTGGTTTGCATGTATATTTCTGAATAACCAATGGTTACGGGGATCTTTGAATCTTGCGGTTACTATGTTTATTTTTTTTCAGGTGAATAACTTAGTAGGGAAATCAGGGAAGGCACATATGGAAAGCTCATGCTATGTTATTTTTATTTGCCATGACCATAAGACTTCCGCAATTTAGAAACTCTGATATATTTTGGAATTATTTTGGCCAAGTTTTGGGTCTTGAAATTGAGTTGTTACATGCGGAGTGATGCAGAGACACCTTTGTTTCCTGGGTGTACTAAGTATACACGGTTGACTGGGACCTTACATTTGGTCAACTTAAAGGCAACTTGTGGGTGGACCGATAGCAGTTTCATGTCGTTGCTTGAATTGTTGTGTGATATGTTGCCAGATGATATTGTACTTCCAAATTGTATGTACGAGGCCAAGAAAATCTTATCTACGATGGGTATGACGTATAAAAAGATACACAGTTGCCCTAATGACTGCATATTATACAGAAACGAGTACGAAGGACTCAGTAATTGTCCGAAGTGTAAAACTTCACGATACAAAGTGAAGAAATGTAGTATTTCTGGAGAGTAGACAACAAAAAGGCAACCTTTGAAGACATTGTGGTATCTTCCAATAATTCCACGGTTTAAGCGTCTGTTTACCAGTGAAGCAACGACGAAGAAGTTGAGATGGCATTCTGATGAGAGAATATCCGATGGAAAATATCTTCGGCACCCGGCTGACTCTCTGCAATGGAAGAAAATAGACGAAATGTTCCCTCAATTTGGCAGTGAGCCAAGAAACCTTCGGCTGGGGCTTTGTACAGATGGCTTCAATCCGTATTGAACTCTTAGCAGTACCCATAGTGCATGGCAGGTTCTCCTTGTAATATACAACTTACCTCCCTGGCTATGTATGAAACGCAAGTATGTGATGCTTTCTATGATGATTTCTGGACCAAAACAGCCCGGTAACAATATCGATGTGTACTTGGTGCCTTTGATTGAGGATTTGAAGAAGTTGTGGGAGGAAGGCATAGATGTGTTTGATGCATATAAGAAGGAGTTCTTCAAGTTGCGTGCAATGATTTTTACCACGATCAACGACTTTCCTGCATACGGAGGGTACAGTGTGAAGGGACAGAAAGCATGTCCAATATGTGAAGCTGACACAAACTTCCAGCAACTAAAGCACGGAAAAAAAACGGTCTACCTCGGTCACAGGAGGTTTCTTGATCGGTTCCACCCATATCGTAAGTTAAGAAAGTGTTTTAACGGCTTACCGGAGCATAGAACGGCTCCAAAGGCATTAACTGGAGAGGAAGTCTATAGTCGGGTGATGCATATCAATGTCATATTGGGTAAGCAGAAAAGGATTGTGGGTGAGAAGAATATATGGAAGAAGAGATCAATTTTCTTTGATCTTCCATATTGGCGTAGTCTTGATGTGAGACACAGTCTTGATATGATGCATGTGGAAAAAAATGTTTGTGATAGCCTTGTCAGTACTCTTTTGCACATACCAGGGAAGACTAAGGATGGAATTAGTGCGAGACTAGACCTAGTTGATATGGGAATAAGAGAACGGTTGCATCCACGAGTAATGAAAGATGGTAAGAGGGCATACATGGACCCAGCAGCTCATACACTATCAAAAGTGGAGAAAAAAAGTTTGTGTGGGTGTCTATATGACATTAAGGTTCTACAAGGATATTCTTCAAATTTGAGAAGGTGTGTTTCAATGGATGATTTCAAGTTAATGGGAATGAAGTCCCATGATTATCATGTGTTGATGCAACAACTATTACCAGTAGCTATTAGGGGCATTATGAAAGATGAAGTGCGGACTACTATAACAAAATTGTGTATTTTCTTTAATGCTATATGTAACAAAGTCATTGACATTGAAAAGTTGGATGAATTGGAAAATGAGGGTTATATTATTTTGTCCCAATTAGAGATGCATTTTCCTCCTGCATTTTTCGATATAATGGTGCACCTGATAGTGTACTTGGTAAGGGAGGTAAGGCTCTGCGGTCTAGTTTACCTAAGGTGGATGTACCCTTTCAAGCGATACATGAAGATCTTAAAAGGGTATTCTAAAAATCCTTATCGATTGGAAGCCTCAATAGTTGAGAGATATGTAGTGGAAGAGGCTATGGAGTTCTGTAAAGATTATCTATCAGGGGCGACGTTACAATCTCAGCATGATAAGGGGATAAGTGAGGGAACTCGAGGAATCAAACTGAAGAATAAGCCTCGTGAAGAGTTGTTGCAAGCACACCTGTACATCTTGAATAATATGGAAGAAGTTCAACCACACATTGATGAACACAGAAAGAGTTTGAAGAATAAGAATCCAAGGCAGAATGACATGCAAATAGCTCATGAGCAAAAGAAGACGTTCATAAAGTGGTTCGAGGAGAAGGTATCACACGAGACCGGAGTGTCGGATACAATCGAGTGGTTAGCCTGGGGGCCTTCTTATCAGGTCATCACTTGGACAGGTTATGATATAAACGGATATTCTTTCTACACAAAAGACCAAGATAACAGAAGTTCTATGCAAAACAATGGGGTGATGGTTGAAGCAGAATCCATGCACTTTTCGAGTTCGAAAGACAAAAACCCGGTGTTAGCTTCAATGGCCTATTATGGAGTTATTGAAGAAATATGGGAGATGAGCTACACCAAGTTCAAAGTTGCTTTATTTAAATGTCGGTGGGTTAACAATAATGCTGTTGCAATAGATCCTAAATTTGGATTTGTCTCAGTTGATCTTCAAAGACTTGGTCATAGAGACGAGCCATTCATTTTAGCAAGCCAGGCGAAACAAGTGTTTTATGTTACAGATCCTGCAAATAACAAAATGTCTATTGTACTTCAAAGTAAAAAACAGATGTATGGTGAAGAATCCTTGAACCTGGAGGATACACTCCATTTCACAACAAATCCACCTACAACACGTGAAGTAGAATTGGTAGATGATGAAGAATATGCTCCAAGAAAGGATCATTCTGAAGGAATATGGGAGACCATATAAAGTAAGATCTTAAGTTATGAAAAAATGCTATGTTATTTTTGTACAGGTTTAACATGTTAGTTCATTTTATTCATTTGTTTATTATTTAATAATAACCCTATCTAACATTATTGATTTGTCTTTGATGAACAGGAATATGTCTAGGTCTAACGAGCCATCGGGTGATAGTGGGAATGATGTACTGGTGGGGAGAAATGGTAGAGGTAGCACACATATGGGTGCGTTAATTGCACGTCGTGAGAGTCGGAAAAAGAGGCTGCATGTGGAGTTCGATGCCAATATGAACCCAATTGGTCCAGAGGAAGACAACTTCATTAGCTACGTAGGCTATTTGGCGCGAAGCAAAGTTCGCATTGTTTTCTCTCATTGGAAGTTGGTTCCACAGAAAACGAAGGAGTTGATCAGGGCAGAACTTTTGGTATCTCACTTTCGATTCATTCTGCATTTGTATCTTTAGTTTTATTATTTGATTTCTCTCATATCTTCTATCTTTTACCTTGCAGCAAACGTATGATGTGCCTAACAATAAGGCCATGTACAACCATTGGATGGGCGAGGTTCGTCTACGTTGGAAAGACTTTAAGAACAAGCTCACTAAAAAGTATATTCGAGGGGCAAAGAGGGACAAGGACCCATGTCAGGACTATGATTACATTTCTCCAGAGGACTAGCGGGAGTTTGTGGCGTTACGCCAAAATCCTGAATTTCTTGTAAAATTTCTTTCATATCTTATCTTTTAGTTTGCATTGTTTTGACATCGAAGGCACAGTTTTATTTGTTTTCGTGTCACAGGAAAAAAGTCAGGCCAATAGAGAGAGGCAAGCGAGAAATAAGTATCTGCATTGCATGTCTAGGGGTGGCTATAAGAAGCTTGAACGGAAGCTGATGGAAGAAGAGTTGCAGAGAATGAAGGAAGCTGCACAATCTGATCCTTCCACTGTTATCCAGGCCCCTGAGCGTCCTCCTCGCCACAAAAAATGGATAGCTGCGAGGAAGAGGGGTGACAAGTACGTAAATGAAGATGTGGCTGAGGTTGCCTTAAAGATTGTAAGTAGTGAAATTAGAAGTATTAAATAGCCTCTGTTGTTTCATATTTTTAGAGTTTAGTTACTATTTATGAAAAATCCTATGATACAGGATGCGCTTAAGCAGCAGAGCAGCCAAGGTTCATTCATGCCAGGTACACGGATGGACATTTTGTCCACGGCGATCGGGAAGCCAGATTACCTTGATGCTGTTCGAGGGGAGCCGAGGGGAGTTAGCGTCGCGAAATATTTTGGACGGCGTTCTACTTGTTCGCATGACGATGACAACCCTAGCCCTCAGCTTGTAGCCAAAATTCGAGCGTCCCTTGTAGATGAGGTTATGGCACAACTACAGGGTGAAATGAGGGCTATGATACAAGAGAGGGGGAATACGCAACCTACAAACCAGGAATCTCCAGCCTTCCCAAGCAGCAAAGAAAGTTTTCACACTCCAGATGTACCTGTTGGCGAACCTTCTCATCACTCTCTAGATGTACTTATTGGCGAGCCTTCTCACACTCCATACGGTGAACAACCCTGCACTCTATATTTGGATAACCCACACTGGCGTATTGTTGCCGATGGTCTTGTTTACCCAGAACAAACCACACACCACAATATGCAAATTCCACAAGACCTACGTAGGGTGACTGTAAGAAGTGTGCGAGAGGGTGAAGAAAAGACAGCCATCCCGATTGATGATGAGGAGGTTCCCTATCTCAGTGCTGTCACCACATCGTTCATCCTTTGGCCGCATCATCTTATTGAGATGGGGACGACACCTCCAATGATATTTCCATACATTACTGATTGACGATGAGTAGGTTCCCGTTTGATTTTCATTGCTAACCCACTCATAATCTATTTATTATGTTTTCATAGCATGAACAAGCTGTGGACATATTTCCATACTTAGTACAGCTGCGAGCGCTCTACAATGACATCACCTCTATAGGCTTGCAGATGCCTTCGGGCGTTGTCGGTGCAGACAAGACATATTCGATCAATATTGACAAGAAAGATCTGACAGAGTTTATGCATATGGAATGTTTAGATATACAGTGACTTCAACTTGTAATCTTGTAAGTTTTTTGTACCCTTTAATTATGTCAGTTACTATTTTTTGTTTAATATATTCAACAACATCTATCATTTTATTTCGATCATAGTGTCCGCCACGACCTGGGCAAAAAGGGAGGCCAATTGGGTTCATTCGGATTCTTATGTCCTGGAAGCATGGCTTCGGCTCGCAATATCTTAGCCAGGAGGGCCGTTTATGCTGGTTTAGCAATGGGTGACCTACAATCGACTTGTTATCTAGCGCCAATACATGAAAGGTACGTATTTTTTTTGTCTATATAAGATTTTTAAGAATAAATTGCTTTCTTATCATAGTTTAATATTAATATATATATATGTTGTAGTGCTCATTGGACCCTGTGTGTAGTTTGCCCCGCCAAGAACGCTTGTTATTGGTACGATTCCCTAAATGGCAGGCCAACCGAGGATATCAAAAACATGTTTGCCGAGTAAGTAATTTTTTGTCTAAATCATCGATTCTTCTTTTAAATGAATTGTTTTCATGTCTGTTAATTTCCATTTTAATAATGATAGGGGTCTTAGGACATATAGAGAGCTTGGTGGACAACGAGACCAGGGTGGACCGAAGTGGTTTTATCCGAAGGTAAGTAGTTTCAATTCAAGTTTTTTTCTGAGACACAAAAGCTTTCGTTTTAACAATTTGTTTTTGATTTATAGTGCCATCAACAACCAGGGAACATCGAGTGCGGATACTACGTTATCAGTTGGATGCAATCTATCGTTTCCATCGGAAAAACTACTGGCTTTCAAAACGTACATAATGCTCCGTGATCCTCAAATGATAATATTTTTTGTTGTGGTACTTCAGTTGTTAATTATACCTTGTTTTCCAATTTACAGTTTTTTCGTACTGAGGATCCATACTCACAGGATGACCTGGATTCGACTCGAGACATGTTGGCTAGATATCTTCTTGAACATGGCTCACTGTGAATATATAGGCAAGTTAATCTATTGTTAGGGTATGACTTGTTGTGGTATGACTTAGCTCTGTCTAGCCTTCCCTTGTTAATATTGTACAAATTGGTTCTGTTTTGCAGTGGAATACTTAAATTGTTGTAGTAACTTGTTCAGCGGATAGTTTCTAAGTCTGGGAGTTGAGTGAATGGCTTGAATTTGATTGATTGTAATTGTAGTTTTGTTGTGAATCATGGACATGTACCATTAACGTTGTTTGAATTTTGCTATGGTAGCTGAGTATATATTATGGTAAAAACTTGTCCATTTTTAGTTATGAATTGCCTTATTGTAATTGGTGTTAGAAAAACAAGAATTTGGTAGGATCATGTTGTAATTGAGTTATGTTTGCCTTGCTGGTGAGTTATGTTGAGTTATGTTGGTGCACAGACTACCTGAAATTATGTTTGCTGGTGCACAGACTAACTAACATAACTCAACCTTATAGTTGAGTCTGCAATTTACCTAGAATTGCCTTGCTCTATGTTGAGTTATGTTTGCTTGGCCAATTTGCTGCAATTTCAAGTAGTCTGTGCACCAATTTCAGCGAAAGCAATTTTTTTTTTTTTAAAAAAAAACTAATATAAGGCAACCTGAAAACCAATTTAGGTAATCTGTGCAATATAATAGGCGACCTGAACATTAATGAGGTCGCCTTTTTATGCATAATAGGCGACCTGAATAGTAATAAGGTCGCCTTTTATGCTTCAAAATTAATAAGAGGCGACCTGAGTAGTATCAGGTCGCCTCATATGAGGTGACCTTCACTAATCAAGGTCGCCTCAGTAAGGCGACTTGAATTTAAATCAGGTCGCCTAATAGAGCAAAAAATACTACACTCTCCCCGACGTCCCTTAAAATAAGGACATTTTTTGGGTCTTATTTAGGTCGTCTTTTAGGTATTTTGTAGTAGTGCATATATTTTATCTGTAGTTTTTCGGGATTCTTTTATAGATTTTGAAAACAAAGAAAACTTTTGGTTAAATATATTGAAGGAAAAAATTCACGTAAATTTATTATTGAAATATTTATGTTTTTAACTAATTTAACCAACTTTTCACATTGTGTGATTTAGTTATTTGAATATTATCAATAGGACCGGAGGGAGTAGTAAAAGAATAACCAAAAAAAAAAAAAACTTTGAATTATGCTCTCGTATAACTACATACCAGATATTGATCACACATTTCAATCTCTTGTGGATTTTATGGCTGGAAAGTTTAATTGGATTGTGATGATGGAGTTTCTTAAAGTAGCACTGACTGAAAAATTATTCTCCGCAATAGAAAATGAAGCTTGAGAAAACCGGCCACATCTCATTCATAGAAGGATTGAAATTCAGAATAGTAGTTAGAAAGATAAGAAAGGATGCTCCTTTGTGGGTTCCATTAATTAATGATCAGAAATAAGACTGAATAGGTTATTTGAGACAAAGACGAACTAATGAGGTGTTTACAATCTTGCATATAACGTGATAGATTGTTATATGGGGCAAACACTTGGAAACTGATTGGAAAACTTGATTGGAAAAAAAAAAAAACAGAGAAGAAAATTACTTAGATTTTTTCTTCTATATGTGAGATTTAATGTATGCCTCTTAAGTTTTTCCAAAATAAAACAAATAGAAAAATTTATTTTTTTAGCTATTTTCGAACCTTCCTTAGAACAAAGATTAAATTATATCAATCACCTTCAACATGTCTTTTCAGAAAAATCATACACCCCTCCTTTCCACTTTAAAAAATAACGTCTCCCGAAAATAGATAGAATTAAATCTTAACAAAAATTAGCACAAGCCCATGTATTTTATTTGTTGTTTTTCAGGATATATTTTTTATATAGATTTTAAAAATAAACAGAACTTTGGGTTAAATATATTGAAGGAAAAAATTCACGCAAATTTATTATTGAATTTTGTCCATTTTTAACTAATTTAACCAACTTTTTAAATTTTGTGATTTGATTATTTGAATATTATAAATAGGATCGGAGAGAATAGTAAAAGAATAAAAAGAAAGTTGAATTTTGAATTATGCTTGTGTAGAACTACATACCAAATATTGATTACACATTTGAATCTCTTGTGGATTTTATGGTTGGAAAGTTTGATCGGATTGTGGTGATGAAGTTTCTTAGAAAAGAACTGAGACTGAAAAAATTAGTCTCCGCAATAGAAAATGAAGCTTCAGAAAACTGACAATATCTCTTTGATCTTGCTGTTTCCAATTAACTGTCACATGTGTAGTTTTTTTTTTTTTTTTCCTCCTTTCGTATTCCAGCTGGATGATTAGTAGAGATAATGGGATTGATTTGCGTATTATTCATGGGCTTTAACTTATCATTTTATCTTTTGTCAATATTCCATAATTTTACAATTACATATTATTGCGGAAATAAATTCCTAATTGAATTTATTCTTTTCCTAAAAAATTTCAAGGAAAATAAGCCTTACATTTCCAGTAATTAATATTATAATTACTTAGGCCAAATTCTAATAAAAATTTTCCATACAACATTTCTAATAATTAACTTTATAATTGTTTTAAAATTGCAAATCCTAAAATTTAGGATGTTACATAAGTTGGCTTAAATGATTAACTCAGCTTTGTTATTTGTTCTTCACTAGTAATAATTATAATACTCAATGTGTGCCCGTGTACTTGCATATAATTTTTAATTTTAATTATTTCAAATAAAAACATTTGACCCATTTTGAAGACATTATTATGTGACAAAAAAGAACACTCAATTGAAAGAAAAAATGATAAAAATTTCGCACTTGTATTCAGCTTTTAAGTATTGAATTCCTTCTTATAATTGTTTAATTTTTTTTTTAATCAGTGAGTACACAACTATAATAATAAAATCAATAAAAATAAATTTTCAAACATATAATTATAAATAATAAAAATTTTAAATCTTTAACCGAATATACTTGACAATGTACCTTACAAATTGGACTATTATGTGTGTTTTGAAAATAGAGAGTATGTCTATATAATTTTTGCAATATGAAAGGGAGGTTATTGTATTTCACTCATTAAAACAATGAGCAACTGATATAATTATAAATAAAATATGCGCTTATATTTGGACAATGAGTAACTGATATAAAATACCTTGATATAGGCTAATAATATATTAAAAATCCCAAAGGAATATCCATACGATATAATGATACAAAACTGTGTATAATTACAACTTTTACAAGGTAACTATACAACCTTAGACCAAGCCTTAACTAGACTTGTAGCAATGAACCCAACTCAGTTAATCAAACGTATTGGCCAGGTAGGTTCTAGTGGAAGGCTCCCCGTCTTTTACGGTGACTTATTGACTGAACCACATAGACTAACCCTGCCTAGACACCAATTATGGTTTGAAGTAACCTCGTTAGATTCATCCCAAAAACTATTCTTTAGTGACGTTCATCAGGCTCTCATCTCGACCGGTGCCTCTTCACGGCTCTATCCATCAATGCCTCGTTAGATCCAGGTTCCTTTCCTGAACTATTAGTCATGGCTGAGATCCAGGTAGCAGTTAACCTTATATGCAAAATATAAATAGTATATGATAGATATTCACAGTTTGGAAAACAATCAATCATGAATCAAACAATCATATCAATGCAAGACATATAAGAGTTATAGTTACTGTACGCGAACATACCTTTCACTGTCTAATTGCCAAAACGCCCGACTTTTTGATCTGACTCCGGACTTTCCGGATATCTTATACATTGTCATTGGATTATTTCCTTCTCTATGATATTATGATTAATATCATATTTCCTAGAATAATATCAAAAAGGATATTTTCACCTTTTTTGACATTTCTACCCTTGGTGGATTTGTTATTACAATCTTGCCCTTACATTTTCTTAAAAATACATTGCTGGATTTTCTGTGCAGACTTTTCAGCAACTTTGAAAAATCATAATTAATTTTATAAAAATCGAAATGAAGTTCCATAAAATTCCTCATGACCCTTGACATGTCTATTTTCAAGGAAAAATATTCCAGAAGCTAGAATATCAAGAATAATTCCCAGTTTAATTGTTTCTCAACGATGTTCAGTTTTAATTCCAGAAAAATGGCTTAACTTCAACAAATTGTATCTCCTTGTGTAGAAATCAAAATGTAGCATCTCAATTTTTTTGGAATTAGGGGATTAGAAATATTGAATGAGAATTCATTGAGAAATTAAAATTGAAAGAGACAAGGATATGCCTAATGAGAATCTTGAAGAAAAGAATTCCTGAAGTTTAATGTCTAAAGTTAGAAAGAAAAGAAGAATAAGGAATTAGTGGTTTTTATATTATTTATGCAGCAACCTATTCCTTTTATCATGGCCACTGGAAATTCAATTAATAATCATTGTGTCAAACAAGAGAATGTGGTAGGAATATTTAAATGAAGCAAACTTTCTTATTCCTCTTAAAGCCACGTACTCCTTCATTTATCAAGTGAACCATTCTTCAGCATATACTCCCTTATTCTTCATAAAGTGTTGGGCCCCTTATTGAAAGAAATTTGCCGTATTTCCCAAAATAACCAAGTTCAAATAAGATTTTTGCAGAAATAGGGAACCTGGGTTGTTTCCTCGATGAATTCGCAGCGGGTTCGATTGATAACAGCGAAACAGAACAGTAAAATAGGGGGGATTTATGATTCGAAAAGAATTAAAACGTAGCTAAACAGAGAGAAACGAAATAACACAGATTAACAAACAAACAGAGGATCAAAGGATTAACCCAGGATTTTGAATTCCACTTCCCTTCCTCGGACGAAACAGATTTATAACCAAACTCGTGATCGACTCTAGACAAACTGAAATCTCTGCATTTGTCCAAAATTTCCCTCAACTGAACAATCGCTCAGAATTTGTTCGAATCAGCGACGTATCACTACATGATCGCATAGCAATACTTTAACCTAGTTCGAACTATGTCCTTGGGAAATATCGATCTGGGTTCTTAATCAAAAACTCAATCCAAATCCAAAAATCGAATCCTATTAAAGAATACAGAAACGAGTTAAAGGATTACCGATTAAGCGCGAGTCCTCTTGACAGTGGAACCCTTAATCCATGGGCTAATCACAGGGATTTAGCCGGACATAATTAAGAAAGACGAAAAACAGATGAAAAACGCCAAGAACACGAAGAACATGAGAAGAACAGATGAGAGAAAATAAAAGCTTCTATTTTGATCCACAAGTTTCTCAAAAACGTGAATGAAAAGTGTTTAGCGGCTGACCTAACTAAATAAACCCTAGCTGCCACAATGAAATGGGCTCTACAAGTTTGGCCCAAAACAGAAATAAAATAAAATTAGATTTTAATTACAAAATTCGAGCAAAATAAAAATCCAGAAAAATAGGTCTGTTTTTAACTTCAATTTTGTCCATCTTCTTGTCGGAATCAGCCTTCCGAATCCTCATAACAATTGTAGCTCTCTGAATCATCTAAAAAAGGAAAGAAGAATCAGGATAATCGGATATCTAGATCAAAAGTTATGGCGAAAATATTAAATCACTGTAAATCTGAAATTTATTCATAAAAATGAAATCAATCAAATTAAAAGCTCAAATCTCAATTAGGTAATAAAATCTATTATTTATCAGTCAAACCTTCCTAATTTATTTACCAAGAGATACAAAATAAGTGTAATTGAATATTATGGACAATATTTTAATATTCATTTTGGACACTCACAGAACCATTTGAACAATAAACAAGCCACGTGACCTATACTCTCTCAATTCAATAAATGCTCTACGACCCAACGTCAAAGCCATACTCCCTATTGTGCTCCACGTGCTCCCACTTTTATATTCTTTTATCAGTTTCCATTCCCATTGCTATCGGCCAGAGAATAAAAGAAAGGAACCGATAATGAGTGAGACAGCAGACGCATATGAATGACAGAACTTCATTCTAATATGCAATTCCCATTCCTCGATATTCATTTGGACGCCACACACTCCCTCACATTATTTAATTCATTCGGCCATTCAAAGAAAAGTAGAGAAGGAGCTAAGCGCGGGATATCACAGCACTTGTGCCTGCATTTCCTAACAGTACAAAGGTAGACATATTCTCCCTTTGGAATTCAGAAGGATAACTCCCACACTCCACTTCTTTTCTTTCGGTTAAGACGCATGTGCAGCACATAAACACACCACAACCCATACTCTCTGCAATAGATAATACTCTTCGCCCCAACTTGGGAACACAGATGAAGACTTGGCAGCGTGAGATTATAACACACACACATTTGTGGCATGTATTTTTGGGAAGCAGAGGCAGACATATATTCTCTTGGAACTTAGCATGCACAAACGCCCATACTCCACTACAATCCTCGTGTCTCCAACAAGTCAGCCATGCTCCACTGTCTTCTACATTCTCGCGGTTGCAGCAGCTTATGCTCCATGTGTTTTGAAGTCAGCAACGCACAGCCCCCCAATGACATGTTTTTCCTTTCGGTCTCACACAGAAACTCAGAACCAAGAACAAGAAGAGTTGAGAAGGAACCATAGGAGAGACCGAGAGTAAGAGCAAGAAAGGAAGAGAGTGTGAGTTCTTCATTCTCATTCAGCCTCTTCGGCCTCTCAAAGAAAACACAGAGATAGCACGATGGAGAGAGTGAAATTGAGATGGAGAAAAAAGCTGAGTACTTGAGATAGCAAGAGCGTTGGAGGAAGGCCTCCCCACAGACTTCACAGAAGACACAAAACAGAAGTTAGACGAGAATGATAAATGAGAGACAATAAGAATACAGAAAACAAGTGCAGAGACGAGATTGAGGTTGTTGCCGAGAACATAGAAGAGATGGAGTATGATCGTGCATCCAAGCTTGTGTGTCAAAAGAGGTGAGTCTTGAATCTCTTTCCTTGCTCTTTCCACAAGTTGTGCACGATGGGTTCTGTAAAGAAGCCTATGCAACATGATCTAGGTTCTGCATAATGACATTATGTTGCATGGGAGCTAAAATGGAAAACTTTTAACGTTGCATATCTCCATTTATCTCTGTTTTTGAGTGAAGAAACAGAGTCAAGATGTTAGCTACAGTAAATTCGTAGATGAACAGTGCATGCGTTACTGTAGCATCTTCACCATTTGCTGGAAAACTGAATTAATTGCCGCTGAAGCAGTGAACTTTGAGCAAGGTAAAACCAGGTCAAACGACCTCATTTGACCCTGAAATTTTGTGAACATTTATTATACATCATAACCTTTAAGATGAGCTAAAGAACACCCAAATCCGATATGTACAATGAGAATTATGAATTTCTAAAGTTCGACAGAAAAACTGAAAAGCTGTCAGTTTTCAGTAATGAACAGTCATTTTCGGGTTCAATTGTGAAATAGTAAATGATCTAGTTTCTCTGTGAAATTTTCCAGAATTAAAATGGACGCATCAAGATTTAATTTGATAGGTCATAAGCCTTATTCGGAGTTATATCCAGAGAAAAATGAATTTTTGAAGTTGACCTATTAAACTGGAACCTTTTTCTGGACAGCAATGAATAAGTGATAAACTGGGAATGATACAGCAAGAAATAAGTCTAGTTATTATTTGTACATGAAACTACTTAATTAGTGACAAGTAGAAATTTGAACCACCCCGATCGGAGTTCTGTAGAATTAATAATGATTTTTTGAAGTTTGGCCAAAATACTGACAGCTTTTGTTACCATTCGAAATTAAGAAAGAAAAGGCCACAAGTAATAAGGATAAACTCCAAGGGTGTAAGAAAGCCTTTGAGGCAAAGATAGCCCATTAGGTATTTATTTTCCATGGCTCTAATAATATGAACATGTGTTTAGGCCATGAGAAGTCAAGAAAGAAAGAAGAATGAAAGATGTTGCGAGCAACTTCGTAATTGAAGAGAAGGTACAAGTGGAGGACATAGGTTAAGATAGTGGGCTTACCCTATTTGCTTGTATCGATATTTTGTTTGTGTGATGATATGCATGATTGTTTTACTTGCTTGTTTAACATATTTGAATGATCGAAGCTCTGTTTCTATTTATGCTATGGCCATGAGTATATTTTATGAAGCATTGAAGCATGCAGAATTATCATTATGTTAACATGAGCCTATATAAGGCAAGCATATCATACACTAACATTTATCTTACATGCATTGTTCGGTATTGTTTGCTACTGAAATTCCCCAGAATCTCACCCCCCACAACCAACCATTAGGCAGGTAAGCATGGTTTAGAAGTGTTGCACCAGACTGCAGAATGGAGTGTCACTTGAAGACAACACACTGAAGGGAGTGCTTAAAGTTGCCATAGAAAGAATGAGCAGAGCAAAGGGCAAAGACACCCTAATAGCTATGACGACAACCTTGAAGAATGTTGACGCTTCCGTACGAATAATATAGGGCTGGGTGTCTAATTCTGAGTATGTGTTTAAGAACGCTTCCGCATATGCCAAATAAAGAAGATCCATATGGGTTGTTAGAATCACACTACCCGCCACACGTAAAGGGCGAGGACGGTAGGGGTGTTACACAAAATGCTTCATATTATATATACTTGGAAAGTCCTATATATTTACTTTGTTCATGTAAAATTTCATGATTTAATGACTTCATTTACAACATAAAATAATAACATCTTTTTCGTTGCCCACACAGAATTTTAACCAGAAAATTCTACAATTTTTCACAATCTTGATCCATTGATTTCCAAAAACTATTTCCTACCATATTTTTACCTCATTAGGCATTTTTCAATGCAAGGAGACCTAAAAATAAATATAGGAATTTATTCTCTAACTTTCTAGATTAAACAACAATTTATACTAAGAACTAAAAACTAAAACTCAAGGACTGGAGAACTTACCATAAGCTTCAACTCCTTCTTCCTTCTTGCTCCAACAACTTCACTCTTCTCTTAAACTCAACCACTTTGATATGAGTTTGGTGTGAAGAATTGTGAAGAGAAGTGCTCTCTATTTATAGAGAAATTTTAAGGACACAAGTGGCAATTAAATGTGACCAACACTCACCTTAACCCCTTGGATTAAAAGAACTTTATGAAATTCAATCTCCACCTTCCATGTGCATGCCGACGTCATGCCTCTCTTATTCAGCATTTAATGTGCATTTATTCATTAGCCAAATATCTTTTGATCATTTAATAATAAATTCCATCCAAAACTCCTCCAACCATAGTCGACACGCAGCCCCATTTTCAGCCATTTAATATGTTTTTGAATTAACAAAACACCTCTTGTTTCAAGCCTTCTAATTGGTTAGTCTAAATATTTGACTTTTCAACTCTTATAAATTAAAATTCGCATCACTTCTCATTCTTCCATTCTCCAAACCCTCCTCCCCATCTCTCCTTATCCTCTTCCATAAATCCTATCATCTTATCCTCTTTCACTTTGCCTCCATTCATTATCCCATGTGCTTGTATAATTATAATACTTTGATTTAAATATAATAACCTTCCCCTTCCATGTGCCAATCTAACCCTGTTCTTTCCTCTCAACCATTGGATCCAATTTGTGTTGTTTAAATTCAATCTTCACCATTAATCCATGGCTCAAGTCTCCCATTGGTCCAACTAATACCTAAGGATTCAGCTTATTTTCTTGATTTCTCATTGGCTAGATGTTATTGTTGACTTTTCAACATTAATTAATAAAGTTAATTAACTCTTAATCAAATGCTTATATGCCTTTTAATTGTATTAGTCATTGCTTATTTGATTTTCCTTAATCAAGTTGAAATCATAAGCCACTAACCTCAATTAGCACAAGCTAATTTGCTAATTATGAATTGCTACTCTGTTAATTTGGCTAAGAGTCTTCATAACCCTTTTATTTATCTCCTTTGATTATAAATTAATTACTATTTTATGTGGTATTTATCTCATATTAAATAGCCCTTAAATGTAATCTCATAATTAACCATTGGTCAATTAATTCCAAAGTGAAATTTGCACAAAAATATAGTTAATAGATTATATTTCTTTGAGACTAATATTCACCTTCGTATTTTGCTAATTATTTGCCAAAATACAATGTTTATAAGAAGGGAAAAATATTTCTCATGTTATAGGAGAAGTGTTTTCTCATGTTACATACACATAAAATGGTGGGACCCACACACACACACACACATATATGTAACTAACATTATATGTATATGTGGGTCCCACTATTTTATGTGTGTGTAGGAATCTTCTTCCTCTCATGCAACATGAGAAAATTAAACCCCTTATAAGAATCATGAAAATTAGGGTATTACATTTTTATTTGGTTCTAACTCAAAACTTAGGATTAAAGTTTAAATTACAATATCATATATCACATGGAAGATTATTCATCAACGGTTTCTTGACAACATGAAACACACATACACAGTAATAATTATTAATACAAAATGTTCTCTTACTCACAAGTCACTAAATTTAAGATAACAAAAGGACATTCAATAGGCCACGTCAGAGTCCTTGACCATGCGTAGCTGCAGCAAAGCTCCATATTCCTTGAGGTAGAACTCAATCTTTGAATGTGAGCAATGATCAAAGTAGTGATAGATATTTCACTTGCCTCTAGTAGTCAAACCATACTGAAAAATGAATAAGATAAAACCTAATCAGGATTTTCAATATAAATGATTTAAGATGATATTTTAGGGAAACTAACATACATTTTTTGTAAATACAGTAACTAATTCAACTAATTTCTTTAATATACTCAAATTAATTTAGTAGATCTTATATTGATAATTGAAGGCAGCAGAAGAAAGATAATAAAAGGAAACAAAAAATGAATCCTATTTCAAATAATAACAATACCTGAAAAATTAGGTAGATATTTATTACCTCAAAGAAAATTTGTTATAATATTCAACGGAATCTTTTGAAACAAGGAGCCCATGTAACATAAAGTTGATTAACCAAGTGACCAAACCATCTAAAGAATTTGTGCCTCCAAACTCTAATGAAAAAGAGAGAACCACAAACTCCCCAAAAACTTGTAGCAAACCCAACTCCCATACCAAGATACAATGACTTTAGAAAGTTGTTGTCTTCATTTCGTTTAGCTAGCTTTGAGTTGTCATGAGTGTCTTCCTTTTTGTTGCACCTCCTTGGAAGAGGATCTCCACAAAGTTCATGATTGCCAACAAAACTCCAAGAATCGAAACTTTGAATTTGGGTTCCTAATGGAATTTGCCCAATGAAATTGTTGTAGGAGAGGTTTAAATAAGCAAGAAAAGACAAATTAGAAATGGTTGAAGGAATTTCTCCAAAAAGTTTATTGTAGCTTAGATCAAGAGATTCCAAATTTATTGTGTCTCCGATTTCTTTAGGAATCTTTCCAGTCAATTGGTTTCGAGACAAATTCAAGCTTTGGATCTGACTTGTACCAAACAGTTCTTTAGGAATTTCTCCAGAGAAGATATTAGTAGAAAGATCAAGAACACCACCTTTAGGATATTGAACACGAACGGTTGTGTAGTCTAATTCTCTTCCTTTAGTAAATACTCCTATCATTTCATCCCGCGAATATTCCCAAAAATCTGGAGGCGTGAGGCTATATACACAATGGGGTATGGATCCAGAAAGCCTATTTTCAGCAAGATCAAGTATTGTCAAAGAAGAAAGGTTGCACAATTCAGATGGAATATTGCCTACAAATTGATTGTTCCTCAATTTAAGAATTGCCAAATTTTTAGCCACGGGATTTGGCAAACTTCCAGAAAATTCATTATCCTCTAGAATAAGGCTTCGCAAATTTGTCCAAGTATCCAATGAGGCCATAGAGGGAGGAAGCTTACCAGTTAGCTTATTACTCCGCAAGTTAAGGTATATTAGTAATTTCCAATTTGCCCAACAGTCAGGAAGTATCCCACTTAAATGATTGTATGATAAGTCCAAGTGAGACAACTTGTTTGTCCCATTACTTTTTGGATGACACAATAATGGGAAAATAGATCCTGAAAAGGAGTTGTGAGATGCCACAAAAAGAGAGACATTTGCTGATATTTGCGGGGGACCTCCACTGAAATTATTATACTCTAAAAATACATACAGTGAGTTTAGTGTCACGTTGGATATGTCTCCACTAATGAAGTTGTTTGATACGTCAACAGTCAAATCAATTCTTTCTATGAAGCTCCCAAATTTATCTGCATCAATGTTTGAAATCATTGATCTAGAAAGCCACAGCTCTTCTAGGGAATTTTGTGTGTATAGCCAAACTGGAAAATTGGGGCCTAAGCTTGTATTTTGTGAAGCAAAATATTTGAGTTGAAATGGTGGGACCCAATTAGGATCAAAGTCAAATTTGAAACTAGTTGAATCTGTCAAATCCAATTTTGTTAAGCTTGTTAGATTGGCAAAATTCCTCTCTGAAAGGACACCCACCCAAGAGTTGCCACCAATGCTCAAATCACTCAACTTATGAAGTTGTCCAAGGCTTTCTGGAAGGCTTCCACTGAAATGATTGGCGTTCAAATCCAATGAAATTAAAGAAGAAAGGTTTCCAACAAGTGAAGGAAGTTTTGATGTGATATTGTTGTAAGAAAGGTCAAGAGTTTTAAGAGATGTAAAATTGACATAGTTGTAGGATGGAAAATCTCTCAACCCACACTCTTCCAAGTGCAATTCAGATAGTGAAGGCAGCGTAGCCACATGCTGGAGCCATTTGGGTTCACTTCCAATATCATTGCCACTAAGGTTAAGATATTTTACTGAGGAAAGATGAGAAAGCCAACGAAGATCATTTAGTGCCATAGAATTATATGAAAAGTCAAGGTAATGAAGAGGAGCAGAAAAATTTGCTGATGGAGTATAAGAGGTGGTGATTGATTGGTTGTTTGATTTTTCTCTATGCAAAGGAAGCTTAGAGACTTGGCATGGTGGAATACACACACTTGTGAAATGATTTTCGCTCAAATCCAAATAGTTGAGAGATTCAAGTTGAAGTAGAGAGAGATTAATCACACCTTGCAATTCATGATAGGCGAGATCAAGCTTTGTAACTCTGCCAGTGATGTTGTCACAATGAACTCCATCCCACAAACAGCAATCTTCTTGACTGGTCCATGAAGAGAGTCGGTTTGAAGAATTCAGGACTCCTTGTTTGAAGATCAAAAGTATGTTTTGATCATTCTCATCGCACAGAACCTCCTTGCCTCCTATAGTAGTGCATATGGTTTTGTTGAATGTTGTTGCAAATAGCAAGAGCAGTAAAAGGAATGAAATTTGTGAAGGGATGCTCCTCATTGTGTTTTGATTTAAGTAGAATGATATCCTCAAAGTCTATACAGAGTATTTGTAACCACACGGAGTATATATAAACTCTACCTCCCAGTTTACCAATAACAATATTTATATTCTTCAATTTTCACGACCAGTTGATTAATCGTTTGAAATTTGAACGTATGAAAAAACATTTATTAGATATAGCATTTTTTTAGTGTGTTAGAATTAGCTACGAGTCTTTAGGCCTTCACATAAGGTGCTTCTCCCTTATGTGCTAATTATAGAGACAAACAATTTTTTTTTATTATATATATATATATATTATATATTTTGATTAAAGGGAGAATTCATCTGGAGGCCCATATTAACAACTTAAACCCAAAAAAGGCCCAAGGAATCTGCCAATACAAGGAAAGGCCCCAGGGCCCTTATAGGTATTAACTTTCAATGCAAAAATACATTCATGCCCTCAGTTTGAAGTTGAAGACAAATTAAAATCATAATCCCTAAATCATTCCAAATCGTCCTCTCTCTCGCGTTCTCAACATTCTTTGATCTCCTTCTGAACCTAAGCCCTTCATAGTTCCCTTCGCTATTTCGCCCAAGGCCGGTTTGCCGATCCCGTGACTGGTGCCATTTGATCTGTGCGTGTGTGCTCAGCTCTGTCTGCCTTCAATCTATCCCTACGTGCTTGGCTGAGTTGGCTCCATCGACCGTCGCAGGACGCAGGTACAAATACGACAACGAACCTCTGTGGGCTGTGGCTTTTTCTCTGTGCGACTTGCATTTGCAATTTTGCTTTGTGTTTTGCATTTGCAACTGTCCAATGTCCATTTATTTTCTCTATTTGTGACGTGTGTGTGGCTGCAGTGCTTGCGATGCGTCTTCGGTCTGTATTATTTGTTTTGCTTTTTTTTTTTGGCCGTAATATGCTAACGGGAAAGAATATGCTAGTGCAATAGTGCTAGACTGCTAGTGCTATCCTCACTTTGTTTTCTTTCTTTTGTTTTTTTGGTTATTCGTCAAAAAACGCTCACTTTCCACTTGCCTTCATGTCCATGGCTTTATATAGAATCAATCATATATATCACTCAGTCAACATTCTTTGATAAGTGATGATATGTGACAATCTGTGACTGAGGTGTTGGATTTTCTGCTCTAGAAATATCATAGGGATCTACCACTTGGATAACTTTCTGGTTTTCCTTGTAACCTTATTCATTGAATATTAATCTTGCCTTGATCCATGGTGGAAGAATTGGGTTGGTTTCGAAACATTTGATCCACTTCAGACTGTCAACAACGTTTTGACTTCCTTTGGATTTGAAATATACTAGGTGTAGAAGTTACCGAAGAGTTATGTTTGGGATTGAAATATATTGGCTGTTTGTACTGTGAAAGCATAAATCCCTGACTGTCATATTTTGGCATTATCAAAAGTATTGTACGGTGGGATTTAATTGTTGAATCTGTCACTATAGTACCATGGTTTTTGGAAGGTTTGATTGGGATTTTGTGCTATCCTTGTAAAAAATTTTGTGCAAGAGCTTTTGGTTGTATATTTAAACTATTTGCTATTTTGGTAAGTCATTATTGTTGCCAAATCTTGGATACTACCTGAGATTACTATTGTCTTATTTTACATATATGTACTTGATGCTCCTGTGAATCTGAGCTTTAACTGAATGGTGTGAAATTTTTTTTTTTTTAATGAGAAAACCTTTGAATTCAGATTTGCATCAAATCTGAATTTAGGACAAAGTTTTTGGTCTTTTGGATCATCAATTGCAGTTTCATTATTGAGAATCTGACCTTGTGGTTGCAGGGCATTGGGTTTGCTAAATTTGTTCTTGTAGCTACAGACAAGTCACTGTTATATGTTGTTTGTATATTGTCATCACATGTGCTAACCTCATAAGTAGACATCAACTGAATTTTCTTTACTTTGACTTGTATGAAATGTGAATTTTAGCTTTGCTTTTGCAATTATAACTGGTTTAGTCCTAAACTTGCATCCTGCCATTGCATAGTCATTGTTGCTACATGCCGCATGCTTGTCACATTCCACCCAAAAGCTTAAGCTATTAAGTGAAGGTTTTTGAATAAGTTTATTATAGTCTTTATCACATACTCACATGACAGTCTATCAGACTTGAGGTGAAGATAAAGCAAAGGCCCATTATACCTTGTGATGAAATTTAACTCTGATAAAAAGGAAATAATAAGAGGCAAGGATCAACATACTGACTATTCGGTTATAAAATCTCTTATACCATGTCAAGGACCAATGGAGTTCATAAGTTTAAACTATCAAGAAGAGAATGACCATGAATAGCTTTCTTATAATCTCTAACAATTCCTATATCCCAAACTTGCTGTTTTTACTCTTTTTAACGAACTTGAATGTTGAATTGAATTGGCCGAACACAACTTGCATGTGTTGCGCTTTAACGCATATTAATTTGCATATTGCAGTGCTGAAATCAATGCTTTACAATGAAACAAAAGGGACAGAAGAATTCTCAAAGGGACCCAAGGTTCTCTGGCTATAACTTGTACACAGAAGAATTCTTCAAGCACCATGTACAAAAACAAAAGGCGAAGGGCAAGGGGAAGGGGAAGAAAGCTATAGGAGCTGACCGAAGAACCTATGATGACTTAAGTCTACAAGTGAGAGAATCATGGAAAAAGTTGAGTTCAACCGAAAAAGATGAATACACCAAGAGGGCTCAAAAACTAAGGGGCCCTGGTAAAGTAGAGAAGTATGTAGTGCCATTCCTAACGAGGTGTGGACCGAACAGTTTCATTCATGTATGCCATGAGTTAAAGGAACGACCCGAGGCCATGGCAAGGCTGAAAGCGATTGGGTTTGATAGGTTGGTGGAAATTAGTTGCCGACAAATAAACCGTTCCTTAATTGCACAATATATGGCATGTTTTGACCCCCCAACAAAGCAAGTGTCCATTAGAGGGGAGACTCGAGTCATAGGGCCTGAACATGTGCATCAACTTATGGGTCTACCTGTGGGGGGTAAGGGCATAGAAGTTAAAGTTAGTGTGCGGAACACAGTGTTTAGAGACTTTAGGCGTGCGTACAAGAATGTAAGGTATAAAGCACTCAGTGACACGTTGTTAGAAAAATTAGATGAAAATTTTGAGTATCTTTTTGTGTTATTCAGCCTAGGTATACTTTTGGCTCCAAGAGCATCCATCTATATAAGTGACCGTATGTTGAAGGTGATAACGTTGACTAAGGATGCACTTGGTCATTTTGATTGGTCCTCCTTTATTCTTGAAGAACTCACCCAACAGATCCATGAGTTCAAGAAAGACTCCCACAAGTCCAAGGGTAAGAAGAGCAAAACTGTTGGAGGATGTGTATACTTCCTCATGGTAAGTTGTCTCTAAGTAAGATTGTATGTAAACGTTATACATCAATTGCTGAGTGCTGTTATTAATGCATTGAAATGTTTTTTTTTTCAGCTGTTTTGTTTGCAAAATTTTCCTTTGGGTGATGTGATAGCGGCTGAGCATGAGTCGGCCATGGCTTATTGGACTGATGACAAGATTAAGAGCAGAGTGGTGCTCGAGAAAAAAAGCCAAAGAGGCCTGCTGGCTCGCGCCTCTCGTCCTCAGCCATCGGTGACTTCGTCGGCCTCGTTTGACCCTGACACGATGCTCACTCACCCGGTAATGTGTGACAACAATTGTCATGGGAATTTAATTTCTTTTACATTATCTAATTTTGCTGGGTTCTTTGTGGGTTATGTTTGTTACAATGTTTCTTACAATTAGTTCATATAACATGTTCCCGCTGGCTCATACTATGTCGATGAGTTCTTGTATTGTCCTTTACTCAAGTTGTTGTCCATGGTTGATGATTTAACAACTGATTTTTGATTTTCCAGGAAGTTCGCAGCGCATATTTTAGGCTTGTGTCCATATTGGGACAGGAGATGTTGGCCCTTCAAGATAGATTAACATCGGACACCAAGGAAGATGAAGGGCCTCAACAAGGCTTGCATGAAACTGAATCACCCAACAACCAGCCCTCAAGTTCCGGGGACTCTGAGAAAGACTCTGAGCAAGAGAGTGATGAGGAAGATGAGGCTGAAAATATTGAAGACATTGATGATGAGGATGACCATCGTCAGGACACAGTTATTATTGAAGATGGTCTTCACATGGAACCCACTGAAGAAGAAGTGGCCAAACCTGAAGCAGAAGAGGGAGAACGAAGTGAAGATCAAATTAGAAGATCCAACAGGATGATAACCCGGAGCAGTGTGTTAAAATCTCCTTGGATTGATCCAAATCGCAAGGGAAAAGGAAAGAGGCCCTATGATGAGAAGGAGCAGCTGTACCAGTTGTGTATTACTCATCCAAGTCAAGATGAGGCTGAGGAGTAAGTATATTTAACTTGTGCACATGGACTTACGCATATTATAAAAAATGCATACGATGCTTAATATTGTCATTTGTTGGCATTTAGGGAATTTGTTGACATGCACGGCTGGCACCTCACAAGGGGAGAGCTACGTTGTCTGAAACCACGTGCTTGGTTAAGTGATACGGTATGGACTGTGCACTTGATAACTGCTGTAAGGCATTAGTACAAATGGATGTGCATTAGTAATTTTTCGATATTTGCTTTCGCTTGAATAAATGTGTTATACAGTACTCACGTAGTAACATTTTGTGCATATTCAGGTCATGAGTATGGTAGCCAAGACTTTGGTTGCTGATCAACTAGAGAACGGAGGGATAGTCACCAGACACATTTTCACTGCGCATTTCATGGACAAAATGATAAGATCTCCGCTGAATTGGTCATTGGAAGACAACGAAGCGGAAATCTTGCCCGAGCGTATAACATATAACATCGGGGATTGTCGTTTCATTTTTGGACCGTCTCTAAAACAATTTCACTGGTTCTGCTATGTTGTAGACACAACAACGATGACCTTCTACGCCTTAGATTCGTTAGTCGACACATGGACATATTCACGCAGAGAGACCCAAATGGAAGATGCAAAGATATTGCCAACCAAGTCAAAAAAGAAGGCAAAAAAACCTCAATCCTTTAAGGAAAAAGAACAGTTGGCAACTCGTGTGGTAAGCTGAACTGAACTTCAATGTGTACTTATGTTACAAAACATTTTAATAATTGTCATCTAATTGTGTCAACTTTAATATCAGCGAACTTATTTCATGGCCATACTCCGAAGGGTTAAGCCACAATTGTTCGACGACAAGGATAGAATTCCCAAGGGGGTCACATGGTCTAAAGTCCATGTCCAAACAGATTTGTAAGTGTCTATTAAGTTTAACAATCATATATATAATATACAGATTACATGATCAGTTTTGTTAACACCTCTGTATAATTCTTGTTTTAGGGACTCGTGTGGTGTTCATGTTGTTTCGTGGTTGCAAATGTGTGACGGCAAGGAGCAAGAGGGTGGATACACAATGCCTTACTACTCCGAGGATGAAATCCGGGAATTGAAGATTGGCTTGTTGTGGTGGTTGGTCAATCATGAAAAGAACACGCAGCGAGACAAAGTGTTGTCCATGATTGAGGACTCGCAAAAGCGGAAGATGAGCCGTTAGGAAGCAATCATATAATTTACATAGGCTGACTTGTTTTTAAGTGTATATAAATCTTAATGATTGAATGATAGATTTTATTAAGGCAATTGTTCCGAACTCGAGTTCATATTTAGGAGAAAGTTTTGTAAATTTGATGATGTAGGTGACATGACATTTTAATATGAATGAGAATGGCAATTGTTTCCTGCATCTCTGTCATTGTTGGTGGTATGTGTAGAAGGTGGAAAATGAGATACAATAAGGTACCCATATGAACAACATCAGGACTCAATCACAACTACATCAGCACCCACTGACAACTACATCAGCACCCACTGACAACTATATCAGCACCCACTAACAACTACATCAGCAAAAATCTAACAACCATATCAGTGAATTCAGACAACTACATTAGCAACAAAATGACAACTACATCAGCAAACAACTGACAACAACATCAGCCCCCACTGACAACTACATCAGCACCCACTGACAACTACATCAGCACCCACTGACAACAACATCAGCCCCCACTGACAACTATATCAGCACCCACTGACAACTACATCAGCACCCACTGACAACTATATCAGCACCCACTGACAACTACATCAGCACCCACTGACAACTATATCAGCACCCACTAACAACTACATCAGCAAAAATCTAACAACCATATCAGTGAATTCAGACAACTACATCAGTAAAAAAATGACAACTACATCAGCAAACAACTGACAACAACATCAGCACCCACTGACAACTACATCAGCACCCACTGACAACTACATCAGCACCCACTAATAACTACATCAGCAAAAAACTAACAACCATATCAGTGAATTCATACAACTACATCAGCAACAAAATGACAACTACATCAGCAAACAACTGACAACAACATCAGCCCCCACTGACAACTACATCAGCACCCACTGACAACTACATCAGCACCCACTGACAACAACATCAGCCCCCACTGACAACTACATTAGCACCCACTGACAACTATATCAGCACCCACTGACAACTATATCAGCACCCACTGACAACTATATCAGCACCCACTGACAACTACATCAGCACCCACTGACAACTATATCAGCACCCACTAACAACTACATCAGCAAAAATCTAACAACCATATCAGTGAATTCAGACAACTACATCAGCAACAAAATGACAACTACATCAGCAAACAACTGACAACAACATCAGCACCCACTGACAACTACATCAGCACCCACTGACAACTACATCAGCACCCACTGACAACTATATTAGCACCCACTAACAACTACATCAGCAAAAAACTAACAACCATATCAGTGAATTCATACAACTACATCAGCAACAAAATGACAACTACATCAGCAAACAACTAACAACAACATCAGCCCCCACTGACAACAACATCAGCACCCACTGACAACTACATCAGCACCCACTGACAACAACATCAGCCCCCACCGACAACAACATCAATAAAATCTGACAACTATATCAGCCCCCATTGACATCAACATCAAGATGAGGAAAACAATAACAACTACATCAGGCCCCTTGAACATATATTTGTCAACGTCATTTACATTTGTAACACAACATGAATATGTGTACATAAATGAGACTTGGATACAATTGTGACAACAATATCCAACGTTCATTTACAACACCAAATGCATCTACAAATTCATAATAACAACATCACACACCATCGCCAAAAAAATGATATGGTGTGGCTTTCTATGTAACGCCATATACAACAAAAGAGTGTGTGACGCAATGCCCAAAAAAGAAAAACACAAGGCACCATGAATGATCATGCTGGATTTGGATTCTTGCAAGTCTTGACGGAGTGTCCTGGCTCATGGCATCTACCACAATGATAAACCATCTTGTTTTGAAACTGAGATTCCACTCTTTTTCTTTTCTGTCTACCGGGTGGCCTTGTAGTAATTGGAGGCTCCAAGAAAGTCTCTGTTAGCATTTGTGTCACCGTTGGGGCATCTACACATGGACAATCATGTGTTGCAACTAGCCGCATGCTATGTGCATAAATTTTCTCCTGTGCTGAAAGTGTAAAGCAATCATCTACGAATGTGTAGACATTACCATTAAGTAACTTAATTGCTGCACATGCGTGTGGGCAAGGTAGTCCACTCATTTGCCATGCTAAACAAGAGCATTCTTTTGCAACCACATCAACTTTCACATAAATTAAGGCATCACCGCGTCTACTCTCAACCAAAAACTGGTTATCCCCATAAAATGTAGCATGCATATTTTCTGCAAAGTTCACATTTTGTAGCAATTTTTTTTTCTATGTTAGGTCCTACACCATTTTTCCAATTCAGCAAAGCCATCTTACTTGCAAGCAACTTCGCAGCCAACTTCTCCCTATGCTCATGTATTAACCTTGACATAGTGTGCGTCCTCTCTTTCACCATCCATGCATTGAACGATTCAGCAATGTTAGTGGTTATGTTATCCCACCTTTTGAAAGGAAACTTGCTTAAAGCCCATCGATCAACGTCCCCATGGGTCTCAACCCATTGTGCCAATAGTGGATTGAACATTTTTAATGTTCCCATCACAACAGTGAATTCTTCACCCAGTCTTGCATACGCAATTGCATCGAGGAGGTGCAATGCAATATCCTTGCTATTCGCAGAGGTACGTGGCATCCCTCTCATGACTTTGAGGAACTCTGCACTATAATTTTCCTTTACATGCCTATAACAAAATGCATGTCTGTCGCTGCCAAATATATCTGCTACAGCCCCAATAATGGAATTATTCCTATCAGACACAATTGTTATCATCATCGATCTTGTAATTTGTTTTACATTATTTAGAAACCAAGCCCAATCATCATATGTCTCACCACTGACAATGCCATATGCTAAGGGAAACATTTGGTTGTCTGCATCATACGCACAAGCTGACAACATTGTTCCCCTATAAGGGCCACTCAGATGACATCCATCTATATAGAGTATTGGCCGACAACCATCTGCAAAACCTTTAATAGAGCAGCCATAGGCAATAAATAGTCTCTTAAATCTGTTATCATGTGACCCTTCCCATTTTGCAACTGTATCGGGATCACTCTCTATGAGTCTGGCACACATCCAAGGAATAACCTTGTAAGAGTCCTCTACTCGTCCGTGTAATTGCCTAACTGCTCTTTCTTTCGCACCGTATGCTTGCCGATAGTTTAGCCGTACCCCATACTCACTATACAATTCAGTTCGAATTTCATTAGGCGTCTTGTCAATATTATTTCTCAAACCATCAATTACAATGGATGATGTCAAGCTACACTTGGGTGGATGAGATACGATAAGGCTATCTTGTGCTTGGTGTATGTGTTCGCTTCTGTATGTTTTAATGATGAGGAACTCGGTATCTTGACGTTGTCCCGTTGAATATGCACCCATGTACCAGGGACAATCATCAACCTTGCACTTCACTATTATCTTGTTCGGCTTGTTCTTCACAAATGTGTAGGAAAACTTGTGTGCAATGCTATATTTGTACAACGTCTCACGGAGGGTCACAGCATTCACAAAAATTTGTCCTTTTCCCATTATCAAATCCCTCCATTTAGAATGATTCATTTGAGGCCTGCTTAATGGCACACTTTGTGAACTACAAGGTAATGATACCAACTCTTGCGTTTCATTGAACATTTGAGGGGGCGACATAGACACCGTATTTGAACCTCCAAATACTTGATCCACCCTGCGACAAACAACCATTATTAGTGCAAGTAATGAGAACCAAGTAAAGACAATTTATGTATGAACTAATTACATTTCTTAACACAACAAGACTTACACTTGTTCTTCTTCCATTTGAACATTCATTTGTTGTGCTCTATTGTCATTATTCTCACTTTCTTCAACATACACATGACAATATTCTTCATTATACCTTAACAAATGTTCTACCCCTTCATCATCTACAAGATCAACAAATGTAGATGTATCCATGCTAAGTTTGAACTTAACGCATATTTCAGTATTTTCTTGCCCAATTAAAGACACTATGATTCTTTGCAACTCCTCATACGTTGTTCCTTCTTTGATGGCTCTTGTTCTTACCATTCCACCAACATATTCACTTTCTTGTCCTCCCCCATGTACAAAGTTACCCCTTACATGGAAGAAACATAATAGGTTCTTCCCTGAAGCACTAGCCATCTTTAACTATGATCTGCAACATAAAGTTAGTATTAACAATTTTAACAGTCATATTAACAACTAAAACTGAAGGTATTAACAACTAAAACTGTAGGTATTAACAACTAAAACTGTAGGTATTAACAACTAGCACATATCAGCGTTTTCACATTCAATCATTCCCTCTAACAAACAAACCTCCCTCTGTTTCCATGCCCAAAAAACAGAGCAACCTACCCTACAGCGTTTTCACTTTCATCTCGTATTAACAAGTTTAACAGCCATATTAACAACTAAAACTGAGAGTATTAACAACTAAAACTGTAGGTATTAACAACTATCAAATTTCAGCGTTTTTTCAGCCTTCATTCCTTGATCACTTTCACAATTCCAGCTCAAATACAGACATTTGCCTCTGTTTTCAGGCACAAAAACAGAGCAACATTTTACTAACCCAACCCTACAGTGATTAAAAACAAAGTACTATTGTGATTATGATATCTTAATCAAAATCTTAGCATTTCTTACCGATCTTCTACCTGATAATAACATAAATGAGGTGAAGCTCCAACCTTTCAGTCACCCAACCTTGTGACTGGAAAAAAACTATGAGGAACAACAAATACAAATTGCTGAGTTCAGACTGTAATGCAATGGATGATCAGAATACACCAAGGATAAACAAGGGAAGAGGGAAGAGAAGGATCAAGGATCAAGGAGGTGACAAGCATTTCAGAGGAAACCCACGTTCTGTTTCAGCGCCAAAACAGATGGTATTTCATCCAATCTGTCGACTCGTTTTAGCGCCAAAAAATAGATTGTATTTTCTTTTTAACTCCAAGGGGCATGAATGTATTTTTGCATTGAAAGTTAATACCTATAAGGGCCCTGGGGCCTTTCCTTGTATTGGCAGATTCCTTGGGCCTTTTTTGGGTTTAAGTTGTTAATATGGGCCTTCAGATGAATTCTCCCTTGATTAAATTATATGCTTTTTTTTGAAAACTTTTTTACGCCCGGTATCTCAAATTAATTAGTTTCCAGTTCTGTATTTAGAAATATTTGTTCTGTAACATCAGTATACTAGAAATTAATTAATTTGGGATACTGAGTCCAAAAAAAAATCAGAAAGCAATATATACTTTAATCTAAATAAATAAAATCTATAAAAAAATAAAATAAAATGTGCTTGTTCCTATAATCAGAGGAACAATTATGTAAGAAACACATTAAGATAAACATCTAATGTGAATTCGACTGCCGTGAGGTTAGTTAACTTTTAGTACTTTCTCAGAAAACTTTAACACTAACTTGAATTTAGCTTTTGAATGCATTTTCTCAATAGTCAGGAGCTGCCATTGCTTTGCAGTGACCCATTGGAAAAAGAGAAGGAAAGTAACTTTTGTATAGGCAAGATTGTGTTCATGCGAAGTCCACTCAAATAAAAATAGAGTAGCTCAGGATCTGGTTTGAGCATGCTCTGTTTAATCAGTAGCTCTGTTTCTCCGCAGAGATTATCAACAAACAGAGATCAAGTTGAGGCCTCTTAAGATTTTTGTCCTTACACTTTTAACTATATTTTGTGGCTTTAATTATTCTAGCTATGTAGTTTATGTAAGAGTATTTGGCATGAGCATATTGGTGAACGAGAGAGACACAAGTCTTAGTTTTATGTGGGAAAGTGGAACAGCTCTTGATATTGTTACTGTATGCTAATAAATGTGGTACTTCGATTACTGATTTCAACTAATAAATTTCTCATTATTATCATCCTATCTAAAAAATAAATTAATGGGGGAATGTTAAATATGAGTGAATAACCAAGTTGAATCAATTACAAATCATTTAAGTGATATTATTTCATAAATATTATATTTATATCCAATGAATGTCACAAACCAAGTTGTCTAAAATGACTAGTTGAGTAGTTTATTAATTGTTCTTTTGGTTATACAACTCAATATGTGTTTGACTGTATGTGTTTGTTTCTTCGTTTTGATTGTTAATTTTAATTTTGATCATATCAAAATGCATATACAGATCGCAGCACCAAGAGTACTTACATATTTAATCCCGCAGAAACATTTGTATGGAAATTAATGTTGTCATTTATTCGTTCAGTACTTTAGTATATAAATGTTCAAATGTTCAACATATTTTATTGTCGTGAAGGTGTTCAAGCTTTTACATGAGATTAGGCTTCTTTGAGGAACATGAAGATGAGAGTGTGTTAGAATGGTTTAGGTATGACTGTATGAGGGCACATATTTAAATGCTGATACTAAACCCCTTGTCGTTGGCTTAATTGGTAAAGGGGTTGGATACTCTCATCAAAGGAAGGGGATTCAATCCTGGAGTTGATCAAGGCGCTAAGGGAGGCATTTTAGCTCCTAGGTGTCTAGGTTAACGCCTTAGGATAATAGACGGCTTGTCCTGCCCAACATCGGTATCACCTAAAAGGAAGGGAGATTTCGCCTTGCCCTTGGATTGTGGGTGAACCCAACATTTTTCCTAAAATTTATATATAAAAAAAAATGCCGATGCTGCAATTTTGAATACGTATAAAGATTTTTTTTAATGATAATATTTTAATTAAAAATATATATTTTATAAAATTAAACTATGTTAGTATTTGACAATTTCTTATGTCAGCATTTGTTGTTAATGAAATTAATTTATTTGAGTCAAATGAACTCAATGATATGTCTTCATTTACATGATCAGCATGTACATAAGCTGTGAACATCATTTTAAATCAAGTGTTGCTCAAAGAATATTGGAACCTCAAAAGTAATCAAACATTTAAATGCCTTAAATTGAAGGCAAAAATATGCCTCAATAAAAAAATCTATAACCACTGGGTATTTTTTTTATGGTCAAGTCTTCTAATACGTCCAAGCTAAGTCTTCCCGTGTTTTCGTAATATTGGAACATTATATATTCATTTTCACAACCAAATTGTTTGAAAGTTTCAAAGGTAATTTGAGACAAAATGGATTTTTTCTTTCACGACAAAATGCAAAATAGACCATTCATCTAGAAGTTGTTTACAAATATAACTTCTAGCTTTTAAAATAAGAAAAATACCCTATAAATTATTATTTTGACCTTTTAACTTCAAACGAGAATGTGTGCAAATTATTCAAACATTAATAAAATATTTATTTATTGAAATAAAAAAAGTTAATTTAATTTTTCATTTTTAGCTATGAAATAAGAAAGTTAATGTATTTTTCTTGTATCATGAGTTCAACTATATATACATGTTTTGTCTCATCCATGAGGCTTGTAAAGTATTCGTCCCAAACTACACTCAATTATTTCAGACTTTTCCACTCATTAATAGAACTCACCAAGGAGGTTCCATTCTTATTCTCTTTCAATTTTTCTTTGGTGAAAGAGATTTTGCCAATTTCGTCAAAAATATCATTTTCTTCCCGCCAACGGCAATCTTTCAATTTTTCTTTGGTGAAAGAGATTTTGCCAATTTCGTCAAAAATATCATTTTCTTCCCGCCAACGGCAATACCACGTTCTTGCCTAGTGGAGGTCTAGGGTTTGAACCTTACATTGACATCTAAGTGTGTGTGGTAATTTGATTAAGTTAAAAACTAAAAAAATAGAAAAATAATATTTACTTATTTAATTCATATAATTTTACTGAGTTTCTGTTGTTTGGGTTAACGATGATAAAAGTGACTTTTATTTATGATGGATTTTTTCTGATGTTATTTATGTTTGAAATAACGGTGACAAAAGTAGCTTCAGAACTTGAAGCTTAGTTAGGTGGTTTCACCAAAAAAAAAAAAACTTCATACTTTGAAACTTATTAAATAATGAAGCTATTCAAACATTTAATTATCAAGCTTTTACTTATGATCGTCTTATAAGCTATGTCAAACAAGCCCAAAATTTTGTCCCTATAGTTTGGCTCCTCATTACTCAGTCATTATGGTTTCATTAAATTGTAACTCAATCCTTATTAAAATGATTTCATATTGTCAATGTTTGTTTTATTCTCTATAAAAAATTCACTTTCGTTAGATGTGAGCAAAGGCCATTTCCTGAAAATATCTGTATAACCTTCACTCCTTTAGCTTCTTCCTTCATTCTCTCTCATACAACAACTTTCGAAGCAAAATGATGGCCCCCTCCCCCACATTGTTTCTCTCTCACCTATTGTATCTCCGATCACTTCTCACTCTACTTCTCCACAAGCTATCTTGTCTTCTTCTCCATCTTCAATTCACAGGTGTGGACGTTCTCAGTAGCAGCGTGAGAGAAGTGGAGGAGCTAGAGGTCAGAGAAGAAAATGATTGTTATGACATACTAAAAGTGAATTTTTTTTAACAGAAACTTAAAAAAAAAAAAATTGACAACATAGAATCATCTTCATTTGATGTGGCAATAATTAGGACTGAGTCATGAGAAGTTAAATTATAACAGTGATTTATAAATTTAGTCAAACTATAAGAATTAAATAATTAATTTTCCTAATACCAAAAAAATAATAATTAATTTTCCCTTAAAAAAAAGCAAGAAAAAGTAGGCCTTTTTTTTTTTTTTTTCCTGATACAGAAAAGTTTTGGAGGGGTTCGGCATCAGTATCCCACCAAGGTCAAGGAACGGCTTAAATTAAGATAGACCATTTTCTAAATTCTAATAGCCCATTTCTCATGCATTGTGGGCCCAACATCAAGAATGGCCTCCCTTCCCTTTCCCTTATCTGATTTTTTTTTTTTTTTTTTGGGGGGGGGGGGTTTTCAAAAATGGAAGAGGATCTTTTCCTTATCCTTTTTCTCTCATAAACCCATCTAAGCCATTGATTAGAAATAGAAGAGAAATATTAAAGTAGTATTGTGATTGATTGAATAGATATAATCCAGAGATGATGAGGGATAATGAGAAAAAGATTATGAGAGAAACTCAACCTCTCAAAAATGGATATTTGTATTATCAAACAAAGACGGTACAGTCAGATACAACAAAGAAATGAAACAGAGCATCTAAAGAAACATCTTACAAATTATATACATTCAATTATGCATTTAATTAATCAATCCAAGTCAGTAGTATTTCAGCCCAAGAGACTCATCAAAAGAAATTTCCAGATTTAAACTTTTCTACTCATTAAATGATGTATAAAACCCGATAACCATTGTCAAAGGAAAAATGAATACTACATAAATAGTAAGAGACAATCTGATCCTAGTTTTGTTTTCTTTCTTATGAAGTCTCTTACATGCATATATATGCCTTTTTTATCTACCCGAAACTTTTATTACAAGGCAAATATCCTGATTTCTTAATGTGAGAGACCTCGAGGATTTCATTAAAATATTAAAAGAATGGGGAAAAAAATGGTAAAGGAGCATCTAACATCCTTATGTTATTTCTCAATCATTTCCAACACCTTAATCTTATAATGCATCTATAAATAAGATTAGGGTGCTGAATAAAACTGAAAAAGAACATCAGGGCCTCAATGCTGGAAAATAACAAATGAAATATAAAAAGGGAATGATATTCAAAATCTATACAGGATATATATGAACTGTGAAATATGAAAAAAATTGGAAATTCAAAGACAAAGAAAATATTATTTAAAAGCTTAAAATTTTTCCTTGAAAATAGACTTATCGAGGGTCCTATAGCTTTTGGAATCACCTAAATTAGACATTTGAATAATTAGTTATGAATTTTTAAAGTTGGGTGAAAATATGAAATTTTTGGAGAAAAATCCGAAAATGGGAGTCTTAAAAGTCAAGATTGGTTGATTTGTGTTTTTGCAATCAATAAAAGACTTTTAGCCATAAAAGGGCTAGAAGGTAATTAATTCAAGCATTATTAAATTATGGAGAATTTACACAAGTGATGAATATTACTTAAAATTATAGGGAGTATCGTTGCCTAGAACCTTTAAGGAAATTAGGAATTCGTTGTTAGTTTAAAAATCTACCAAGTTCTATCTCTAATCTCATGTACTTCATATGTCTGTGTATGTTTGTTTGTACCCTGATTGTAAATCCATGTGTAGGACATGCATTTATTGCATTCAATTGTTTTTGGGTTCAAGGTCTCGTTGTTGTTTTTCCCACTGCTGTGGATCCAAAACTTGTTGTGTGCTCTGCAATCAACGTTCTATTCATTACGTGACTGCATGTTTTGAAACTTGTTGTGTGTGCATTATAGGACTTGCTGTGTGTTGTGCCTTGCAGTCAAGGCTGTGTGCATTTTATGACTGAGTGTGCAGTATGCTGAATACCATCTTGTTTGTTTTCATAATTCTGGTTGACTATCATACATTTTGTACATTATACATGAAATTAATCTGTTATTCCATGATCCTTTGGGATTCCAATCTCTGTCACTACTTGTGAATGGTATAGCATTTTGGAGAAGGCTCCCAGGACAAAGCGGTAGATGTGAGCAAATGGAGGTGCCGAACTGGTTCCAGGTTGTTCAAGGGATATTTATAGAAAAATTTATGTTATTATGTTTAGAATTTATACCCAAGATTTGTAATGTCGTATCAGTATACTACACCCAAACAGTTTTGCCACTGCACTGCATCATAATGCTTTGAGATGTGATGTATTATCCGAGGGGGTGTTACAAGTTCCATTCATTAATGATTAAAAAAAAAAGATTAAATCTGTTATTTGAGATGAAGACGAACTAATAAGGTCTTTACAATCTTGCATAAAACGTGATAGACTGTTATTTGGGGCAAACACATGGAAATTGGTTGGAAGACTTGATTGGAAAAAGAAGAAAAAACGGAGAAGAAAATTACTTAGATTTTTTCTTCTATATGTGAGAATTAATGTAAGCCTCTTAAGTTTTTCCAAAATAAAACAAACTTTATATTCATTAATGATCGTAAATAAAATTGAATCTTCCTAACTACTATTCTGAATTTCAATCCTTCTATGAAAGAGAAGCTGCCATTTTTCTCAAACTTCATTTTCTATTGCGGATAATACTTTTCTACGTCTTCATTCTTTTCTAAGAAGCATCATCGTCACAATCCAATCAAACCTTCTAACCATAAAATCCACAGGAGACTGAAATGTTTACGCAATATTTGGCATCTCTACACAAAGCATAATTCAAAATTCAACTTTTTTTTTTCAATTCTTTTACTACTCCTTCTGATCCTATTTATAGTATTCAAATAATTAAATCACACAATCCAAAAAGTTAGTTAAATTAGTTAAAAACGCAAAAAAATTCAATAATAAATTTGCGTGAATTTTTTGCTTCAATATATTTAACCAAAGTTCTCTTCTTCTTTTTCAAAATCTATTAAAAAAAATCCTGAAAAACAAGAGATAAAATACATGGACCTGTTCTAATTTTTGTTGAGATTTAATTCTTTCTATATTCGGGAGAAGTTAATTTTGAAAGTGGAAAGGAGGGGTTTATGATTTTTTCTTAAAAGACATGTTGAAGGTGATTGATTTAATTTAATCTTTGTTTTATTTTGGACAAACTTAAAAGGCTTACTTTAATTCTCACATATAGAAGAAAAAATCTAAGTAATTTTCTTCTCTGTTTTTTTCCCCTCATGCAAGTCTTCCTACCATTTTCCATGTGTTTGCCCCAAATAACAATCTATCACGTTATATGCAAGATTCTGAAGACCTCATTAGTTCGTCTTCATCTAAAATCACAGATTCAATCTTATTTCTGATCATTAATGAATGGAACCCACAAAGGAGCGTCCCTTCTTATCTTTCTAACTACTATTCTAAATTTCACTCCTTCTATGAAAGAGATGTGGCCGGTTTTCTCGAGCATCATTTTCTACTGCGGAGAATAATTTTTCAGTCAGTTCTATTTTAAGACACTTCATCATCACAATCTGATCAAACTTGCCAACCATAAAATCCACATGAGATTGAAATGTGTGATCAATATTTGGTATGTAGTTAGACACCAGCATAATTCAAAATTCAACTTTGATTTTATTCTTTTACTTATCCCTCCGGTGCTATTTATACTATTCAAATAACCAAATTACACAATTTAAAAAGTTGGTTAAATTAGTTAAAAGGGTTAAGGAGTAATTTGGCCAATGAACTATTACCTCAGGAGCGCTCAGCACAAATAACTTTTAAGTGGACTAAAAATACCAAAAAAATTTTAAAAATGTACAGTCAACATAAAAACCTTTTACTTCAGGAACGCCCAGAACAAAAAAAAACTCCAGGAGTGCCCACCATAAAAAAAGTTTCACTCATTTTTGTGTTAATTGCACATTTTTAAAAGTTGTGTGGTATTTTTGGTCCTCTTACAAGTTATTTGTGCTAGACGTTCTTGAGATAATAGTTTGTTGTCCAAATTGCTCTTTAAACCTAGTTAAAAACTCAAAAATTTGTATAATTTAATCTTTGTTTTAATGAAGGTTAATAAATCACTAAAAACTAAAATGAATAGCTTTTGTTATTTTAGTAAAATTTAAGAGGAATACATTAATTCTCACAAATAGAAGAAAAAATCTAAGTAATTTTCTTCTCTGTCTTTTGTTTTGTTTTGTTTGTTTGTTTTTTTGGTTTTTCATAGAAGTCTTCCAACCATTTTCCATGTGTTTGCCCCAGATAACAATCTATCACGTTGCATGCAAGATTGTAAAGACTTCGTCAGTTCGTCTTCATCTCAAATCACAGATTCAATCTTACCTCTGGTCGTTAATGAATGGAACCCACAAAGGAGCGACCTTTCTTATTTTTCTGGACTACTATTCTGAATTTCAATCCTTCTACGAAAGAGATGTGGTCAGTTTTCTCAAGCTTCATTTTCTATTGCGGAGAATAATTTTTTCAGCCTCAGGTTTTTTCTAAGAAACTTCATCAGCACAATCTGATCAAACTTTCCAACCATAAAATCCACAAGAGATTGAAATATGTCATCCAAATTTGGTATGTAGTTCTGCACAAGAATAATTTAAAATTCAATTATTATTTTTTAATTCTCTTACTACTCCCTCTTGTCCTATTTATAATAGCGTTAAGGTGCAAATTGACCAACAAACTATTACTTGAGAAGCATGTAACACAAACATTAATTGAGGGTACCTTCATTATCAATCCACAATTAAAAAATGGGGAAAAAAAAACACACACACACACACACACATACAACAAGTTAAAAAAACACAATGCTATTAAACTACCCCGTCACTATCTTGGTGTCTCCGTCTTCCATTGACTGTCATAGTGTCGGAGACGTTGGCATCTCCAAAGCTTCCATTATTTCTGGGTTTCCACTCACCCTCTTGAACTCATCCAAGTTCGTATGTAGCTTTAGGGTGAGAATTACGCACTGAAACCAAATCCAGCAGTCCATAGCTTTCGACTGGCACGCGCCTTGCACCCTGGTTTCGTTCCTCTGATGCCATAGGCAGTAGCTGTCGCTACCACAGCGCTTGCTTGCATGGGTCCCATTTTTGTTGGTATTTGCCTTGTCTAACAAGAAGGCATAACCGCTCTTTTCTCTAACATCTTTGCCACTGTCTTCCGCCAGTACATCATATTTTAACATAATTGTCATAGTTTTTTTTTTAAATTGTTATTTGGTACATATTTTCACTTTTTAATTCTTGATTGATAATTAAGGTGCCCTCAATGAATGTTTGTGCCAGATGCTCCTCGGATAATAGTTTATTAGCCAATCTGCACTTTAGTCCTTTATAATATTCAAATAACAAAATCACACAATTCAAAAAGTTGGTTAAATTAGTTAGAAATGAAAAATTTTCAATAATAAATTTGCGTGAATTTTTTGCTTCAATATATTTAACCCAAAGTTCTCTTTAAAAAAAATCCCTAAAAAACAATAGATAAAATATGTGGACTTGTTCTAATTTTTGTTAAGATTTAGTTCTATCTATTTTCGGGAGAAGTTATTTTTGAAAGTGGAAAGGAGGGGTGTATGATTTTTCTTAAAAAACATGTTGAAGGTGATTGATATAATTTAATCTTTGTTTAAGGAAGGTTCGAAAATAACTAAAAAAATAAAATCGACATAAAGTTTGTTTAATTTTGGAAAAACTTAAGAGGCTTACATTAATTCTCAAATATAGAAGAAAAAATCTAAATATTTTTTTTTATTTCTATAAAAAATATATTTTCAAAAAAATGAAAAAAATTAATTCACAGGTGCTGATAGAAATATTTCAAGAAACCGTTTTGTTCTTAGTTAATGCATGTTATTCTAGCTCTATAAAAGTGCTTTTACAATTTACGAGGGAGTCCACAATATATGCTTAGATTTATATGCTTATTAGGTGTTTTTTTTTTTAAATTTTTTATATATTATATTTATTTAGATTTAAATTATATGCTATTTTCTGAAATATTTTTTTGCATCCAGTATTTCAAATTAATTAATTTCCAGCTCTGCATTTGCCAATAACACCAATATTATGAAAATTAATTAATTTAAGATACTGAGTGCAAAAAAAAATTTCAGAAAGCAACATATAATTTAAATCTAAATAAATACAATATATAAAAAAATTTAAAAATATATGCTTATACTTCTAATTAGAGGTATAAGCACCTAATAAGCATGTAAATCTAAGCATATAATGTGGACTCTTTATGAGGTATGTATGTGAGATGAGTTTTATCTCGAATTGTTTAAAAAAAAAGGCTTATGAAACTACAGTTTGAGGGTTTACTAAACAGCACTACTA
Organism: Acacia crassicarpa; assembly: GCA_034222035.1. Taxonomy (NCBI): domain Eukaryota; kingdom Viridiplantae; phylum Streptophyta; class Magnoliopsida; order Fabales; family Fabaceae; genus Acacia; species Acacia crassicarpa. The sequence goes on from JAWXYG010000004.1 coordinate 21,449,327, forward strand.
CAATAAATAGCTTTTACTTCCCTAATTGGTATCCTATTTTAAAAAACGAAAGTTAAAAAAAAAAAAAAAAAAAAGCGATTAACACTAATGAGCCCACATCCTTCATACACTCAACCCATGGATTATGACATAGGGGCTGACCTACGGAGGGTTATGACATAGGGGCTGACCAACAAGTGACTAAGTTAACCTCTCTTTTAGGTAATGAGCCCACATCCTTCATACACTCAACCCATGGATTAAGACTTTTATATAAAGTTTTAGGGTCATCTAGTATAATATAGTGATTAACACTAATCATCATAAGTAATTCAACCTTCTAACACTTTCTATGTGGGATTTAGTTAAAAACGCATAGAATCTTCCTACAAGTTACATTAGAGGCATCTATACGTCTCTTTCTAAACCAATATTGTAAAGGGGAACAGTATTCGATCTAAAAAAAAAAAATTTATAGTAATGATAGGCGAAAAAAAAAAGCTTGGAAAATCCTATCATCCAAGCTAGAGTAGTAGTTACGCTATTCTTTCACAAAGTTTAATTTGCATTCTTTGTTCGGGGCCAAGACAAAGTTTGCATTTTAACAAACCGAATTCCACACTCTTGTGTTAGTTAGAGATAGTTTATAGCTAGGTAGTACTTTTTGAATCTCATATCTACCATTAGATTAAGAAAACAAATGGTTTAGATATAATAATTTATGAAATTATTATGATAAACAAATAATTAAATTTAGATGTTTGAAATAGGATCTAAAACCTTCCTAATTGTAATACAAACAAAATAATAACAATGATTTATAAAGTATGATAACAATAATTTAATAAAGGATTAAGAAGCAATTTGGCCAACAAACTACTTTCTCTGGTCCTAATTATAGGATATATTAACTGATTTTGAGGAGATTAAGGAGAGAAGTTAAATTAGTTAATTTTACTCATTTTCTTAGAATGTCCTTCTTTAAATTTAAAATGACATAAGTAAAAGTAAATTAACTACCCCTACTACATACCTCTCCAACCTAAAATTTTCTTTTCCACCCACTTTCTAATTGAAATAATAGGCTTGCTATGTATACATATGTGTGTATATTAGTGCACCTTCAAAATGACCATATGGCCTCTATTCTCGAGATATTAAGCCGTTTCAGCTCAATCATGGACCACTACTGCACCGTTTTCATACAATTGCAAGGAATTTTATTCTTTGAGTGTGTGTGCGCGCATATGGCCCCGATTCTCGAGATATTAAGCCATTTCAACTCAATCACAGACCACTACTGCACCGTTTTCATAGAATTGCAAGGAATTTTATTCTTTGCGTGCGTGTGTGTTAGGGGTTGTTCACCTCATAAGTGCATGAGTCACGCTAGTAATAAAGTGAAAAATGAAGTATCGTTTCTATAAGGATTTGTATAACAAATTAGTTAAGTAAGATATTCTTCATTCTCTAATTCATCCAACTTTTCAATCTTGAAAACTTTACTATAAACCACAATGAAGAAGAAACAAAGTCTAGTCAAAACAACTCGAAAATCATATTCGGCGATGCCTCAAATAGCTACTGGGAGTAGCTGTTGCATCAAGATATGACAATCATGAGACTTTTGGCCTACTAATTTCAAGTCCTTTATCGATACAAGATAAACCGTCTTTCTTCCATGTTGAAGTTGATGTCTCAAAAAAAGGCTTTCTTTAATCAACGATATGGGTGGCCCTATCTAAGAAATCTCCTATGTCCAAGATAAACTGTCTTTCTTCCATGTTGAAGTTGATGGTAGTGTGTGCATTCTTCACAAATTAGACTTTTAGGAGCGAACAATTCATAAATATATGATTCTAAAAGTCTCAGGACTTTTAAGACTGCACTTTTAACAAACATACGGTCCTAAAAGTCTAGCCAATTTTTTAGTAATTAAATGAAAACTTTTAAGACCAGATGTTGAATCACTTTTACAACCGGACTTTTAAAAATTTGCGCCTCTAAAAGTCACGAAGACTTTTAGGGCCGGAAATTGAATAAATTTGTGGTCCTAAAGCTCTCACCATCTTTTTAAAAGACTTTTAAGACCAGACTTTTAAAAAAATATATGGTCCTAACAGTCAGCCATATTTTTTAGAATTAAATGAAGACTCTCTTTAAAAAATATACGGCCCTAAAAGTCATGAATACTTTTGAGTGTCTCTTACTGCTCATTTACAACATCTTGTACCTCAAATTTCAAGCACTAAATAGCTTTATCCACCATCCAATACATTCAAAAACCCAAAATGGACACAAGAAAATTGTCCAAAAAATAAACAAATTTATTATTGAATAACACATTGCGTATGTATATTTACAAATGAATAAATTGTTCGAAAAAATAAATAAATTTACAAAAGATTATTGTTGCTATAGCATATATTTACAAATGAATTTTGGACATTAATTATTGTTTTGACTCTAAGAGGTCTTACAGATATTCACAAAACACATTGCATAAGTGCTCCACTTCATCATCAGAAAAGGGATCAACACAGGCAAACCTCTGTAACATCAAAGACAAAAATTGAATTAACTTGCGTGCATATTTCATATGTAACATTAAACTAGAAATTGAATTCAGCTATAATATGTAACATTAAATACATTTACCTTTGCAGTTAATTTAGTCTTTCCTTGCTTGATAATATTATATATGTGTTTCATGACATACGGGCCATATAAGTTGGACACCTTTGGTTGCCGATGGGTCTAAAAAGAACAAGAAATATATATAAGAGCATATATATATATATATATATATATATATATATATATATATATATATATATAGCTTAATGACCAAGTTCACAAGGCAGTGTGCTAGTCTCCAAATATGTACTAACCTTTGGTTTGAGCCATTTAGGATCTTGGACTTCATACGTATGCTTCTTGTTTACCTGGATTTGGAAGGTCCTCATGGCACTATCATCAAAATCATAAATTTATCAATAATAATGTTTACTGAAAATTCACAGCAGAGATTTCAGACAAGATAATCAAAATGACATGCTTACTCATTGATGATCTGCATCAACATAGGCCCTGGATCGTTGTGAGTGGAGCATAAGAAGATAACTATATGCACCTCCATGCACATGAGGACCAACTGCCAGTGTGATTGAAAATTCACAACATAAAGTACTCAGTGATATATGTAGCAGAATTAAGTGAATTGCAAACAATAATCGTGATATGTACCCTTGTAGTATGGAAACAAGTACACCTTTCTTCTCACTTCACACAACCTCGTGATATGTATTGTTGTCTCTCCTCCTTGGATGTTGTACTTGCATAGACTTGGCACAAGAATCCAAAATCATTGATTCTGCCTAGTTGAACCAATTCTTGATGTATGAACCTACAAAAATGACATCGATCAGGGAATTAGTATATATGTATGTCTGTCTAAACAATGCATTTAAATTATGTACTCATAGAAGAAGATACTTACTTCATAAACATTTGAACAATTGCATCAGTAAGCTCCTTTCCAGGAAGCTGCGGGACGTTAAATCAATGGTGTCAATGTAAACCGGTTGAGAATGAGGGACACTTACTACTTCATTGATAGAACACGATTTATCTTTAAAATATCCATTTTTTACCATATCGGATATTTTTTCCTTGACAGTCAACTTAGCAATGGGGGATGGAGCTTAAGGAGGGGGTGGAGCATGAGGAAGGAATGAAGATTCTGGAGGAGTAGAGACATGTACAAGCTTCACTGGCTAAGAGATGAAGGTTCCATTGACATCACTCACACGCTTTAGTTCATCAGTTGGAGAGGGAGAGGTGCATCAATGATCACCTTTTCAACTGACACTCTGACTTCATCATCATCCATTTGTTGGTAGTGTACAGTTGATCCCAAGTTGTGGACAGTCCCTTTTGCAACTAATCGTCTATGACTATCACGATCCTCCACATACAGGTCACAAGGTTGCTCTAACTATCTAACAATGCAGCTCCCTCTAGTGCTCTGCTGCATAGGTGCAAGTGAATGTGTGAAGGGAACACTGGTCTCTTGACGAGAGCTTAAAAGCAGCTTCATTTGATTCATTTCCTCCTTCATCTGACTCAGCTGCGATTGAAACATTGCAATCAATGAAGCTTCTTGAGCGATTGCTTTGGCCATTGCTTCCTCATTTAATTTGGTCACCATTTGTTCCATCTCCTCCCGAGTAACCATATTTTGTTTATGGTGTTTAAATTTACCAAAGTATTGCTTTAGGCCTACCAATCCTCCAATCCACCTTACATGCCCCAAGTGATATGGTTTTCTGGTCACAACGGTGAGAACATCATTCCTCCCGTCTGACACAAAAGTTCCCTCTACTTCTTTCTTTTTAAGATCTTCCTATAAGATATAGATAACGAGAAGCTTGGTAATGACACATGTTTAGTAACTAGAAAATAACAATAACGATACTTACAATTCATTTAGCAACTAGACGAGTTTGTTCACTCGTGGGGCTTTTGCCGAATATACAACCACAACTCCTTGTGACGTATTGGAGATGGCTGATCAACTATCGCAGAAGGATTGACTTCAGCTTCATCTTTTAATCTCTTCCACTTGGCCGTCATCAATTCTTTTTCAGCCTTTTCATATCTGCCGCAAGAAGCCCTATGCGGGCAATAATTCTCTCTCTCTATCTCCTGTACTTGTTCCCTTCTTAATATTTAACATTTAAGACCGATCATTTTAAAATCCGATATTAAAAGTAATTAATTATTTGTTTGATTTTCTTCAATATTGTTGTACCGGCTAAACTTTAAGTCCGGTCTTAAAATATTTAACTTTAAGACTGGACAAATTAGTACCCGGTCTTAAACGTTAACCTTTAAGACCGGTTAATATATAAATCAAGTCTTAAAATTAATTAATTTTTTATTTAATCTTTTTTTATATTTTGTACCGGCCGCATTTTATGTCCGGTCTTAAAAAAATAACTTTTAAGACTGGCTATTAAATATGTTCGGTCTTAAAATGTTAATACCTTTATATTTATATTTTTCCTTTTTATTTTTTGACTGCAGAAAATATTAGTCCCGCTGTATGAGATTTCTCGATAAAGCAATTGATATTTCAATTTTTTTAATAACATTTTAAAGACCGTTTGTTTTTTTAACGCGTCTGAATAATATATTTAAGACCTATGAAAAATGATTCGGTGTAAGAAGTTCAGTCTAAATGAAGCGGTCTTTGATTTCCACAAAATGGCTACCGGTCATACCTTTAAGACCGCGGCATCGATAGTCCAGTCTAAATGAAGCGATCTTAAAACCTTTTTTTTTTCCGCACTAGTGTTAAGCCCATTGGGCTTGGGACCCAACTTGAGAAGTTGTATAAGTTAGGCAAGAGAAAATGAACATCTTGGGGTTTGCACTTAGTAGTGCAATGGTTTCCATGCCAGCTCCTAGAGTTGGCCTTCCCCATGTATGCGGGTTCAATCCCGATCCCCCCCCCCCTCTTCCCCTTCCCTTTCCCCTCTCATGTATCCAAAAAAAAAAGAACAAAGAAAAAAGAAAATGAACATCTTGTCATCAACGAGGGTTGGCATAAGTGGTAAGCGGCTTGTGTCACTTAAGCAAGGTCTCGGGTTCGAGCTTTGTGAATTCAAAAAACCCCCGCTAGGAGACTCTCCCACTATAGCTAGGTGCATGACGCAAGTCAAATCCGGATTAGGTTAGGTGAAGCTCTGGGGAACCGGGTGGGCAATTTAAAAAAAAAAAGAACATCTTGGCCTTGTTTGTGGATTTCATTTTAAATAGACCAAGGCTTTCTGGCAGAGAGATACTTTGAGTCTTAAGGTAAACTAGTCCTACACTGACTTTCCATACACATGAAGAATTACATTTTCATAATCTAGTAAAATTATACCCTTATAGTGATGTTGACAACACTCTAATATAAATGACTAAAATAGGAGTAAACACATCGTTTGTGTTTGAGAGCATCCCCACTTTTTTGTATCAAAACCACAGCACCAACCAGAATACAGAGCACCAGCAGCCAAAGTGAAACACTAGGGACATAGAACGAGTATGCATATTTAATGTGAAAAACTACACTAACAGAAGATTACTTACAAAACCTGAAAGAGACTTGATAAGAAGTGATTCAAGCATAGGCAAACTATGCCTTCATTTTCCTTCCACTCAAGCTCAATATATGGCAAGGCTAGAATCATCTTTGAAGATATGGCATAAGATTGCCACTTTAATGTATCATAAACTGCCGTATCACTGCTATTGCCTATTATTACTCAAGCAAATGCTCATGCTGGACAAAAAGGAAAAATTAGCCTCACTTTTGCAATTTTCGTGATTACTCTTCGTCAGCCGGACGAAAAACATATTGATTGTAGTAAGCCAAGCCTGAAGCCAGGACATTCCTCTGACATACAAATGGTTTTAGTTCTCTGAACCACCAACATACGTGCAGATATGAATCAAAATTTATTAGCTCAATAAAGCATTATATTTATGAATTATGACTGAAAAAATTGAAGTATTCTTGTTACTAGAACTGAAAAATCCTAACTTGGGCTGTTGGTCATCCAATTCCTAGTTCATGCTTCCCACGAATTTCCGCCTCCTTCTTCTCAATTACCTCTCTCAACTCTTCCAATAACCTAATTTTGTTGCTCTTTCCATCTATTTCCTTTGATCTCAAGAACCTTAATTTTCTTCTCAGAAGTCATTCGACTTCTTCTCCATTTCTAACTTTGCTTGCTTTAACCCTTCTACTTCCCACTCTAGATCCAACACCAGCAATTCTTTCTCTTCCAAAACGCTCCTCAATTAAGCACACTCTGTTCTGGCTCCCTCAGCTGCACACTTTGCAGATCAAAAACTGTAAGTGAATTAACCAACACTTACGTGAGGAGTAATTAACCATAATTTTTTAAAAAAACTGTAAGTGATAGTTTACGAGTGAAACCTACGACTTAGTAACAGAGTGCTACTTGGCCATCAAGCCATTGACACTCCCCAATTAATTAAGAGGTGCTATATATAAAAAATAATGCTACATATTTATTTTTATTGCCTTTAACAAATTGTGACCAACTTTTTAATCTACATGATTCAATTATTTAGATGTTATAAAAAGTACATGAAGGAGTATATTTGATTGAGATTCTTTTACACTCCTATATTAATCATAGCGAAATTATTTCATTAGTTTGAATGCCTTGTGTTTTTTATCTTTACCCTGAGGAATTAACAAAATTCACTTATCCGGATGGGCCATGCACGCGTTTAGGCTGATGTAATTCTAGGCCTCGTATTTTTTTTTTTTTTTACTTGGGTTTTTATTTCTTACTTTTCTCGGCTGAAAAAATATCTGGGCCATGCAGAATAATGAATATTGTTTTATTTATTGCGTTTGCCGAAACTTTTAACAGTGGCTTTTTGTAACATTTATGGGCTTTCTTGATGTTATTTTACTTCTGGAAAAATCAATTATAGGGCCTATTACATCTTGGATTTTTCTGGGTTTTAAAGTTTTAATCTCCAGAAGTGATTTGGGGTTAGATAGAGCCTCTTTGGTATGACGGCCACAGGAAGGGGAAAAAGCCCAACAAAAGTGAGAAAAGTCCAACGGAGGAAAATTTGGTGTTTGGGATGGCGTTGGGTTGTATAGGCTTCTAGTCAAAAAGTGACTTTTAAGGAGTAGCAAGTATTTTCAATTTCTGGCGTCAACTTTTGAGGAAAAGTCAATATTTGTAGCCAGCAATGAGTGATGAATTCATTTATATGCATTCTAATTTATATATAAATTTATCCATTAAATTATTTAATTAAGCACTTCAGTGTTTTTGATATTTAATAATAATTTAACTTTTTTTTATCAAATTTCAATTTAAATTTTTATCTTCAATTATCACAATATATACAACTAATATTCTGAAGTCATTTTCCAGTTCAACTGAATTTTCAAACGTTATGCCAAACAAGAGCCTATCTTGAAAAAAAAAATCATTTATAATGCTATTATCCCAAATACAAATTACATTTACAATGAAACGTTTTAAAAAAGCCCAATAGAAAAAGAGTCACTTTTGCCACTAATATCGCAAACGGGTACATAAACGTTTTACTCACTATTAATTAAGGGAAAACGATTAGAAAATTTTTTCTCTAGTAACAAAAAAACAACGTAGTTTAACAATACAGTTGGCGCTCGAAGGAGGAGTTTGTCATTTCTTCAACTTTCCTGCATTTTTTCGTCACAGGCATTTTATCGGCTATTGACAGCAATGGTCTTACTTTGGGGGTGTTTGCGAGGAAAGGAAGCTATAGATAGACACAGAAGGCGAGAGAAAATGGCGTCATTTTCTGCTAGTTCCTTCCAAGTGCCACCGATGGACATGGGTGCATTGCGTCGCCGGGCTTCCTTGCCTGCTCGCATTGGTTGTGCCTCGCTTGCCGGGACCGCCATGTGACGTTCTTCTACTTCGTCTTCTTCCAAGTGCTCTACGCCTTTTGCTTGTTTGAGAAATTAAATCTCGATTATTTCATTGATGTATTCTATTTAGTTTCAATAAATTTCACTGATCTATTATGTTGTATGTATGTGAGAGAGAGGGGGGGAGAGAGAGAGAGAGAGAGAGAGAGAGCTATTTGCTCCATAATCTCTGTTACCATCTTGCATACTAACTTCTTGTGTATCAAATCTGATGCAGCACTAGGGCCATATTCTCAAGCAATCAAAGCCAACAATCTTCTGTTTGTGTCTTGTGTTCTTGGTCTTGATCCTGAGGTTTGTTATAATCTGAGTTTACTCTTACCCCTTCATTCTTCCACCATCTCAGTGTCTACACAATATGGATGTCTGCTGGCAAATATGTGTACTCACTCTGTGTTTCATGTGTTCAAGTGCAGATTGGAAAACTTGCCTCTAAGAATGTTGAGGATCAAACGGATATAACTTGCCTCTGCTGGCAAATAATGTTGAGGATCATCTCTTTAGTTTCCTATAATAACATTATATATTGGTAATGATATATCTCTATTTTTTTCTCTGCTGATTTTCAAGGAACGAGAATGATTAATTTTTGTGGCAATGAAAAGCAAAACCTAGCTTTAGTAGTGTTTACTTGGACCTGCTGCTTATGTTTTAGGGAAGCACATGGATAGAAGTATAATGCTGACATTTTGGGAAGACCACTACAGGCCTGTGAGTTCTAGAAATCAGAGACGAATTAGACGAGAGAGGTGTTTTTTCATTTTTTTAGGAGAGGCCTTTTGTTATCATTATCACTCCAAATTATAAAAGATAGAGGAGATGGTAAAGAAATGAACAGGAAAAAGACACTCACCAGCTCAATTGTTAAATTACGTTGTATTTTGGTTGCTGCAGAAAAGTTTTTCTCCAGTAAATGCAAAAATCATTTTCCCATTAATTAAACTAGCTTCTGTTTTATGTATAATTTTGATCATATCACATTAAATTGTTTAAGTTAATGAAAGAGGGTTGATTTTGGACTTTTTCTCATTCTGGAAGATTTACAAATTCATTTTGGCAAGTTATTTAATTGCCCAACTTCTAATTTTGTGCTTCTAACTATTCCAATTTTGCAAAACTTAATTTAAATAGAAATATTCCCAAATCAATTATTTAAACAATTTTGGGTACATAAAACAGTGGGAAGATTTTTTTAATTAATTGTTTTGCCACTTCATTGATCAAATTAATTGATTAATCGCTCCATTAAGATATGCATATATTAGATTTATTTTGAATGCACAAGAGAGTAAGAGAATTTGTATAAGATGATTATTTAGTCACATTTTGTTGATAAAATTAATCAGTTAAATTCTCATTAAATTTTTATACATATTTAGAATTTAAATGCACAAAGTTAATATTTATAATTAGCATGCATCTTAGGAAGTAGCCACAACATCCTCTGTTGCATGTGTAAATAATCACTTATATGTTTTAAAATATCAATTCTATTTAATGTGTAATATTAATTTAATCAAAGTGGGAGGATCGTATTTAGTCACTTATGTTGATTATATTAATTGGTTATGTTCTCAATGAAGCTGTGCATATACAAAATTTAAATGCACATAATTAATATTTATTGTTAACTTGAATGTTAGAGTAGTAGCTACAACGCTCTCTTGCCACATGCATAAATAATTAAATTATCAATCTTTTAAATGTTAGTAAATATTATTTTATTCATATTAATGATTTAGTTTATTAAATATATATGGCAAGTAAAGGCTTTGTTCATGTATTATTGCAACGGCTAATTTCAACCGTCTAAAACGAATTAAATTATTTATCTTTTATTCTAAAACAATCAGAATGCCCAAATCTATCTTTAAAATATTCAAGTGTCCACATTAAATTTATGTCCCCCATTTATCAAAAAGTTGTTGCTGTTGAAACAGTCGCATTTAGATTTATGGTCCAAAAGTATATATTTTATTTTTCTCTCTTTACCAATCAATCGTCGTTAAAAAAGAAACTCACACTTAGAATATTTCTTCTTTTTTTGGATCCGATTGGGTTATACTGAACTCATACGTCCATTCGTGCTTGTTTTGCAAAGCAATAGGTAGTTGATTCCAGAACTTCAAGGCTCGCCATGCGTCCCAGAAGCTTAATTTGGTGCTTAATTATGCTCTTTGATGGATGGAAGTTACCTAGGGTCTGCTCGAACGTTGCAGCTTTAAGTGTTCAAATGTGTTTGGTGATGTGTTGTAAGCTGTTTGTGTGTTAGTGGGATTATTATAAATAACGTGTTTTGTTCAGATTTGTGTGAGGTATGCTTGATTTGGCTGTTTAATCATATAAATTTGGTGCGTTTCCTCATATTTTAGTAAATCTCTTCCTAATGTCTCAAGTGATAAACATGAGACTTGAAAGATTTTGTATCCGGAACCAGTCTACCATATATAGGTAGAAGAATATTTTCAACCAACATACAACATTCATAGTCAAGATAACAACATAAAACGTACAAGAAACTGGGAAATTGAAGTATTCAACCCCTTTACTTTCTCTTGCAATAATTTAAAAATATTTTATTCCATGTTTCTTTCTTAATTTCTCCTCTAATTCTCTAAATTTTAGATATATATATATATTTTTTTAATCCAACCAATTCCTAAAGTTTGTGTCTAAGCCCGCAAATTTCCTTCTCTTTCTCCTCAATTATTGAGATCACTATTTGCAGAAGAGAGAGAGCATGAAGAGTTGTAGTGAAGTGTGGGTGTTGGCGTTGAAACGCAGCGTTTTGGAAGCGCTTTAATTTGTGGTGGTGAGTGATATGATCTGATGAAGAAATCGAAAGCGTTAATGCGTAGTTGCTGGGTTGGGATTATTAGAGAGTGTCAGTTTTAGGCATTGACGAAAAAGCAATGAGCATCTGCTCTCCAAAGCCTCCATCCAAAGTAAAAAATAAGAAAACATATAAGAATTACTGTATTACTTTTTATTTTTGAAAAATATTTACTTTTTTTTACAAAACATTTAACTGAAAATTATTTATTAAACAATTTTTTTCTTATTTTTTTTGTTTTGTATTAAAAACAATAAATTATATACTTTAAAAATAGAAAATCAAACAATGCCTTAGTTTTTGGACCCAGCAATTCTCGTGTTCAGTGTAAACACAAACACTTTGATTGCAAAGCGATGGGATGTCAACACTATGTGAAAAGTCAGAATAAAACAAAGCAGAATTTTGAATTATGTTTATGTAAATATTGACTACACATTCACCTCTTATGCATTTCATAGCCGGAAACTTTGAGGAAGAGGATACCCTATCCATCTCTCTTCATCTTTAATTCTGGCGGTCGAAATCTTGATCCAAGGGCCAAGAGTAATTTTTTAAAAAATCGGATTCAGTAATTTTTACTGCATATGGTTTTTTTAAAAAAAAAAAAAATTGTTTTAAGTCTTTGGATCAAGATTTCGACAGCTAGGATTCGTAGATGATGAGAGATGGGCAGAGAGCTGATAATGAGAGAATCCGGACCCGAAAGCTTGATTGCATTCTTATGAAATGTCTTGGAAAAGAGTTGAGACTGAGAAAACCATTTTCCACATTGCAGTCCATGATGGGATAACGTTTTCAATATGATATACACTAGTCTTTCTCCTTCTTTTTTTTCCTTGCCCCTTTATTTTTTTTTTCGGTTGCACAGATCTCTGTTCATATTCCTCCATATCTTTATCATTTTACATAGATAACTTTTAATATCACTCTCTCTCTCTCCCCCCATATATAAATATAAATATATAAATGTATAACCAATCTAAATTTGTTATAAACGCGTTTTTGTAATCTCCATTTGCAATATTGTAAGGCATGTGAAGACAGAATCAGGATAGGACGATGTTAAAAAGGAAAAAGGTTTTTGGGATGCCATATATAATTTTCGTTTAATTTTATATGCAAGCTTTGCAATTTTTGAGAGTTATATGCAATAAAAAAAAAAAAAAAAGATTAGATGTAAACTTAATATTTACGGGCACGCATATAAGAAGTTTTGCCAAAGTTTTTATCTGCATATCTGTCTCAAAATTTTTTATACAATTCAAACCTATAATGCACGAATACTTATTCCAAGATCTCAATAATATATTAATGTGTACAGTTATTTGCCAAAATAAAAAAATATGTAAAAGTAGTTCTTTTTTGGGAAAATTAAAATGAAGGACCTAAGAAAAATAATATTTATTAAGAAGGATCATAAAAAGTGGTAATTATTTTAAAGGATTAAAAATTAAAATATTAAAATAAAAGGAATAAATTACCCTTAATCAGATTTCCTATCTTCTCATTAACTAAATCTGGAATGATTTTTTCTTCCTATTTTCTTATTAACTGAATATGGAATGATTTTTTCTTACATGAGAATCTAAAGTAATTAATATATAATAATAAATAGATATTAATTCAAATAATTCTTTTTCCATCGCAGAATCACTCAAGATTATTATGCTAGAGAAAATATAGGAAATATAGGAAAGATGCAACCGTCTGTAGTGTTAGACCTGAGATTTTTTGTGCTGAGGTAACCAAAAGTACCTGATATTCATTCAATATTACCAGTTGTTCCATTCCCAGATAAACAGAAAATAAAGTAAAAGACTCTTAACTCAGAAAAACCCCATCAAAATAGAAGAACGTGGTTAAAGAAACCAAATCCCTCTTTCCTTTCGCTATAACAATAAAAAGCTCCATCTTTCCTATCTTTTATCTAACATAATAATCTTGAGTGATTCTACAATATGAAAAGAATTATTTGAATTGATATCTATTTATTATTATCTATCAATTACTCTAAATTCTCATGTAAAAAAAAAAAAATTATTCCAAATTTAGTTAATGAGAAGATAAGAAATCTGATTAAAGGTAATTTAGTCCTTTTATTTTAATATTTTAATTTTTGATCCTTTAAAATAATTACTACTTTTTATGGTCCTTTTTAATAAATATTATTTTTCTTAGATCCTTCATTATAATTTTCCCTTCTTTTTTATTTCAAGATTTATATGATTCTGCCAGGTTCCTCCCATACACCATACGCTAATTAATAAGGAATGAAGACAAAAGCTTGTGTAATAATTTATGGGATATTTTCTTTCTTTAAAAGCTAATGAATGTATTTGTAAACAACCTTTAACTGAATGATTATTCGTATTGTGTGTGAAAAATAAACACTGGTTACTTGATGTTTTTAACTTTTTAATTTGAAAAATAAATAGTGGTTACATAAAAATATTTCTTGTGTTTTGAGAAAATTACACAGATTTTCTTATTCTACTTTAAGAATTAATGTCAATTAATCTCTTAAATTTTGCTAAAATTATTCAAACATTATTTTATTGTTGTTGTTGTACTTTTATATTCCTACCTTAAAACAATGAATTGAATTATACCAAGCTCCTTCCATTTTCTTTAAAATCTTAAAAGCCTCCTATATATCCACTTTCAATAAATGTTCAGATTGAGTTAGAGTGAACTCATATGCTTGTTTTCCAAATCAATAGTTCCTCATTCCTCTGTGGCTCTGCTCATAGAAATCACGTACGTTTTCCATAGCAGACATAGATAACAACAGCTGCAATAGCAAAAGCTCTTGTACATCCTGCTACCACCGGCCACTACATTGTAAAGAACTTCCTATTAGTATTTAGTAGAGATGGATACAAGTATATCAATAAAAGTTTATTACAAGCAGGGTTATATCCGTAATTTTGATCATCAGTAAATCATTCCCCCACCTACCTACGTACCAAGTGGGAAAAGCAGTATATTTTGATGCCTTCTTAAACAATGTACATAAAAAATGTAACATGGTAGAATTATAACTTATATTGCGAAAACAAAATAATATATTAATAAATAAAGTTAAAGTATACATTTAGTCTTATAAATTTAAAAAGAATATTTTTAGTCCTTCATTATAAAGGCCTCATTCTCGGGCCTCTTAGAAGTTTCAGTTTTTGCGTGTAGTTATTCCATAAATAGGAGTTACAGTCACTTCCTTTCAGGTAAGATTACAAAGAATGTTTAAACAAGCAAGTCATTGCGCGTCAATAATTCATTCCTAGTTTAGTTTAGTTTAAGGAAAGGCATTAAAGGTCATTACTCAAAATGAGCTCATGCCAAATCAAGTCATTACTTAAAGGTTTTTCACTTAGAAACATACTCGAATTGCTCTACATATTTGAGCCAACTTTGTTATGTATAACGTTCACTATATTTAATAACTCAGACAATTTGAGTACGTAACCTAACCAAGGTATGACTGTGTTATTTTCAGACAGTGTAAAACAAAATGAAACACAGCCTCTCAAGTGTGTTAGAATATCCTCCTTATAGCGATATATTGTTGCAAGTTCCAAAATTTGACATCTTCAACATCAAAATTAATATCCAATATGCCAGCATATGCTTTTAAATCTTACAGATTACAACAACTCATATACCTTTTCGTTTTAATTGTTAAACCTCGACCTGAAATCTTACAGACAAGTTCAAGGACCACGTTTGACTGAAATTAAACAGTTCTTTAGGAATTTCGCTAGACAGGCTGTTATTAGAAAGATCAATAATGCCACTTCCTTGATATATTACATCATAATATTGGTCCTCAATTTAAAAATTCGCAAAATTTGTGCCATATCTGGATTTGGCAAAGTTCCACAAAAATTTATTTTGCTCTAAAAAGAGGTATTCCAAATTTGTCCAAGTTAGCATGTCTAACGAAAATTTTTCCAAAGAAACTATTGTCACTCAATTGCTTGTTGGCCTAAGTCTAAGTTGAATACCAACAATGAAATTGTGTCCAATGTGTGATTGATTTAAGTTATGGAGTTCTCCAAGTGTTTCTAGAAGATTGCCACTCAAATGATTGTTGGACAAGTGCAAGTAGAACAAGGAAGAAATATTTCCAAGAGATGATGGAATTATAGTGTAAAACAAGTTACCTCCAATATCCAAGTATTGCAACCGTCCATACTTGCCTAACCAGTTTGGAATTGATCCTACGAGATTATTATCACTCAAATCTAAATGTTTGAGGTTTTGAAGATTGAGCAAGGCTTTTGGTAATTGACCATAGAAATTGCATCTTTGAAGTTCAAGATGATGGATGTGATTGGTGATCTTAAAGAATGAACTAGGTAATTTTGACTTCATCCTGTAAAAGTTGAAAAAAAGATCAAGAACTTCAAGTGACGTAAAATTGGTATAATCAAGGGATGAAAATCTCTCAATTCACAATATCTCAAGTGTAACTCAGAGAGTGAAGGAAGCACGCCTATAGACAGAAGCCATTTAGTTTCATTTCCAATATCATTGTAACTAAGATCAAGATATTTTAAGGAAGAAAGTTGACAAAACCAATGGAGGTCATTTATGATTAAACTATTATATGAGAAGTTAAGATAGCGCAGAGCTCTTATAAACCATGATTTTGTCAAAAGGAAGCCAGACAGTTTAAATTTTTGCAGAAGCTCTTTTCTAACTGAAACCTTCAAACCATGGTTTATGAGAAGCTGATGAGAGTCTTTTTGTTTTTAGCCTTGGGGTCTAAAATAAAAAATAAACTAAGGATTGCGTATATGCAAACCTAGGATCGTTCTCTTTCTTGATGAGCCTTTTATTAAGTCCTAAGTAATCTAAATGACATGCAAATGCAATTAAAATAAGGGTAAATTGGTTTTGAATTTTTTAATGGGTAAAGGAGAAAAAATACATATATATTTTACCTTGGGGAGTGCCAAGCACCATATGTTTTTTTTTTGGAGCAAAAATACACATGTGATTATAAAAAAGGTGTAAAAGTCATACCAAACGTTTGACTGTTAAAAATAACTTTTTGACTAACGGTAATGCATGAAAGGAGGGAAAATGTGGAAGAGCTGTGTGTATAGCTCTGTTTCGAATCCGATAAACAGAGGAAGTTGTGATCATTCTCATTCAACGATTGTTGGTCGGTCTCAGAGATAATAATCCCCTCTCTGCCATCTTCTTCACTATTTTATTCATCCTTCTATCTCCTCCAATTCCTTATCCCTCTGAACCAGTCTCATCATATACAATACAATTAAAAACTTTTTTTAGTTCTCTTATCCCCATACACTCTGTTTTTTTTTTTTTTAAGCCTCCTCTTTTCCTCTTCCCCTAACCTCCATCTTGTGCCATCCCTCCATGTTTCTCTTGGACGTGGACACGAACAAATCTTCGGGGTATGAAAGTAGTGGCATGGACATGATCTCCTTGATGATGCAAATGAGAAGTTTTCTGCTGATCAGTTTTATGATCCTTTCTTTAACAATCTCGCGTTGGAAGAATCAGAGAGAGAGAGAGAAGAGACGTGGGTGCTTTCTAAAAGTAACTAGAAAAACGCATGCATCAATCTTCCCTCCTAAACAATCTCATTTGACCTCATTAAAGTGGATGCACCCACAGGGCCGTGACCGTCCCTTTTAACCTTGTCGAGATCACAGGAAGCGTCTGGGCTCATGGTGCAATTTAGTCTGTAAAGCTATCAACTTGCCTTTGATTCTGGATGTTTTTGAAGTAATTAATTAATTAATAATAAATAAATATGTCGGTATATGTCGTGGAAATTATTAAAGCCTCGGCACTATGAAGTATAAAATGAATGTTAAATTATTAATTGCCTAGAACTAGCTCTAAGTGCGTTTTGTAATCTTCTTTGCGATTTCCTCTGCTTTATTTTTACGTGGCGCTTTAATAAGTAAACACGAAGGAGTAGTTAGTAAGTGATCGTTATAAAGATGGAATATAATATTGGTTTTTTTAACATGATACCAGCTGCTTCATGCTGCACATATAATATACTGGCCACAACAAGAAAACAATATTATTAACTAAAATGAATTGATTAATATTATAACTTTTTTGCAGCTTCAAAGACCGCAGTTTCAAATATGCAAATAAATATAACAGCAAGAGCTTTTGAGCAACTTGCAATTGTTAATTAAGAGGAGGAAATGGAAAAGTTGGAGCATTATATTGAAGGAACAACAACGTCGAATGAATAAAATAGTGAAGAAGATGGCAGAGAGAGGATTATTATCTCTGAGACCGACCAACAATCGTTGAATGAGAGTGATCACAGCTTCCTCTCAGCTTCCTCTGTTTACCGGATTCGAAACAGAGCTATACACAGAGCTCTTCCACATTTTCCCTCCTTTCATGCATTACCGTTAGTCAAAAAGTTATTTTTAACAGTCAAACGTTTTTGTTTTAACTGAGGTGTGACTTTTGCACCTTTTTTATAACCACATGTGTATTTTTGCTCCAAAAAAAGCATATGGTGCTAAGCGCTCTCGAAGGTAAAACACATGTATATTTTTGCTCATTTACCCTTTTTTAATTAATAAACTAAAATAAGATGGCAATTAAATTAAAAGCTAAACTATTGTTTTTGGAATTTTCAATAAAATGGAATGAAGTGTGAAAATGTGTAATGAATAAATGCTCTTGAAAATGGATTAGTGTCTATCATAGTTCAATTAAATATAGGAGTAAATTTTCATTAAGTCTAGATGAAAACCCCAAGATACCACTTGAGTCCAATATTCCCAATTAATAGTAGCTCCTACTACCGTAACTAACTATTATTTCTTGAGATATTGTTTAAAGCCACTTAGTGTGTGATTAGAATTAAATTAATGCAACTTGCTTCTTCTTTACATGAATGTGGTACCACGTCACTCAATTAATTCAAATCAATCATACTATCTAACAATACCACGTAGAAAGCACAATTTCACTGAATTAATAAGGAAATACATATATAAAAATCCAACAAGCTACAAAAATTAAATCCAATCATAAAGGTTCAATCCACAAAGTTATACAACCGGGTAAACTCAGTCTCACAAATACAAATCAATATTTCTAAAACTAGGAAATTAAAATGTAAATAGAGAAAATAGATTGAACAAAATAAACTCCCCTGAGCTCTAAAACTCAAGCCACTTGATCCATCTCCAAGAAGCAAAAGGAATTAGCCACTGCAACCATCAAAACAACTCCTCCAAACACAAGTGAACCTTCAGCCATGGTTAATTAATGAAAGGATGGGTAAATTAATGAAAAATCAGCTTAATGGAAGAAAAGCAATGGTCAAACAGAGTTGATAAAGGTGCTATAATGGAGAAAACAGCCAAATGGTGGAGGAAGAAGGTTGAAGGTTTAGGGATTTGCGCGAAGGTCCAATGAGAATGAAGAAGAAGGTCGATGGTGTCGAGGTCAAAGCTCTCTTCTCGCCTCTGCTAACGGTGCTTTGGTCCTGGGTTGACGGCGAAGCTCGCCATTGGTGGTGGAGGACAGTTGGTCTCCGGAGACGATGGAGAAGAAGGCAATGTCGCCGGCGACGGTGGAGTGAGGAAGGAATGAAGGTGATGATGGAGTCGAAGGTCCAGGGAGAAGGGTCGAAGACGATGATTCCAGCTCCAGCAACTCGCGGCGCTCTCCTCAATTAATCCCTCAGCTCCTCGGGTCTGCGTCCTCGGGTCTGCGTTCTCGGGTCTCCTGTGGTTGAATGAGGAATTCAAATAATCAAACCTAATTGACAATAATCCAAAACGCACAGCTTAAGTGCAGGGACAAAAGTGCAGAATTTAAAAACTTTCACAGAGGGACCACACCGAAAGTTTAAGAACTCGAGTTTAAACTTTTATTTTCAAATATGTTCTAATCTTTTCAGGCTTCTTCAATCTAAAACAATTAACCTAAAATCAAATATTCTTAGAAAAATCAATGATTAAGATTAATTACATCTTTTTGTCAATTTTGCCATTTTTAGCCCAAATTTAATATATTTACTCTTAAGCTCAACTTATCATAAGAAAAGTATTTTAAGCTCAATAACTATGACAAAATGTATTAAAAATCCCAATTTAATTATCAAAAATCAAGTAAAAATATGGTTCAATCAGAAGCCCCTTTTTTTCCTTCTTTTCAAAAGCTATTCTCTAAAATCACTTCTCCATCATCCCCTGCTTTTCCACCTTTGTTCCCCAGCAAGCCTGTCAATAAAAAGAAGAAAGAAGAAAATCTGTTTTGAGCTACCAAAATCATATTTTCATTATACCAGCTCAGTGGATTTATGTTCCCAGAAAAGAAATACAACATTGGGAGAGAACGCTACATTTAACCATTTTAAGCTTTAACCGTCTCAAGTCCTTTCTATCTTTAGATGTCTGCAGGGTGCCTTGGTCCTATTACTGTCATGAAGGTCCATAAACTTGAGGAATAAATAGCACTGAAATACGGATAATTGTAAAAGAAGTTCACCCATGAATCAAATGACAAAGTTGACCAAATTGCAAGGATATAAATTAGGATATCTATTTTGCATCTTGTTTTGTGACTAATTGTCATTTCACTATGCATAGACATAGCACCAGACAAGGTCAAATGAGATCCCTCAAGCACTTGATAAATGAAATGAAAAGATGCAACTGAAGAACTACAAAGCTATAATTGTACAAATAAAAAGTTTTACATCAGAAGTAACAAAAAATGGATGCCCATTTGTAAATGACTAATAGGTAATATATGTGTATTTGAGTGAGTGTGTGTATTCATGTATAATGAAATGGGAACATGTGCATGATTATCCTACAAAAGCAAGCAAATCTAACACTGACATCGGTAAATAAAGATGAACTTGTAAATAAGAGACATACTGGAAGTTTGAAAAGATATCACATATGAAATAACATGTTTCGACAATGAAATATAAAAAAGTTCTAAACATCAGGAAGCTGAGACAAAGGAAAAAGAGCATACGAGAGCATGTTGAACTTGGTTCCCATTGAGACGCATAAATATCCTTTAATGAGTTTTCCTTTGGCAAATAATTGCAGACATGCATAAGTCACAGAGAGCAATAATTTGTGTTGTGCTTACTTCATAACCATTATCGCACTTCACATACACTCTGGAACAAGGTTTCCCTCCTAGTCTACTTGTGCTTTATAGTTTTAATATTAGAACTTAGTTCCATTAGCTGTCTCTTGAAGGAGGCAGAATAGAATTTTGCTCAATGGTGTTCTCTCTGCTTTTTTTCCTGTTTTCTTGATTCCTACAAAACACTCCATATTGAGTTGTCTCATTTCTCTTTTATTAACAAAATTCTCTTCTTCTAAACAAAAGTCAAAAGAAAATAAGAAACATGGAAAAATTACAACAGACCAAAGAAAAGCTAAATATCATAAGAAGCAAACCTGTCGAATAACAAATGGCTCCATGTCAAAACTTAAAGGTTTGGTCAAAATAGTAAAAACCCATTTTGATTGCCAAAAACAATGTCAGTGAATGGCCAATCACCCGCCTGCATCAATATCCTCATGTTGAGACATGAATCCTCAAAATATGAAACGAAACTAAGTTAAAATGAGCTCTTCTAAATTCTTCTTTACCATGATGAGTTTTGAGTTTTGACAATTCAGAACTGGAATGCTTTTCAATTTCATCAGCTGGTCCAGCTGGTTTCTTCGCTCCTATGGCACACAAATACATACATACATCAACACCAACACTACATTATCACTAACAATCCAAATGACTATCTCACATGCCCAACGTTTAAAGATAGCAGACATGTCTCAAAACAAAAAGTTACGAATCAAAAGAAACATTTACTATGCCTTACGACTCTAATCCCAATTGCCTCCTCAAGCACCCTAGCTTTGGAACCATCAGGGTCATACTCATGTAGTCCTAATTCATCATACACAAGTAACAAAACAAAAGTAATGTGAGCAACATCCCCATCCCAAAAATCTCAGAACAAATTGCTTCATGCCTAAGAAGCACAAATATAGACACTGATACAAACAGGTAACAGCAGACACACCTCAGACAACAAAAAGTTATGTGTTTTAGATAAGTAATGGCTTAGAAGTACCAGCAATCCAAGATCCACAAGATGAAATATATAGTGTGTATAAATAACACAAGTGCCATGTTTAATGGATAGCAAGATTCTATCTTTGAAGTATAGCTGCTTCACAGCTTATGGAATACATACAGCTCCAATTTTGAACTAGCTTTAGACTAAACTTACCAACAGAATTACTGAAGATGGAAACATCAGGACCCAACTCTGATTTACAAAGTTCCAGAGAAGAAGCAAGAGGAGGCCAAGGGGTCAAACTGTAAGGAGCAGTGATGGTATTGTCCTTATCAAACACGACCCCTGTGAAACCCCTTCTTCGTAGCTCACTTCAATCAATGCACCTCAAATCCAGAACAGAGACATGGGGCAGTGCTAATTTGGGCTCTTTCACAAGCATAAACGCCGAATAAATGGCCTCTAGGTTTATTCTCTGCCCTAACGCAGCTTTCATTTCCGCCAACCCCATATTCGTGAAATGTACCCTCCTTTCCTCGTCGGTCTCACACCCCTTCGGCTCGTCTTCTCGCGGAAGCTTTTGGTATGTGGGTTCTGGGTGTTGATTATTGGTGTCTTTGAGGACAATAGATAGAAGGAATTGAAGAAGTAGAGTGTGTGTTTGGCTTTGGCCGTGATTTGAATTGGAATTAACGAAACTGTGGGGATGTCGCAAAGTGAGTGGAGAAATATCTAATGGGGATTTTGCTGTGAGTAGTAGAAAGTGAAAGAGTGGTGAGGTTTCTCTGGTGATAGGCAAGGCGATGAAAATTTAGAGGTTTTGGAGGGACGGAACAACAACTCTGAAGGGAAGTAGCTACAGCAGCCGCAGGCATTGTTAGTTAAATTGCAGAGCTTAGTGTGATGGCTTGGACTTGATTTTCCAAATACGTGCTGGCCTGAGCTTGATCACCACTCTCGATCTTGGTTAAGTCAGCCGAACCCTCACTAGTGGGCAAAGAACACAAAAGACTAAGAGAACTTTAAAGAGAGAAATAGAACTTAGAGAGAGAAGCTCTTAATAACTCTTTGATTGAATTCCCTTGGATGGATTACAAATTAAGGAGGCATCTCCTATTTATAGCTTACCACCTCCTTAATGAACGGTTGAGATTGAAAATATCCTATGATGGATAATGATTCTCTAGAATTTTAGAATTCTTTACAAAACTCTACCAATATCTACACATGTCTACCACATTCTAGGAGCTTCTAGACTTGTCCATACTTGAAGTATAAATCTCCTAGTTAAATGCAGAGTGTCCGTGCACGCGGATTATCCAGCGTTCCTTTCTGGGTGTGACACTCTCCCCCACCTAATCTAGTGACACCCTCGTCACTGTGTAGGCTCTTGGGTTCCTTCCGAAACACCTTATGTTGCTGAGGAAGGAGCTTCACCATCGCCTGATCTCCTGCTTGGTATTTAGAGACTTGCTTCTTCCCCTCCACAAAATTCTTCCTCCTCTTGGCTATTTTTCCTAGGAAGGATCTCGTCACCTCAACTTTTCGGCTCACTGTATTACCCATTACATTAGCCGTGCCAATTCCATGCTCCATCCCATATTCCACCTCTCGTCTAGGCGGCAACCTTTCTTGGAGCCTTGGTGGCATGAGGTCTTCATTCGTTTTCAAGATAGGGGGAAGATTCCCACGATCCTCCACAACAGGATCCACCACCTTCAAAGTCGCAAGGTAGGTGATTGACAAGTGAACATCCCAGTTATCACTTGTTGTAGGTACTGTACAACCAATCCCCTTTTCAAGGAAGCACAGTGAATCTTCACCTGGCATGAGGACTACTTTTGCCTTGCACAAAAAGTCCAAACCCAATACCACATTGAAATTATCCATAGGGGCAACCAACATATCCATGGCCCCCTTCCATGTACCAATGCATAGCTCCACTCCATGTGCTACGCCCTCAAGAGGTTTGGCAGAAGTGTTAATTAGCCACACATGGCTACAAGAAAATCCATAACAAAAATAAGAAATTCAGATCCCAACATGAAGAGAAGAAGAAGAAGAAAAACAAAATCACAAAATTGTGGAGCCTTCTCCTTAGTGTCCTCGCTTTCCTTGTACGTGCATCTTGTTCTCTCCTCCAATTCTCTGTCTCTGCGTTTTTTTCTTGCTTTTCTTTTCTAGCGTCCTGATGCGTGCCGCTGCTCGTGCGTCTCCAATTCTTTTCTTTTTTTTTTTTCTGCGTGGTCTGCTCTCTTTAATAGATAGACATTTGCTTTCATCTCTCTTGGGCCGTGTGCACAATTTACCTCTTGTCAATTACTTTGGGTCCACGAATCTCATTCAACATCTTCCTCTTTTTTTTTTCTTTTTCTTTCCTTAATTAGAGAATACACCATATCCTTTTTTAGCTCCCTCTACTGTACGTGATTTAGTCCATGGTCCCCACGCCAACAATTCTTGAATATTTCCAAAACAATGAATTGGAAACAAATCCAATAATTACTCTTTATGCTGCCTGATTGTGCACAAGAAAAAGAAATTGTATAAGAAGAACTGAATTCTTATTTATTTATTTCTTTTGAAAACTTCCTATTATTATTATTTGTTTCCTAAACTCAAAAGCTTCTATTTTAAATTGAAATCCCCTAAATGATGCATCTAGATTGATATCCCTTAAAATCATCATAAAATCTCTTTAATTTAGCATTGATGACTTCCTAAATATATTAAATTACATCACAAATCAATTAAAAATAGGAAGTCATCATGTTGACAGTCTTCCACCATCAACTTCTTGCTTGGGTAACTGAGAGACCAACCCTTTTGGCCTCCTCCAGAGTAATGAAGTTATGGGTCGCCCCGGTGTCCAACATCACCTTCACTAGCTTCCCATTCAACGTTGCCTCCACATGCATGAGGCCTTTACTCCTCGGAATAGGTTCCCCATGTTTGGCTTTCCAGGAATTCAGGATTTTGAAAGATCCCATTTGCATGCTCGGCTCCTCCTCGTCAGGTCCATCTTTCCCTTCAACGATGGCTAACAAGCTACCAAGCTTTGGACACTTGCTCATGTAATGTGGCCCTTTGCACATGTAGCAGCTTATCGTCTTCTCCTTCTCTTCAGATTTGTTCCTCTAGAAGGATCTTCCATTTCCTCCCTTAATGAACTCCTTACCCTTGTCTCCCCCACCATTCCTATGATTGGGTTCGGAAGACTTAGGTCCAGAAGTCTCACCTTTCTTACCCCTTTGATAGTCACTGAGACTCTCGGTGATGGCAATGGCTTCATTGACACTTGTCACACCACACCATTGGAGTTCATGTTTGGCCAAACTCTGAAGACCATCCACAAAGTAGAACAATGTTTCCTCGTTGCTCAAATTAGGGATTTGCAATGTGAGGGCAATGAAGTCTCTTACGTAATCTGAAATCGAGGTCTTGTGCTTAAGTTCCCTCAACTTCTTTCTAGCCACATAGACCACGTTCTCGGGATAGAATTGCTTCTTTAGTTCCCTCTTGAAGTCTTCCCAAGTCTCAATGGTGCAAAGGCCCCTCTCCATGTCTACATGCTTCATACGCCACCATAACATAGCATTATCAGTAAGGAATAAGGAAGCAGTGCTTACCTTGGCTGAGTCGTCGGCCAAGTTCAAGCTCTCAGCATATCTCTCCATTTGCCATGAGAAGTTCTCAACCTCCTTGGCATCATGAACGCCTTGAAATTCCTCCGGCTTAGGGAGATCCAACCTCACCTCCCTTGCTCCAATGGTACCACTCGCCAATGGAGTCTTAGTTTGTCTCTCCAAAGAAGTCCTCAGAGAGTTGAGCTATCTCTACATCGCTATAATGACATCCATTACCTTTACCTCGAGTCGCCTCATGGACTCAGCTCGTTCCTCCTCAACATTGAGGTGTGAATCAAGATCTGACCTCAAGTTGTCCAATTAGCCAAGGGTGTGGGTTTCAAGTCTACCAAAGTCACCATCCACCTTGTCCACTCTATTAGCCACCCCGTGTAAGCCCTCCTCCAAAGCCTCCACCTTTACCATCAAAGTGGCAATATCCGCGGCTTGGCGGGACTTACTTGATCCTCGGGTCTTCTTTGCCTCCTGAGCAAGTTGAGTCTCTCTACCCCTTTCTTCTCTGGCCACAACATTTTCCTCAGTTGTTCCCGACATTCTTGCCTACGAACCACGTTCTCAGCTTCGAACCTAGCTACTCCGAAACAAAGCTCTAATACCACTTTGTCGCAGTCTTGGACTTGATCTCCCAAATACCGTGCTAGCCTTAGCTTGATCACCACTCTCGATCTTGGCTAAGTCAGCCGAACCCTCACTAGTAGGTAAAGAACACAAAGGACTAAGAGAACTTTAGAGAGAGAAAGAGAACTTAGAGAGAGAAGCTCTTGAATAAATCTTTGATTGAATTCCCTTGGATGGATTACAAATGAAGGAGGCATCTCCTATTTATAGCCTATCACCTCCTTAATGAACGGTTGAGATTGAAAAGATCCCACGGCGGAGAATGATTCTCCAAAACTTTCCCTAATATCTAGATATTTCTCTCTTTCTAGAATTCTCTTTACAATTCTATATTCTTGTACAAGTATCTACAATAATGTAGAACTCTCTAGAATTCTCTACAAAACTCTACCAATATCTACACATGTCTACCATATTCTAGGAGCTTCTAGACTTATCCATACTTGAAGTCCTCCTAGTTAAATGTAGAGTGTCCGTGCACGCGGATTATCCAGCGTTCCTTTCCGGGTGTGACATTAGGCCATTCTTGAAATCTAACAGAACAAAAATCAAAGAAAGAAGTTATAAAAAACAAATCAAAGAAGGAGAACTAATTGCAAAATCTTGATTTTTTTAAAAAAATATTCAAAAATCCTTTTTAATATTAAAACTTATTTGATTTAAAATCGTGATTTTAAAAATATTTAAACATCCTTTTTAATATTAAAGCTTATTTGATTTAAAATCGTGGTTTAGTCGTAACCTATTCAAAACAGATTTTGATAATTGATTGTTATAAATTAATTAATTTTTTAAGAATATATTTTATCCAAAGTGTATTCTTCTCACTATTCATCCAAACACACCTTCTCACTATTCTTCCCTAGTTAAGAGGAAGAAGGTGAGCAAGGTTAAGTGGCATGTATTTATAGGCAACAATAATATAGCTTTAAACAAAGGCAATGGACAAGAATAGAGACAAGAGTTCAAGCAATCATTTCATGAAGCAAGTTGATGAAGAAGACTACAACGTTTTATTCTAGTTGATCAAAGTTGTGTTTTATTCCAACTTTTCCTTATTTTTTATGTTAAAACTTGACACTTTAATTAGTATAAGTGCTAATTTGAAGGGGCGTGTTAGAGATGTTAAAAATGTATTTCATTAGCTAAGTGAATTATGCTCTATAAATAAGGGCACTTTGAAGTGATTTAAAGTTTGGGATGTGGAATCCTCATAAAAGAAAGAGAGATTAATTTGAGTCTTAAGACCCCTAAAGTTAAGGCTAGTGGTTAATCATCTTCAAGTGATGGATGATTATTGTGAAACCACTAGTTCATTCATTGTTAAATTGTTCTTGATAGAGCTTTTAATTATCTAATGAAGGTTCATGATTTGATTATTGTAGTTTGAGTTGTTTAACAGCCACCCATCCTATAACGACATAAAAAGTCTCTGCAAATTTCAAACTCCCTATCTTTGTTGACACACCCTCACACATACCCTTGCAATCGACAAAAAACAAAAATGGTCCTCCACGAATAAACTTATCCACTTGAACCCCTCAACCCGCCCACCGAAAGATAAAACACTATTATTTATCTATGAATTTATAGAGCTGTGAAATCAGGTCAAGTTCATTGGGTTGGCCCTTTCAAGCCTTGGCCCTTCAAAGATTAGGCTTAAAAATTAGAGTAGCTAAATGAAATTGACCCTGCAGGGTTGAGAGCCTAAAAGGGCCAGGCCTACAAGGCTAAGGACCCGCCCATTAGGCCTTCTTAATTTTTTAATTTTTTTTTCATTACCTAGGGTTAGACTTGCGAGTTGATCTCTATCTTTTTTTTCATTACTTAAAAATTCAATCTCAGTCTCTTTTTCTCTTTTTTATGATTTGGTTTATCATTTGTTGCAGATAAAGAATATGGAGGTATCCATGATGCGGAGAAGAAATTCTTGATATTTTTACCCATGAAGCAAAGGCTACTACTCAAAGTGAAGCACAATCAAGTGTCTTTGAAATTGATGATAGTGACGAAGAAGATGATAATGATAGTTACCATACTCATGTTGTTTAGTGATAAACTTCTCATGTTTTATTTGAGTTATTTATGGACAATAGTTTGCTTTTGATTATGAAATAGTGATTATGTTTGTTTGTTGCATGATGCGTATTGTTTAGATATTAATGTTGACAACATTTATTTGATAAATTAGAATTTTAATTGTTGTTATTTAGTAATTATATTTCTTTAGAAAAAAAAAACAGAGGAAAAATAGTTAAAATTTGGAATAGTAAATTTAGGCCCTGTGGGGCTGGCCCTAGCCCTAGTACTCTCTGGTCGAGTTTTAAAAAACATATGTTTTTCTTACCACGAGCCTAAAAGGGCCGGCCTTGTTAGGCTCTAGCTTTTGAAGGGTTGGCCCTGATTCGCAGTTTTATGAATTCATGAAAATCATTTTGAAAAATGGCCAACAAACCGTTATTTATTATATATTATAATAGTTTTTTTTCCTAATATCTATGAAATGTTCTGTATTTTTTTTAACACAATAGTACATTTAAAAAAGGGAACAATGGCGGTTAATCCACTAGAAAAGTAGCTAGGATCATTATTAGGATCATGGCCAATCTTTTACCCATCAACTATAAGATTGACCTTCCTATTCATACTCGAGAGGTATAAAGAAAGCCTCCTCATGGCATGACCGTTGCGTTCTACATGCCGCAATATTGCCTCTAGTTTCGGAAGCATAGGATGTGAAAACGGAGGCAGCAATGGCTAATGTTGGGGAGGAGAAGCAAGAGGTGGAGGATGGGGAGGAGGAGAAAGAGGAGGTGGAGGATGACACCGAAAGCTTTCTGGCAATTCTTCTGCATGTGCATGATGTTTCACCTCTGTGATTAAGAGAACAAAAAGAGGAGGACTATGAAAAAAAAAGTAGGAAAAACAAATAAAAATGGGGATTTTAAATAGATGTCTGGAACTCTGAAAGGATGGAAGTTGAACAAGACGTAATGAAAGGGTTACTTGGTTCTCTTGACGATCATTGGATAACCGGGAGGCACCTAGAGTCGATCAACGTGGGAAAGAGGAAAGGTTTCGAAAGCTTTAATTTACATTTATTAAGTAGAGCTGTTAAGTATGTTGGTTTTTTAAAAGCACAATAAAATAATACTTTATGATTATTAATTAATAACAATGAAGTATAAAGTTGTTGTTTTTTTACTTATTTTTTTAAAAATACAATAATGGTGTTCAGTCATCACTCCCACTACTGACATCCTCCTCCTCCTTTTCATCCTTTTCATTCTCATCATTGGAGGTATAATATAAAGGATTTGATTGCAAGTGATATTCAATCTTATTGTAATGAAGTATGAGGTTCAACTTCATGTTTAGCCTATTGGCATATGCCGTGAGACGCCTTGTGTGGCAGTCAAGGCTTAACACTAGCTACATTAGAGCGTCCTTTTCAGGAGGAGGCAAAAGAGGAGGAGGTGGTGGTGGCAGTGGCGAAAGAGCTCCCTAGGATATTAACATGATAGAGAGAAGAAGGATGTCGATAAAGAAAAGTAGTAATAATAACAAGGAATATATGAGTTTAAATAGAGGGGAATGGATGTTATGAAGGGTTATGACTTATAAAAGTTCGATGATGTTATGAAGGGTTATGACAAATGAACTAGTACTTAGGGAAGACAGATCGTTTGAAAATGTTACATGACAGTTGTTTCTAAATATCGTATCATTATGTTTTGTCTTCATTGATATAAGAGGTTGAAAGTTGAATTGTTTGTAAGTGTTACATGACAGTTGTTTCGAAAAAATCATCACTTTTGTCGATAAATAAATGACGGCTATTAACTACAACCCTTATTTTTGTATTTATGCGAATTCCACCTCGTATATTTATGGGAATTCCGCCTCAACATACATGATGGTTATTAATTGTAAACGTTATATATTATGTGTTATAAATGCTTAAATCTATAGTAGTGATGATAGCCAAGGCGAAATTGATACAATTTGAAAACTTCCAATGGGACATTGCTCTGGAAAAGGGAAAAAAAACCCCTTCTAAAGCAAAATTAAGATATTTGGACAACTTTCAAAACAAAATATAATGGACCTTAACCCATAACTAAATCAACTAGAAAAGGTTAGTTGTGTGAATAGTCAAATACACTTATGTCCAGTATTATTTTTCACAAACCAAGTTATCTTAAATGACTAACTCAGTTTTGTTATGTGTTCTTCACTGGTAATAGTTATAATATTCAATGGTTGTCCGAGTAATTGCATATAATTATTAATTTTAATTATTTCAAATAAACACATTTGAACCATTTTGAAAACGTAATTATGTGACAAATAAAACTAAAGGGTAAATTTGACATTTTCAACCATGCAATAGGGTAGTAATGAAGATTTATGGGGGAAGGTATGAATGAGGATTACCAAGTTTTGTGGTAATCATTATTACCATGGTAAATCCTATTACTACACTAAAGAGCAACAAAACATCTTATTTTAATAATACAATCATCATTATCATGGGAGGCATGTAATGCGATTGAACCAAACGGGCTCATAGAATTTTTGTTATTATTGAATATGATAAACTATGAATTTTGATTAATTTAATTTTAATTATTTAGATTTAAAATATATTTAAATCAAATTTTATCATTTTTATATTTTAACTATTTAATCATGTATTTTAAATATTTATTTATTAATAAAAGTAAAGTCTTATGAGTTTGAGTAAATTTATAATTATGAAATTAAAATTTGATTAAACCACCTAACAGGATATAAATCTTACAGATTAGAACACATAGGCCTTTTCGTTTTTATTGTTCCACTTGCAACATAAAAACATACGCATACTTTTTTTTTTTTTTTTTTTGAGTTGTAATTGATAACTCTATCAAAGCTTAAAGTACATTCATATATCACAATGAAGGCTATTCATCAAAGGTTTCTTAACAACATGAAACACACATAACTAATATTACAATATGTTGTCTTCTCACAACTCACTAAATTTAGGATAACAAAAGGGCATTCAATAGGTAACATATGAATCCTTAACCATGCGTAACTGCAACAAAGCTCCTTATTCCTTAAAGCAGAGCCCAATATTTGAATGAGAGGAACGCTCAAAGTAGTGATAGCTATGTCACTTGTATCCAGTAGAAAAGACATATTGAAAAATAAAAAAGATAAACATAATCAGCTAAGAACATAACATTTTAAGCGAGTAGAAGATAACAGGAAAAAGAAAATGAAACCTCATTTAAATTAGGGTTAAGTACCATTTTTGCCCCTTAAGTACGCGTCCAGGAGCAACATTGCTCCGTTTTCATACTTCATGGGCAACATTGCTCCTTCGGAAACTTAAGGGGCAAAATTGTTCCTAGGCGTGTACTTCAGGGGCAAAAATGGTACTTAACCCTTTAAATTATAATACTTGAAAAAAAAAAGGCGGAGTTAGTTTATTACCTTAAGGGAAATTTTTTTATTAATATTCAGCTGAAGCTTTTGAAACAAAGGACCAAGGTAACATAAATTTGATCTACCAAGTGATCAAACCATTGGAAAAATTTGTGTCTCCATGCTCTGATGAGGAAGAGAGAACCATAAACTCCCCAGGAGCTTACTGCAAATCCAACTCCCATACCAAGATACAAAGACTTTTAAAAGTTGTCTCCTCCTTTAACTTCAGCTAGCTTTGAGTTGTCATGAGTTTCTTCTTTTTTGTTGCACTTCCTTGGAAGAGGATCTCCACAAAGTTTATGATTGTCAACAAAACTCCACGAATCAAAACTTTGAATTTGGGTTCCCAATGGAATTTGCCCAATGAAATTGTTGTAGGAGAGGTTCAAATAAGTAAGAAAAGACAAATTAGAAATGGTGCAAGGAATTTCTCCAGAAAGTCTATTGTAGCTGAGATCAAGAGATTCCAAATTTGTCATGTTTCCAATTTCTTTAGGAATCTTTCCAATCAATTCATTCCAGGACAAATTCAAGGTCTTCATTTGACTTGTTCCAAACAGTTCTTTAGGAATTTCTCCAGACAAGATATTTGCAAAAAGATCAATAACACCACTTTGAGAACGTAAAGCACGACCAAATTCGTATTCTAATTCTCTTCCTTGAGTAAATACTTCTATCTTTTCACCGGAGGAATATGACCAAGAATTTGGAGGCATGAGGTTATATAGACAATGGGGTATGGACCCAAAAAGCTTATTTTCAGCAATATCAAGTATTGTCAAAGAAGAAAGGTTGCACAATTGAGATGGAATATTGCCTCTAAATTGATTGTTCCTCAATTTAATAGCTACCAAATTTTGAGCCACGGAATTTGGCAAACTTCCAGAAAATTCATTACCCTCTAGAACAAGGCATTGCAAATTTGTCCAGTTTAAGAGGTAGAAAGAAAATTTTCCAGAGAAATTGTTATCACTCAAATCCAATAGCTTAAGATTCAAGGAGGCCATGGTGGGAGGAACCTTACCGGTTAGCTTATTACTCTGCAAGTTAACGTAATTTAGTTGTTTCCAATTTGCCCAACAGTTAGGAAGTATCCCACTTAAGTGATTGTATGACAAATCCAAGTAATACATGTTTTTCCCACTATTCTGTGGAAGACACAATAATGGGGAAATAGATCCTGAAAAGAAGTTGTGAGATGCTCGAAAATCGGAGACATTTGCTGATATGTGCGGGAGGGCTCCACTGAAATTATTATACTCTAAGACTACAATTTCTGAATTTAGTGCCACATTGGATATGTCTCCACTAATGAAGTTGTTTGATAGGTCAACCCTCCAATCAATTCTTTCTACGAAGCTCCCAAATTTATCTGCATCAATGTTTGATGAAATCATTGATCTAGAAAGCCGCAGCTCTTCTAGGGAACTTTGTGTGTATAGCCATGCTGGAAAATTGGGACCTAAGCTTGTATTTTCTAAAACAAATTTTTTGAGTTGAAATGGTGGGACTCAATTAGGATCAAAGTCAAATTTGAAACCAGTTGAACTCAAATCCAATTCTATTAAGCTTGTGAGATTGGCAAAATTCCTTTTTGAAAGGACACCCACTCAAGAGTTGGATTCAATGTCTAAATCACTCAGCTTATGGAGTTGTCCAAGGCTTTCTGGAAGATTTCCACTGAAATAATTAGAGGACAAATCCAATGAAGTTAAAGAAGAAAGGTTTCCAACAAGTGATAGAATTGATCCTTCAAATTTATTAAAGGATAATGATAAATAATTTAGGTTTGGAAGCTTGAACAAGGCTATTGGTAATCCACCCTAGAAATTGTTGAAACCAAGGTCAATAGAAGAGATGTCTTTGGTGACATTAAAGAATGATTCAGGAAATTTTGAGCTGATATTGTTGTAATGAAGATCAAAAGTTTCAAGAGGTGTAAAATTGACGAAGTTGTAGGATGGAAAATCTGTCAACCCACAATGTGCCAAGCGCAATTCAGATAGTGAAGGCAGCATAGCCACATGCTGGAGCCATTTGGGTTCACTTCCAATATCATTGCCACTAAGGTTAAGATATTTTACTGAGGAAAGTTGAGAAATCCAACGAAGATCATTTAGTGACAAAAAATTATATGAAAAGTCAAGGTAATGAAGAGGAGCAGAAAAATTTGCTGATGGAGTATAAGAGGTGGCGATTGATTGGTTGTTTGATATGTCTTTATGTAAAGGAAACTTAGGGCCCGTTTGGTTCAAAGAATTTGGGGAAAGGGAAAGGAATTTTGAAGAGGGAAGGGAACTTAAAGGGAGGGAAGGGAAGAGGGAAGATGGTTTGAGTTGTTTGGTTAGAAGAAAATGAATGGGTGGTAGTTGGTAAAGAATTAAGAAATATCTATTTTACCCTCAAAAGAAATTAATTCAAAATAAAAAAGAAAAATATTTTTTTTGCCAAAATATATTTTTTTTAAAAATGTCCCTGTTAAGTTCGAACTTCTGACCCAAAAAATTTTCACAAAGTTCGAACTTTCCCGCCAAGTTTGAACTTTCTCGCCAAGTTCGTACTTCCCGCTAAATTTGAATTTCATGGGTAAATCTGTCCAAAAATGTGAATAGTGACAAGGGAACTTGAGAAACCACCAATTTTGGTGGGATCTCAAGTTCCCACATATGAGGGAAGAGTGGTGGGTCCGGTGTGGGCCCGGGAAGTTAGGTTCCGGGAACTTGGCGCACCAAACGGTCATTTTACGTGGGAACTTAATTAAGTTCCCTTCCCTCCCTCCAAGTTCTTTGAACCAAACGGGCCCTTAGAGACTTGGCATGGTGGAATACACACACTTGTGAATTGATTATAGCTCAAATCCAAATAGTTAAGAGATTCAAGTTGAAGTAGAGAGAGATTAATCACACCTTGTAATGCATTAGCTTGTAATCCATGATTGGCTAGATCAAGCTTTGTAACTCTGCCAGTGATGTTGTTACAATGGACTCCCTCCCACAAATAGCAATCTTCTTGACTGGTCCATGAAGAGAGTCGGTTTAAAGAATTCACGACTCCTTTTTTGAAGATCAAAAGTATGTTTTGATCATTCTCATCGCACGGAACCTCCTTGCCTCCTATAGTAGTGCATATGGTTTTGTTGAATGTTATTGCAAATAGCAAGAGCAGTAAAAGGAATGAAATTTGTGAAGGGATGCTCCTCATTGTGTTTTGATTTGAGTAGAATGATATCCAATAAGAATGTCTGAGCATTTGGATTAGATCAAAGCAAGAGTAAGAATAGACCTAATTGCAATCTAACAGCCTCATTAATGTCTCCAATAGTTACATTAATGATTTGTCAAAATCATGCTTAATTTTTTGGGCCAGCAATAAATGTTTTGACATTACCTTTTGCTTTATGCTTAAATCTCAATTTAATCCACGTTAATCATCTGAAACTCACTAACAAATTGATTAAACATAGTTAAGAATGGTAATGAGAGATGATATGAAGTATGTAGATCATTCATGAAGTTTTCACAAATTCAAGTAAGATGATTTCAAAATAGAGCTCTTTAAACTAGAGTTTATTCAAGCAAATTAGAGTTTGTAACTCGAGTTTACCTTTTCAAACTTGAGTCTCATGAACATCATCTTTGAAATAGATTTGAAGTTTAAAATGAAGATGTCTCTGAAGGCTCAAACTGGAGTTTAGAAATTTTACTCAAGTGTCCAACTCAAGTTTGATTATCTAAACTAGATTTTAGATATTCTTCTAAATGAGCATCGCAAAAGCATTTGAAAAATGTTTTGATATCACAGAAACTTGAGTAATTAAGTGACAAACTCGAGTTTGGGACTTTTTGAAATGAGATTAAGTTTAAATCCACAAACGTAAACTGAAGTTTAAAGAATACAAGCTCAAGTCAATATAAGTTCAAAATCCTTAAAAGCTCTCGGTCTAGTGTAAACTGGAGTTTACAAATATTGGCTCGAGTTTAATTCAAAGTAAAAACTTTGACAGCTCTCAACCAAGGATAAACTCGAGTTTAACAATAGCAAGCTCGAGTTTGTTCAAAATAAGTTTTTTTTTTTTAAAAAAAAAAAAACTCTTAGCCAATCTCAAACTCAAGTTTCCATGTCTAAACTCGAGTCAAATTATATTTAAATAACTTGACTTGCTCTTTGTCAAGTGCAAACTCGAGTTTGTCTTTAACAGTAAAAATCTAGTTAAGTTTGAATAAGTTTAAAGCATTTTTAACTTATCCAAGACAAACATCATTCAATTTTACAATTGTCAGTTATCATCAAAACAAATAGAAAACTAACATTATGAAGGTCCGACGATGTTACGATGGGTTATGACCAATGAAGTGGTACGTGGGGAAGACAAATCATTTAATTTGAAAGTGTTACATGATGTTTGTTTTTAAATAACATTATGTTTTGTCTTCGCTGATATAAGAGGTTGAAATTCGAATCGTTTGTAAGTGTTACATGGTTGATGTTTCGAAAGAATCATCACTTTGTCCCTAAATAAATGACAACTAGCTATTAACTACAATTGTTATTTTTGTGTTTATGCGAATTCTGCCTCACAATACATGACAGTGCACATAATTAATCGTTAAGTTTAAGCATTATATATCCTTGCGCGACCTCCGTCTCGTCATACATGACATTTATTAATTGTAATTGTTATATATTATGCATTATAAATGCTCAAATTTGTAGTCGTGATAATAGCTAGGGCGAAATCGATACAATTTGAAAACTGCCAATGAGACATTTGTCCAACCATTAAAAAAAAAAACGTATGAGTCAAAATTAAGATTTTTGGATAACTTGTGAGGCAAAAATGGATCTTAACCCATAACTAAATTAACTAGGAAATGTTAGTTGTGTGAATAATCAAGTCAACATATTTAGGTATATTTATGTCCACTATTATTTTTCACAAACCAAGTTGTCTTAAATGACTAATTGAGTTTTGTTATTTGTTCTTCAGTGGTAATAGTTATAATATTCAATGCGTGCCCATCTACTTGCATATAATTTTTAATTTTAATTATTTCAAATAAACACATTTGAACCATTTTGAAGACGTAATTATGTGACAAATGAAATTAAAAGATAAATTAGACTTTTTTAACTATGTAATGGGGTGGTAATAAATATTCATAGGGGAAAGTATGAATGAGGATTACCAATTTTTTTGGGTAACCATCATTACCATGATAAACCCCATTACCACACTACAAAGCAACAAAAACTCTTATTTTAGTAATACAATCATGATTATCATTGGAGGCATGCAATGCAGTTGAATCAAACGGGCTCATAGAATTGTTGTTGTTGTTGAATATGATAAATTATGAATTTTGATGCATTAAATTTCAATTATTTGGATTTAAAATATATTTAAATTAAATTTTATCATTTTTATAATATACCTATTTAATCATATATTTTTAATAGTTATTTATTAATAAAAGTAACTCTTATGAGTTTAAGAAAACTTATAATTAGGAAATTAATATTCAATAAGCCAACTAACTGGATATAAATCTTACAGATTACAACACTAGGCCTTTTCGTTTTTATTGTTACACTTGCAACTTAAAAACAGATGCATAATGTTATTATTTGGTTGTAACTCACAACTATATTAAAGTTTAAAGTACAATCATATGTCACAATGAAAGCTATTCATCAAAGGTTTCTTAACAACATGAAACACACATAACAGACACACAACTATTTTTACAATATGTTGTCTTCTCACAATTCACTAAATTTAAGATAACAAAAGGACATCCAATAGGTAGCTTCAAAGTTCTTAACCATGCGTAACTGCAACAAAGCTCCTTATTCCTTGAAGTAGAATTCAATATCTGAATGAGAGGAACGCTTAGAGGAGTGATAGCTATGTCACGTGCGTCCAGTAGACAAGACATATTGAAAAAAAAAAAGAAAGATAAAACATAATCAGCTAAGAACGTAACGTTTTAAGCAAGTAGAAGATAACAAGAAAAAGAAAATGAAACCTCATGTAAATTATAATACTTGAAAAAGAAAGGTGGAGTAAATTTATCACCTTAAGAGAAATTTTTTTAATTAATATTCACCTAAAGCTTTTGAAACACAGGACCAAGGCAACATAAATTTGATCTACCAAGTGATCAAACCATTGGAAAAATTTGTGTCTCCATGCTCTGATGAGGAATAGAGAACCACAAACTCCCCAGAAGCCCATTGCAAATCCAACTCCCATACCAAGATACAATGACTTTAGAAAGTTGTCATCTTCTTTTCCTTTAGCTAGCTTTGAGTCATCATGAGTATCTTCTTTTTTGTGGCACTTTCTTGGAAGAGGATCTCCACAAAGTTCATGATTGCCAACAAAACTCCAAGAATCAAAAGTTTGAATTTGGGTTCCCAATGGAATTTGCCCAATGAAATTGTTGTAGGAAAGGTTCAAATAAGCGAGAAAAGACAAATTAGAGATGGTGGAAGGAATTTCTCCAAAAAGTCTATTGTAGCTGAGATCGATAGATTCCATACTTGTCACATCTCCAATTTCTTTAGGAATTTTTCCAGTCAATTGGTTTCGAGACAAATTCAAGGTCTGTATTTGACTAGTACTAAATAGTTCTTTAGGAATTTCTCCAGACAACATATTACTAGAAAGATCAATAACGCCACCTCGAGGATCTACAGCACGACCAAATGAGTAGTTTAATTCTCTTCCTTTAGTAAATACTTCCATCATTTCACGGGCCCAATATGACCAAGAATTTGGAGGCGTGAGGTTATATAGACAATGGGGTATGGATCCAAAAAGCTTATTTTCAGCAAGATCAAGTATTGTCAAAGAAGAAAGGTTGCACAATTGAGATGGAATATTGCCTATAAATTGATTGTTCCTCAATGTAAGAACTACCAAATTTTGAGCCATGGGATTTGGCAAACTTCCAGAAAATTCATTACCCTCTAGATCAAGCCTATTCAAATTTGTCCAATTTAAGAGGTCTAATGAAAATTTTCCAGGGAGATTGTTATCACGCAAAACCAATACCTCAAGATTCAATGAGGCCATGGAGGGAGGGAGCTTACCAGTTAGCTTATTACTCCGCAAGTCAAGGTAACTTAGTTGTTTCCAATTTGCCCAACAGTCAGGAAGTATCCCACTTAAATGATTGTATGATAAGTCCAAGACAGACATGTTTTCCCCATTACTCTGTGGAAGACACAATAATGGGGAAATAGATCCTGAAAAGGAGTTGTGAGATGCAAGAAATTCGGAGACATTTGCTGATATGTGTGGGAGGCCTCCACTGAAATTATTATACTCTAAATCTACAAATTGTGAGTTTAGTGTCACA
Source organism: Acacia crassicarpa (assembly GCA_034222035.1). Classification (NCBI taxonomy): domain Eukaryota; kingdom Viridiplantae; phylum Streptophyta; class Magnoliopsida; order Fabales; family Fabaceae; genus Acacia; species Acacia crassicarpa. The sequence continues at coordinate 21,487,848 of JAWXYG010000004.1, forward strand.
TTGGATATGTCTCCACTAATGAAGTTGTTCGATACGTCAACATAATTAATTCTTGCTATAAAGCTCCCAAATATATCTGCATTAATGTTTGAAATCATTGATCTAGAAAGACGCAGCTCTTCTAGGGAACTTTGTGTGTATAGCCATGCAAGAAAATTGAGACCTAAGCTTGTATTTTCTGAAGCAAAATATTCGAGTTGAAATGGTGGGACCCAATTAGGATCAAAGTCAAATATGAAACCAGTTGAACTCAAATCCAATTCTGTTAAGTTTGATAGATTGGCAAAATTCCTCTGTGAAAGGACACTCACCCAAGAGTTGTATTCAATGTGTAAATCACTCAACTTATGGAGTTGTCCAAGGCTTTCTGGAAGGTTTCCACAGAAATAATTGTTGGACAAATCCAATGAATTTAAGGAAGAAAGGTTTCCAACAAGTGATGGAATTGATCCTTCAAATTTATTAAAGGATAATGATAAATAATTTAGGTTTGGAAGCTTGAACAAGGCTAATAATCCACCATAGAAATTGTTGAAACCAAGGTCAATAGAAGAGATGTTTTTGGTGACATTAAAGAATGAATCAGGTAATTTTGAGATGAGATTGTTGCTACTAAGATCAAGAGTTTTAAGAGATGTAAAATTGACATAGTTGTAGGATGGAAAATCTCTCAACCCACATCCTGACAAGTATAACTCAGACAGTGAAGGAAGCGTAGCTATATAGTGGAGCCATTTGGGTTCACTTCCAATATCATTGCCACCAAGGTTAAGATATGTTACTGAGGAAAGTTGAGAAAGCCAACGGAGATCATTTAGTGACATAAAATTATTTGAAAAGTCAAGGTGATGTGGAGGAGTAGAAAAATTTGTTGATGGAGTATAAGAGGTGGCGATTGATTGGTTGTTTGATATGTCTCTATGTAAAGGAAACTTAGAGACTTGGCATGGTGGAATACACACACTTGTGAATTGATTATTGCTCAGATCCAAATAGTTGAGCGATTCAAGTTGAAGTAGAGAGAGATTAATCACACCTTGCAATCCACCAGCGTTTAATCGACCAGCGTCACGAGCTAGTAATCCACGAGCACGATTGGCTAGATCAAGCTTTGTAACTCTGCCAGTGATGTTGTTACAATGGACTCCCTCCCACAAACAGCAATCTTCTTGACTGGTCCATGAAGAGAGTCGGTTTGTAGAATTCACGACTCCTTGTTTGAAGATCAAAAGTATGTTTTGATCATTCTCATCGCACAGAACCTCCTTGCCTCCTATAGTAGTGCATATGGTTTTGTCGAATGTTGTTGCAAATAGCAAGAGCAGTAAAAGGAATGAAATTTGTGAAGGGATGCTCCTCATCGTGTTTTGATTTGAGTAGAATGATATCCTCAAAGTCTATACAGAGTATATTTAACCATACAGAGTATATATAAAGTCTTCCTCCCAGTTTACCAATAACAATATTTATATTTTTCAATTTCCACGACCAGTTGATTAATCGTTTGAACTTTGAACGTATGAGGAAGCATTTATTAGATATGGAGTATTTTTATGTGTTTGAATTAGTTAACTTTTAACTACAGGAAGTGATTGTTTTCTCAAACGGAGAGTGTTTTGTTTAGCGATTAAAAAGTTATTTGAGATGGAAAATGACTAAAAATTGCATGAGTCTTATTGACTAAAAATGAAAAATAAATGTGTTTATTATTTAAAAATATATTTACATTTAAATATACATATATTAATTCAATATAAAGAGTTTACATAGAAGGATTTAAATTTTAGAGGTATAATCCCAAATTATGTTTTTGGAAGAAAGAGAAAGAACATATATATATATATATATATATATATATAAAGATTTAATATTTCTGCTTTTACTGTAGAAATATTTTTTCTGCTACACTCACATAAAAGTGAATGGGTTCCACTAATATTTTATCTCTTTTCTCTTTACAATGGGACCCACTCATTTTTATGTGAGTGTAAGAGAAAAAATTTCTGCAATAAAAGCATAAACATTAAACCCTATATATAAATATAGAAATTGTTAAAAAGAAAAAAGGGAAAAGAAAAGAAAAGAATTTTTAAAAAGATACTCGGTGGTGGGGGCCATGCTCAGAGCTTAGAGGAAAACATAATTCTTGGTGGCATGGCCCATGTCAAAAAACTCTCACTTCAAAAGTTGAGAACTTTTTCCTAAAAGCTATCCCGTGGAGCAAACGGAGTTTCTTTTTTTCTCTTTTTTTGAAAGGTCAATGGTATAAAAATCACCTCAAACACCTTCCATCGGGCTTTTCCACTGTTGAGTGTTTTACTGGGCTTTTTTCGGATGAAAAGCTGTCCAAACGAGGGCTCCAAACAGGCTCCCTATTGGAACGGAATGTTTGTTAATTAGGCATGGAAATAGGTCAAGCCAGGTTAGGCTTTGGCTAAATAGGCCTGAGCCTGTAATGGCGATAAAAGGCCTGAGCCTGAATGCAGGCTTTTTTTTAGGCTCAGGTCTGAGCCTTCATAAGGCCTAGTCAGGCCTGAAGCCTTTTTAAAGGCCTACTTACAATGTAAGCCTTTAAAAAGGCCTCTATGTAAGCCTTTTTTACAGGCCTTGAAGGCTATAAAAAGGCTTTACTTACTTTAAACCTATCAAAATCTATATAAATATGAGAATGAAAAAATAAATACTATATTATTTATATGGTACAAATATAAATATATTTATTTAATGTAAAAATAGGCCTGACCTATTTACACAGATAAGCCTTTAAATAGGTCTTGGCCTGGCCTTTTTGACAAACAGGCCAGGCCTGATCAGGCCCTAAATAGGCCAGGCAGTAGGTCGCCTGATAAGGGCCTGACCTATTCCCACCCCTATTATTAATTGATACTCTTCAGAATGCTGAACATGAATGGGGTGTACGGGCTAGTGAGATTCTCTTTCGTTTTTTTTTTTTTTTTAAATTGTGGGACCAATGACTTAAAAAATGTTTCTATTTCAGGACTGGGGCCGAAAATTTTAGGGAAAGTAATATTTAGATCCCAAGAAACATACAAAATATCAAAAAAAGTATTAATTTAAAATCACATATAAAAAAAGTACCTAGGACATTTTTAATATCATTTGTATTGATAACTGGAAGTGCTATATTGACAATAAAAATTTAAAAACCTGGTCATTCACAACAAGAAAAAACTAGATTCACAACAGGAAATACTATATTCACAATAAAATTTAAACACCTGAATTTTATTTCAAATTCATGTCCCTAAGCATACGGAGGCTTAGATGGAACCCAATGAACATTACACAGAAATACCAATAGGGATATATATATATATGTATGTATATCAATCAAAGATGACCGGAGAAAATTAGTATAGTATATAAAGATTTTGACTGGGGCCAGAAAATATTAATTTTTCACATCAGAGATGGTGGGAAATAATTAGCTAGTATGATATATGTGATAACCTCAATAGAAAGAGGAAAAAAAAAAGTTAAACTTTAAAAAGTAAAATAAAATAAAGTAATCTTTTAGAGACATTACAATATATATCGCATAGGAATTTACCAGTATTCCAACAAACTCATCTGATAATAGTAACTTAAATTTTTATTGAAGATTTCTTCTAGTTGGTTACTTAATCAGTCATAGAATCCATAAAATACTTTGAACTAACAATATTTATGTTCTTCAATTTCCACAACCAATTGACTAATCGTTTGAACTTTGAATGCATCATGAAGTCGTTTTCTTTTGTGGCCAAGTGCATGAAGTCTATTTAAAATAATGGTTTCGGGTGGTATTAGATATGGCATTTGTTTTTGTTTCAGATAATTACAACCTTGGGGCAAAAAAAACAAAAAAACAAAAAAGTTATGTAAGTGTTTCTTTAATTTATCACACGTTGTAACAAAATTATTAGAATCAATTGTTTTTCTGTTCATTGCAAGTATTTAAGTGTTATAGTGTCCATTCACATAATTAAGATTTTTACCTAATAAAAACTACTAATTAATTTCTATTTTATTGATGATGTTTAACGTTTTTATAATTTAATTTAGGGATAATGCTTACCTTTTAAGAAAATTAAGGGCATAAGCTTAGAAATTCATGCAGCACGCAGAAGGTGATTTGGATCAGGCTCGCCTTCATGCATATTCCAAGGATTAAAACATTCTTTAACCCCAATTTAATATAAACTTAACAGTACGTCAATGTTGATGTCGATTAGTCAAGGGGCGCGCTATTGCAATAATTTTGAGACCTGATAGACAATATTACTCTGGTAAATAGTTTAAAATAACTAGCTTTACTCTTGAAATAGTTTAGAAGCAAAAATGCTCTTCAATAATTATTAAAAAAAAAAAAGAAATTAAAGCGTATAAGAGGGGAAAAAAGGAGAAAGTAAATTACACACTCAGAAGGAAATTCATCTTATTGGGATATTGTTATACAAATAAGCACATAAAATACATAACTTCAGTTTTTCTCTTTAATAATGGATCCCACAAACTTGCCATTTTCTATTACTGATGAAATTAATTTTTGTCAATTTTGTTAAATATCATTTTCTACAGAGTTGCATAAACCAAACACATCATCTTCCTTATAGCCAAGACTTCTAATACCTCCAAGTCCTCCAATCTTTTGCAAACATTACCCTTACTAACGAAGCCAAAATTTTTGAGCAAAAATAAGATACATAATACTTACTTATGAAAAGTCTTCCTAAATTTTTGTTGGCTCATCATTGGAATTGACAAACTAGATTCCATCATTGTTCTCATTTTCAATTTCCACAACCAAACCTATTTATACATTTCAAAAAAGTAATATGAACTTTCCAACGAGTTATAAAGTCTTCATCCCAAATTAAACTCAAGTCTCAATCATAGTATGTGTTCATTGATGGATGGAACCCACACGGAGGAGCTTCTTATCTTCTTTCTTGTTTCTTGATCAGGAAAAAAAAAAAAGAAAAAAATCTTCTTTCTTGTCCATCCCACCACCATCTTCACTTACAATTGTAACTGTCACAATTTTAAGTTGGTGGGAGTTACAATAACTAGTTTAAGGTAAGATTTTCATCAATATTTAAACAAGCAAGTCATTGTGCCTCAATATAATTCACTCTGAGTGTGATTTAGTTGAAAGGAACGGTATTAGATTATGAGCAGCAACAAGCAACAACGAAAGTGTAGTGTTGGGAATATAACATTAAAGCTCATTACTTAAAATGATAAAACTTTGTTCTGCAATGTTCATTATATATTTAATAAATGAGGTATCATTTGAATACAAAACCTAACTCAAGGCATGACTATATTTTTTCAAACAAAACAAAACAGAAGGAGACAGAGCATATCAAGTGTCGGACAAAATATTATTATATCATCTTAACTGTGTTGCAAATTCCAAATTTTGAGATCTTAGGCATCAAAATTAATATCCAATATGCCAACATGTTCTTGTAAATCTTTTAGATTAGAACACTCATATGGATTTTTGTTATAACTGTCAAACTTACACCTGAAATCTTAGATACAGAGGCACCATATCTTTTTATTTGGTTCGAACCCAAAACTCAAGATTAAAGTTTAAATGACAATATCATATATCACATGCATGGAAGACTATTCATCAATGGTTTCTTGACAACATGAAACACACATATAGACTAATAATTATTATTACAAAATGTTCTCTGACAAAATGGACGAGTTTCTTATCTTCCTTTTTGACCATCTCACCAATTTTCGTTGACAATATTAACATGGAAGTCACAGTAACTTTTTAATGTAAGAATCTCTCATATCTATCATTTCATGTAAGTTGGCACATCAGATTTCATATCCGTTAGGCACCACTTCAGTTGGGGAAAGAAAGGTAATATATTTTTAAGAAAATTAATATTATTTTAAATTGGAATTACTCAATAATTAAATTGGAATTAAAATAATATTAATAATTTTCTTAAAAAATATTATCTTTCTTTCCCCCAATTGATTTGGGGCTAATGTATATGAAATTTGATGTGGCAACTTACCTGGAATGATAGATATAAGAAGTTCTTACATTACAAGACTTGTGACTTCCATGTTAATATTGTCAACAAAGATTGGTGAGATGGTCCAAACAGAAGATAAGAAGCTCCTCCCTATATCTTTTCCCTATTTTAACAGTATTTCCCTAAATTAGAAAAAAAAAATCTATAACCTCATATTTTTTATCCTCAAAGTCTTCAAATACGTACTTCCAGGTTTTCTTGTCTTCTTAATGAGGACTTGGAACAATAATACATTCATTTTCATGTCATTTTCCATATTTATTTATTTATTTCAATATCCACAACTAAATAGTTTGAACGTTTCAAAATGTAAATATCATTCAAGTAACTACAGATTTTGTTTGGGAAAATTGCAACTAAGTTGAAAGCAAGAGAAAATACAATAAAAGATCCCTTGAAATCTGAATTTTACAGTGAAGTCCCGTGGGAAATTTGTATAATATATTCTAATGTAAAAAGTCCAAAATACCCTTAATGAATACACAATCATCCTCTCTCTCTCTCTCTCTCCCTACACACACACACATTTAACCAATAGGGTTATTTTGGATTTTTTTTTCACATTTGGAATGTATTGCAAAAATGTCCTATAGGACTTCACTGCAAATTGAAGATTTCAATGAACTTTTCTATCTTATTTTCTTTTGTTTGGGACTTAGATGAATTTTCCAAAAACCAAAAAAAAAAAAAAAATCGTAGTTACGTGAGTGATATTTACATTTTGAAACGTTTAAACTATTTAGTTGTGGATATTGAATATATATATATATATATGGAAAATGATATCAAAATGAATGTATTATTGTTCCAAATTGTCATCAAGAAGACAAGAAGACTTGGAAGTATTTGAAGACTTTGAGGATAAAAAATATGAAGTTATAGATTTTTTTTAAATTTATTTTAGAACAATATTGTTAAAATAGGGAAAAGATACACGGAGAAGCTTCTTATCTTCCTTCTTGACCATCTCACCAATCTTCGTTGACAATATTAACATGGGAGTCAGAGTCACTTTTTAATGTAAGAATTTCTCATACCTATCATTTAATGTAAGTTGCTACATCAGATCCGTTAGGCATCTCATTAGTTGGGGAAAGAAAGGTAATATTTTTTTTAAGAAAATGATTAATATTATTTTAATTCCAGTTTCATTATTGAGTAAATCTTTCTAGGAAATATAACTATTCTTGTCTAGTTGCCTTGGCTATTTTGTCTCGAAAATATTTTAGGATAGAACCATCATCAGGAGGAATGAAGCATGAAATTGAATCAATGGGAAATATAACCCACGGAAGGGCAAGAGAATGCGGGTTTTTTCAGTGGGGGAAATCTGAACAACACTACAAAGATGGAGAAGACGAAGGAGATGTGAAGGGGAGATCAATGAACAAATCCTAATCCCAAATAATTTGAAAGATTTACTCAATAATTAAACTGGAATTAAAATAATATTAATCATTTTCTTTAAAAAAAAATATTACCTTTCTTTCCCCTAATTGATGTGGCGTCTAACATATATGAAATCTGATGTGACAACTAACATAGAATGATAGATATAAGAAGTTCTTACATTAAAGTGACTATGACCTCTATGTTAATATTATCAATGAAGATTGGTGAGATGGTCAAAAAAGAAGATAAGAAGCTCCCCCAAGTATCTTTTCCCTATTTTAATAGTATTTTGCTAAAAGTTTTCAACAAAAAAAAAAAAAATCTATAACCTCATATTTTATATCCTCAAAGTCTTCAAATACTTCCAAGTCTTCTTGTCTTTTTTATGACGACTTGGAACAATAATACATTCATTTTCATATCATTTTCCATATTTATTTATTTTTTTGAATATCCACAACTAAATAGTTTGAACGTTCAAAATGTAAATATCACTTAAGTAACTACAGATTTTGTTTGGGAAAATTACACCTTAGTTGAGAGCAAGAGAAATAACGATAAAAGATATCTTGAAATATGAAATTTATAGTGAAGTCTTGTGAGCCATTTATACGGCTTTTTTCCCAAAATGCCCCTAATTAAATAACTATTTACCAAAATACCCCTGTTTCCAAACTATTTCTCAATCTGCCCCTGTTTAGTCGACTAAATCATGATTTAGTCAACTAAAACGTGGGCTCAATTTTTTTTTAACTTCCCCCGCGATTTAGTCGACTAATCACTGTAGCTTAGTCGACTAAATCATTAAAAAAAAAAACAAAACAACAAAAGGTTAAAACTTCGGAAGACCATAACTTCTAGCTCGAGAGTCCGAATCAAGTGATTCTTTTTTTGATTCCACATAACTTTTTGAGACCTATGCAGTAACATAAAAATTAACTTCCAGATTTAATGAAGAGAAGGGAGAAAAAACAACTGATTCTTTATTGCGCAGAAGATACTAATAATTCATTAAATATAATCAAGTGACTCTTTTATATATATATATATATAATGAATTGTTTCCTTTTATTTGATGTTTTCTTTTTTATTAAATCACATAATATCTCCTTCACAATAAAGATAGGATATGTGTGTCTATATATTCTTAAAGAATTGTTAATAGTAACATGAGTTGTTAATATTTAATATATATATATATATATATATATATATATATATATATATGGTTGGTTATAGTATCGTCATACCCATATCTTCTCTATATTTGAGCATATAACCTGACTTTTCGCTTATATGGTATCAGAGCTGATGGATTAATGATAATATGAAACCAAAGTTTGATCCCTTTTTGTATTGATATTGTTAAAGTTTACCTTATTCTGTTCATTTTAGTGTATTATAAATTGTTGTTTGAAGATTATCTCAAGTATCCTCTGAAGTTGCAGTAATAACTGATCTTCTTCACGAGAAAGAGAGATCTTATTATTATTGTTTGTTTAGTAGTTATTAAACAGAGATTTTATTGTGTGTAATTATGAATATAATTAAAAAGTTAGAACCAAGAATGTATGAAATAGAATATGATAAGTTACCAGATAGTTCTTATTTATTGCAAGAAAAGGAAATAGAAACTTGTAATTTCACCCCTTTTATATTAGGAGGTCAAGGAGAATATTCATTTAATCAGATGAATTGGAATAACATGTATTTAATGAAACAATTAGGAAGTTATATAAATTTAAATATAGAAGATTTATTACAAATATTTAATTTAGATGAAATAATAAGACATTTACCAGAAGAAACTAAAGAAATTTTAGAAAAAGAAGATATTAGAAATAAAAGAGATAGATTAAGAGAATTAGCAAAACCATTAGAACAAAAAATATATGAAATAAAAACAGAAATTAGGCAAAATACAAAAGATTTAAAAGAAGTGAAAAATGATATTAAAGGAATAAAAAAGGCTTTAGGAATACAAGAAAAATTAGAACCAGTAATTAATAATCCTCAGATAAATATGATGAGATCTTTATATGAATGGGAAAATTCAGATACAACTGTAAAAAATGTATTAAACCAAAATTTAAATACAAATGTAGAACAAACTAGAATTATAACAGAAGAAATTAAGAAAGGACAAAGTGTAATTAACGATAATTTAATTACAATCTATGAAACTGTTAATAAAAATAAAACAGATATAGTAGATGGTTTAAGAAAATTAGAACAATTTTATAAAAACAAAGGAAAAAACATACAAGATGAATATAAAACGCAATATAAGAGTGAGCAAGTATTAAGAAATGTAGAAACAAGAGATAAATTATTAGAAATAATGGAAACAAAAGATAGATCTGAAGAATTAATGAGAATATTTAATAATGCTGAAATCAGAAGATTAAATATGATGGAAACCATTAATGAAAACTCAGATTCAGAATCAGAAGATGATATCGAAAGATTTATGAGTCAAAATGAGACAAATTTAGATGAAATAACCCAAGAATTAAAAAATCTAAAAATAATAGATGAAAATCAAATTAATATGCAATCAGTTCAATCAGAAGTACAACAAGATCAGCAACAACAACCACAACAAGAATAAGAAACATCAACATCTAGAAATCACATAGATCCACCTGAAATACAAAGAAGAGCAAGAGAACAAGAAATGAGAAGACAAAGAAATTTAGTAAGAGACGATTTAAGTAATATTTCAAGAACAGTTTTTGATATTAGTTATAATAAACCCAAACCAACTGGAAAAGAATTTATACCCCCTCCACTAGAACAATATGAAACTAGACAAATCCCAAATTCTGGAATATGGTTAGATTTAGATTGTAATCTAGATAATGGAAGAAGAATAGAAGAATGGAAAAAATCACAATTAATAGCTTTAATAAATAGAAGAATTGACCCAGAAGCAATTAACATGGTAATAGAAGCAAGTTTTGTAGGAAATGTTTTGCAATGGTGGAAAGGAAGAACAATGGAATTTAGAATAGAAGTAAGAAGATTGGAAGAAACAGCTTATGAAAAAACAGAAGTAATATATACATCAATATTATCAAAATATGAATATGTTCTAAAAAACGAATTTGTAGGAATAAATGTTCCAAGTCTAGAATATTCACAGATTTTAAGAGCAATCAGATATTTATATGAAATAGAAATTTGTAGTTTAGATCCAACACATATAAATCAATATATTTGCGAATATAAAAAATATTTTTATGAAGCAAGAATAGTAGAACCTGAAAAACAAAAATTTTATTTAGATATGTTTTATAGAAAATTACCAAGATTAATCTCAGAAGATTTAGTAGAAGTCTATACACAATTAATGGAAAATGAAAATGACCCAAATTTTGTAAGAGTAATAGATACAATGGGAAGAAGAGAAGAATATTTAAGAAAATATTTGTCAGATAGATGTAAGAAAGCATGGAAAAACATTAAATATTATAAATTAAATAAATTCATGGTAAAGTGTTCAGAATTAGAAAAACCACATAAATGGGGATGTAATGAACATAGATGGTTATCAAAAAATAGAAAGAAAAGAAGAGTATATAAATTTAGGAAATATCCAAAGAAGAAATTTTTTAGGAAATATAATGTTAAAAATCAAAGAAAATTTAAACCACATAAATATTTCAAAAGAAGAAAAAATATTAAGAATAATAAAAGTAAGAAACCTTATAAATGCAGATGTTATAATTGCGGAGATTTAGGACATATCGCAACAAACTATGATAAACCAAAATCTAAAAAGAAAATGAATATCTTAGAAAAAGCTGAAGAATTAGAATTAGAACCCTTAGATATAGATTTAATGGAATTTGATGAACCCATAGAAAATGAATTAGAAATATATAAATTAACATATGAATATGAAATAGAAGAATCTGAAGAAATGGAAATGGAATCAGAAAGTTCAGAAGATGAAAATGATATAGAAAAAGAGTATATAGATCAAAGTAAAAATTATATAAATATGATGAATGCAGAAGAAATAGAAAATAATGAAATTACTAATAACCAAGAATTTCAAGAATATGAAGAATATATAAATACTGAAGAAAGTTTAAAAGAAAGAAGAATAACATTTAATAAAGAACAATATGATAAAATAAAAGAAAAACATTTAGATATGACAGTTAATAGTATAAAAGATGAAAAATTCTTAGATAAAGTAAGTAAAATATTGAAAAACAAGAAAAAAGAAAAATCTCAATGTGTAGTATTAGAAAAGAAATATCCAATAGAATCAACTTTAACTGAAGGAGTATTGAGAATACCTTTAATAAGCAAAGCTTTAATTGAACATGAAATTTCAAAAATACCTTTTAAAGATGAAATATCTGAAATATATATTGCAGGAGTGCAAGTTATGGTAAAAGCTTATTTTCAAAGTGGAATAGATTCACCATTAGAATTGTTAATAACAGATGGAAGAATAATTAGTAATGTTGAAGATAGTATATTAAGAATGATAGCAGGAAATCTAATATATCAGAAATTAAAATTCACTTTAAATACAAATTTTGCAATTAGTAGAGCGGAAGAAAACATGGATAAATCAATATTAGTATATCATAATTTACACAATGTAAGATTACAACCAGGATCTAGAAGCATAAGTATAACAGCAATGTTAGGACTAGTGTTTACAAATGAACATAAAATTTATAATAAAAATAAAGGAAAAATTACAATTGATAAATATTTTATGCCTGTAATAAAAGAAATTAAAACTGATCCAAAACAAATTACTATACCTGAAATGTTAAGATTGGAATTAGACAATACTAGAAATTATTATGAAAATACCCCTAGAAGAATGATAACTAATAACACATTAGGACAAAGATTTTTAAGAGTAAGTACATCAGAAAATCCAATATTAAATATAAATATAAATCCAAGAAGAAGCTTAGAATATAATAGACCATTATCAAGTAATACTTTAAATAGAAATTTAAGTCTTAGAACAATTGATACATCACAAGAAGTTATAGATAATTTTAATCAGAGAAATTCATTAGCAGAAAGACCAATAAGTTCAAGTTTAAGAGAAATTAGACCACAAGATGAAAATTATATAAGATTAGAAGTAAAATCAGATACATCATGGAAAGAGATTATAGGAAAAGTAAATGAACATATAGAAAGAAGTGAAATAGACATAGCATTTACGGAAGATAATCTAATATTAGAAGGAAATCAAACAAAATCTAATGTTGTTTTGAGATTTAATAACAGAGATACAATTAATTTAAACTTTTTAGTGAGAGAGAATTTATCACCAAACTATAAGATAATTTTAGGAAAAGATTTTTTAGAATTAGTAAAACCATATAGAATTCAAGATACAAGAATAATGATAAACCTAAATCATCAAACAATTATAATACCAAAATTATCATGATTTATGAAGATATAACACTTGATTGGGATGAAAATAGAAATAAAATAATATTTTTATATAAAAGATATAATCAAACATTTGAAATAAATGAAACTACATTAGTACCACATGTAGACATAAATTTATTAAGAACATTAATACATAAAATAAAAAGAAAAATTCAGAAATATAAAGGAGTATTAACACCTAGAAATCTTAATCATTACCCAGATTTTTATAATCATATTAAAATGAGAATAAATGAATTTAAATCTGTACAACATCACTTAAAACAAAGATTGGAAATATTGTCTAGGATATGATAAGAAAAAAGCGGACTAGTATCTTTGAGAGAAGAATAATAGTTGGAAGACCAGAAAAACAAGTAATAATATCACAAATATATTACAAATATAATGATAAATTAACCAAAGTCTTAGGATCAGATAAATCAATGATGAGATATTTAATAAAAGAAGTAAATAAAGCAAATGAGGAGAGAAAAGTTTTCATAAAAAAACCAGATTTACAAATTAGATTCCCAGGAATTCATAACTTTGTTATAAAACATGTTAGAATAAATATGCATCATAGAGAATTATGTAAAAATAATATGAAAAAGAGATTGGAAATATTATCTAGAATATGAGTGAAAGACCATTATATTATATATTAATAAAATTTAATTATGAAAGATACAGAGCTAGAAAATATCATGCATTAGTTGATACAGGAGCAAATTTAACAGTAGCAAAATATAATGTTTTACCACCTGAAATGTGGAAAAGAAAAAATAGAGTTATTAGAATGGAATCAGCAGGAAGAGAAATACATATGTTAGAATTAGAAGCAAGAAATGTAATGATACAAATAGGAAATTATGAATTGAAAATTGAAGAATTAAATCAATATAATGAACCTCAATGTGATATAATATTAGGATTAGACTTTTTAGAAAAATATTATCCTTTTACTTTTATAGAAAAAGCTTTAGTTTTAACAACACCCTGTAAACATCAAGCTATAGGAGTAAGAATAACGAGTCCATATAAAAGAAAAGATGAAAAGTTTCAGAAGAAAAAACATAAAGAAGAAGTACAATTTTTACAAAATAATGAACCAGTAAAAATAGAACACATGTTAGCAACATTAACAATTAGAGAAGAAAAATCTATAGAACAAAGAATATTAGAAAATTTTAGTGAAAATCTTTTAATACATTGGGAAAAATCTAAACCGATGGCCAAAATAGAATTGAAAGATTATAGTAAAGAAATAAACTATAAACCTTACCCATGGACAGCTGAAGATAAAGATGAATTTGTAATGCATATAAATGAAATGAAAAAATATGATTTAATAAGAGAAAGTAGATCTGAATATTCATCACCAGCAATGATTGTTAAAAAACTTAGTGAAGAAAGAAGAGGAAAGAGTAGAATGGTAATAAATTATAAAAAATTGAATAGTATAGCAATTAGAAATAGATATCCAATACCAAAAATGGAATTATTATTTAATTTAATAAGAGGAAAGAAAGTATTTAGTAAATTTGATTGTAAATCAGGATTTTTTCAAGTAAAATTACACGAAGAGAGTAAAAAATATACAGCTTTCAGTACCTCTGAAGGTTTGTATGAATGGAATGTATTACCTATGGGATATCATAACAGTCCCAGCATATTTCAAGAATTCGTATCAAAGTTGTTATTACCTTTAAGAGATTTTGCTGTAATATATATAGATGATATTTTAATATTTTCAGAAAATGAACAAGAACATGAAAAGCATTTAAATTTATTGGTAGATTTGATTGAAGAAAAAGGTTTGAATATATCACCTAAGAAATCTATATTAAGAAAACAAGAAATACCTTTCTTAGGACAGATAATAACCACAAATGGAATAGAATTGCAAGATTACATAAGTAAAAAAGTTTTAGAATTTGACAGAATTACAAATAAGAAAGATTTACAAGCATTTTTAGGATTGATTAATCAAGTAAGGAATTATGTTCCGAATTTAGCAAAATTAACTTCAAAAATTTCTAAATTAGCAGGAGAAAAAACTGAGTGGAAATGAAATAATAAAACAAGTAAGATAATTGAACAATTAAAGAAAATTTGTCAAAAATTACCAAAATTAACAATACCTTTACATAAAAATGTAAAATGGATTATTTATACTGATGCCTCTGATCAGTATTGGGGAGCAGCATTATATCATGAAAATGAGAAAGGAGAAGAAATTATAACCAGATATGCAAGTGGAAAATTTTTAGAAACACAATGGAAATATCATTCAAATTGGAAAGAATTACTAGCGATAGTAAAGGCAGTTGAAAATTTTGAATTATTTATAGTTAATACACAATTTATAATTAGGACTGACAATACACAAGTAAAATCTTGGCTTGATAAAGGAATAAAAACTGAAAAATTGGCTAATAAAATGTTATTTAAGTGGCAAGGAGATTTGGCTTATTATGATTATATTATTGAATATGTACCAGGAAAAAATAATCTTATTGCAGATTTTATGAGCAGATGGAATCTAACGATGGATCCAATGGTTCAGGAATGAACTCTAATCAGACTTGTAATGGGTGCCAGACAGCTTTAGCAGATTTAAACATTCTAAAAATGAATGTTAGTCTGTTAAACAGTCAATGCAGTTCAACTATACAAAATATGTTAACCAGTATTGCACATTTAAATCAACAGGTTGATACTCTTTTTAAAAGAGTAGAGAAATTGGAAGGAAAAAAGAAACCTACTGAGTTTGAAACATCACTACCTTACTCTCTTGTACACACTTGTCTTGAGAAATAAAATCCAGCAGTTTAATTATTTCTTTCTTTGAGCAATACTTCAAATATCTGTGGAACAAATTTAAGGTATGTGCTTTTAACTTTCTTTAGGGATCAAATTAGGGAGTAATATTATCAGCGATTTATTAGTTATAGTCCTGTAAGACATACATGATTATTTGTTCAAATAAGGCTAAGGTTTGGTTATGATCATATAAGAGCCATAAAGTCAAGTTTTAGATTACGCCTCCAGTAGGAAACGAAGGAAGGCTGTGCTGAGTATGGTCTGAAGGAGGAAGGTCTGAGAGACATGTTACTCTCTGTAAAAGTATTCCTGTATGAAAAAGGACAGGTATCCTTCTATGACCCGGATCATATTTGGTCAACCCCTGAAGCTTGATGGTTGGTTATAGTATCGTCATACCCATATCTTCTCTATATTTGAGCATATAACCTGGCTGTTCGCTTATATATATATATATTGAAGATAAAATAAAAGGTTAGGGGTTCAATTTAGATTTTGAATTGTCCATTATATATATTGAAGATAAAATAAAAGGTTAGGGGTTCAACTTAGATTTTGAATTGTCCATATTGTACAGGAAATAATATATATATATATATATATATATATATATAAAATATTAACAACTCATGTTAATATTAACAATTCATTAAATATAATATACATGAATATAGATTTTCTTAGATTTTGAATTGTCCATATCATGTGATCCATATTGTATAGGAAATACAAATAATTAATTAAATATATATATTATATGATCCATATTGTGCAGGAGATACTCACAATTCATTATATTTATATATATATATATATATATATATATATATATATATATATTAACAGCTCTTGTTAATATTATTATTTTTTTGTTTGCCCAAACTCTTGTTAATATTAACAATTCATTAAATATATACACACACATATCCTATTTTTATTGTGCAGGAGATATTATGTGATCTAATAAAAAAGAAAACATCAAATAAAAGGAAAAAATTCATTATATATATATATATATATATATATATATATATATAAGAATCACTTGATTATATTTAATGAATTGTTAGTATCTCCTGCGCAATAAAGAATCAGTTGTTTTTCCTCCTTTCTCTTCATTAAATCTGGAAGTTAATTTTTATATTATTGCATAGATCTCAAAAAGTTATATAGAATCAAAAAAAGAATCACTTTATTCGAACTCCCAAGCCAGAAGTTATGGCCTTCCGAAGTTTTAACCTTTTGTGTTTTTTATGATTTAGTCGACTAAGCTACAGTACTTAGTCGACTAAATCGTGGGGAAAGTTAAAAAAAAAATTTGAGTCCGCGTTTTTGTCGACTAAATCATGATTTAGTCGACTAAACAAAGGCAACAGGGGCAGATTGAGAAATAGTTTGGAAATAAGGGCATTTTGATAAATAGTTATTTAATTAGGGGCATTTTGAGAAAAAAGCCCCATTTATACAATATATTCTAAATGTGAAAAGTTCAAAATACTCTTAATGAATACCCTATCATCCTTTCTTTCTCTCTCTCTCTCTCTCTCTCTCTCTCTCTATATATATATATATATATATATCTAAATAGTTAGTAGGGTTATTTTGGATTTTTTTCACATTTAGAATGTATTGCAAAATTGTCCCATGGGATTTTACTGTAAATTTGAGATTTGAAGGGACTTTTCTACCTTATTTTCTTTTGTTTAAGACTTAGGTGCAATTTTCCAAAAACAATCCATAGTTACTTGAGCGATATTTACATTTTGAAATGTTCAAACTATTTAGTTGTGGATATTAAAAACATAAATAAATATGGAAAATGATATGAAAATGAATATATTATTCAAGTCATCATCAAGATGACTTGGAAGTATTTGAAGACTTTGAGGATAAAAATTATGAGGTTATAGATTTTTTTTTTATTTTTACTAAATACTGTTAAAATAGGGAAATGATACACGGAGGAGCTTCTTATCTTCCTTCTTGACCATTTCACCGATCTTCGTTAACAATATTAACATGAAAGTCACAATCACTTTTTAATGTAAGAATTTCTGATCATATCTATCATTCATTCATTCTATATAAGTTGCCACATCAGATGCTATATCAGTTGGGGAAAGAAAGGTCATACTTTTTTAAGAAAATAAATAATATTATCTTAATTTCAGTTTAGTTATTAAGTAAATCTTTCCAGGAAATATAACCGTGCTTGTCTGGTTGCCTTGGCTATTTTGTCTCAAAAATGTTTTAGGATAGAACCATCATCACGAGACACGGAGCAAGACTGCAAGAGGATGCGAGTTTTCTTCGGTGGAGAGGAAATCCAAACAACACTACAAAGATGGAGAAGATGAAGGAGATGTGAAGGGGAGATCCGCGAACGAACCCTAATCCCAAACAATTTGAGAACGGCAAACAGCTCCTAATCGCAGAAAGATTTAATTAACTCAATAATTAAACTCTAATTAAAATAATATTAACAAGTTTCTCCAAAAAAAATATTACCTTTCTTTCCCCAAATTGATGTGGCACCTAACATATATGAAATCTGATGTGGCAACTTACATGGAATGGTAGATTTGAGAAATTCTTACATTAAAAGGTGACTGTGACTTCCATGTTAATATTGTCAATAAAGATTGGTGAGATAGTCAAGAAGGAAGATAAGAAGCTCATCCATGTATCTTTTCCCTATTTTAACAGTATTTTTCTGAAATTTTTCAAAAAAAAAAATCTATGTCATAATTTTTATCCTCAAAGTCTGCAGATACTTCCAAGTCTTCTTGATGATGACTTGGAACAATAATACATTCAATTTCATATCATTCTCCATATTTATTTATTTTTTTTAATATCCACAACTAAATAGTTTGAACATTCCAAAATGTAAATATCACTTAAGTAATTAAGTATTTTTTTTTAATTGAAAAATTGCACCTAAGTTGAAAGGAAGAGTAATTATAATAAAAAATTTCTTGAAATCTCAAATTCATAGTAAAGTTCCGTGGGACATTTGTACAATATATTCTAAATGTAACAAGTTTAAAATACCCTTAATGAATACACAAATCATCCACTCTCTCTCTCTCTATATTTAATCAATAGGGTTATTTTGGACTTTTCACTTTTGAAATGTATTGCAACTTTATTGCTTATTGAGATTTTAAGGGACTTTTTTGTGTTATTTTCTTTTATTTGGAACTTAAGTGCAATTTTTTTTTCATGGCACAATGCAAATAGACCATCCACTTAGACATTATTTACGATCTCAAGTCACTATCACGCCTCAAAGAGAAGACAACCTGAATCTCTCCAAGGAGTGTCTTAGTCTATCTTGTAAATTAAGATGGGCCACTTTCTTTTAGCCCATTTAACATGAACATCAATAATGATCTCCTTCCCTGGCCCTTGTCTTTTAAGATCGTACAAAATTAAACATTCAGTGATGCATTTAATCAGAAACTAAGATAGTGAGGATTATCGGAGAGATCAGAGATTGGCTGTTTGGCGATTGGGATGTGAAGCTATATTACACGCCAAGGGACAACATTGTTTGTGCTGACTATTTAGCAAAGGAAGGACATGATGTTCCTGTTGAGATGGATGTGGTTTTTAGTCCAATAATTCCTATGGGGTGCCGGGATATGGTGTTGAAAGACTAGATGGTCTGTGGGTCTTAGTATTTTGTTTTTTGTGATGTATTTAAGGTTAGATTTTTATGGTCTAGTTCTATCTTCATTGTCTCAAGCCACGGCTTGCCTTTGTACAAAAAAAAAAAAAAAAAAAAAAAAAAAAACTAAGATAGTGAGGAATTAGCCCAAGACCTTGGGAAACTTGAACATCTTTTTATAAACCCAAAGAACCATCGGGAAGACTAATCCAAGATCCAGTCCAACTAAAAGCTTTCATGATCATTGAGGAGCTATCCGAGTTCTTGTAAAGGTTTTAATGATGGGGTGAAAATGAAAAATACTATTCTCTCTGGTCCTAATTATAGGAGCTATTTACTAGAATTTGGAGAAATTAAGGGGAGAAGTTAAATTAATTAATTATAATTATTTTCCAAAAATACCATCTGAAAATTAAAATTAGTTGAATTGTAAACCACGTACAGTACTACTCTCACGATTTATCTGAGCCTAACACTCCGTCTTCGGTTAGAGGGTGAGCCCCATGTGTATCATAGTGTCAATGGGATGTCATTTCATGTAATAGGCAGGTGGCTTCTCCCGTGTGGTTTGATGTTTCTTTATATTTATATATAACACACACACACATATATATTAAAAAATAATAATAATAATAATTTTTTGTTCATCCTAATTAGTTCTTTAACCTATTTGTTATTTCTTAAAGATCCTAAAATAATTTTTAAAGATCATAAGGTTTTTTTTCAATATTATTTAGTATATTGACGTATCTTGTTAGTACCAGTTAGTCCCATGAAATATATTTTTTAAGATCCTAAAATAATTTTTCAAGATTATAAAATATTTTTTTTCAGTACGAGTTAGCATCCTAAAGCATCTTTTTAGTACCTAAAATATTTAATAAAAAATAAAGTAGAATATCTCATTTGATAAAATATAAGTGTGTTATTAAATTAATTATTGTGGAAGAAGTATTAGTAGGGGTGATATGGGAAAAATATGACAAAAATTGCTCAAAATTATTTTATAAAAAAGATAATTGAGGTGTATATGACATCAATGAGTTGCAAACATTATTTACTTTGTTAAATATATAGGTGTATTATAAAATTATTATTGTCTTTAATTATTATTGAGAAAGTATAAATAGGGGTATTATAGGAAAAAATTGACAAAAGTTAAAACTTGCTCTTCTAATCAGGACCAAAACCAATTCCAAAAAGTGTTCCTATAATTAGGACCGGAGGGAGCATATCATAAATAAAATACTTGAAATATAATATAGACCTAATATACAAAAATTAAAATTGAAAGAAATCTATCACATAATAGCCCCACTTGCATTGGGCTTGTGCGGCCCTAATCTACAAAGAATGAATTATGTATATTTCAACAAATTACTCCCTCCGATCTATAATATAAGGTATATTTAGGTAGTTAATTTTTATCATAAATATAAAACATAGTTTTTATATTCGTTAACAATAATTAAGGAAGATAGTGAATACAAAAATTAGGGAAGATAATAACTAAGATGTTTTAGAAAATATATCTTAAATTAACTTATTCAACCAACTTTTTTAATCTATATAAATTAGGCAAATATATTTTATATTTATGACCGGAGGAGTATTAACTAGATTTTTAAAATACAAATAATGAAATACAATAGAATAAAAAAAAATAGCTTATTAAGCTTGTATATACAATAAGATATCTTCTTATATTTTGTTTACGTACGACAATTCAAACTTAAAAGTTAAGGATCAAATGCAAGCTAAAATTATGTGAAACTACTATATATTGAGATCAAAAGATAAATAGGTTATATATAATAAGTTTCTCTCATGCGCATTGGTTTATTTGTGCATAGTCCAAATATTAAAATAAGTCGTAGACAAAGAAAAATATCTCCTTATATATATTTTTTTAAAAAAAAATTAGGGGGGGTCACCCCTACCCCTCTAAATCCACCCTTACCAAAGAAAATAGATAATACAAACTTTATGCCACATTGTGACAAGTTAGCTTTTCCACTTTTTTTTTTTAATTATTCAAGATATCCCTTCTCGGTTAAAAGGTTTTCGACTCTTCCAACAATTATTCTTTCTGGAATCTGAGCTCACCACCTCAACCAATAACTAAAAATAGAATTCAATAAATGGCCAAAATAAGATAGAATTGTATCAAAAGGTTATCCCACCCTAAAAAAAAATACAACCCCACATGTCATCATAAATAGGCATATTATTCTAAAAATCAAACGTAGTCTAGAGGATGAACCTTGGCCAAAAAAAAGAGAGAGAAAGAACCACTGATTTCATAACATGTGAATAACATAACTTGCTCAGTTGCTATAAATTATATATCACATGTTTATCTTTGAGATTAATGTAAACCGAACAGATTTTGAATAGCTTGTCTAGAATAACTAAGATATGTATGATACATCAATGCCTCTGTTCTTCCAAATAGTGTATGGCAAATTGGAATAGAGCAACAAAAATGTCAGAGATCAAATTCATGACCGGAAACCTTTCCAAATCCTATCATTCTATAACATACATTTTGTTCGGTGACAAATGGGAAATAGAGAGAAGTGCCATTCTATAAGATTAACCGTACCATTGAATTAACAACATAGGATCTTCCTAGAGAGACGCATCATAGAGGTAAAATATTACAGTGCTTGATTACCTTAAATATCAACCATACTTTGAATTGAGATCCAAGATTCCTACACGAATAAAATTGTAAACAATTACAAGCATTTTAAATGTAGGAAATAGAGATCCAAGATTCCTACAAGCATTTTAAAATTGTAAACAATTACAAGCATTTTGGATCTTGTTCTCGACTTTCTCTTACCAATTGCAGGATAACTTCAGTACCTCAACACTCAAAATTACATGACACGATAGGTTATATATATAAAAACATGAAATCCAATTACAATTAAGTTAAAATGTATTCCTTCAGTATTATATATCAATCATGCTTTAATTAATCAGAAGCCAGAAATACAATCTTCTATTGAGGTGAGCAATGTAAATCTTCAAAACTTGCGTTTTGAGCAGGTTCATCTAGATCAGCTGACTGAAGCTTTCGACTCCACTCGACAGTCTCGACAATGCAGGGACTCAGGCACAGATACTGCGCCGCGAGAGGACGAGCTTGGACTTTGTGGAGCTTGATTCGGAACACTGGAAGGAGGGAAAGATGCCACGGCTCAAATCCACCATCTTCTTACCACCGCCGTCGGTGTTGAAACCCCGACATTACAGTGGAGGCCGCGAGCTCAGAATCGAAAGGAGGGAGTGAGAAGCGCCGCGGAACCAGAGAAGTTGAGAGCTCAGAATCCGATCGAACCAGATTACCCGACCTTCGTGACTCCTCCAGCGACCTTCCCTCTGCTTTACACCACCACTGTGCACCGTTAGGAATCTCA
The DNA here is from genome assembly GCA_034222035.1 of Acacia crassicarpa. Classification (NCBI taxonomy): domain Eukaryota; kingdom Viridiplantae; phylum Streptophyta; class Magnoliopsida; order Fabales; family Fabaceae; genus Acacia; species Acacia crassicarpa. Next base: position 21,510,665 of record JAWXYG010000004.1, read on the forward strand.
GATTACCCGACCTTCGTGACTCCTCCAGCGACCTTTCCTCTGCTTTACACCACCACTGTGCACCGTTAGGAATCTCAGAGCTCAGAAATGTCGCGCCGATGAGAGGACAAGGAACCAGAGCTAGAGACCGGAGAAGCTGCAAAAATCTCCATCGGACTTCCACCTTTTTCTCTTCACTCTCATGCTCTCATCCACACCGCCGGCCACCTCTTCTGTACTTTCGTCAGGATTCTCGTTCTTGCTTCACCACACACAGCACCACGGTCCTTCCCTGCTTTCCTCTTCCCTTGGAATTCGGCCAACACCTAATTCCTCCATGGAGATTTCAGTTCCACAGCTCCGACTGGGTGATTTAATGGTGACATGTAGCTAATATTGTTGCTGCTTGGTGAAGGGGATTTGTGGCTGGAGCATTTTATGCTTCAACATGAGTTCTTTAATTCAATTTTATGTTCGGATCATATATTTGATTTTCATGTTGAAGTTTATTATTATTTAGTTGTTAGACTTGGATAATTAAAGATATGTTTTGCATGTGAATTGATCAGTGAAATTTTAATGGGATGATTTATCTCAATGTTGACATTTATATTTGTCTATTGATGAAATTATGTTTGTCGTCATGCTTATCATTGGTAATTATGGTTGATTTTATATCTTCAATGATTTCTTAAAATATTTTAATTGAGAAAAACAATTTACATTATTTAATTTTAATTACAGAATAAGTGTTTATAAACCTAGTGGTTAACTATATTTGTAGAAGTCACTATTAATTGGAAATATGACTTTTTCATTATCAAGATGACTTCTTTTAATCCAAAACATTTTTCATTATTTTTTCAAAAATACCACAAAGAATATATATATATATATATATAGAGAGAGAGAGAGAGAGAGAGAGCTTTATTTTCATGAATTTTAGTTTAGAAAAAACTAATTTCAAAACCATTTTTTTCTAACCATATTTTGAACACTTGGTTTAATTTAGGGAGTTCAAAATAAAAGACTTCTAATAATGATTAGAGAATTATCATGAATTATTTGTATTATATTGCATTCTAATTCATAGTAAAATTTGTTACGAGACTGCTATGCTAAGGTTCTTATCAAACATGACCCCGAAATTTGTAATTTAATTCGTGGTGAGGGGGTGATGACCCTGAATTTGAGTGTAAATTGCTGGCTTTCCATGTCCTTTCTTTAGGTTTACATATGGAATAAAGACTCACAGGATTTAATAAAGGCACTGCTTTGCCACTTTGAAGCTGTGAACTATGTGAGCTCGAATCCTACTAATCCTCAAATGTTGGCATCAGCTAGTGATGATTAGTGTGGTGAAGTTAGCATCAAAATTGTTTGACAATCACCCAAATTTGTGAAAAATCAGCTAAGTAGTTAACTAATAACTAGTTCAACGAAATACTACTGCTAGAAAATTATTTTGTTTAAACCAACATTTCCTTCGGCCCTTTCTATTTGAAAAATTCAAAAAAAAAAAAAATTCAATATTTACCAAACTATATCTCATAGTCTTGGTGGTTTCAAATTAATACTCTTAACATATGGCTTATTTCATAGTCTTAATCATTTTTAAATCTTCGTACATAAGGCTTATTTCTCTTTCTTATTCACCTTTAAAGAATTGGGTTTATGCTATGAAATTTGCAGTTATGTTGGATATGCTTTTATTGTTAGGGAGTCTAAGTCTGCGGAGATGGTTTCTATATCTCACTCATCTTCATTTCTACTCTTTCGTTTTTTAATACAAGGCATGGTTGACTTTTTAAAAATATTAAAAAAACTAAATAAATTACTTAATTATAATATATGTTGTGTATTATTAAATTATATATTATTTATTTGTCAAATAAATTAGTTTATAGAAAAACGATAAATGTAAATAGTTTAAAATAATTTATTTAGTTTCCATAATTGAATCTTATATTAGTGATGTATTCAATTAGTTCAAATTAATGCTTGTGCTACTCAAAGTTTTCAGCCGGGTATGAGAATTACTGCACTAAATAAAATACAATATATAGGCCTAGGAATTAAATGGGTTGATGTGAAGTCCACTCAAATAAAAACAGAGTAGCTCAGGATCTGGTTTGAGCACCCTCTGTTTATTCAAACAAAAGAGATCAACTTGGGGTCTCTTTAGATTTCCGTCCTTACACTTTTAACTGTGTTTTGTGGCTTTAACTTATTCTAGCTATGTAGTTTATGTAAGAGTATTTGGCATTGTGTATATTGGTGAATGACAGAGACACAAGTCTTAGTTCTACTGTGGGAAAGTGGACCAGATCCTGATATTGTAACTGTATGCTAATAAATGTGGTAGTTTGATTATTGATTTCAATTTATAAATTTCTCATTATTATCATCCTATCTAAAAAAATAAATTAATAGGGGAATGTTAAATATGAGTGAATAACCAAGTTGAATCAATTACAAATCATGTAAGATATTATTTCATAAATATTATATTTATATCCATTGAATTTCACAAACCAAGTTGTCTAAAATGACTAGTTGAGTTGTTTATTAATATTGTTCTTTTGGTTGTACTACTCAATATATGTATGACTGTATGTGTGTGATTCTGCGTTTTGATTATTAATTTTAATTTTGATCATATCAAAAGGAACCCACGAAGGAGGTACCATTCTTATTATCTCTTTCAATTTTCCTTTGATGAAAGAGATTTTGCCAATTTCGTCAAAAATATTATTTTCACCCTTGTCTAGTGGAGGTCTAGAGTAGTTGAACCTTACATTGACGTCTGAGTGTGTGGGTGGTAATTCAATTAATTTTAAAAAAAAAGGGAAATTTAATTATCTAATCCATATAATCTTACCTCAGTCATTATAGTTTCACTCAACTGTAACTCAATCCTTATTAAGATGATTTCAAATTATCAATTTTTTTATTCTCCATAAAAAATTCACTTTCGTCAGATGTGAGTAAAGGCCATTTCCAGAAAATATCTATATATAGCCTTCCACTCCTTCTTCCTTCATTCTCTCTCATACAACAACTTTCCAAGCAAAATGATGGCCCCCTCCCCCACTTTGTATCTCCGATCAGGCGATCACCTCTCACTCTGCTTCTCCACAAGCTTTCTCGTCTTCTTCTCCTTCTTTGATTCACAGTTGTGGACGTTTTCAGTGGCAGAGTGAGAGAAGTAGAGGAGCTAGAGGTCAGAGAAGAAACTGATAGTATGATGGGTTCCTAGTATGACACAGTAGAAATACCAGAAGGAATATATATATCAGAGATGACCTGATAAAATTACTATGGTATATAAAGATTTTTGACTGGGGCCAGAAAAAAATTAATTTTACACATCAGAGATGGTGGAAAATAATTAGCTAGTAGAAAGAGGAAAAAAAAGTTAAATTATTTTTAAAAAAATGAAATAAAGTAATCTTTTAGAGACATTACAAATTTACAATATATATCCCATAGGAATTTTCCAGTATTCCAACAAACTGATTTGATAGTAATAACTTAAATTTTTATTGAAGATATCTTCTAGTTGATTACTTAATCAGTCATACAATCCATTAAATACTTTGAAATCTAAACACTTAAAGTAATTTAATACACATAACAAGATATTTAGTAAATATTAATATTTGCAAGTCCAGCCATCTGTTTACCACTAACAATATTTATATTCTTCAATTTCCACAACCAATTGATTAATCGTTTGAACTTTGGACGCATGAAGACGTTTTCTTTTGTGGCCAAGTGCATGAAGTCTATTGAAAACCCTGGTTTCGGGTGGTATTAGTTATGGCATTTGTTTTTGTTTCACATAATTACATCCTTGAGGCCAAAAAAAAAAAAGTTATGTAATTGTTTCTTTATCACACGTTGCTAACAAATTTATTAGAATCAATTCTTTTCCTGTTCATCGCAAGTATTTAAGTGTCATAGTTTCCATTCACTTAATTAAGATTTTTACCTAATGAAAACTACTAATTAATTTCTATTTTCATGATGGTGTTTAACGTTTTTATAATTTAATTTAGGGATAATGCTTACCTTTTAAGAAAATTAAGGGCATAAGCTTAGAAATTCATGCAGCACGCAGAAGTAAAGCAATGACGAAAGGTGATTTGGATCAGGCTCGCCTCCATGCATATTCCAAGGATTAAAACATTCTTTAACCCTAAATTAATATAAACTTAACAGTACTTCGATGTTAATGTCGATTAGTCAAGGGGCGACATTGCAATAATTGACACTTGAAGGACAATATTACTCTATATCTGGTAAATAGCTTAAATTAACTAGCTTTACTCTTGAAATAGTCTTGAAGCAAAAAATGCTCTTCAATCATTAAAAAAAATAAAATAATAAAGCGTATAAGAGGGGGAAAAAGGAGAAAATAAATTACAGGCTAAGAGGAAAATTCATACCAGAAAGTGTATAATTGATTACTTCCTTAACTTTCTTAACTGATAATTAATTAAGCAATAAGCACATAAACGATCGGGAATTAAGCAAATATAATTGTACAATTAAAGGTTATTGAGAATATGTGTTAAATATCCTTCAATATGGTAGTTATGGGGTATAATGTCATTAACTATGGAACGGAATCCTATGAATTTATGAAGCCATGATTCACACACCATATTATTTATAACAGAGAGTGAATAACTGATTACTTCCTTAACTTTCTTAACTGATAATTAATTATTAACATTAATAAATGAACCATCATAATTACGTGTTTCCCTAGGTCACTATCATGACAGAAAAGGATCCTCTCACTAGCTTACTTTCTTATCATCTCTCTCTAGCTTACTTTCAATCTAGACTATTGATCTCTCTTCTCATCCAATATAGACAATCCCATCTTAAACTATTTTTTTAATATTAGTCAGTACTATAAAATATTTTTTTAAGATCCTAAAATTATTTTAGGATATTTAAAAAATATATCAAAATACTGATGAGTACTAAAAATAAATATTTCAATATATTGACTCTTACTAAAAAGATATTTAGAATACTGACTAGTGAAAAAATACTTTATGATCTTGAGAAAATATTTTAGGGTATTGGTACCAAAAAGATATTTCATGATACTAATTAATACTGAAAAACTGTTTCATGATCTTCACAAAATATTTTAGAATACTCACTGGTACCAAAAAAAAATTTAGGATACTGATTGATATTTAAAAAATACCTCATGATCTTAAGGAAAAAAAATATTTTATGATACTCACTGATACTAAAAAAAATATTTTAGGATACTGACTGCTACTAAAAAGATACTTCAAGATATTGACTAAAAAGATATTTCAACATAGTGGCTAGCAGTGAAAAAATATTTTAGGATACCAACTGGTACTAAAAAATATTTTAGGTGATGTAGATTTCTCTAAGCAGTAAGATATAAAATAAATGGTCAAGATCCAAAACTAATGAGGGATGAGGAGAAAAATTACTTGGCAGATATGGTGACCAGGTCAAAGAGATAAAAAAGGAAATCCCACTACAGTGGTGACCACGTCAAAAAGCTAAATTATGAGATGGTGGTTCCAACCCTCTTCTAAGCCAATGATTTAGAAATGAAGCTTCCAGTGTCCTCACCTGGTCATCATAGTCACATTATCACATATCAGTATTAAAATAAAATTAAGAAAAAACTCGATCCAATACTTCAGTTTCTGCTGTGGAGTTTTCCAACCAAGTCACAACAAAGGAAGTGGCTTTTCTTTTCTTTCTTCATATTTTAGTTAAAGTGGTAGACGCCAACGGCCTGAGGTTAACCGAACCAACGACCTCTCACTTACAAAAGAGCATCCACGTCAATAGGCTATAAAGGCCATAGACTTGTTTGCTTTTTTTCTTAAAAAAATGTCCATAACTTACTGGTGAGTAAGGAAAAAGACATTTATGTCGGGTGAATATACATTAGTCTGCACAAGAATGCTAAGAAATTTAAGAATCTGATAGAATTGCTTATGTTGCTCAGACCATTAAAAGGGAACTTAGGAAGATGCAAAACAAAACGGAAAGTTACTTTCTAATAACCAGGATGTTGACCATACTTTTTTGGAGAAAGTGCAGATTCTTTAGGATGGTTCAGACCTGCCTTTGGTCAAAAGTGTATTTTGGGGACCTTGTTAGTTGTCTTTTGACTCTTTAAGCCGTTGCTGTGGCTAAGAGGAGGTAAGAATCATTTTGTAACCAGAGTGTAAAAGAATCAAATCCAAAAAAAAAAAAAAGGCTAAGAGGTTAATCTCCATAACTCTAGAAAGTGAAATAACAGTCATACACATGTACTTTTTCATGACGAAATCTCATCAAATTCCTGTGTCATTTTTCTAATGGGATTTTATAAGACGGCAACAGGACATATTTAGCAAATTTCATACATAAAAGTGTAAAAGAAAGAGTAGGGCTTTGTCACTAAGTGTGTGTTTAGGTAGTTGCAAAAAAGCACAGCCAAACAGCCTAAATTTTTGCAGAAGCTCTTTTCTAACTGAAACCATAGTTTATGAGAAGTCTTTTTTTTTTTTTTTGGCTTTTCAAAAGCTATTCTGTAAAATCACTTTTCGCCCGTCATGAAAAAGAAGAAAGAAGAAAATCTGTCTTGAGCTACCAAAATCATATTTTCATTATACTGCTCAGTGAATTTATGTTCCCAGAAAAGAAATACAACATTGACGGAGAACACTACATTTAACCATTTTAAGCTTTAACCGTCTCAATTCCTTTCTATCTTAGATGTCTGCAGGGTGCCTTGGTCCTATTACTGTCATGAAGGTCAACCATAAACTTGAGGAATAAATAGCACCGAAATACGGAGAACTGTAAAAGTTCACCCTTGAATCAAATGACAAAGTTGCAAGGACAAAGATTAGGATATCTAATTTGCATTTTGTTTTGTGACTTCACAGTTGTCATTACGCTATGCATAGACATAGCACCAGACAGGGCCAAATGAGATCCCTCAAGCACTTGATAAATGAAATGAAAAGATGCAACTGAATAACTGTAAAGCTATACTTGTACAAATAAAAAGTTTTACATCAGAAATGACAAAAAATGGATGCCCATTTGTAAATCACTAATTGGTAATATATGTGTATTTGAGTGACTGTGGGTATTCATGTATAATGAAATGGGAACATGTGCATTTTTTTTTTTTTTTTTGCTTGAAAGAGAGCACCGGAACATGTGCATGATAACATGATTATCCATTTATCCCACAAAAGCAAGCAAATCTAACACTGACATTGGTAAATAAAGATGAACTTGTAAATAAGAGACATACTGGAAGTTTGAATAAGATATCACATATGATAACATGTTTCGACAATGAAACATAAAATAGTTCTAAACATAAGGAAGCTGAAACAAAGGAAAGAGAGCATACGAGTTTGCTGAACTTGGTTCCCATTGAGAGGCATACTGAACTTGGTTCCCATTGAGACGCATAAATATTCTTTTTAAGGGTAAATGTGTAAAAATACACATGCGCTTTATCTTTGGGAGCGCCCAATACCATATACTTTTTTTGGGAACAAAAATACACATGAACTTTCAAAATCAAAATTAGAGTTAAAACTGTCATCACAGTTAAAAGAGGCTAACATCTGTTTTCCATGTAAAAGTACCAAAATGCACAACTCAAAAAGAAAATACCCTCCCATCTCTCGCTATTGCTATCGGTCCTTTCGCTTCTTCCCCTGTGATCCAGAAATCATGCGAGACTCAGCAAAACCTCACCAAGTAGACAAAATAACAGGAAATCCGTACTAGAACAAACATCTGGGAGATCAAGATCGATGAGAATCTTAAAATCCATCATGCAGTGAGCAAAATCCCTCTTAAAATTACAAAACTGGGGAGATCAAGATGCAGTAGCTAACATCTTTGGAAACTCAAAATCCATGAGGATAAACAATTTCAAGTAAGAAAAAGGGATGCATCCTAACAGGTATCCGAAGAAATCGAAATCGGACTCTCTTTGTAATTTGGATATGAGTTGCAGAGCATAGTATTGACTTAGGGATTAGAGATAAACAGCAAAGGAGAAATCAAGAATTGGAAGACGTAAAGCAAGCATTAAAAAAACAAAAAGGCTGTGACGGAAATTCCAAGTTCGTGAAAAGCTAGATCGTTCATCAGAAAATTCATATTGGATGAAGCGAAACCTAACCCGAGAATTGATGGAATAATTAGGTAAAATAAGAAATAGTGTTGTAACATGCTAAAATTATAAAGAGGATGACGAGGTAAAGAGGAAGAAGGAAACAAATCTAGAATGTTTTAAATTTATCATCAATTTTAGGAATCGATCATAACTTAAACCAAAAATTGAAAAACCCATATCGAAGAAAATCTTGTCGGAGGGATCGATCGCTTTGTTGTTCCAGGGTATCGATTCGCTTCTGCATAGACGCTATCTCCGCATAAATCGCTCCAGTTCACCGGAAGCAAGCTCCCCTTGCTCCGATTGGGAGGCGCTCCCAGCCATGAGGCTGTCAAGGGCATGGTCGAACCAGTTGATCCTCTCCCTCACATCTCGCATCTCCGCTTGAAAAGGAAGAATTGGATCTGGGCGCCGTGCGTGATCTGAGAAGGAAAGGGGGTAACGGGAAGAAGGAGGTGACTGATGAAAGTGAAGGGCGGGAAGGGAAATTCAAAAAATCTAAGCTTTTTACCAAGTCTCTGCAAATTTCAAACTCCCTATCTTTATTGACACACCCTCACACACACCGTCGCAATCGACAAAAACAGAAGGTTAAGGTGCAAAAATACCCCTAAGCTTTTATCTAAGGTGTGTCTAGCACTATATGCTTTTAGGAGGTGTAAAAATATCTATAAGGTTCTAAAATGAGAGCAAAAATGACACTGGCATTAATAACAGTAAACTTCCGTTAGTTTTTTGTCTCTTCATGCCCAGCTGGTTCCAAAGTCTGCCACGTAATACACCAAAGCTTCACCTCATTGTCCAAACAACACGCACTATTCGTCTTCTTTCATTGATGATTCTTTGTGCTCCATCACCGCTAAGCACTTCACCAGCCCGTCACGCCTCATCGTCACCGACAAAAATTGAAAGCATCAAAGTCAAAATACAAAGAAACCCAGAAATTGAAACCAGCCATGAATTGAAGAAATCAAAATCAAAAAGCAAGGCAACAAAGAAACCCATAACACAAACCTTCTCATCAAAAATCAATTAGCAATTCCGTTAATCCATTTTGTTTTAATATATTGCTCTATGTATCTTACCGTCACCGGCATCCAATTTGTTTCATTTGCAGAGACATTGCTGGTTTTGTTCAGCCGAGTATGAATCTCTACAACGCCCCGATGAACGCCTATAACTCCTCCCTTCTCTCATTATCGGGGACCACCACCACTGCCTCCGACGCCTCTCTTCTTCCCACTCCTTACAATTCTTTCATCGTTGATCAGAAAACTCCCATCAAGTCCGACAGTGGCCTCTCCTACAATCTTCCCGTTGTATCCAAAAAGTGTTCTAGAGATTCCATCAATTATGGCCCTCTCCTCTCCTGCAAGAATACTGCTACCAATGATAACACCTGTGCCGCTTTTTCTTTCCTCGGCCAAGACATTTCGCCCCACGCCCAAGTCGTATGGGTATGTTTCTGAGTCTTGCAAACACATTTCCAAAGTGTTAATATATAAGATTTTTTTTTTTTCATTGTGGTACAAGGCGAGGGGAGGGGGGATTCGAACACGGGACCTGAAGGGAGATATAAGGCATCTCAATACCACTAGCTGTGCCACTGCACTACTGTCCTTGGTTAATATATAAGAATTGATGGGTCAATGTTTATGGATTAACGGAATTGCTAATTGATTTTTGATGAGAAGGTTTGTGTTATGGGTTTCTTTGTGCCTTGCTTTTTGATTTTGATTTCTTCAATTCATGGCTGGTTTTAATTTCTGGGTTTCTTTGTATTTTGACTTTGATGCTTTCAATTTTTGTCGGTGACGATGAGGCGTGATGGGCTGGTGAAGTGCTCAGCGGTGATGGAGCACAAAGAATCATCAATGAAAGAAGATGAACAGTGCTTGTTGTCTGGACAATGAGGTGAAGCTTTGGTGTATTACGTGGCATACTTTGGAACCAGCTGGGCATAAAGAGACAAAAAACTAACGGAAGTTTACTGTTATTAACGCCAGTGTCATTTTTGCTCTCATTTTAGAAGCTTATGGGTATTTTTGCATCTCCTAAAATCATATGGTGCTGGACGCACCTTGGGTAAAATCTCAAGGGTATTTTTGCACCTTAACCCCAAAAACAAAATATGGTCCTCCATCAATAAACTTATCCACTTGAACCCCTCAACCCGCCCACCAAAAGATAAAACACTCTTATTTATATACGAATTCATGGTAATTATTTTCAAAGAATAGTTAACAAATCATTATTTATTATATTTCATAACGGTTTTCTTTCCTAATAACTATGAGAAATGTTATGTATTTTTTTTCCACAATAGTACATTTAAAAAATGGAAAAATGATGAGTTCATCAAGCTATTTGTCACTAGAAGAGTAACCAAGATCATTATCAGGATCATGGTCAATCTTTTACTCATCAAGTATGAGATTGACCTTCTTATTCATACTCAAGAGGTATAAAGAAAGCCTCCTCATGGCATGATCAGTGCGTTTTGCATGCTGCAATATTGCTTGTTGTGGAAGCATAGGATGTGGAGGCGAAGGCGGTGGTGATTGATGTTGGGGAGGAGAAGTAGGAGGTGGAGGATGGGGAGGAGGAGAAATAGGAGGTGGAGGATGACATTGAAAGCTTTTCAGAAATTCTATTCGCACGACGTTTCATCTTTGCGATTGAGAGAACAAAAAGAGGAGGGTGATGAAGAAAACATAGGAAAAACAAATAAAAATGGGAAGTTTAAATATACGTCTGGAACTTGGGAAAGGGCAGAAGTTGAACAAGACATAATGAAGGGGCACTTGGTTCTCTTGGTGATCATTGGATAATGAGGAGTCACCTAGAGATGATCAATGCCAGGAAAAGTTTCAAAAGCTTTAATTTATGTTTATTAAGTAGAATTGTTAAGTATGTTGCGTCTTTGAAACCATGGTAAAAGAATACGCTATGATTATTAATTAATAACAATGAAGTATGAAGTTGTTTTTTACTTATTTTTTAAAATATTTTAAAAATACGATAGTGGTGCTTAGTCATCACCGCCACTACTATCGTCCTCTTCCTCCTCTTCATCCTTTTCATTCTCATCATGGAGGTATAAGATAAGTGATATTCAACCTTATTGTAATGAAATATAAGGTTCAACTTCATGTTTAGCTTGTTGACGTATGGTGTGAGACGCCTTGTGTGGCGGTCAAGGCTTCCCAATAGTTGCATCAAAGCGTCCATCTTAGGAGGAGGCAAAGGAGGAGGAGGTGGTGGCGGAGGAGCTCCTTGGGATACTAACATGATGGATTGAAGGAGGAGGCCAATAAAGAAAAGTAGTAAGAATAATAAGGAATATATGAGTTTAAAAATAGGATAATGAATGTTACGAAGGGTTATGACTTATAAAGGTTCGACGATGTTACGAAGGGTTATGATCAATGAACTGATACTTAGGGAAGATAGATCGTTTGAAAGTGTTATATAACGGTTGTTTTTAAATATTATGTTTTGTCTTTGCTGATATAAGAGGTTGGAAGTCGAACCGTTTTGAAGTGTTACATGATAGTTGTTTTGAAAGAATCGTCACTTTTGTCCCTAAATAAATGACGGTTATTAATTACAACTGTTATTTTTTGTGTTTATGCGAATTTCGTTTCACAATACATGACAATGTGCATAATTAATTGCTATGTTTAAGCATTATATCATTGCGCAATCTCTGCCTCGACATACATGGCGTATATTAGCTGTAACCATTATATTCATGTGTTATAAATGCCCAAATCTGTTGTAGTGATAACAACTAGGGCGAAATTGATACAGTTTGAAAACTTCCAATGTGACATAGCTAAATAAAAAATAAAAAACTTCTGAGGTAAAATTAAGATTTTTGGACAACCTTCGAGACAAAAATAGACATTAACCCATAACTAAATTAACTAAGAAATGTTAGTTGCATGAATAATCAAGTCAACATAAACAAGTATATTTATGTCCACTATTATTTTTCGCAAGCCAAGTTGTCTTAAATGACTAATTGAGTTTGTTATTTATTCTTCACAATAGTTATAATATTCAATGTGTGCCCGTGTACTTACATATAATTTTTAATTTTAATTATTTCAAATATTTGAACCATTTTGAAAACGTATTTATGTGACAAATGAAACTAAATGATAAATTGGACTTTTTAAGCATGCAATGAGGTGATTATGAGTATTTATAGAGGAAGGTATGAATGAGGATTACCACTTTTTTTTGGTAATCATCATTACCATGGTAAACCCTGTTACCACGGTAAGTTTGGTTTGAGGGGAGAGGAGAGAAAAAAAAATGGGGGAAAGAGAAAATTGGACCAAAATTGTGTCTAGTGGGTCCCATAAAATTTTTCCCTCCATCTCATTTTTTTCCCTCCCTTCCCCTTAAACCAAACTTACCCTAAAGAGTAATAAAACACTCTTATTTTAGTAATACAATCATGATTATCATTGGAGGCATGTAATGTGGTTGAACCAAACAGGCTGATATAATTTTTTGTTGTTGTTGAAGATAAACTATGAATTTTGATGAATTTAATTTCAATTATTTGGATTTGAAATTTGTCATTATATTTTAATTATTTAATCATATATTTTTAATAGTTATTTATTAATAAAAATAAATTCTTATGAGTTTGAACAAACTTATAATTAGGAAATTAATATTCAATAAGCCAACTAACTGGATATAAATCTTACAAAGTACAACACAAAGGCCTTTTCGTTTTTATTGTTACACTTACAACTTAAAAACAGACTATAATGTTTTTATTTGGTTGTAACTCATAACTCTATCAAAGTTTAAAGTACAATCATATATCACAATGAAGGCTATTCATTGTTAACAACATCAAACACACATACCACGCTAATAACTAGTATTACAATATGTTATCTTCTCACAATTCATTAAATTTAAGATAACAAAAGGGTATTCAACAGGCAATATAAGAGTTCTTAACCATGCGTAACTGCAGCAAAACTCCTTATTCCTTGAAGCAGAACTCAATATTTGAATGAGAGGAATGCTCATAGTAGTCATAGCTATGTCCCTTGCATCCAGTAAATTAAACAAGACATATTGAAAAATAAAGAAGATAAAACGTAATCAGTTAAGAATAGAACATTTTTAGCAAGTAGAAGATAAAAGGAAAAAGAAAATGAAATCTGATTTAAATTGTAATACTTGAAAAAGAAAGGCAGAGTTAATTTATTACCTTAAGGGAAATTTTTTATTAATATTCAGCTGAAGCTTTTGAAACAGAGGACTAAGGCAACATAAATTTGATCTACCAAGTGATCAAACCATTGGAAAACTTTGTGTCTCCATGCTCTGATGAGGAAAAGAGAACCACAAACTCCCCAGAAGCCCATTGCAAAGCCAACTCCCATACCAAGATACAATAACTTTAGAAAGTTGTCGTCTTCTTTTCCTTTAGCTGGCTTTGAGTCGTCATGAGTTTCTTTTTTGTTGCACTTCCTTGGAAGAGGATCTCCACAAAGTTCATGGTTGCCAACAAAACTCCATGAATCAAAGCTTTGAATTTGGGTTCCCAATGGAATTTGCCCAATGAAATTGTTGTAGGAGAGGTTCAAATAAGCAAGAAAAGACAAATTAGAAATGGTTGAAGGAATTTCTCCAGAAAGTTTATTGTAGCTGAGATCAAGAGATTCCAAATTTGTCACGTCTCCGATTTCTTTAGGAATCTTTCCAGTCAATTGGTTTCGGGACAAATTCAAGGTCTGCATTTGACTTGTACCAAATAGTTCTTTAGGAATTTCTCCAGACAAGATATTAGCAGAAAGATCAATAACGCCACTTCGAGGAAGTAGAACACGATCAAATTTGTAGTCTAATTCTCTTCCTTTAGAAAATACTTCTATCATTTCAGTATCCGAATATGACACAGAAGTTTGAAAGATGAGGTTATATAGGCAATGAGGTATGGATCCAGAAAGCTTATTTTCAGCAAGATCAAGTATAGTCAAAGAAGGAAGGTTGCAGTATTGAGATGGAATATTACCTACAAATTGATTGTTCCTCAATTTAATAACTACCAAATTTTGAGCCACGAGATTTGGCAAACTTCCTGAAAAATCATTACCCTCAAGAAAAAGGCTTTGCAAATTTGTCCAGCTTAAGAGGTCTAATGAAAATTTTCCAAAGAGATTGTTATCACGCAAAAACAATGACTCAAGATTCAATGAGGCCATGGACGGAGGAAGCTTACCGGTTAGCTTATTACTCCCCAAGTTAAGGTAACTTAGTTGTTTCCAATTTGTCCAACAGTCAGGAAGGATCCCACTTAAATGATTGTATGACAAGTCCAAGTCAGACAACATGTTTTCCCGATTACTCTGTGGATGGCACAATAATGGGAAAATTGATCCCGAAAAAGAGTTGTGTGATGCCAGAAAGGAGGAGACATTTGATGATATATGTGGGAGGTCTCCACTAAAATTATTATGCTCTATATTTACATATTGTGAGTTTATAGTCACATTGGATATGTCTCCACTAATGAAGTTGTTTGATATATCAACACTCAAATCAATTCTTACTATGAAGCTCCAAAATATACCTGCATCAATGTTTGAAATCATTGATCTAGAAAGCAACAACACTTCTAGGGAACTCTGTGCATATAGCCATGCTGGAAAATTAGGACCTAAGCTTGTATTTTTTGAAGCAAAATCTTTGAGTTGAAATGGTGGGATCCAATTAGGATCAAAGTCGAATTTGAAACCATTTGAACTCAAATACAATCTTGTTAAGCTTGTTAGATTGGCAAAATTCCTTTCTGAAAGGACACCTGTGATAGGGAAAAACTTTAGACTCCGCAAGTGTACGGGCCGTATCAAGTAATAGAGTAATGAGAAAAGTATCGTTCCCACGAGGACTCAATCTAACTAGCGTTTAGGTATTAAATCTCCTTATTTCGTTTAAGTTGAGCAAGCCAGAATTGTTTTCAAAAAGAAAGAGAATAAGAACTAATAATAGCAAAAGACTTTTCACAAAAGAGCAAATTCCAATATCAAAAAGTACAACCTAGAGTCACTAATCCCTTGTTTGGTATTTTTAGATTTTATCCCCACTAAATTAATTTCGACTTAACCTAAACAGCTAATCTAGAGTATTAGTGTCTATAAATGCCTTCCGGTCCATTTATCTACCTATCTTAATCAATTATGTGATGCCTCACAAAACTAAATAAGATGCTTTTTAAATCAGGTTCACTCTAATTTGATTATGAGGAGCTCCTAGGTATATTCCTATCCTAGACGCAAATTAGATTAAAACCTAACTTCACGTTAAATCAAAACCTAATTCCCCATTATTTATTCCCAAGGTCAATTTAGGATTCCCTCTTCCAAGTCCAACCCTAAATCCCCAAAACATGCCCAATGGTGGCCACTCACTAAGCAATAGCAATAAACACAGGATTAAATAAACTGAATAAGATTAATCAAAACTAAAAAGTGGGAATAATTTCTAAAACCCAAACAAGTTCATAGGTTCTCTAGGTTGAAAAGAAAAATTAGCCACACATGGCTACAAGAAAATCCATAACAAAAATAAGAAATTCAGATCCCAACATGAAGAGAAGAAGAAGAAGAAGAAGAAGAAGAAGAAGAAAAACAAGATCACAAAATTGTGGAGCCTTCTTCTTAGCGTCCTCGCTTTTCTTCTTACACCGTGCGTCTTGTTCTCTGCCTCCGCTTCTCTGCCTCTGCGTTTTTTTCGTGCGTGCTGCCTTCCAATTCCAGCGAGATATGACTCTACCAAAACTCCCAAAAATGTCGCCTCTGCTGAATATCACGATGCCCCAGCGTCACCTCCTTTCTTCCTATATATTTAGCTATTCATTCCCAATTGATTCCATCGTGGGCCCACTTTTCATTTGCATTCTTTTTTTTTTTTTTCTAGCCGCCTCCTGTAGCTTGATCTATTAGCTTTTCCATTGATTCCATTCATTCAAATTGATTTAATTGATTCCAATTGATTTGGCCCAACATGCATTCAATTCCCAAAATCCACAATGCCACAGCAATAAATATGAAATAACCGTACTCCCTGATTCTGCTCTGATTGCTAAAAAAAAGAAAAGGAAATAATATTATAATAATAATAATAATAATAAGACTGAATTTTTATTTCTTCTTTTTTTTTTCTTTTTAAACTTCCCATTATCATTATTTATTTCCTAAACTCAAAAACTTCTATTTTAAATTGAAATCCCCTGAATCATGCATTAAAATTGATATCTCTTAAAATCTCAATCAAATCTCTTTAATTTAGCATTGATGACTTCCTAAATATATCAAATTACATCACAAATCAATTAAAAATAGGAAGTCATCACACCCCCACACTTGCATCAAATCTTGTCCTCAAGATTTTTTTTAAATTCTAAAACACCGAATTCATGAAAAGCAAAACAAACTTTCTCAAAAATCTTTTCCACCTTCCAAAAATGCAAGTAGCAAGGTAATTAATTTGGCAAGGATAAATCACAATAGAATGTCCCTCACAAGTGAAGTGTATACACTCATCTCTCAAAATATCCAAGGGCTTGTGTTTCACTCATGTCCACCTATTGCAGCTCATCCACTCTAAGCTTGTTCCTCATCTCCTTCTCAACTAAATTATTCCCTTACATACACAAATAAGAAGGACTTTAACCATAGATACATACTTTAGTTAGTGCCAAGTAGCTCAATACATAATATGAAGAATGAAGGGCTTTTTTTTTCTTCTTTTTTTTTCTTTTTTTTTTCCTTGAGCCGTTGTAAGTCCCCTTTTGACGCGACCCTGCACATGGGTGATGCAGCACCGGTTACTCATCTATTCCAACAGGCACCTCAAGAGGCTTTTAGCCTAACTCATAACTCTCTTTTGATTTTACCGTTTGACGCGAGTGCCAACATTGGTGATGAAGTGCCCCCGGTTACTAAGTAAAGTTTAGAGAAGTCATTGGAGTTGCGTGCATGTGTGTGTGTGTGTGTGTTGTTTTTTTTTTTTTTCAACCCCTTCAATCTTCTTTTTTTTTTTTTTTTCACTTAGCACTCACTAGAGTAACCAATAAAAAGAATGCCTAAACATCTTTATGTATGTAAATGATTTTTCTTTTCTTTTTTTTCCTAGAGAGATTCAGAACAAGTTCTAGAGATAAAACCACAATAAGTGTACTCTCTCTTAAAAAAAGGATGAATATTTGGGCTCAAATTCCTCACAGGTTCTTTTACATTCTAAAATAAATTACCCAAACCAAATCTTTACCTCTTTACTAGCATTCAAAGAATATAGAATCAATTCCCAATCAAATTCACTTCTTTTCATGTTCAAATTAACCCAGAAAAGAGAAAAAAAAAATTTTGAGGACATAGCAAGTTAAAATCAAGGATACCCTCACCCCCACACTTAAATGCCACATTGTCCTCAATGTGAACAAGTAACAACAAGTAG
This sequence comes from Acacia crassicarpa, assembly GCA_034222035.1. NCBI lineage: Eukaryota > Viridiplantae > Streptophyta > Magnoliopsida > Fabales > Fabaceae > Acacia > Acacia crassicarpa. The sequence goes on from JAWXYG010000004.1 coordinate 21,528,348, forward strand.
TGAAAGTGAAAAGCAGCCGCCTGTGAAGTGTAAGGGTAACATCAATTTCAGAGATTTCAGATTTCTACCAGTGGAACAGCTTAAGTGCTAGCAGTCACTCAATAGTTATCACAAATAATCATCACATGCATATATAACTAAGAGGAGCACTCATTCCCAATCAATATATCATCAACAATCAGATAAAACAAATCAAAGAAAAGTAGAAGGAAACTCCCCTATTTGTCCGTGACTTGCGCTTTCAATCCTTGCCACCAAAGTAGAACACATCATCAGGGGCTATCTACAATCCTACAAAATCAAAGAAAGCATCAACTCAAACCTTGGGTTGCCTCCCAAGAAGCGCTTGGTTTATAGTCTTCAGCCCGACTATGTCAGCAATCTAAGTAGGCGGGGGCAAGTGGTGAACCATTGTTTGCCGGTTCACTTCACCACCATGATAGTGCTTCAGTCTTTGTCCATTCACTTTAAAGCAATTTCCTGTCCTCTCATTTTTAACCTCAATTGCACCCTTGGATGACACCGAAACCACTCTAAAGGGACCAGACCACCTTGATTTAAGCTTGCCAGGAAATAAATGCAGTCTTGAATTGAAGAGAAGCACCAACTGCCCAGGCTCAAAAGATCGCCTCAAGATATGATTGTCATGCCATTTCTTTGTTCTTTCTTTATACAATCGTGCACTATCATATGCTTGAAGTCTAAATTCTTACAACTCATTCAGTTCTAGCAACCTTTTTGATCCCGCTTGCCTGTGATCCATATTTAGCTTCTTGATTGCCCACTATGCTTTATACTCCAATTCAAGTGGTAAATGGCACGCCTTTCCGAAAACCAAACGGTATGGTGACATACCAATTGGAGTACGAAAAGCTGTCCTGTAAGCCCATAAAGCGTCATCAAGCTTGTCAGACCAATCTTTTCTAGTTGGGCCCACAGTCTTCTCAAGGATCCTCTTAATTTCCCTGTTAGTCAGCTCACACAAACCATTAGTTTGTGGATGGTATGCAAGTGACATTCGGTGGTGCACTTTATACTTCTCTAAGAGAGCTTTGAAATTCTTGTTGTTGAAGTGGGTCCCTTCATCAGTAATGATTGCTCTGGGGGTGCCAAATCTTGTCAAGATATGCTTCTTCAAGAATCGAATCACTGTGTTGGCATCATTAGCTTGGCAAGCCACAGCTTCAGCCCATTTACTCACATATTCCACAGCGACAAGGATATACTTGTTTCCTCTTGAAGATGGGAAAGGACCCATAAAATCCATCCCCCAAACATCGAACAGCTCAACCTCAAAGATTCCAGATTGTGGCATCTCATGTCTCTTAGAAATATTACCTGTTCTTTGACATCTATCACACTTGGTAACAAAGTGGTGAGCATCTTTAAACAAAGTAGGCCAATAAAAACCAGCTTCAAGGACCTTTAATGCAGTTCTTTGCCCCCCATAATGTCCCCCATATGCAGATGCATGACATGCATTCAAAATTTCCTCTTGTTCTACCTCAGGTACACATTTTCTAATAATCGAATCAGCACATCTCCTAAAAAGAAATGGTTCTTCCCAAATATAATAGGTAACATCATGCAAAAACTTCTTTCTTTGATAAAAATTCAAATCAGGAGGTAATACTTCACATACAAGATAATTCACAATATCAGCATACCATGGCCACTCACAACTACTTACAACAAACAATTGCTCATCAGGAAAACATTCATTCACTAACAAATCACTCACATGATCAGAAGAGTTCACAATCCTAGACAAATGATCAGCAACTTGATTTTTAATTCCTTTCCTATCAACTATATGCACATCAAATTCTTGTAGCAACAAGACCCATCTAATTAATCTGGGTTTAGACTCTTTCTTCCCTAACAAGTATTTAATGGCAGCATGATCAGTGTGAACTATAACCTTAGCACCCATCAAATATACCCTAAATTTTTCAAAAGCAAACACTACAGCAAGCATTTCTTTTTCAGTGGTAGAGTAATTTACCTGAGCTGCTATTAAGGTCCTGCTCGCATAGTAGATAGGATGGAAAATCTTCACATGCCTCTGTCCCAACACAGCTCCAACAGCATAGTCACTCGCATCACACATTACTTCAAAAGGTAGTGACCAATCAGGAGCTACAATGATAGGAGCTGAAGTCAATCTTCTCTTCAGTTCTTCAAAAGCCTTCATACACTCCTCATTAAACTGAACAGGAGTATCTTTCTCCAGCAACTGTGAAAGGGGCTTTGAAATCTTGGAAAAATCGTTAATGAATCGACGATAGAAACCAGCATGGCCCAAGAAGCTTCTCACAGCTTTGACATTAGAAGGAGGGGGAAGCTGCTCAATCACAGAAATCTTGGCTCTGTCAACCTCTAAACCATTTTTGGAAACTTTATGACCCAGAACTATGCCTTCAGTCACCATGAAATGACACTTCTCCCAGTTAAGCACTAGGTTTGTCTCTTCACATCGCTTCAACACCTTTTTCAGATTGATCAAGCACTCCTCAAATGATTCACCAAAAACCGAGAAATCATCCATGAATACTTCCATTATCTCTTCTATCATATCAGAGAATATACTCATCATACATCTTTGGAAAGTGGCCGGAGCATTGCATAAACCAAATGGCATTCTTCTAAAGGCAAAAGTGCCATAGGGACAGGTGAATGTTGTCTTCTCTTGATCTTCGGGAGCTACCACAATTTGGTTGTACCCTGAATATCCATCCAAGAAGCAAAAGAATTCTTTACCAGCCAAGCGGTCTAACATCTGGTCAATAAAAGGAAGTGGGAAATGATCTTTCCTTGTAGCATCATTCAACTTCCTGTAATCCATGCAGATACGCCAACCAGTCACTGTGCGAGTAGGGATAAGCTCATCTTGCTCATTAGTAATCACTGTCATGCCCCCTTTTTTAGGAACACATTGTACTGGGCTAACCCACGCACTATCAGAAATAGGGTAAATGATCCCAGCATCTAACCATTTAATAATTTCCTTCTTGACCACTTCCTTCATCATAGGATTTAGCCTTCTCTGATTCTGAACAGATTTCTTGTGATCATCCTCCAAGAGTATCTTGTGCATTACAATTGACGGGCTTATACCTCTTATGTCTGCAATTGTCCAACCTAAGGCACCTTTATGGCTCTTGAGAACTTTCAACAACTGCTCTTTTTGATCTTCAGATAAGGAAGAAGAGATGATAACAGGTAGTGTCTCAGACTCACCCAAGTATGCATATTCAAGATGCGGTGGTAAGGGTTTAAGCTCTAGAAGTGGTGCTTGTTCAATGGAAGGCTTCAAAGAAGTAGTTTGCTTTGATTCCATCTCTAACGACTCAAACTGCTCTGATGGTTTCCTGTAATGAGGAGAGGCTTCAAGTAACTTCTTACATTCAACTATATTCCCTTCTTCAACCTCATCTGTCCCAAGTAAAACAGCAGCTAACGGTTCTTCTATAGAAAAGGACTCTAAAGTCTCTTGAATAACCTCATCAACCATGTCAACTCTGAAGCAATCTGTAACATCCCTAGGATACTTCAATGCCTTGCTCATGTTAAATACAACTTCTTCATCATTCACCCTCAACTTGATTTCTCCCTTTTCAACATCAATCAGTGTTCGAGCTGTAGCAAGGAAAGGTCTTCCCACAATGAGCGGTAGATCTCTATCTTCATCACAGTCCAAAACAATAAAGTCAGCAGGGAAAATAAACTTGTCAACTTTAACCAGAACATCTTCAATGATACCCTTTGGAAAAACCAAACTTCGATCAGCTAGCTAAAGTGTCACAGAAGTTGGTTGAGCTTCACCCAGTTGCAATTTTCTAAACACAGATAATGGCATCAAGTTAACACTTGATCCTAGATCACATAATGCTCTTCCCTGAAACTTTTCTCCAATTATGCAAGGTATAGAAAAACTGCCTGGATCTTTCTGTTTAAGAGGTAGCTTGTTGAGAAGAATAGCACTACACTCTTCGGTTAAGGCTACAGTTTCATAGTCACCAAACCTCCTCTTCTTACTCAACATCTCTTTTAAAAACTTCACATATTGAGGCATCTGCTCTAACGCTTCAAGAATAGGGATGTTAATGTGTAGTTGCTTGAAAATCCCCAAAAACTTCTTATATTGCTCATCTAATGCTTTCTTCTGAAATCTTTGAGGGAATGGTAAAGGCGGTACCCATTTAAGATTATCCTGGTTAGCCTTCTTTTTCACTTCCCCCTGTTTAAACTCAACCTCAACTTTCTCTTCATTGACTTTTTCATTCACCTTCTGTAGAACCTCTTCATCATCCTCTATAGTGACTGTAGGATTGGTCTGATCAGTAGCAGCTGAAGGTGTCTTCTTTGGTTGAGGAATCTCAGGTAATTCCCTTCCACTTCTCAATGTAAGAGCTTTACATTCCTCTCTCCCATCTCTACGAGGATTAGGCACAGTATTGCTTGGCAACTCTCTCTGTTGTAAAACATTCACAGCATTTGCAAGTTGTCCCACTTGTAGCCCAAGATTTTTGATAGATGAGTTTACTTCTGCAATAGATGAATCTACTCTTGCATTAGTAGCAGCTTGCTCCTGAGCATTCTTTAATTGAAAACTAACAAGCTGAGACATCATTGCTTCTAGATTAGGTTTAGGTTCTTGGGTAGGAATGACTTCCTTTTCCAATTGATGAAAGCCAGGAGGTGACACTTGTTTCATATCAGAACTTGATGCTTCATTCAGAGTCGCCCCATATTTCCAAGAGAGGTTGGGATTTTTTCGCCACCCAGAATTGTAGATGTTTGAGTAGGGGTTGTTCTGGTTGTTGCCACGATAGTTACCTGCATAGTTCACTGGTTCCATTTGTTGAGATATGAGGCATTGTCCATTAACATGGCCATCTCCACAGTAATCACAAGAAGCATGAATAGCATTGACTCCCATCTGGCTACCATTAGATCGGTTTACTTTAGCTTCCAAGTGATCAAATCTCCTGTTGATTGTATTCAACATTGCTATCAACTGTGAAGAAGGTTCCTCACTAACTTTATCAACTGACTTCACTAGCCTTCTGTCATTATTGTTCTGTAAAAAGTCAGTGGATAAGTCATCTAGGCATTTCCAGACACGATTTACCGGCTGCTTTGTAATTCCCCCATTAGTGACCGCATTCAATTCTGATTTGGATTCAGGAGTCAACCGAGTATTGAATATTTGAAGCAAGACCTATCTCTCTAGATTGTGACCAGGGCTCTGCCTGACAAGTAACTTGAACCTCTCCCAGGCCTCATACAGATGCTCACCAAATTGTTGACTGAAATTAGTAAGAGCGGCTCGTGCATCCACAATCTTGTTATGAGGGAAAAATCTTGATCTGAACTTTTCTTCCAGTGTCTCCCATGAGGTTATGCTGCCCTCTGCCAAGTTGTTGAGCCATTCTTTAGCTTTCCCTTGTAGAGAGTAAGGAAAAAGCCGAAGGCGAATCACATCATTAGGTACTCCATTTTGCTTGAAGGAGTTGCAAACATCAAGAAATTGCAGCAGATGTTGATTAGGATCTTCTGAATCATTCCCTGCATACTGACCCTGAAGTTCAAGCATCTTAAGCATAGTCTGCTTGATTTCAAAATTGGCAGCTTGAAACTCAGGCACTCTAATTCCAGATTGATATCCTTGAGATTGTCTTCCCAGAAAGTCATTGATACACAAACGATCATTTTCATCCTGAGCCATGTCTTCAGTGTCAGACTGTACTGCTGCCTCCTCTTGGTTTTGAGCTGTTGTAGCTTCCAAAAGCTCTTGGATCTTCCTTGTCTTCTGTGGTGTTTTAGTAGCTTTGGATCTACCAGTCATGTACCAGAGTACCTAAAAAACCAAGCAAATATCAAAGTATCAAACTAACACCAGAAAAAAATAAAAATAAAATAAAATAAAATTGATTTTTTTTTTTAAACACTCAAACTAAAACTACTAAAGGATTTCTAATACTAATCACCAATTGCCTTGAGTCCCCGGCAACGGCGCCAAAAACTTGATAGGGAAAAACTTTAGACTCCGCAAGTGTACGGGCCGTATCAAGTAATAGAGTAATGAGAAAAGTATCGTTTTCACGAGGACTCAATCTAACTAGCGTTTAGGTATTAAATCTCCTTATTTCGTTTAAGTTGAGCAAGCCAGAATTGTTTTCAAAAAGAAAGAGAATAAGAACTAATAATAGCAAAAGACTTTTCACAAAAGAGCAAATTCCAATATCAAAAAGGACAACCTAGAGTCACTAATCCCTTGTTTGGTATTTTTAGATTTTATCCCCACTAAATTAATTTCGACTTAACCTAAACAGCTAATCTAGAGTATTAGTGTCTATAAATGCCTTCCGGTCCATTTATCTACCTATCTTAATCAATTATGTGATGCCTCACAAAACTAAATAAGATGCTTTTTAAATCAGGTTCACTCTAATTTGATTATGAGGAGCTCCTAGGTATATTCCTATCCTAGACGCAAATTAGATTAAAACCTAACTTCACGTTAAATCAAAACCTAATTCCCTATTATTTATTCCCAAGGTCAATTTAGGATTCCCTCTTCCAAGTCCAACCCTAAATCCCCAAAACATGCCCAATGGTGGCCACTCACTAAGCAATAGCAATAAACACAGGATTAAATAAACTGAATAAGATTAATCAAAACTAAAAAGTGGGAATAATTTCTAAAACCCAAACAATTTCATAGGTTCTCTAGGTTGAAAAGAAAAATTAGCCACACATGGCTACAAGAAAATCCATAACAAAAATAAGAAATTCAGATCCCAACATGAAGAGAAGAAGAAGAAGAAGAAGAAGAAGAAGAAGAAGAAGAAAAACAAGATCACAAAATTGTGGAGCCTTCTTCTTAGCGTCCTCGCTTTTCTTCTTACACCGTGCGTCTTGTTCTCTGCCTCCGCTTCTCTGCCTCTGCGTTTTTTTCGTGTGTGCTGCCTTCCAATTCCAGCGAGATATGACTCTACCAAAACTCCCAAAAATGTCGCCTCTGCTGAATATCACGATGCCCCAGCGTCACCTCCTTTCTTCCTATATATTTAGCTATTCATTCCCAATTGATTCCATCGTGGGCCCACTTTTCATTTGCATTCTTTTTTTTTTTTTTCTAGCCGCCTCCTGTAGCTTGATCTATTAGCTTTTCCATTGATTCCATTCATTCAAATTGATTTAATTGATTCCAATTGATTTGGCCCAACATGCATTCAATTCCCAAAATCCACAATGCCACAGCAATAAATATGAAATAACCGTACTCCCTGATTCTGCTCTGATTGCTAAAAAAAAGAAAAGGAAATAATATTATAATAATAATAATAATAATAAGACTGAATTTTTATTTCTTTTTTCTTTTTTCTTTTTAAACTTCCCATTATCATTATTTATTTCCTAAACTCAAAAACTTCTATTTTAAATTGAAATCCCCTGAATCATGCATTAAAATTGATATCTCTTAAAATCTCAATCAAATCTCTTTAATTTAGCATTGATGACTTCCTAAATATATCAAATTACATCACAAATCAATTAAAAATAGGAAGTCATCAACCTGCCAAAGAGTTGTCATCAATGATTAAATCGCTTAAATTATGGAGTTGTCCAAGGCTTTCTGGAAGGCTTCCACTGAAATAATTTTCGGACAAATCCAATGAGATTAAAGAAGAAAGGTTTCCAACCAGTGATGGAATTGATCCTTCAAGTTTATTGTAGGATAATGATATATAAGCTAGGTTTGGAAGCTTGAACAAGGCTCTTGGTAACCCACCATAGAATTTGTTCCCACTAAGGTCAATAGAAGAGATGTGTTTGGTGACACTAAAGAATGAATCAGGTAATTTTGAGCTGATACTGTTATCTTTAAGAACAAGAGTTTTAAGAGATGTGAAATTGACGTAGTTGTAGGATGGAAAATTTCTCAACCCACAATATTCCAAGCGCAATTCAGATAGTGAAGGCAGCATAGCCACATGCTGGAGCCATTTGGGTTCACTTCCAATATCATTGTCACTAAGGTTAAGATATTTTACTGAGGAAAGTTGAGAAAGCCAACGAAGATCACTTAGTGCCATATGATTATATGAAAAGTCAAGGTACTGAAGAGGAGCAGAAAAATTTGCTGATGGAGTATAAGAGGTGGCGATTGATTGGTTGTTTGATATGTCTCTATGTAAAGGAAACTTAGAGACCTGACATGGTGGAATACACACACTCGTGAAATGATTATAGCTCAAATCCAAATAGTTGAGAAATTCAAGTTGAAGTAGAGAGAGATTAATCACACCTTCTAATTTATGATCGGCAAGATCAAGCTCTATAACTCTACGAGTGATGTTGTTACAATGAACTCCATCCCATAAACAGCAATCTTCTTGGCTGGTCCATGAGGAGAGTCTGTTTGAAGAATTTAGGACTCCTTGCTTGAAGATCAAAAGTATGTTTTGATCATTCTCATTGCACAGAACCTCCTTGCCTACTATAGTAGTGCATATGCTTCTGTTGAATGTTGTTGCAAATAGCAAGAGCAGTAAAATGAGTGAAATTTGTGAAGGGAAGCTCCTCATTGTGCTTTGATTTGAGTAGAATGATATCCTCAAAGTCTAGACACAGTATATATAGGCACGCGGAGTATATATAAAGTCTTCTCCATTCGACCCAAAATAAATATATAAAGTCTTCTCCCAGTTCAAACTGAATGTTAATATGTGCTCATTAGAGTATGGAACGGACGCCGAGGAGCTTCTTGTCCTGTTTCTTGACCATCTCACCAACCTTTGTTGACAATATAAACTTGGAAGGGCCCCCTATTATATATATATATATATAGAGGAGCTGAATTAATGAAATGGGGGAGTTAGGATTAGTTGGGGCATTGAGAGTAGCGAAGGTCAAAGGCGGTCCTCAGGCCTCAGCGGCGTGTTTCCTTGTAGCTCCCAGGAACCTTCTGGGATCTGTCCCAACATAAACTATTCCTCTCACTTGTCATTTATTTAATTTATCTCTCTTATTATTCAACCTCCATTCCCCTTCAACCAAGGTAAACTCTACAATTGTTCAACATATTATCATTGATTTTATTCATATTAACATATTCTATCTCGTTAGACTCCGTAATCTCCTAATTTAAAAATACCTCTACCTGTATGTTTGCATCTGATTAGGTTTAGAATTTTTGAGTCTCCCTATCAGAGTAATTCTCATCACCGTTGAATCTGAAGGTGTTAGTTAGTCCTTCCCATTCTGCTATTTTAATATTTCATAAAGAAAAAAAATTAGATAATCTCCTTGTTGATGATCTCTCATTTGCATATTTAATTATCTCGTGAATTCGTGTCTTCATAATAAACGAAGCACATTCAAAAACTTGTCAAGTGTCGGTTCATTAATTTCCTTTCAATATCATCCCCTGGAGTGTTACTTTGGAAACATATATAATAACTAAAACTGTTTTCTAAATTATGTCTGTCTAATTAAATCTGAAAGGTAAAAAATGAGTTACATCATTAAGCTATCACTCATTTAATTTTTTTTTCTCATCTTCCCAATCATAGGTCCATATAAATTTATGAGAGATTATAAGAAATTGAGACAATGAAAGGATCTCATCATGCTTCATTATTGCACATGCACTTCCTTTTACAAGTCCAACCATCTGTTTACCAATAACAATATTTGTATTCTTCAATTTCCACGACCATTTGATTAATTGTTTGAACTTTGAACGTATGAAAAAGCATTTGTTAATTAGATATGGCATTTTTGCGTGTGTTTTTACAAGTCTTGAGGCAACCCACTAGGGTGACCAGGTCAAAAAGAAAAAGGGAGAAAAAAAAAAAGAAAAGAAAAGAAAACAAAAACCACTACTGTGAGGTTAATTAACTTAATACTTTCTCTCTCATGCTCTCACCCATACCGCCGGCCACCTCCTCTGTACTTCCGTGGAGTCTCGTTCTTGCTTCACCACACACAGCACCACCGGTCCTCTGTTTTCCTCTTCCCTTGGAATTCGGCCAACACCTAATTCCTCCGTGGAGATTTCAGTTCTTTAAGGGATTCAAAGAATTTGGAAGAGGGAAAGGGAACTCTTAAGTTCCCATGTAAAATGACCGTTTAGCTTTTCAAGTGCCTAGAACCCAATTTCCCGGGTCCACCACTCTTCCCTCATATGTGGGAACTTGAGATCCCACCAAAATTGGTGGGTTCTCAAGTTCCTTGGTCACTATTCACATTTTTAGACGGATTTACCGCTGAAATTCAAATTTGGCGAGAAGTTCGAATTTGGCGGGAAAGTTCGAATTTGACGGAAAAGTTCAAACTTTGCGAAAATTTTTTGGGTCAGAAGTTCGAACTTAACAGGGACATTTTAAAAAAAAAATATATTTTGGCAAAAAAAAATATTTTTCTTTTTTATTTTGAATTAATTTCTTTTGAGGGTAAAATAGACATTTCTTAATTCTTTACCAACTACCACCTATTCATTTTCTTTCAACCAAACAACTCAAACCATCTTCCCTCATCTTTTAAATCTTCCTTTCCCTCCCTTTAAGTTTCCTTCCCTCCTCAAAGTTCCCTTCCCTCCCCCCAAATTCTTTGAACCAAACGGGCCCTAAGTTTATTACTACCTCCGTCCTAAATATAGAAACATTTATAATATAATTTACACTATAAAAGTGTTTTTATATTTAAGACAGGAGGGAGTATTATTTAATTTTGAGACTTGGATTGATGATATGTTTTGTATGTGAATTTAAGTGGGGACTTGACTTCTCTCCTTTTTTTTTCCCCCTGTCCGCTCCTATCCTTTATCCCTTTTATGACTATTAGATTAAGATTTAATGATCTACATTTAATATTTCATTCACATGATTCTCTTCATTTTCTTCCCATCTTTCTCTCTCTTCCTTTTAGAAGAGGAAAAGAAATATTAATAGTATTAAATGTGGACCATTAGATCTTGATTCAAATGGTTATACAAAGAGTAAAGGATGAGAGCGTATTGAAAAAGAAAAGGAGAGAAGCCAGGGACGTCCTATTTTAATGGGATGATATATATTGATATTGACATTTATATATGTCTATTGATGTACTTGTTGAAATAATGTTTGCTGTGATATTTATGATTGGTAACTATAGTTAATTTTATCTCTTCAAATGATTTGTAGAACGTTCTAATTGAGAAGAACAATTTACATCATTTAATTTTAATTACAGATTAAGTGTTTATAAACCTAGTGGTTAACTATATTTGTAGAAGTCATTATTAATTGGAAATATGACTTCTTCATTACCAAGATGACTTCTTTTAATCCAAAACATTCTTCATTATTTTTTCAAAAATACCAAAAAGAATATATATATATATAGCTTTATTTTCATGAATTTTAGTTTAGAAAAAACTAATTTCAAAACCTTTTTTTTAACCATGTTTTTAGCATTTAGTTTAATTCAGTGAGTTCAAAATAAAAGAGTAGTTGACAATGATAAAAGAACTATCACAAATTATTTGCATTATAGTGTATTTTAATTCATAGTAAAATTTGTAATGAGACTGCTAAGGTTCTTATCAAACATGACCACGAAATTTGTAATTTAATTCGTGGTGAGGGGGTGATGACCCTGAATTTGAGTGTAAATTGCTGGCTTTCCATGTACTTTCTTTAGGTTTACATATGGAATAAAGACTCACAGCATTTAATAGAGGCACTGCTTTGCCACTTTGGAGCTGTGAACTGTGTGAGCTCGAATCCTACTAATCCTCATATGTTGGCATCAGCTAGTGATGATTGGTGTGGTGAAGTTAGCATCAAAATTGTTTGGCAATCACCCAAATTTGAAAAATCAGCTGAGTAGTTAATTAATAACTAGTTCAACGAAATACTACTGCTACAAAATTATTTTGTTTAAACCAACATTTCCTTCATTCCTCTCTATTTGAAAAATTCAAAAAAATTAAAATAAAGATTTACCAAACTATATCTCATAGTCTTGGTGCTTTCAAATTAATACTCTAACATATGGCTTATTTCATAGTCTCAATCATTTTTAAATCTTCGAATATAAGGCTTATATCTCTTTTCTTATTCACCTTTAAAGATCTGGGTTTATGCTATGAAATTTGCAATTCCTTTATATATGTTTTTATCGTTAGGAAGTCTAAGTTCACAAAGATGGTTTCTATATCTTATTCATTTTCATTTGGCAAATTAACCGAAATAATATTTTTTTAAAAAAAAAATTACCAATCTGAAGCACTATTCAAACTATTTATCAAAGTAAGGCTGATGTGACAATGGCGTCAGAAAGTACGACACCACTAGTGGCGTCGTACCTTCTGACATGACTAGTGGCGTCGTACTATGTGACGCCACCGTGTCAATTTTTTTTTTTAAATTTATAAATATTGAAGCAGATTGTGATTGGTCCACGCCATCTGGTGGTGTGGACCCTGCGCACGCCACATCAGTGGCGTAGGACCCTCCTGCGCCACCAGTGGCGTGAACCTTATTTTGGTAAATAGTTTTGACTGTGCATTAATCTGGTAAATATTTTTTTTTGTTATTATTTTGGTCAAAATCCCTTTTCATTTATACTAGTTTGTTTTTTAATATAAGATATAGTTGAGTTTTTAAAAAACTTAAGAAAACTAAATAAATTACTTAATTATAGTATATATTGTGTATTGTTAAATTATATATTATTTATTTGTCAAATAAATTAGTTTAGGGGAAAACGATAAATGCAAATAGTTTAAATTGATTTATTTAATTTCCTTAATTGAGTCTTATATTAAAGATGTATTCAATTAATTCAAATTAATGCTTGTGCTGCTCAAAGTTTTGAGTCAGGTAAGAGAATTACTACACTAAATAAAATAAATTATATAGGCAAAGGAATAAAATGGGTTGATGCGAAGTCCACTCGAATAAAAACAGAGTAGCTCATGATCTGGTGTGAGCATGCTTTGTTTAATCAATGGCTCTGTTTCCCCACAGACATTATCAGCAATAGAGATCAACTTGAGAGGTCTCTTTAGATTTGCGTCCTTACACTTTTAACTATATTTTGTGGCTTTAACTTATTCTAGCTAGCTATATAATTTGTGTAAGAGTATTTAGCATTTTGTATATTGGTCCAAAAAAAAAAAAAAAAAAAGAATGAGAGAGACACAAGTCTTAGTTTTACTGTGGGAAAGTGGACCAGCTCTTGATATTGTTACTGTGTGCTAATAAATGTGGTAATTCGATTATTTTGTCAGCATTTGTTCTTAATAAAATTAATTAATTTGAGTAGAATGGACTCAATTATATGTCTTTATTTACATGATCAGCATGTATAAAAGCTGTGAACATCATTGTAAATCAAGTGTTGCCTTAAATTGAAGGCTAAAAGATGCCTCAATAAAAAAAAAAAATATATATATATATATATATAACCACTTAGTATTTTTTTATGGTCAAGTCTTCTAATTCGTCCAAGCTAAGTCGTCCCCTCTTTTCGAAGAAAAATTGGAACATTAATACATTCATTTTCACAACCAAATTGTTTGAAAGTTTCAAAAGCTAATTTGAGACAAAATGGATTTTTTCTTTCACGACAAAATGTAAAATAGACCATTCATCTAGAAGTTGTTTACAAATATAACTTCTAGCTTCTAAAATAAGAAAAAATGCCCTATAAATTATTATTTAGACCTTTTAACTTCAGAGAATGTTTGCAAATTATTCAAGCATTAATAAAATATTTATTAATTGAAATAAAAATGTAGTTTAATTTTTTTATTTTTAGCTATGAAATAAGAAAATGAATGTATTTTTCTTGTATCATGAGTTCAACTATATATACAATTTTTGTCTCATCCATGACGGTTGTAAAGTCTTCGTCCCAAACTACACTCAATTATTTCAGAGTTTTCCACTCATTAATGGAACCCACCAAGGAGGTTCCATTCTTCCTTCCAGAAAATATCCATATATAGCCTTCACTCCTTCTTCCTTCCTTCTCTCTCTTCCAACAACTTTCCAAGCAAAATGATGGCCCCTCCCCCACATTGTCTCGCTCTTCTTTTGTTCGCGTCTCTCTCTATCTCTCTCACCTATTGTATCTCTGATCACTTCTCACTCTGCTTATCCAAAAGCTTTCTTGTCTTCTTCTCCTCTTCTTCGATTCACAGTTGTGGAGGTTCTCGGTATTACAGAAACTTAATATATATATATATATATATATATATATTGACAACATGGAATCATATTCATCTGATGTGGCGATAACAAGGACTGAGTCTCGAGAAGTCAAATTATAAGGAGTGGGTTATAAATTTGGTGAAACTACAAGAATTAAATAATTAATTTCCCCCCCAAAAAAAAGAGCAAGAGAAACAGGCCATTATATAAATTAAGATAGTCCATTTTCTAATTGTCAATTTCTCGTGCATTGTGGCCCCAACATCAAGAATGGCGTCCCTTCCCTTGCCCTTATCTCTTAACATCTTACAAATTATAAACATTCAATTATGCATTTAATTAATCAAGCCAAGTCAGTAGTTTTATGGTTAAACCAGGTTTAATTTGTCCAATCATACAAAACCTTGAAAAAAGCTCAAACACAAAATACCGCCTTATTTCAGCCAAAGAGACTCATCGCATGAAATTTCCAGATTTAAACTTTCATACTCATTAAATGATGTATAAAACCCGATAACCATTGTCAAAGGAAAAAACAATCGTACATAAATACTAAAAGTTAATATCCGATCCTTAGTTTTGTTTTCTTTCTTATGAAGTCTCTTACATGCATATGCCTTTTTTATCTACACGAATTTTTTATTACAAGGCAAGTATCCTGATTTCTTAATGTGAGAGACCTCGAGGATTTCATTAAAATATTAAAAGAAGGAAAGAAAAATAGTAAAGGAGAATCTAACACTCTTATGTAATTTCTTGGTCACTTACAACACCTTAATCTTATTTATAATGCATCTAATACCCTAAACTATAAATAAGGTTAGGGTATTGAATATAACTGGAAAATAACATCAGGGGCCTGAATCCTGGAAAATAACAAATGGAATATGAAAAGGTAATGATTTTCAAAATCTATATAGGGTATATATGAGCTGTGAAATATAAAAAATTGAAATTCGAAGACAAAGAAAATATTATTGAAAAGCTTAAAATTTTAACCGCATGGGAGTTATAGTCACTTGCTTTTAGGTAAGATTACAAAGAATGTTTAAACAAGCAAGTCATTGCGCCTCAATAATTCATTCTGATTGTAGTTTAGTTTAAGGAAAGGGCATTAAAGGTCATTACTCAAAATGAGCTCATGCCAAGTCAAGTCATTACTTAAAGATCTTTTACTTAGAAACATAATCGAATTGCTCTGCATAGCCAACTTTGTTATGCATAATGTTCACTTTATTTATTAACTGAGAGACAATTTGAGTACGTAAACTAACCAAGGCATGACCCTGTTATTTGAAACAGTATAAGAAACACAGCATCTTAAGTGTGTTATAATACCCTCTTTATAGCTATATATCGTTGCAAGTTCCACATTTTGACATCTTAAACATCAAAATTACTATCCAATATGCCAGCATGTGCTTGTAATTAAATCTTACAGATTACAACACTCATGCCTTTAAACTTCCACCTGAAATCTTACAGACAAGTTCAAGAACAGTTCTTTAGGAATTTCTCTGGACAAGCTATTATTAGAAAGATCAATAATGCCGCTTCCATGATATATACATCATAATATTGGTAGTGTAATTCTCTACCTATGGTAAATATTTTTATTTTTTTAGTAACCCAAATTATCTCAGACTTTGGAGGAGTGATGTTGTATAGGCCATGAAGTATATGGATCTAGAAATCTTATTTTCAGCAAGATCAAATATTCTCAAATGAGAAAGGCTGCACAATTGTGATTGAATAATGCCTATAAATTGATTGGTCCTCAATTTAAAAATTCCCAAATTTGGTGCCATATCTGGATCTGGCAAACTTCCACAAAATTTATTTTGCTCTAAAAAGAGGTATTCCAAATTTGTTCAATTTAGCATGTCTAACGAAAATTTTCCAAATAAACTATTGTCACTCAATTGATTGTTGGACAAGTCTAAGTTGAATACTAACAAAGAAATTGTGTCCAATGTGTAACTGATTTAAGTTATGGAGTTCTCCAAGTTTTTCTAGAAGATTGCCACTTAATTGATTGTTGGACAAGTCAAAGTTGAACAAGGAAGAAATATTTTCAAGAGATGATGAAATTACACAGTAAAACAAGTTACATCCAATATCAAGTATTGCAACCATTCATACTTGCCTAACCAAATTGGAATTGATCCTTCAAGATTATTGTCACTCAAATCTAAATGTTTGAGGTTTTGAAGATTGAGCAAGGCTTTAGGTAATTGACCATATAAATTGCGTCTTTGAAGGTCAACATGATGGATGTGATTGGTGGTATTAAATAATGAACTAGGTAATTTTGACTTATCTTGTAAAGTTATAAAAAAGATCAAGAACTTCAAGTGACGTAAAATTGGTATAATCAACGGATGGAAAATCTCTCCATACACAGTATCTCAAGTGTAACTCAGAGAGTGAAGGAAGCATGCCTATAAACAAAAGCCATTTAGTTTCATTTCCAATATCATTGTAACTAAGGTCAAGATATTTTAAGGAAGAAAGTAGAGAAAGCCAATCGAGGTCATTTATGACTAAACTATTATATGAGAAGGTAACGCAGAGTAACAGAAAAACTTGCTAAATGATTAGAAGGAGTAGTAACGATCGGTTGTCAAATTTGTGTGCATCAAAAGAAGATTTGGATATTTGGCATGGTGGCATACTCACAGTTTCAAAGTCATTGTAGCTCAAGTCCAAATCGTTGGGAAATTCAAGTTTAAGCATGCATAGACTAATCTCACCTTCTAATCTATGATTGAAAAGAGAGTTGGTTGAATCAATCTACCACTCATTGTTTGAAGATTAAAAGTATTCTTTGATCATCTTCGTTGCAATGGACTGCACAGTTCGAGGTACCCAGGCTTTTGTTGAATGTTGTTGCAAGTAGTAGAAACAACAAAATAAGGGAAATTTGTGAAGCAAAGCTCGCCATTTTAGTTGAGTGTGTATATATATTATGTGTGTGTGTGTTATGAAAGTCTTTCCAAAAAACCATTGCAAAAAGTGTTTCTTCAAAACAAATATTTTTTGAAGTAGACGAAAGTTTACATGTCTTAAAAAATTGATGACCATATGATATTCGTTATTGTCAAGTCCACTTGTGCCATTCCACATCATGTTCTATTTTCTCTCTCTCTCTCTCTCTATAATATCAATGGTTTCCTTTTATTAGATTTAGAGGGTAAAAGGTTTTAACCTCTCCTAATAAGTACGCTTTCTGGGATTTAATTAAATTTGTATTCTCCTTCTTACGCGGTGAAGCCCCTTATAACCTCAACCAATATTGTATTTACTATCATGTTCTATTTTTTTCAATTTTCAAAACCAAACTGTTTGGATGCTTCGAATTAATGTAAAATCGATTAATCAACAAGTAATAAGTCTTTTTATTTCACACTGCAAATAGCTAATACAATTAGTGGAGGTCATTGACGACCGCATCTTTTAACATTTAAAAAAATGAGAATGTATCACGTAATCTAATGTACGTCTAGATCCTTTCAAGTTTGTTTCTATTAACGTCAACGATATAAGGTGATAGAGAACAACTGAACACAATCATATACAACAAACCTTGAAAATGAACTGCATTCTGCATACATATAATGTATGGAGAATGAAGAATTGGTACTACGATTTATGATATATATGAATAATATTGTCAAAAAATAGATTAGCTGGAAATCCATACTTACAATGCATGTCCTGGCCCTATATATACAACTCCCTAGTGAGCCTTAAGAGCATAAAGCCCAACATCACACTAAACTAATATTTACACCCTACAAACTAATATTTACATACTACTTAGAAAAACAATACAACACTATTTACAAAAAACGAATATTATTTCCTACACTCCCCCCTCTACGTGGGGCTGCAAAACGTTGACAGTACCCAACTTGGCTATTAAAAGATTCTGACTTACCTTTCCCACTGCTTTGTAAGGGTATCCGCTTCTTGATCCGAAGACTTCACATGTCACAAACTGATTAATCCTTTATGAAGTTTTTTCCTCATAAAGTGAAAATCGATTACAATATGTTTAGTGTGCTTGTAAAATACTGGATTTGATGCTATATAGACTGTTGCCTTGCTATCACAGCTTACTTCCGCAAGGTTTTTACGCCTTATTCCTAAATCTTTCAACAGCCCCGTCATCCAAATTACCTCTGACCAACCGATCTCATTCCTCTATATTCTGCTTCAACTGAGGAGCAAGAAACTGTAGCTTGTTTCATTGTCTTCCAGGCCACAAGTGCACCTCCTAGTTTTCAGAGGTAATCATTCACTGACCTTCTGGTAGTCTCACAAGCTCCCCAATCAAAATCAGACGCACAAGTCAGAGTTGCATCTCCTTGTGAACTTAACAGTACTCCCAAGCCGACACTTTGGTTGAGGTACCTTACCAAATCACGTGCTGTGGCCATGTGTGTTTTTTTATGCTAGTGCATGTACTGGCTTAAAGCCGGCAGACAAAAGGAGATATCATGCTTTGTGTTGCTTTGTGTTAGTTTGGTAGATTAATCTACCTCCCAGCCTTCATTATCGTTCTGGATCCTTTAGGAGGTCCTCTTTTCTGTCTCTCCTCTCCTCATATGCATGTAGCATTCAGATCCTGCCTCATCATCATGGATAGCGGCTTACATCCGCTTAACCCTGTGTTAGACTATATAGATGCAATATCTATTTCTTTGGGACAGTATGATAACTTTATATGAGCTAGCTATTTCAATACCCAAGAAATACTTCATCTCTGGTCTAAATCTTTTACTTTAAAGTTTCCATGTAGAAATTCCTTTACTTCGTTTACTCTCTTAGCTGAACACCAGTGATAAGGAGGTCAACTATATAAACAAGAATAATAGCAAACCTACGCACAAAACACTTAACAAATAGCGAATAATCTTGTTTGCTCTGAATGAAACCACCTTGAACCAAGGCTGTCATGAGCTTTTGGTTCCATTGGCGTTAAACTTGCTTTAATCCATACAAGGACTTCTTGAGCTCGCATGCCATATACTCCTCCTTATTGGGGTATCCTTGTGGAATGGTCATGTAGACCTCTTCATTAAGATCCCCCTGCCAAAAGGCATTGTGCACATCCATCTGGTACAATTTCAAACTAAGCAAGGCAGCTAATTTAAGTACAACCCTTACCGTTACCATCTTAACCACTGGTGAGAAGGTCTCAAGGAAATCAACACCTTTCCTTTGGTTATACCTTTTAGCGACTAGTCTAGCATTATACTTATTGATTGTCCCATCAAAATTGTATTTTATCTTATAAACCCATTTAGTACTGAATGCCCTCCTCTTCCCTTTCGGTAGAGATACTATATCCCATGTCTCATTACTTTCTAATGCCTCCATCTCACGATTCATGGCCTCAACCCAATTTTTATCTCACTTAGCTTCTAAATAGGAGGTCGGTTCAGTCATGGAATTAATTGAGCATAGAAAGCATAAATGTGATGTAGATACATTTTCACACGAAGAAATAATTCTCTAAGGGATATTTGCATTTACGAGGTCCTTTATCACTTTTACCATTTCATGGGTGAGTTAACAAGCTGCAGACATAGTCTTTTGCCCCCATTGGTCCACGCCTCTCTCTTGTGCTCTCCTTTGCAGGTTTGGTCTCGGGAGGAGGCAGAACCCAGTCTGTATGAAGGTTGTCTTCATGTACAGGCGGTTCTGATTGAGGGCCTTCTTTCGCCATTGCAAAATTATTATTAACTTGCATATTCCCAGACTCACAAGGATCATCAGAATTAAAAAGAAACATCTCTCTTACCTCACGAGACACTCTCCCTGAATCTGCACAATTCTGATTTTTATAGGGAAATACCTTTTCTCAAAAACTAACATGCCTGCTAACAAAGATATGATTTTCTTTCATATCAAGCAAAATATATCCTTTTTTTATTTTTGGGATATCCTAAGAAGACATAAGGAAGAGATCGTGGCTGAAATTTATTTGAAGTAGTGAGATTTGTGGCATAACTCAAGCAACCAAAGACCCTTAAAGAAGAGTACTCAGCTGGTTTACCATAAACCGCTTCCTATGGTGTCTTAAAATTCAAGATCCTAGAGGGAATCCTATTAATCAAGACACATTCCCCGTAATATTGGATGGACACATGGGATTGGATCATTAAGCTCCTAGAGTCTTGCACAAGGGTCCTATGTTTCTATTTCACTATGCCATTTTGTTTTGGTTTGTAGGAACAATACCTTTCTTTTTGAGAAAATTCCTCATTGAACTACTAAGAAATTCTAACCCATTACCACTTCTTGCCGTTTTACCTTCACATCAAATTGATTTTCAACATATGCAATGAAATCTCGAATATGAGCTTCTGTCATATTTTTGATGCATTAAGAAAACCCATGTTTCCCATCCACAATCGTTAGGAAATACTGACAACCAAAATGTATGGGTGTCCTATATGGCCCCCACAAATCCATATGTAAAATTTTAAAGCGAGAATGAGTTTTAATGCAACTAGATGAAAATGGAAGCTTAGTTTGTTTAGATTGAAAACATATACTGCAATCTTTATTCATCGACCCAGTCTTGTCAAGTACAACATTCAAGTGTCTCAAAACAAAAATGGGGGCATGTCTCAATCTAGCATGTAAAAGAAATATATCAAGTTTTCTACTAATTTGACAACTTTTATCAGTACAATCAACCAAATTGATAGAAACATTATTCAAAACTTTCAGCAGATACAATGCTTCAACTACCTTACCAATCCCCTTTGTTCTCCCATCTTGAAGGTTCTGTATTACACAAATGTTAGGGAAAAAGCCAATCATGCAGTGTTGTTCTGAAGTTAATTTGGACACGGATATAAGGTTGAACTTTAATTGAGGAGCAAACGCAAGACATCAGACAGTCGTATACCACTTGGAAAAATAACACTACCTACATGTGTTACATGTACTCGCTCCCCGTTAGGTATCTTGATTGTTTTAACAAGTCCTATATAAATAGTATAATGATTTAAAAGAGATAAACTGCTCACTAAGTGTGTGGTGGCCCCGAAGTCTATTACCCAACTGGTGTGTGTGCATTGTGTGTGATTTAAAAGAGATAATTAATTGAATCTGTTCCGGTTAAAGCATGAGCATTTTCATTGATATCTCTTTTCAGAAGCTCTAGGAGCCTTTCATAATGGTCTGGTGTGAGTGAGGGATCTGACCATGTTCACTGTATGCCCTGTACTTGTAGTCTCTGCTTCTCCTCCAAGCACAAGATCATCTTGGTTTGCCTTTCCTTTTGGCCCCTTGGAATCTAAGGGGTAGACAATATGTAGCAGGCCCTATAGTGGATCAGCCCGCTATCACTACACGGCCCAATCGCCTGAAGAAAACTCCAGCGCATCTGAATGATTATTTTCGGTCTGGCTAGATTGAATCATGAGCGAGAAGTCTGTTAGTTGTTTCCGTGTTTTCAGTAATTCAAATAACCTATGATCTAGGAAATCTGTTATTTCAATTCCCGTAAGTAGGAGAAGTTGCTCCTTTATTTTAGTGATTTAAGTTTCAAATAATGAATTGTAATTTCTTTAAATAGCCTACGATTGGGCCAGAATAAAGGCATCAGTGAATTAATCAAATTCTTATCTTCCTCTATTCTACCTATCTCCCTATCCTCTACCCCTCCCTTACAATTTGGTGCTTTCATTCCTGAACCCTCTATGGCTGACAAGACCCGAATGACGCAACTGCAAGAGCAATTAAACGCTATCCAGCAACAACAAACTACCGCTGAGGAGAGACAGCAGGTTTTTTTTAATCAGATGCAGCGCAGCAATGAAGAACAGTTTAACACATTCATGGAGCGATTTCAACACTTCCTCGACACACAGAGAGCAAATCAATCACCACAACCCAACCCCAGCCTCTTAGGACCAGGACCACCACGAACAGACCCTCCTAGAACCAAACCGCTACGTTTGGACTTTCCCTGCTACAGTCAGGGAGATCCTTCCGACTGGCTCTTTGCAGTAGATCAATATTGTGAGTATTATGGTATTAATGAACCTGAGCGCCTCCGCATTGCCTCCTTTCATCTCGACGCCCTTGCCTCAAGTTGGTATCGCAACTTAGCTCGTGATGGCCTTATCACCAATTGGGGAGATTTTCGAACAGCGATCATCAGTCGTTATGGCCCTACTGTTTATGATGACCCGGCTGGCGTGCTATGCAAACTCTCCCAAACTAGAATAGTCCGTGAATACCAAACCGCTTTTGAACTCCTACCAGCCGAGTTACCGGAATTCCTGACAACCTCCGGAAGAGTATGTTCATCTCAGGTCTCAAACCAAAAGTTCACAGTGACGTTCAAGCCCACCTACCTGCAACATTTCACGCCGTGTGGGGTTTAGCGCGCAACTATTCGGAGCCAGACGACCGTTCCTCCCGTTGGACACCACGTACCCAAACACCCTCAGCTTTATCACCGTCTAAACCACCGACCCCCAGCACAGCTACAGTGCCTCTCCGATGACTATCCCAGACCGAAATGCTTGCGCGGCGAGAAAAAGGATTATGTTATAATTGTGATGAAAAATATTCCTTTGGGCACAAATGCAAACCAGGCGCCACATTTCTATACATGGTTGTCGATGATCAGGAGGAGCTAGCACATACACAGGAGGTTGATGAAGAAGCTCACACGGAATCTAACCCCTTTTCAGAAATCAGTTTCCATGCTCTTTTTGGCCATCGCTCGTCCAAGGCGTTCCGTCTCACGGGTCAAGTTCACGGTTCCTCAGTCCAAATCCTGGTGGACAGCGGTAGTACACACAATTTTATCACAGCACGAACTGCTAAACATTTAGCACTACCGGTACAATCCATTACACCATTTCAGGTCCAAGTCGGCAATAGCGATCACCTATTTTGCTAAGGCCTTTGTACGTCTATTCCCCTAGCTTTACAAGGCCACTATAATTTTAAAATTGATTTCTATGTCCTCGACCTACAGGGTGCAGATATTGTTCTCGGCATACAGTGGTTATCCACCTTGGGACCGGTCATCACAAACTACAAAACACTTACCATGAGTTTTTCCCACAATGACAAACCTATTACAATTCAAGGTAATTCTTCTCTTACCCCAGGCCAAATCACAAACTCCCAACTCCACAAACTAATTGCTCAAGAACCCGTACAAGCCTACCTCATGTGCCTGTCTACCCCAAACCCGAAACCCACATCACTTGAAGACGAAGTGCTTCCACCAACCATCTCCACCATTTTAGACACTTACAGCGATGTCTTCAGCATTCCTACCCAACCCCCACCTGACAGACCCACAAACCACCACATCAACCTCATTCCAAATACCAAACCTATCCAAGTCCGGCCATACTGTTACCCCCACTACCAGAAAAACGAGATTGAAAAACTAGTTTCGGAGATGCTCACAGATGGTATAATTCGTCCCAGTCATTCGGCCTACAGCTCCCCCGTACTTCTAGTTAAAAAGAAAGATGGCTCTTGGCGCTTTTGTGTAGACTATAGAGCACTCAATGCCGTGACCGTACAAGACAAATTTCCCATACCTACGATTGATGAGCTTTTGGATGAACTCAATGGCGCCACAATTTTTTCAAAGCTAGATCTGCGTTCTGGATACCATCAAATCCTTATGCACCCAGAGGACATTCACAAAACAGCGTTCAGAACCCATCACGGTCATTATGAGTTCTTGGTAATGCCCTTTGGACTAACCAACGCACCCTCTACTTTCCAAGCAACTATGAACGAGGTGTTTGCGTCTTTCCTAAGACGGTTTGTTGTCATATTTTTTGATGACATACTCATCTACAGTCACACGGAA
Organism: Acacia crassicarpa; assembly: GCA_034222035.1. Lineage (NCBI taxonomy): Eukaryota > Viridiplantae > Streptophyta > Magnoliopsida > Fabales > Fabaceae > Acacia > Acacia crassicarpa. The sequence continues at coordinate 21,552,432 of JAWXYG010000004.1, forward strand.
ACAGATCATGAGCACCATCTACAGTTGGTCTTATCTACCTTGCGACAGCATTACTTCTTTGCAAAACGATCTAAGTGTTTATTCGCCAAAGCCTCCATACACTTCCTGGGTCACATTATTTCGGGAAAAGGCTTATCTCCAGACCCTGAGAAAATCAACTCAATCAAAGACTGGCCCGAACCCACTACACTGACTCAGGTACGTGCATTCCTAGGTTTGGCAGGGTACTATCGACGGTTCATTAAGCATTTCGCTACAATTGCAGCACCACTAAGTGACCTACTGACCAAGAAAGGATTTTCCTGGGGTGCCCAGGAGAATGATGCATTTACTCAGTTGAAAACCCTCCTCACACAAGCTCCTCTACTTATCTTACTAGATTTCCTTACCGTTCATTGTGGAAGCTGATGCTTCAGGTGTTGGGATAGGGGCAGTACTCATGCAAAAAAATCAGCCTCTTGCATTTTACAGTCGCAAATTATCCCCTACTATGCAACAAAAGTCGACTTACATAAGGGAAATGTATGCAATCACGAGTGCTGTGGCTAAGTGGCGTCAATATCTATTAGGTGCTACCTTTGAGATTCGTACAGATCATAAGAGCCTCTATCACCTCATGAATCAAGTTCTCCAAACCCCAGAACAGAACAATTTTTATCACAACTCCTAGGGTTCTTCTACAACATTGTTTATAAAACAGGCAAAACAAATACAGTGGCCGATGCTTTATCCAGAATTCTAGACGAGGCAACCACTCTAGCGGTACCTCAGTTGGCAGCAATAACAGGACCGATATGCAACATCACAGATATTTTACAACAAGAAATCATAGCAGACTCCTATGCTTCTTAAATCATTCAAGGCCTTAGGACAGATCCACACAAATGGGGGAAGTGGCGAATGAAAAATAATCTTTTGTTTCATAACTCTAGAATTTTTGTACCTGAAGGATCTTCACTCAAGCCCAAGTTATTGCAGGAATTCCACAGCTCTTTTCTGGGTGGTCACTTCGGCGCTCACAACACTTTCATTCGTCTCAATAAAGTTTTTACCTGGAAAGGAATGAAGAGAGATGTTAAACATTTTGTCAAAGAATGTGAGACTTGTCAGAAAATTAAACCTCCAAATCATTCACCATTTGGCTTACTTCAGCCTATTGTTCCTCCAACAACCATCTGGACTGATTTAAGCATGGACTTTATCACACATTTGCTTACCTCTAATGTTTTACAGTTATTTTTGTGGTTGTCGACAGATTATCAAAAGGAGCTCATTTCATGTCCCTACCTTCACATTACACAGCAGCTAAAGTGGCCCAAGTTTTCTAGGATTCCGTTGGGAAACTCCATGGTTTTCCTCGTACCATCATCTCAGACCGCGATTTCTCAGCTCTTTTTGGCAATCTCTTTTTAAACTGCAAGGAACCTCGCTACGTTATAGCTCCGCTTATCACCCACAAAGCGATGGACAAACAGAACGAGTCAATAGGTGCTTGGAACAATACCTCAGAGCTTTTGTTCATAACCACCCGAATACATGGTCGAAGATCCTAAGCTTTGCAAAATTCCACTTCAACACTTCGTTCAACCGATCCACTGGTTTCACACCATTCGAAATCACCTATGGTCTCCCTCCGCCAAATCTCTTATCTTACTGTCTCGGCAGCAGCAACTTAGAAGCAGTCGACACGGATCTTTCTGCAAGGAACAAAATCATGAGTAGTTTAAAACAGAATCTTAATCTAGCACAGGACACCATGAAAGCTTATAGTGACAAAAAACGAAAAGACATTGAATTCCACGAAGGAGATTTAGTCCTACTCAAGCTCCAGCCATACCGTCAACAATCTGTCTTATGGCGAAGTTCTAGGAAGCTATCACTCCGTTACTACGGACCCTTCAAAATCTTGGAGAAAATCGGTGCAGTGTCGTACAAATTAGAATTACCAAAGAATTCTCTCATCCATCCGGTGTTTCACGTCTCACTACTAAGACCATTTGTCTCTCCAACCCACTTTAAGATTCATCCCCTGCCAGAGAAATCCCAAGCAAATAGACCACTTCATGAGGTCGTCGCCGTTTTGGGTGAAAGGGAGGTATGGAAACGCGGCCGGAAGGTCAAAGAATTGCTCATACAGTGGTTTGATAGTATGCCGGAAGACGCAACTTGGGAGGAAGAATAAGAAATTTCGCCGACGACAGACGCTAACGAAGAGACTAAAGCTACGGACAGCAATGGCTCGGACACTCCAACCACAGCTACTTCGCGAAACCTTCCTCCAATCAGTGAAGCAGAACCCTATTCACCTATTGCCACACGGCCCTCATCCATTAGTTTGAAATCTGGGCCCCCACCCACCCATGAGGACATGGAATTTTTTGATGGGGAAGGGGATGTAGCAGGCCCTATAGTGGATCAGCCCACTATCACTACACGGCCCAATCGCTTGAAGAAAACTCCAGTGCATCTGAATGATTATTTTCGGTCTGGCTAGATTGAATCATGAGCGAGAAGTCTGTTAGTTGTTTTCGTGTTTTCAGTAATTCAAATAACCTATGATTTAGGAAATCTGTTATTTCAATTCCCATAAGTAGGAGAAGTTGCTCCTTTATTTTAGTGATTTAAGTTTCAAATAATGAATTGTAATTTCTTTAAATAGCCTACGATTGGGCCAGAATAAAGGCATCAGTGAATTAATCAAATTCTTATCTTCCTCTTTTCTACCTATCTCCCTATCCTCTACCCCTCCCTTACACAATAAGCTGATAACATGTATCTTTAGTATGTCCTTTCTTTCGACAATGTTTGCATTTAGACAGTGTAACCCCCGGTCCCTTCCTCTTCCATGGCCTCTTCCTCTGGCTGTCACAGCTATCCCTTCTGTCGGCGCATTTCATGAAGTAATGGTGATTGCTCTTTGAGTTTCATCCTCAGCAATCATGGCAAAGGCCTGGTTAACTGCATTATACCTCTCCCATTGATTTCTTTCTGAGACTTCTTTATGCAAGTTCCTTCAATAAAACCTTAATTTTGTTTCCCTCAAAGAGCAATCCGCATCGCCTTGCTCCAAATAGTGTAGTTCTCACTTCCTCGGAGAACCTGTGTGATGATGGTGGCTCCTTGTGTACCAGAGGGGTGCAAGAAAAGCGGATGAGTGAAGCCAAGTGCTGCCGCCAATGAGTCATTGGGGTCACTCTTCCTCAGATCGCCCATCAGAACCCCAAGAATGAAAGATCGTCACACAAGAAAGGGCATAAAGGAAAAGCATCACGGAATTCGGAGACGAGCAAGATCAATGCTTGAACAGAACCAAGAATGAACCAATCGACACTTTTCTTGATCAGTATCAGAATGATGATAGATATGAGCACAATAGTTAAAAACTCGATTTATTACATTTTTACGATTTTTTTTCATTAAAACGATTTTACTAATTTTCCAAACGCTTTTAAGTTTTTACAATTTTTTTACGATTTTAGTACGTTACGATTTTACATTTTACGATTTTTCATTCTCCTTTCGGTTTTAGGTAAAATTTACGTTTTCACTACCATAAATATGAGCGTTAGACCTTATGCATAAGGTCAAGCCGTTGCAAAGAGAAGTCGTGGATTAACCTAACCTGCAATAGCCCATAGAAACAAATCTTGGGCCTTCTTTAACTTACAAGATAGACGAATAGATTAGCCAGGGATAGACGAATATTATTGATCAGAATAGGTGGCATCCATACTTACAACGTATGTCCTGGCCTGTATCAAAAAAGAAAAAGAAAAATGTATGTCCTGGCCCCACATATATAACTCCCTACTGGGGCTTAAGTGCATAAAGTCCAACATAATACTAAACTAATATTTACACCCTAAATACTACTCCTTCGCTCCTAATTATATGAACACTTTTATAGTACAAATTATATTATAAAAGTATTCTTATAATTAGGACCAAAGGTACTACTAATTATAAGACCTAGTTGACTTTTTTTGGGAGGGATTAAAGAAGCTAAATAAGTTACTTAATCATTCCATATGTAGTGTATCTTTAGATTATATATTAGTTTATTAGTAAAACTAATTAGTTTGAAAAAAATTAAAAATTAAAATACTCTAAAGTAATTTAATTAGTTTCTTTAATATTTCCAAAAAAAGTCAACTAGGTCTTATAATTAAGATTAAAGGGAGTAATATTTACGAACCCATTTACCTGCCTATCCAAGGATAGGTAGGGAGAGCCCATTTGATCTGGACCATCCAGATCAGACCTAGACGGTCTAGATATAAATTTTTTAGTTGATTTTTTTTAAATGAAAAAATTATTTTTTGAAAAAATATTAGTTAATATATAGATTATCTTTAATTTAGATTCTCTATCCATTAAAATAATTTTTTTCAAAAAAATAAAAGGTAAAAAAATTAAATCTGGATAGTCCAAATCCAATATGGACAATCCAGATCGGATGGGATAGGTAGGGAAATAGGTTCAAATATTTACAAACTACCTACAATAACAATACAACACAACGCTATTTACAATATACAAAACGTGTATTATTTCATACAGTTAGGAAATAAATAATTGTATGTTAGGAAATAAATATTTGTATTTATGTATTATAAATGTACATTATAAGTTAGGAAATAAATAATTGTATGTTAGGAAATAAATATTTGTATTTATGTATTATAAATGTACGCTGTAATTGTATTCTCTAGAATACTCCAGTAAGACAGGTGTCAATGTACTCTTGGTTGTCAACATTATAAATAGAAATGAACAAGGCTCAAGACATTATCCTGTCTTGACCTAATTTCCTCTAAACTTCTTCTTGGTATCAGAGCTACAGACCAGAAAAATGGCCTCATCCAGAATTTCTACACACCAGACAACATCTGCCATCTCCTTGTCTCTATCCGAAAATTCTAATGCCAATTTCACCGCTGCACAAATCTCTCAGCCACCGACACAGCCTCTGAATTTTTCATCTCATGATTCCACCAATTTCACCACTGCAACCATTCCAATTCCACCGCCAATCTCGCAATCTCTGCCACTTTTCCCATCAAATTCCATTTCTTCCACCATCACAAATCCATACCTTCACTTTTCTCTTCCTTCCACGATCACGTCTCTTCCATCCAGCTCCATCTTCGCCCCACAACACTTTCCCTATTCCACGGCTTTCCCATCATCCTCCATTAATCTCCTTCACTCCACAAATTCATCGCCATCATCCATAAAAGCCCATCCAATTCCTTCGGCTCATCCATCACCTCATCTAACCCATCAAATTTCTCACCAATCTCCCCAAATTCCTGCTCAAGCATATTACTCAGGCCATTTCTCTAGTTCTCTACTCGGCTCCCCACAGATTACTACTCGTCCGACACCTCTTCTCTGTTCTCTTAATCAAGGCAGTCCCGTCAAGTTGGACGGAGACAATTTCCTTACATGGGAATCTACTGTCATGCCACTCATCCGCGACCATCGACTAGACGGTCACATTCTGGGTACCATGACCGTTCCCCCTGAATACATTCTGGACTCCTCTGACCAAGTTTGTCTCAACCCACTTTACGATGACTGGGTTGCTACGGATCAACTTCTTCTTGGCTGGCTTTTTAGCACTATGACCGTAGAGATTGCTTCTCAAATGACTAACTGCAAGACTTCAGCGGCTCTCTGGAATCCTATCATTGAGTTTGTTGGCGCAAATACCCGGTCTCGTGTCACCTTTTTAAAGAGTTCTTTTCAACAACTCAAGAAAGGCTCATTAAAAATGAGGGAGTATCTCGCGAAGATGAAGTCACTGTCTGATAATCTCACCCTCGCTGGCTGCCCCTTATCCCTGACAGATCTCATCACTTAGACTCTTGCTGGACTGGATACTGAGTATACACCGATTGTTGTCATTCTTTCTGAAAAGGACAATCTCACGTGGTCTGATCTTCAATCTAAATTGTTGACTTTTGAATCACGACTTGAGCAACTCAACACTACTTCGAATACCACCTTGTCTGGAGCTTTTGCCAACCTGTCTTTTCACTCTACTCCTCGCTCATCCCAGTCTGACTTCAATCGTGCTCCAAGCTATCGTGGCCGTGGAGGTCGGAGAGGAAGAGGAAGGAACAGCCGAGGTTCTTTCAGTGGTCGAAGCACCAAATTCTGCCAGCTATGTGAAAAACCAGGACATGACGTTGCAGATTGTTTTTGTCGTTTTGATAAAAATTTCAAAAGTCCTCGAAAGTTTGATAATGCTTCTGCTCTCATTGCTACTCCTGACATTGTGACTGATCCAGCTTGGTACCTTGACACTGGTGTAACTCATCATGTCACCAACACTAATGAGAACATAGAGCCAGGGGCTCACACAGGTATAAACTCTATTTCGGTTGGTAATGGCGCTCGTATTAATGTCACTGGGTCTGGCAATTCTAGAATACTTTGTGATAACTCTGCTACTTTGAATCTGAATGATGTGCTTGTTGCTCCAAAAATGGCAAAGAAATTGATTAGTGCCTCTAAACTTATTAGTGATAATCATGATATCTGCCTTGCTATTGATTCTCATGGGTGTTTTGTGAAGGACAAGGGTCAACCTGATGCTTTGTTGCATGGAAAGGTAACTAAAGGACCTACTTCTGGCTTGTACCAAATTGAGAATGAAGTGGTGCCTGCAAAGAAACTAGCTGCTGGTTTTGTTTTAGTTTCAAATAAATGTAATAAACATTGTGGAACAAGCTTGTCTTCTCTCGAATCTTGGCATAGACGTCTAGGTCACCCAAGTAGAGATGTTTTAAAATAAGTGCTTACCTACTGTAATGTTCCCATTGATAATAATGAAGATTTTCCTTTCTGTGATTCATGTCAACTTAGCAAGTCCCATAGACTTCCCTTCCCCACTTCACAATCTCGTGCTCTACATGTCTTAGATCTAGTGCACACTGATCTTTGGGGGCCATCCCCTATCAAGTCTATTGGAGGTTATCAGTATTATATCAGTTTTCTTGATGATTATAGTAGACACACATGGATTTATCCTTTGAAAACTAAAGGGGAAGCACTCTCTGCCTTCAAAGTTTTCAAGAACATGGTTGAGAATCAATTTGAGAGGAAGATTAAGACACTTCACAGTGATTGGGGTGGTGAATATAGGAGCTTTCAGACCACTCTTGATGAACATGGCATTATTTTTCGTCACTCATGCCCACACACCTCAGCTCAAAATGGTAGAGTTGAGCGAAAACACCGTCATATAGTTGAGACTGGTCTTACATTACTTGCTCAGGCTCATATGCCCATTTCGTACTGGTGGGATGATTTCTCATCTACTGTTTATCTGATAAATAGGCTTCCAACAGCTGTTTTGATGAATGTCTCGCCTTTTAAAGTATTGTTCCACAAAAAGCCAGACTATACTTAGTCCAGAATATTTGGTTGTGCATGCTTCCCTTGTCTACGCCCCTACAATCACAATAAGCTTCAATATCATAGCACAAAGTGTACCTTCCTTGGTTACAGTGGATCACATAAGGGCTTTAAATGTCTAAGCTCCACGGGCAGAATCTATATCTCACGGCATGTTATTTTTAATGAGAATGATTATCCCTTTGCTAATGGTTTTTTGAATTTGTAGCAACCTCCACACAGTGAGATCATCAATTTCTCTAGTATTTCTCCTGTAATTTGTGAAGCCATGCCTTCACTTGACTTACAAACTGCAAACTCTATTGCAAGGTCTGAAAGTTCTGCTGTTATGCCTGGTGCTATGAGTTCCCCTACTAGCTCTCGTTCTCCCTCTCACAGCATTGATGGTGCTCTAAACACTCCGGTTGCTTCTTCCCAACCAGAATCTAGCCGAGAACTGCAAATTACTAATTTAGATCAAAATGTTCTCTCCCACTCAGGTCCTAGCCAGGAGATGCTTGATACTGACAATGTTACAGCAGAACAGCCCCAGGAGGTACTTGATACTGAAAATGTTACGGCAGTGCAGTCCCTTCCTCAATTGTCTGCTACTGCAACATTAAATCAATCTCCCAACAACGCTTCTCCACTCTCAATTTCAGTTCCACAAGTTCCAGTATCTTCGGTCAGCCACAACACACATCAGATGCAAACCAGAAGCAAACATGGTATTCACAAGCCAAAAATGCCCTATGTTGGCCTTACACAGGCTTCAGAATACACTCCACAGACAGCAAGAGAAGCTCTAAATTCTCCTCTTTGGAAGCAAGCCATGCATGAAGAGTTCAATGCTTTACAACGAAATTCAACCTGGATACTAGTTGCATGACCACCCAACCAAAATGTAGTTGATAATAAATGGGTTTTTAAACCCAAGTTTCATCCTGATGGAACTCTTGCTAAAAGAAAGGCACGTCTTGTTGCTAAGGGCTTTCAACAGACCGAAGGTATTGATTTTTATGAGACTTTCAGTCTTGTTATTAAAGCTTCTACCATTCGGATTATCTTGACTATTGCTATTGCACTGAATTGGGACATCAAACAACTTGATATTAACAATGCCTTCCTCAATGGTTTTTTATCTGAGCCTGTCTTCATGGAACAGCCTGTTGGCTTCGTGGATTCTTCTAAACCTAATCATGTATGCAAATTATCCAAAGCTCTCTATGGTTTGAAGCAAGCGCCAAGAGCTTGGTTTGATAGACTCCGTAGTGTTTTACTTGCATGGGGCTTCAGAAATTCAAAAAGTGATATATCCTTGTTTGTTTACTCTGATCAAACTCAAATTCTTATGATTCTTATTTATGTGGATGACATCCTGGTCACCGGAAGTAATCCGTATAGTCTCAAGCGTTTCACCACAAGACTGCACAAAATCTTCTCTTTGAAAGACCTTGGTTCACTTCATTATTTTCTTGGAATAGAAGTCTACCAAGATAACACTGGTCTTTACCTATCACTAGGGAAGTATATTTGTGATTTACTGGATCGCTTTCATATGACTCATGCTTCACCATGTCCAACACCAATGTCTGGCCACAAGTCATTATCTGCTTATTCTGGTGAACTGCTTCCTAACCCTTCAGAGTATAGGAGTGCAATAGGAGCTCTTCAATATCTGTGTAATACACGCCCTGATATCAGCTTCAATGTTGGCAAGTTGAGCCAATTTCTTTCACAACCTACCACAGCACACTGGAAGGCAGTCAAGAGGGTATTAAGATATCTTAGAGGAACCAGCCATTATGGTATTCATATAAAACCTTCTTCAGGTCTTGATATAGAGGCATACTCAGACGCTGATTGGGCTTCATGTCCTGATGACAGACGATCTGTAGGAGGTTATTGTGTCTTTCTTGGAGATTCCCTAGTCACATGGTCGTCCAAAAAGCAACAAGTTGTTTCTTGTTCGAGCTATGAGTCAGAATATCGGTCTCTGTCCAATACGGCGGCTGAACTCAGTTGGATCAAATCTCTGTTGTCTGAGCTAGGCATAAGAATTCAGAAAATCCCAACTATCTGGTGTGATAATACTAGTGCAGCAGCACTAGCATCCAATCCTGTTCATCATGCACGAACCAAACACATTGAGATAGATGTACATTTTGTTAGAGACAAAGTTCTATCCAAGGCTTTGAAAGTTCAGCATGTTCCCACTGAATTCCAGATTGCAGACTGCCTAACAAAGCCGTTGAACCACTCACGTTTTTGTCTTCTCAGGGATAAGCTAGGAGTCACGGTCTCTCTAGCAAAAAGGACAGAACAAACCCAGCAAAAATGCAAAAAGGAAAGGAGAGGGTCCAAAGTGAAGGAGAGAGTTAGGAAATAAATAATTGTATGTTAGGAAATAAATATTTGTATTTATGTATTATAAATGTACATTGTAAGTTAGGAAATAAATAATTGTATGTTAGGAAATAAATATTTGTATTTATGTATTATAAATGTACGCTGTAATTGTATTCTCTAGAATACTCCAGTAGGACAGGTGTCAATGTACTATTGGTTGTCAACATTATAAATAGAAATGAACAAGGCTCAAGACATTATCCTGTCTTGACCTAATTTCCTCTAAACTTCTTCTCATACAAATATAATTTCAAAAATAAAAAACACGATCATCTATTGAGAAGAATTTACAAGCTCATCATATGCAACGTAACTAAAAGACCAATTTTTATCCCTTTATTCATAAAAAACAACATCGAAATTTCCAATATTTCAAATATCCTCATCGTCAAGTGCAACTGTCTCTAAATATCGAAGCTGTCTTTTTCTTACCGATTAAATTTTTTAACTAATGATGCTACATCATGGAGGCTTGTTTATTCGATGAAGCTTGGAAGGGGGATCTCTTCGTCCAGGGAGAAAACAAATAAATAAGCACAAGCCACAAAAACACAAATTTGACCGACTTCGTATAACTAATATTTAAGATTATTGTTTATATATAATACCGAGTAATTAATAAGGTTGATCAATTCAACGGTGGTTTTTTTTTTTTTTTTTCCAAGGAGAGTTATATAGTGAATATATAATAATGTCCAGATTAATGTTGAAAGTGAATAATAATATCTCAATATTTCCTTCCCAGAACGCCAAATCTGACCTTCGCAAGCACATCTAAATTCTAATAGCCACATCAGGTTTTGTTTTTATCTTCATTGACCATTTAGTTGCTACGTCTGCTTGTTGACCTCAATATTAATTTCACCAAATTGATTATAGTTTTTCCTCCTTCTAGTCTATAATATGTGAGTTAAATAACTGATTTGTAGATAATTAAAAAATTATTTAGTTATTTATAAATGAAAATCCTTTTATACTTATACTTAGGCCGGCCGGCCAGCCAATGGCCTTGTAATTACTTCCTGCACTTTAATTAACAACAACGTGGGTCCTACAATACCGAAACAAGCAGGTTACCACAATAATGTAATTGGAGCAAAACAAACGAGTTAATGTGAAGTCAGCATCAAAAACATACTCGTAATCAGGGACGGACCTTAGTTCTGACCCGGGGGGGGGGGGGGGGCATAAAAAAAATTGAACAGATTTTTTTTAAAAAAATTAATATAAACAATGCGCCGCCACCTATAACCTAATGTCCGCGCTGCCCCTTTGAATTTTCCCAAAGCCTGATCTTTCATCTGCAACGATATTGGATTCCTCATGTTTCCTTGATACTATCGAACATCGGTGGAGATGGAATGGAAGCTTTGAATTTTCCCCAGAGTAGATAATTTTATGCTTCTAGTGTAGAAACATAGTGGGTTTGAAGGTGCGAATTGCAAACTGAATTTCGAAGGTGCGAACTGATAATTAATTTTATGTTCAGAAGGTACGAACTGATAATTTGATGCTTTTAATGATTAGATAATTGGGTTAAGGTGTAAAAATATACATGTGCTCTACTCCGAGGAGCGCCTAGTAGCAAATGATTTTTTTGGATGCAAAAGTGCCACGTGGTTATAAATTAGGTGCAAAAAATATCGTTTGACTGTTAAGTTTGACTTTGACCGATGACGTGGTATTTCAAAGGTGCAAAAATACACATGTGATTTGTCAAGAAGAGTGTAACACCCCTACCGGCCTCGCCTTTGCGGGTGGCGGATAGAGGGATTCCTTTTAATAATTACCATATATCATTTAATTACTATTTTTTTTCATGCATCAGAGTCTTATCGTGGCAAAGCATTCCCGGTTGGATTTCAGATAATACTGGTATAACTAAAAATAAGTAACAAAATATAGTCTCCGGATGGTTAAATATACAGTCATCCGCTACTGCCCCAAAAGGCCAAAATAATATACAATTATCCAAATACAAAATAAATTTCCTCTGCCACCTTCAACTCCATCTACTCCTGTCTAGCAGTTTTACCCTTCTCTCCAGGTACAGCCCTCAGAGTACTTCCTGAAGCTTTACAAAAATCTGGGATTTAAAAATGGATCCCAGAGTAACCATTAATCTCATATGTAATGTATAAACAGTGTATGTATGTAACCATAATTAGGAAAACACCAAACAATAGCATTCAGTAACAAATGCGCAATAACACAAATACAACATACCAAGTATACCGTGTTAACTGCAGAAGGACTACATGTCCTAGAAACAAACGCAGGACTGCTCAACAAAGCAAGCCCCGGATCCACAGCGCCAGGAAAACACAATAGTCGGGCTCTGAACCCAGACCACACTGAATGCACACAAACGCATGTCCCTTTTCAGGAGACGCGGGTCCACAATCATGGAAAAACAAACATACAAGGCAACACAAGACATTTGAGGATTAAGATTACTACCTCGTAGCTGACCACAACTATCAGTAAAATTTTCCTCTGATGCACAAAATCAAAGTGACCCTAAAATAATCAAAATATAATTATAAGTAACTCTTTTGAAATATACTTTGTGCTATATAAGTCCCCTCCAATATTCTTTTTTTTTTTAAAGGCAAATTAGACTTATATTAGAACTCCACAAATTTTCCCTCAGAACTTTCTCCTTCCTTTTATTTGATGAAAATTTTAGAAATAATGAGGAAAAATATTTTTAGCTCCTTTAACATATCTTAAATTATCCATAACCAAAGTTAATTGCCACCTTTTTAAATAATTCCTCATTATCTTTTTCCAAAAAAATTAATTTATCTTGTCAGAAAAATAATATACCATTGACTACTACTTGAGGAGAAATTCATATATTCCACTAATTAATTTGCATGAAAACTGGGGGTGTTACATTTCTCCCCCTGTAAAATAAATTTCGTCCTCGAAATTTGTCTATACATTCATCATGCTCCTAGACATAAACTCTGGGTATTTCTCTTTCATATCTTCAATTATTTCGCATGTCGCTTCTCTATCAGATAACCGTCTCCAAACCACCTTGACAAAGGAAATACTTTTACGCCTGAGTTGCTTTTCTTGATAATCAATAATCGATTTAGGTTCCACAACAAAAGTATGATGCTCCTGAACATCCACATCCTCATATTCAAGAACATGCTTTAGGTTTGGTTGATATTTCTTCAGTTCAGAGACATGAAAAACATCATGTATCTTACTCAAATTAGGTGGCAATGCCAACGGCTAAGCCACTACTCCCCATTTTTCCAAAATTTCAAAAGGACTGCTATAGCGATGACTTAGCTTCTTGCGCTTCATGGCTCTTCTCACTCCTGTAACAGGAGATATCTTCAAGAACACATCATCACCTACCTCACACTTGAGAGGTCTCCTCCTCTTATTTGTATAACTCTTTTGTCTACTTTGAGTCGTAAGGAGCATCTTCTTTTAGGTTAATCTGTTCGGAAGTTTTATCTACAATCTCGGGTCCGATAAGCTTCCGTTCAGATAACTCTGTCCAACATAGAGGTGATCGACATTTCTGTCCATACAGTGCTAAGCAATGACAGGTCTTACAACCCAGGGACACCGCCCCATGCAAACTTGCACATCGGATCTTATTGCCTCGAGTCTCTGCTCATCAAGTTTATTAGAGCTTCCTCAATTTTAAACTCTCAAATCATTTTCCTCTTGCTTAGCACGGTAACTGGCAATTACTATCTGATTTATTCAATTCAGATTTGTAGACCATTCTATCAGTTTCTGTTCCTGGATCAACATAATAATCAATTGCACCGCTTTTCGTTTGAATACCATAGCAATGACAGTCATATCACCACTTACTATGTTGTTTCATATTCAACATTTCAAATTTAAAATTTTTACATATTTGAAAATCTCTGTGGTTGCAGTACATTTTCATAGTCACACAAAACAATATTTTCACATTTTCAAATTAAATCACTACCAGTTCAAATTTTTGTGGAAACAATTTACAGCCGAACTATTTTCAGAAAACATTTACTACCGGTATACATTAATGAGTGGGATTATTCATCTCACAAATTCAAAAGTTCTCGCCACCACTTCAACCTTTCGGTACAGCGGAACATTCCAATCCTTTCATACATGAATCACCGAAGTGGTGACATACCTGTTGGCCAATGTGGGAGAGTTTCCGTCCACAAGGGACCCAGTGTCCGCACTGGCACATACAACAGTAGGCCACCCACCGGAATCCCATACCCGGGACAAGGGCCATCTTCCAGGAGCCTTGCTCCAAACGCCTGCATGGGTGCCAGCCAGACAAGGCAAAACACATGCCCTCACAGGGCATAACTACTCGGATTGGGAGCATACACTGCTGGTGCGAGTATCAGCGTTACAAAACTAATCCCCTCAAAAGAATTTTCAACAATGGCCAGCAATTTTAAAACATTTCCAAAAACTTTTGGCAAGATCCAGTAAACTAAGCATATCTACAACAATTTCTGGCCTCTTCCAATTCCGTACTACTTCCACCATAACAAAGTTCAAAATTCAATTTCAAATCTAGGCTCCATCAGGACCCTATCTATGAGACAATATAGTTCAAAAACAACCATTTCAAACTGGTTTCAAATTCTTACTGAAAACATTTTATTCAAAAATTAGTTCAGAGAATTCAATTTTAAAATTTCGCAAACACAGCCGGTGTGTTGGTAAGTTCAAAATTCAATTTCCACGCATACCAGGAATCAGACAACTGACATAGAAGGTCATCAATTTCAATTATACCTCAGGCTCTATCCTTGGCTACTCGAGCCATCCACATGATACTCAGTCTATTCCATTTCATTTGTCCGATAATGCTTGTATCTTTCAAACTTACAATCTCTTCGATATTCTGCTTGGTATTCACGGTTTAGTATCTGTAGGTTTCTGCCAGCCTATGGTCATCCCAGTCTCACAAGACTTAGGGCTTCTCATTGACCAAATATCAAATTGAACAACTTGAAGCCTCACTTATTTGGTAAGTCTAATTGCCCATTATATACTTGTATCACAGCTCCCCTCAATAATACACTTTTAGCATTGAAGCACCTTATGGCAATACCTCGATATTGCCTCAAATAATCCTCATTTGGGGTTATTTTGTATAAATTTCCGATAATGATACAACTCCAGGCTTAGTCACAGATTCAACTTTCCCTAATAAGTATTCAACCTACAACTTTTAGGGAAACCATTAGACACTATAATCTCAACAGATATTGGTCCCCCCCCTCAAAAGACCATAACTTGTGGCTATCGGGGTTCTAACTATAATTTGGTTCTATCGAGATACTAATTCTCAACCACACTTTTTCAAGGAATATTATGTATTCAAGATCTTTTCCTATGCTAATATAGCAACTATCAACCTCAAAGTAACCCATATTATATAGGTACTATCCTCGAACAAACCTCAAATAACATGCTGATGACACAGCATCAATCAATATTATCACGGTCTCCACTTTCAATCATTCTCTCTAAGAGAATATCATAAGATTAAAATCATCCCCTAGTAGCTAGTAACCTCGAACTACCTTATTCATATAGGTACTATACTCTAGTACCTCAATGCATGCAGATCTATCAAATGCCTAAGGAATAACTCATTATCAAATCAGATTGTTAGGTTCATCAACCTAAATCAGAAACCTTGACCATACCCAACATGTTACGATCATCAGGATTTCATAGCCTACTACATTTAGACACTATCCTCAAATATCCCCAAATCAATAATTATCAGATCCACAATCCAACTCCTAGAACCTTAACATTAGTTGGACTAAGAGATCATATTGCCTTAACAATACCCAATAAACAAATTAGGATCATAATTCACATTCCTAATCTAGACCTCAAAATGTTCAAGTAATGTCAACACTATGCACAAGATTCTAATTCCCTTTCAGACCTCAATATCACAAGGGCATATTCTAACATTATTCTTTCAATCAATACCCAAAGCATTGCTTACAGCACAACATCAATCAATATTACCGGGTTCCTACTCTAGGGTACTAGATCCTTAGTACAACCTTAATCACATTTAACCTAGGCACTATTTAAACTTAGATCAAATTCAAGCCTAATCTCAAACATTTTCTTATTCAATCTATCATCCTCATAGTATCTCTACAGATCACCATATGTCATACCTTAAATTACTAAAGCCTTAAATCAAGGAAATCTTAAATCCCTATAATACTACACAAGTGATCATTTGTCTTGAGATTTCTCTAATCTAAACATGATTAACCTCAAAGCCCTGGTAAGATTTGGGGATCTAAATCATTTTCTGGCTTAATTATCAAAAGCCCTAGGATTAACAACAAAATCTACTTTCTATGCCATCAACAATTCCTTCTTCTTCATGATCTCGATCTTGACGAGCTCTCATTTCATGAATCACATTGCCTTTTTCTTGGATCAACCCCATAATTTCTCATATCAAATTATGAATCATGGCCACGAGATAAAAGAGAACCATATTGTATACAACATCCTACTAGCCTCAAAATATTAAAGCATGAATAGTCCATATATTGTCTTTATAAAAAGGGTATGACCACACAATCTACCAAATAAATTATCATAATACATTTTATACTACTAGTCTTCGTTCTTGTTTCTGCAAGGCTTCATTGCCAACCTTCGATATAGGTGTGAACACACAGGCGTAGTAGTGCCATCAACTCAGTGAAATTGTACTTACCCAAAACGGTGTCCTAGGTAAGCAGGATAAGAAAGTATTTCTCCAGTACTCAAAAGGGAAACTTAAATCTCTAGTACTCCTCCGTACATAACTCATTTACCCTATTTAGAAAACGAAGATAATGATCTAACCCCGTAGGGGTGCTAATACTTGCCGCTACGAACTTAATCTGAATTGCATCCTCTAACCTCTCGCTTGGGGTGCATATTATACCTATAAGAAGGTCGGTAGGGACCAGGCATAGGATGACCACTAGACTTAACCTCTTCCTCTTCCTCTAGTACCGTAGAATGCCTTGAACAGACTCATGGTTGTTCCGTATCTCCTACCAATGATTTGTCAGAATTACTCTCTGCACCTAGTTCCAAGGCAACTACAGGACATCTTCTAATTATCGCTCTTAAGGTCCTTCTATGGTTGTCACCCATCTTTATTTTCCTAATCCATCCAACCATACTTATATAAGCTCCATACCTTTCTATCTTAAATTTGTTCCAGTATTGTTCAAACTGGGCTCTGATACCACAAATGTAACACCCCTACTGGCCTCGCCCTTGCGGGTGGCGGATAGAGATATTCCTTTTAATAATTACCATATATCATTTAATTACTATTTTTTTTCATGCATCAGAGTCTTATCGTGGCAGAGCATTCCCGGTTGGATTTCAGACAATACTGGTATAACTAAAAATAAGTAACAAAATATAGTCTCCGGAGGGTTAAATATACAGTCATCCGCTACTACCCCAAAAGGCCAAAATAATATAAAGTTATCCAAATACAAAATAAATTTCCTCCGCCACCTTCAACTCCATCTACTCCTGTCTAGCGGTCTTACCCTTCTCTCCAGGTACAGCCCTCAGAGTACTTCTTGAAGCTTTACAAAAATCTGGGATTCAAAAATGGATCCCAGAGTAACCATTAATCTCATATGTAATGTATAAACAGTGTATGTATGTAACCATAATTAGGAAAACACCAAACAATAGCATTCAGTAACAAATGCGCAATAACACAAATACAACATACCAAGTATACCGTGTTAACTGCAGAAGGACTACATGTCCTAGAAACAAACGTAGGACTGCTCAACAAAGCAAGCCCCGGATCCACAGCGCCAGGAAAACACAATAGTCGGGCTCTGAACCCAGACCACACTGAATGCACACAAACGCATGTCCCTTTTCAGGAGACACGGGTCCACAATCATGGAAAAACAAACATACAAGGCAACACAAGACATTTGAGGATTAAGGTTACTACCTCGTAGCTGACCACAACTATCAGTAAAATTTTCCTCTGATGCACAAAATCAAAGTGACCCTAAAATAATCAAAATATAATTATAAGTAACTCTTTTGAAATATACTTTGTGCTATATAAGTCCCCTCCAATATTCTTTTTTTTTTTTAAAGGCAAATTAGACTTATATTAGAACTCCACAAATTTTCCCTCAGAACTTTCTCCTTCCTTTTATTTGATGAAAATTTTAGAAATAATGAGGAAAAATATTTTTAGCTCCTTTAACATTACTTATCTTAAATTATCCATAACCAAAGTTAATTGCCACCTTTTTAAATAATTCCTCATTATCTTTTTCCAAAAAAATTAATTTATCTTGTCAGAAAAATAATATACCATTGACTACTACTTGAGGAGAAATTCATATATTCCACTAATTAATTTGCATGAAAACTGGGGGTGTTACAAAGAGTGTCCAACAACAATTTTTTTTTTAAAAAAATTTAATAATTTTATTTCAAGATCCTAAAATAATTTTTCATGATTATGAAGTATTTTTTCAGTATCAGTCAGTATCCTTTTAGTACTGGTCAATACTTGAAATATTTTTTCAAGATCCTAAAATAATTTTTCAAGATTATGAAGTATTTTTCTGTATCAGTCAGTATCCTGAAAGTACTTTTTAGTACCAGTCAGTACCCTGAAATATTTTTTTTCAGTATCAGTCAGTATCCTTTTAGTACCGGTCAATACTTGAAATATGTTTTCAAGATCCTAAAATAATTTTTCAAGATTATGAAGTATTTTTTCTGTATATCCTAAAAGTATTTTTTAGTACTAGTCAGTACCCTGAAATATTTTTTTTTCAGATACTGACTAGTACAGAAAAAAATACTTCATAATCTTGAAAAATTATTTTAAGATTTTGAAAAAATATTTCAAGTATTGACCGGCACTAAAAAGATACTGACTGATATTGAAAAAATACTTTATAATCTTGAAAATTTATTTTAGGATCTTGAAAAAATATTTCAAGTGTTTACCGGTACTAAAAGGATACTGAAAAAATATTTCAGGGTACTGACTGGTACTAAAAAGTACTTTCAGGATACTGACTGGTACAGAAAAAAGTATCTTTTAGTACCAGTTAGTACCCTGAAATATTTTTTCAGATCTAAAAATAATTCTTCAAAATTATAAAGTATTTTTTCAGTACAGGTCAGTATTCTAAATATCTTTTTAGCACCCGGTAGTAATCGAAATAAAATTATTAAATTAAAAAAAATTTGTTGTTGGGCGCTCTTCTTGACAAATCATATGTGTATTTTTGCACCTTTGAAATGCCACGTCATCGGTCAAAGTCAAACTTAACAGTCAAATGGTACTTTTGCACCTAATTTGTAACCACATGTGCACTTTTGCACCCAAAAAAAGCATTTGCTACTGGGCACTCCTTGGAGAAAAGCACATGTGTATTTTTGCACCTTAACCCTAGATAATTTATGTTCGTCCGCTAATAAAACTGAATCATGAGTAGATAATTTTATGAATCATGTTACTCCCTCACAGTGCAGCGGTCCAGCCGTCCAGATAGAACAAAATCTGCTTCAACTTCAACTTCATCTTAGGTAGAAGGTGCAACTAATATCAAAGATTTCCAAGCCGCACATCCAACGCCGCCGCGACCGCGATCGTGAGCACTTTCAGCAGCACAAGTCCACCAGCTGCCACCACCTTATTCCGGTTATGATTTGTACGTCTGTTACCCTTCGATTCCTTTACCCTCGTTAGCTGCAGAAGAGAGGGTGGGCTGAAAGTGGGTATGCGGATCTCTGATCTCTGCCGTCTCTGATCCTGAATCTCGTCGAGAATCCGAAGCCAGATCCATTTTCCGAAGCTTTCTGCTGTTTGCCAGTAAAGGGTTGATCGATACAGCTACTAGCTGTGAAAAGATGGCTCTGGCTGCGAGTACCAAGGAGGACCATCCTCCACTGCCGGCTGATGCTCAACGTTCAACGAAAAAAGTTCGGATCCGGCCTTCTGGGACGGACGCAGGGGATGAGGAGGATATAGGCGGTCCTGACATAGCAATGACTAGAAATGTAGAGGAGGCCCAGATATCCTATCGAAGCAAGCTCTTGAACCAGGCAAGCATATCGCAACCTCCCTACACCCAGAAAGAGGTAGTTCTTACAGAGAAGGATTTCCGTATTAGCAAAGAGGGGGCCATACCGTCTATTGAATTTTCCGAAGCAGTCAGGAAGGAATTAACCAAAGGAATGAAGTGCACGCTGATCATCAAGCTTTTGGGTAGATCGATAATGTATCATGATCTAAAAGCGAGGATCCAAGCTCTGTGGCAACTGAAAGGTTCGTTCCAACTGATTGATGCGGAAGGAAATTTCTACTTTGTCACCCTTGATCTTGAGGAGGATTATCTCAAGGCTCTTACGGGTGGCCCGTGGATGATATTTGGGGCTTACTTGACAGTTCAACCATGGTCTCTGGACTTTGATGCAGGCTCGTCCGTTGTCTCTAAGGTGGTGGCCTGGGTGAGAGTTCCAAGCCTCTCTATTAGCTATTACCACAAGAGCACACTGAGGGCTATTGGTACATTGCTAGGTGAGGTAATCAAGATAGATTATCGGACTGAGACTAGGGGTCGTGGGAGATTTGCACGCATAGCTGTCCTCTTGGATTTGCAGAAACCGCTGATACCATCGATAATGGTTGACGGCAGAAAGTACAGAGTGGAGTATGAGGGTTTACCATTAATCTGCTTTGAGTGTGGTAGGTATGGTCATCCAAAAGAACGCTGCAAACAGAGCACCCAGTCGGTCACCCCTAACAACATCCAGGTGCCAACCTCTTCCAATACTCTAATTAAGGAGGTACCAACTATTGTCGAGACTTCATCGGACACCCCTACGTCACTATATGGGTCCTGGATGCAGGTGAAATATCCTACAAAAGGAAACAAGCAGACTTGGGGGAAAAAAATAAAGGTTGCGGATTCTCATCTTAACGGCGGATCACGTTTTAATGCCCTATTTGAGGATGACGAGAACCAGGCTACTTCCACACCTTCACCGTCGGCTACCATTGAGGTGAGTAATTCCAGCCACAAAATAAATGGCGAAAGGGGAACATTGAAGGAAAAAACGTTGGGACAAGGAAATGAGACTGTCAAGAGTGCAGACAGGAGACAGAAGCTAGACACTTCCAAGGCCAAGATGAATCAAGTACATGTTACACAGGTGTACAAAGTCAAGGAAGCAACTGCAAATCTCCCAACTGGACCTCACCCAGTACCAACACTAAGTAAGACCCAGACCGGTGAGGCCACAAAGGTGAGCCTTGGGGATACCCCGGAGAGACCTGGGAGCGAGAACATATCCGAGGAGCATAGTATGATGGTGGAACCCACTGATGGGAATGACCTTAGCTTGAAAATTCAGGGCAGAGAATTTGTATCTTTGAAGCAAGAAACAGCGAGCAAAAACAGGGTAGCCCCAGTGGCAAAGCAATCCAGCGGCTCAATCTTCACGTCTCCGGCTTTTAAAGCCTTTGCGGCTGAGTCCTCCTTGGACAGTAGTAAACATAAGGTGGTGGAGATTCAACGCAACAACCAGGTGCTTGATGAGGTAAATTCGATGCTGGTGGATAAAATCACACCTTTACCATCAGAAGTTGCTGACTCTGGAAGAGGGAAAGAAAATAGGGTACCTAAACCTCCTGAGCAGAAGCAACCGCCACAGGGTGTCAAACTCAAAACAAATGTACTGCGTAATCTGAAGGTTCGAAAGAAACCGTCTGGTGCACAACTTTCCAAGGAAGCAATTGAACTTCTTCGTGAGCAAATAGAACCACCAAAGGAATTGGTAGTAAGCCCGATGTGTTCTTCCGAACAAGCTCAACAACAAAATGAGTACGATGACGATCCATCGGGGCCTGGTATGGGTGTTCCTACTCCTTTACGTTTGTAATGAATACACAAATTTTTGTTTGGAACTGTCTAGGAGCAGCTAGCAGTAGCTTTTTCAGGACATTTATGCAGTTCATATCAGAACATAATCCTGCTTTGGTTGTTTTGGTTGAACCTCGTATTTCTGGAATTAAAGCAGATAGGTTTATCAGACGTTCGGGTTTTGACTTTTCATTTCGAATTGAAGCTAGAGGTTTTTCTGGAGGAATTTGGCTGTTGTGGAAAGATATGTTAAATGTCTCTATTGAATTATGTCATCCACAATTCATCCATACTAGAATATCATCCTCAGGGACTTCTAGACCATTCCTCTTTACAGCAGTTTATGGTAGCCCTAACAATACACTTCGTAAAGAGTTATGGAAAGATTTACAAGAAGTTGCAGGTAATGTATCTGATCCATGGCTTATAGCAGGTGATTTTAATGCAATCCTTTCTAGTGATGATCGAGTTGGAGGTAATGAACTAAGAGCTCGTGGTTGTATACTCTTTCGTACTTTTATGTTTAACTGTGGGATGACAGATCTTGGCTTTTGTGGACCAAAGTTTACATGGAGACGAGGTACTTTACTTCAGCGCCTTGACCGCGCTCTTGGCAATACACTCTGGATGGACATTTTCTGTACTACAGTGGTGAAGCACCTTCCTAAACTCAATTCTGATCACCGCCCGCTATGCATACAGGTTGGCAGGAATGCAAATACTCCTCAGCAACAAAAACCCTTTAGGTACCTGGCCGCTTGGGCCACATCGGAGTCCTTTAGTAAGGTGGTACAGGACAGCTGGTCTACAACTGAACCCATTGTTACTAATATCAAGAAGTTTACAGATTCGGTGAAGATTTGGAATAGAGAGGTCTTTGGAAATATCAGGCATCGCAAGCGTAGATTAATGGCACGGATAGGTGGCATCCAAAAAACACAAGAGACACGCCCATCTGTTTATCTCGATAGATTGGAAGGTAAACTTTGTAAAGAATTTGAACTTATATGTGAGCAGGAGAATTTGACATGGGTACAGCGGGCCAGATGCGATTGGCTTATCTTTGGTGATAGAAATACAGCCTATTATCATGCGAAGACAGTCCGACGAGGTCGAAGCAAAATAATTACAACACTAAGAGGTGAGGACGATAACTGGTGTTCTGATGCCACCACCCTCCAATCATGGGTAACTCAATTTTATCAGCAGTTGTATGCTAGAGATGGGGATTTTGCCCTTCCATTCCCTAGTAGGGGGCTCTTCCCAGTCATTGATAGCTCCCTGACTCAGTCTCTTGCTTCTCCTATCTTGCATAGTGAAGTGCACAAAGCCCTATTTCAAATGAAACCCCTCAAGGCTCCGGGAATTGACGGCTTGCATGCAGCCTTTTTCCAGACACAGTGGAAGGTTGTGGGCCACTCTATACACCATATGGTTACTCGATGTTTTGAAGAGGGTATCCTTCCAGCTGAGCTGAATGAGACGCTTATCACTCTAATTCCCAAGATCTCATCTCCTGAAAGGCTCAAAGAATTTCGACCAATAAGTCTATGCACAGTCCTCTACAAGATTATTACAAAGGTATTGGCTAATCGTCTCAAGAAGTTACTACCCAGGTTAGTCCTCCCCAATCAATCTAGCTTTGTTGCAGGGCGACAAATAACCGACAATATCATCATTGCACAAGAGGTTATCCACTCCATGAGATCTAAAAAGGGTTCGCAAGGGTGGATGGCAATTAAAGTAGACCTTGAGAAAGCATATGATCGGTTGCGCTGGGATTTTTTAGAAGAAACACTTTATGATGCAGGCCTCCCAAGGAAATTTGTCAATGCCGTCATGTTATGTGTTTCTACTTGTAGTATGCGGGTTGTATGGAATGGACAACATCTTGAGAAGTTCTTCCCTTCCAGAGGCATTAGACAAGGGGATCCACTCTCACCCTATCTTTTTGTTCTCTGCATGGAGCGACTTTCTCAAAGGATCAATAAAATGGTAGCAGAAAACCGTTGGAAACCCATTCGCATGGGCCGGGGAGGACCTCCTCTCTCTCACCTCTTTTTTGCAGATGATCTAGTCTTGTTTGGATCCACCGAAGCATCACAGGTACATCTGATCAGCACTGTTTTAAGTGATTTCTGTTCCAGCTCAGGCCACAAAGTTAGCAGTCACAAGACGAAGGTTTTCTTCTCCAACAATGTCTCCCCCAGTACAAAAACATGGGTGAGTGAGGAGTTGGGTTTTACCGGAGCAGATGATCTTGGGAAGTACCTTGGTGTTCCCCTTCTCCATAAACGTGTTCGGGTTGGTACCTATGAATATATAGAGGAGAAAATTAAAAACAAATTATCTGGCTGGGCGGCCAAGACTCTCTCTCTCGCGGGCCGTATTACCTTAGCAAAATCTGTATTAGCTGCCATTCCAGTATATGCAATGCAAACTACGAAGCTACCTCCTGGAATATGTAGCCGCATTGAGCGACATATCAGGAATTTTGTATGGGGTAACATGGACAACCAACGGAAACCAAGTTTGGTGAAATGGGATGAGATGTGCAAACCTTACACAGCTGGCGGTTGCGGTTTTAGGGGCCTAGAACAGCAAAACCAAGCATTTCTGATGAAACTTGGCTTTGCCCTAAGATCTCAACCAGATCTCTTTTGGGTTCAGGTCCTTCGTAAGAAATATGGATGGGATGAGTATCAAGGTCCCCACAGGAAGAATCATAACTGCTCTTATTTATGGCGGCATATCAGGAAAGTATGGTCTGATGTAGAGATGGGGACGAGGTGGAATGTCGGTGATGGTTGTCGAACGAGGTTCTGGACTGATAACTGGGTTCCGGAACTGGGCCCTTTAAAATTTCTAGCATTCAGAGATATCACAGAGCAAGAGGCTTCCCTCCCAGTTAGCCATTTTGTGACTCCAGATGGTAATTGGCATTGGGAACTGTTTCAGGGGGACCTCCCCCAGCATATTCTGTCTATGATTGCAGGTTGCAAAGTCCCGGGTCGTGATGATGGAGTTGCCCAATGCTTCTGGGATCGATCTCATGATGGTCATTTCTCTATTTCCTCAGCCTATGAGCTACTTAGTGAGACTAGTAATGAGGAATCTAATCATCTTTGGGAGGTAATATGGAAGTGGGAAGGTGCTCAACGAATTAGAGTCTTCCTTTGGCTAGCGGCACGGAATAGTCTACTTACCAATGCAGAAAGATACCGACGCCATATGGGGGATATGGATCACTGTCCACGATGTGGTAATGTAGAGGATGTAGACCATGTCTTAAGGACGTGTAACTTTGCCCAGGCAGTATGGAGGTATTTGTTACCAGTAAACCAACTCCAAAGATTCTCTAACACTGATTTCAGGAGATGGTTGCTTCTGAATCTCCAAGCGGAACACCACCACCCAGAGGGACGAGTCAGATGGGCAAATTTATTTGGATTGACATGCTGGAAACTCTGGGAAGCAAGAAACAAGGCTATATTTCAGAATGCTCACACCCAACCAGCTCACTTAGCCCGAGAGGTGAAGCTCCTTGCTGCTTCTAATGAACAGGCAATGCAACTTATCAATTTAGCACAAGGCGATCGGCAGTGGAAGACGGAGAGACTGATCAGTTGGCACAAACCACCAGGTAATTCCGTTTCTTTGAACTGTGATGGGGCAAGGAAAAGTGATTCGAGACTTGCAGGAGCAGGTAGTTTACTCCGAGATCATGAGGGGCGTTGGTTATCTGGATGCTGCCGACACATCGGTACCTGCACCTCTCTTCAGGCAGAATTATGGGCCCTAATGGACGGTCTTCAACTGGCATGGGATAAAGGATTTAGAGACGTGGAAGTCCAGATTGATTGTTTGGTTGCCTTAAGATTAATTAGCCGGGAGGAAGGGAGTATTAATGTGAACATGAGCCTAGTCCGCAATATTCAACGCCTTCTGGCCCAGGAATGGCGAGTAACAGTTACACATACTTATCGAGAAGGCAATCAATGTGCAGACTTTCTAGCTACATATGCTTTGAACTTGACGATGGGTTATCATCCATTAGAAGAGCCACCAGCTGATCTTCACCGCCTCCTCCTCGAGGATAGGGAGGGTATTGGACGAGCGAGATTTTGCTACAGTACTTCCTGATCTCTAGTGATCAGTCCCTATTGTAAACGAAAAAATATCAAAGATTTCCATTGGTAACAAAGTAATTAGGTAAAGACTCAAGGGTATGATATTTTATGCTTCTACTGTTGAAACATAGTGGGTTTGATTTTGTATTCATTTGTCGTTTATGTATATTTTTTTGCTCGAGTTGTCGTTTATGTATATAGACTTTGCATAATTGCACTTGACGCTTCTCTACAAACTTTACATAATTGCATCCATGTGTTTAATGATGATATCCTCTAATGTAGTAATTATGACATCCATACCAAGGACAGGTATATTATCTTATACTACATTAGAATTATTAAAATACTTTTATTATAAATCTGAATACTTTAAATATGTCATATCATCATAAAATTTTTAATTAGTTAATACGTTATATTTGACTCCCCCCCTAAAAATATTTATCTCAAGGTCCGTCCCTGCTCGTAATGCTTTGCATCTGATTTGAGCAAATATACATATGAATCTTACAGATGACAACCCTCGTATGCCTTTCGTTTTAATTGTTACACTCACACATGAAATCTTACAACAGTCTTGATAACCAAACAGGGCATGCACTTGATATTTGAGAATGATGATATGACTCGGATTTTATTTTTTTCCCAGAGTGATATGATTCGTATTAATTAAATGATGAAAATTGATGTAACTTGCAACTAATTACCATTAATTCAAATATTTGAACTTCATCTGTTCGTAGCCTTGAGCATGTAACACTGTATGCTTGGTTATGAACGTGATGGTATTGGTCGATTGATATCATCAAATTAAATAATTAATTTCTGACTCTTATCCTAAGCTATAATTAGTATTGCATATATAACTAAATCAATTGAGAAATGTTGAATGTATGTGAATAATTAGGTAAAATTAATCAAAATTAATGTAAGGAATGGTATTTCATAAATATTATATTTACATATTCACTGTTTTTTACAAACCGAATAGTCTAAAATGACTAGTTGAGTTTATTATGTGTTCTTCTAAGTTTATTATTTCATAAATATTATATGTGGGCGTGCACTTGCATGTTTTTTAATTTTAATTATAAGAAATGTATTGTAATGGAGGGAAGAGGGAACACAATTTAGCTTGTAAATGTCGTTGCGCTCTTGAAAAATTGTAACATTATTGTTCTTGTGGGAACACAATTTAGCTTGTGAGAATTGTGTTAAAGCGCAGTTGAGACCTTGTGCTACTAAGTTTTGGGTGACCTTGTGAGCATTTTGCTTCCATTTCATGCTTCTGAAGTTTGGCCAAAATTTCAGTTTAAGACCGTCTCTGAACCGCTCATCCGCTCCTGCATTCTTCTTCCCTGGGTCTTTTGGAGAAAATCACAGTTAAAACCCATACCTTTAAGATATTATATTATCTAGAAAATAATATATATATAAATAGGTTTTGTAGAAATATTATTACTTTGTATCATCAATATTAGATTTAGCCAAAAATATAATATATATATATATATATATATATATATATATATATATATATATATATATTTGATATAATAAATTAAGTGCATAGGAGTTACTGATGAGGGCCTTTTTGTCTTTAACCTTAGGGTCTACAATCAAAAATTATCAAGGATTGCATATAGGTAAATCTAGGATCGTTCTCTCTTCTCAAGGAGTCTTTTATTGATTCCTAAATAATCTAAATACCATGAAGATGCAATTAAAATAAGGGAAAAAAAATAGGTTTTGGCTTTCCAAATTAATAAAATAAGAGAAATACAATTTAATTAAATGCTAAACTATTATATTTTTGGTATTTTCTTTATAAAATGGAATGAAGTATGAAATGAATAATGATGCTCTTAGAAATGGAATAGTGACTATCATAGTTCAATTAAATGTATGAGTAAATTTTCACTAAGTCTAGATGAAAAACCCTAAGATACCACTTGAGTCCAATATTATCAATTAATAATAGCTCCTACTACCGTAGCTAATCATTACCTCTTGAGATATTGTTTAAAGTCACTTAATGTGCAATTAAAATTGGGATGATGCAAATTAGGTCTTCTTAAAATTGAGTATTGAACAGTCCCTCAAAGGCACAATTAAACTAAATTAACTAGACAATAACACACTAATTAATATAATTTCATTGTTCCCAATAAAAGAAATAAATCAATCTAAACACCAAATCACAAAATCCAATTCAATTACATGTGTTCAATCCACAAAGAAATCCAAACAAATCCAAACGGCAACTCAGTCTCAATAATACAAATCAATATTCCTAAAACTAGAAAATTAAAATGTAATTAGAGAAAATGGATTGAAATAAAATAAACTCTCCTTGATGCTCTGGAACTCAAATTGCTATCCCACCCAAGAAGCAAGAGAAATCAGCCACTCATTGACTCAATTTCAACCACAGCAAGCATTTGACCAGCACTCAGAAATTCATTACAGCCGATTAAAAATCAAATCTGATATGGAGAGGATTTTGACTTCAATGTTAGACACAGCAAGAACGATGATGATGAATCTGTAATGGCAAAAACAAGAGGACGGTGAGGGAGGTGATGAGAGGAAGAGATGCAGGTTTGGATCGAGGGAATCAGGTCTGATGAGTGTCATTGGGTTCTGATGGCTAAAGGGTGGTGGTTGGTGTTGTGGTGAAGGTCTAGGGAGGAAAGAAGAAGAAGGTTGGTGGTGTGGTGAAGGTCTGGGTGTTTCACGACGCTGGTTCTGAATCTGAAGGTGCCTGCGTTGTCGGAAATGATGGAGGGATGGAGGTTGGAGATGATGGAAGCTCGCCGGCAACCGTGGTGGAGAGTGGTGTGGTCGGCGAGAAGATTGGGTGAAGGGAAGAAGGGAAGGTTGAAGGTGAATGACGGACCAAAGAGCTCCCCGCGGCGTTGTTGTCTTTTCCCTTTTAATATGTCGGGTCCTGCCTTAATCAATATATCAATATATATATAAAAATGCATCCTCCAAGCCGATGCACCTCACGGCTTATCAATGGCTCTAGACACAATCTACTGTTCTTAAGCCGTGCTCATCTTTTTCCAAATATAATTTCTTCCTCGGGCTGCGAACAAGCTACACGTGTAGGGAAAAAAAAAACACCACAGGTATGACATTTCCCTATGGCAAGTCACGGGAAAGAAGATAAAATAGATAAAATAACCCCTCTGACATATCCACTGTGACGAGTCACCTCTTCTTTCTTTCCCTTCTCCAGACATTCTCTCTCTTCTTTTAACCTCAAATTCAAAATTCAAATGTTGACAAAATTTGCTCGTCTCTCACTTTTGCTTCATCATTCTTTCCCTTTCCCGTAACCCTTCCCTCTTCTTCTTTCTTCAATCCCCAACCAATTGCTTCCTCTCCGACTCTCATTCTCTCAAAAATCTCAGTCATATGCTCTGAAGGGTACGGGATCTCGTCCCTGAACTCAAGCTCGGTGATATCTGCCGTCGCTATCAGTTAATTTCGAAGTCCTTTTCTTCTGTACCTTCTCAATGCTAAGAAGGTTTGTACTCTGCCGTCATTCTTCACTTTTCATCTTCTTAAAGTAATGATTTTTGCATTTTAAAACCTAAAGGATGATTCTGCTTGCTCTTCTGCCATTTCAAAGAGGATTTGTAAAGATAATATATTATCCCTTAATGGATTTTGGGAAACAGGTAAGAGATTATATGGATTAGGTCAGAGCTCTTTTGTGTTCTCCAAATCTTCGCCGAAAATGGTTAATCAAAGTATTTTTGACTAATTGTGTGTTCACATGGTAGATCTGGCGACGAAACTAGCGGCAAATTAACGATAAAGACGAATTTGTCCTCTTCTTAAAGGTAATCTTTAACTCTCACTACTTCTACTATCTTTTGGATCTTGCACTGTTCTAGCCGATTTGTTTATCTACTATCTGTTTCTATTTTGGTCGATGATATTTTTATTCGGATCTCAATCTACTGCTTCCTTAAATTGGATGTTCGATCTATTGTTTCTATTTTGGTCCATGCTGGCATCAGAATTAACAGTGGCCTCAAGAAGACCAATCAAGGTTTGCTTTTTTAAGTTTTCATCTATTTCTGCTCACATATTTAAATATGTGAGCAAATCTATTCTAGCACTATCCAGCGTATTTGGATTTCCATGTTTTTGAGGCATCTTTAGTTTTGCTTTATTGTTAAGTGGCTTTTCTTTGGTGATCATTTACTTCAATTTCCATGTGAGCAGATCTATTCTAGCACTGGTCTGTTTGCATGTTTAAAAACTTTGGGGACATGTGGGATGAATACGAAATGGCAATTTAGTTTTTCACTTTATTCATTTTCAATTTTCAGTTAATTTCCTCACCTGAAAATTTCTCTCTATGGCTCTTTATTATTCTTTTTTAAAAGGTGAAATGAGCCCTGATATTCAAAGAATTTTGTATGATGTTCATTTTATGATGTTCAGGTAACCTTTTTTATGATGTTCATTTTTATTGCTTCTTTGATATGATGTGTTCATATGCTTCTCATGTTTATTTTCATTGTAATCAACTGGAATAAAATGTTTTCCTTCTTAAAAAAAATGCTTATTTTCATTGCAATCAACTAGAATGAAATGTTTTTCATTACAATCAATCAGGCAAAAGATTATTTTTCTCTAGATATTATCTACACTCCCTCCCTCCAACACATACACAATCAAATTTTGAGAAAAAATGCAATGAATGGTAAGAGATGGAAATCCATTTAAATCCTATCAATCATCATCTACAACTTTGTGCTCAAATCTTATTGTAGATGAACTGCATGCACTGGCTCTTGGGAGGAACATCATCAAGAACTTACTTACAGCTGGTAAAGACATCTTCGAATTATTGGAAACAATGGTATTTTATTCAATGAATATGCTCTAATAGGGGCTCATTTAATTGAAATGGCAAATGGCATAGCAAAATCTAGAGCAGATGACTAGTAATGGCTGCTTGTTGTGCAAAGCTTAGTTTCCTCCCAACCTAGTCCAATTTCTTGTGTGATTATTTATATTCTATATATACACATCTTCATGACTTAATTATTTTGTGTCAATGTTAGCTTTGCATCTTAGTTAAAACAAGTAGGAAGAGCTGATAAATCTTTTGATTTTAAGTCAAATATAACTATTCTTGGCAATGTGATGTTTGGCTGTCTCCTTTTGTATTTTTCATATTAAGCTATTTCCTCCCGCATGAATATATTACAAACTGAATTGGTTAATAGTAGCATGTGCTTGAAAATCGTTGAATAGTTAAGAGAAACACACAGATATTGAATTGAATGAATGATTGGGTATCTATACAAAATAATTTGTTTGGTATTTGTACAAGAGAAACTGAATGATTTCAGAAAATTATTGATTCCAAAATTTCTTATTTCATTCAGGATACTACAACGACTACAACTCAAAATTTCGTATATGGTGTAGGAAAATCTTGATATTGAACGTGCAATTTCCTTGTCCATTGAGGTACATCATGCATATTTAATTTCTTTTTTTTTTTCCAATTTCATAATTCCTTGAATCTTTCATCATTATTAAGTTGACCCCAATGATGACTTTAAAGATTTTGAGACTCCTTTATACTAGAAACTCTATTGCTTTTTGCATTAAAAAAAATAAGAAACTTTATTGAGTAAAAACATGAATTGAATCCAGCTTTATGAGCAAGAAGGAGCACAGCCCTTACAGGGAGATGTCGGTGCACCAATTTAAGGGCCACCTGAGTCATTTGGGTTGGAAATTGGGAAAATAACAGTCTCAAATGGAAGGTTCAATCTCTTTCTTCACATTTTATTTTGGCACTACTTCATATATGCATAGTTCTATGACACTGAACTCAAATGACGAAACCATGTTGGTATATTAGGATTCAATGTTTTTGTAAAGGATAGGATGTATTTTAAGATTGTCAAATATAATAAGGGGTCTCATGATCATAGATAGGTGTTCATTCTTCCAAGATGAAGCTGAACATGCAGGGGAGCAGCCTCTAACTCGGAAAAGGTCTAGATCTACACCATTGGGCTCCATAGATTTAGCTAAAAATGCAGATTTCATTGAGACCAACTTGATGTCTAAGCTCAGGAAGTCAGGAGAGCATTAATAATTCTTAGCATTACAGAAGTGCAATCCATGAAGAGGAGCTATTGTCCTTATATTTATGGATTTTCCATGACAATTAATGTTAATGTTAATGTTCATTTGTCATATCATTTATTCATCTCAATAGTCCATGCCTATGTGAATCAGCCTCATCAATTACTCGTCAAACTTGTCATTTGCGCCTGAATCAGCCTCAGCAATTACTCTACAAACTTGAAGCCTCATAGCTCTGAGCCTCTACTCTTACAAAAACCAGCCACCCCACTTGTAACATTCATCCCTCACTATTTTCTCAAATTGGCATATTATGGCTTCATAGTCAAAGTGGTGAGAGGAGTGGGACATGGCATGATATCAATGACTTAAATAAATGTAACTGTATTGCACTTCGGGCCTCCCTCATTTTGACAACACTTTTTTTTTTTTGTTTTTTTAATCATCGTCACGGGTTTATAGAAGGGAAGTTTTAATATAATAAAGACAATAAAAATAAAGTATCTTGACTTTTTTTTTTGGTCAAAGAAGATTTCATTAAAACTCAGAAAAACAAGTTACAATAACAAGGAGCTACAACGGACAGCAGTCGAAAAAACAAGCAACCGCCTAGAGACAAAATACAATAAAAAACCATGAAGGAAAAGAACAAGACAAAGACAAAGCACAAACTAGAAAAAGACAAAGCACAAACTAGAAAGACAAAAAGAGAACATAACTAGCCACCATCAAATGCGAAAGTGGAGCTGGAAGAATCATCACCCCCCTCATCAGTCTCTTGGGCCTCTTGACTTGAATCACCATATCTTTTGATATTTCCCTTTAGACAACACTACTTTTTCAAAAGTCACGGGGCACAGAGAGAAATCTTATAATATCACATAATTTCTTCTAAAATGTTTTTCACAATTCTTATTAAATTGCGTTTGAACTTGTATGTTACACTTATTTTGTCTTTCACTGGAAAAGGTTTCGCCATCAACGCCATTTTCCTTGATCGATGAATTATTATATCTTGTGGATAAAGACGAAGTGAGCATCACGTCATTATCTTGTGGATAAAAAACATGGGTCATTCATTTTAAATATAAGAGGGTCAGAGGGGGAAAATCTAGAGATATGGGGGGACTCAGGAGGAGTGAGGTGATCTAAATCTAAAGGCAATACAGATCAGGCAGAGAGAGAGAGAGAAATTAGAAGTGGCTTACATATATTTAATTTTTTTAAATATTAAACATATTTTTTTTGGAAAACTAAAAAAAGATTTATTTAACACTTTAAAATCTATTTCAAGTTTCTTGTGTTTTTAGGTTAAGAAAAATTATTTTCTCATAAACACTACTTAAAATAACTTGAAAATTATAATCTTATATAATTTTTTTCAACCTTTTCTTTTTTCAATTTTCCCTTTTAAATTTCTTAATTATATTAAGTTGGAATTGACGCTAAACACATGGCGACCATTTGTATTCCCCATAAAATCAATACCAACCAATGTTTTTAGCCGGTTCGAAATTATATATTCTTCTGAATTCTTCTATCTCACACTTTTCTTTATAGGTGATACTCCTTTAAGCCAATATGTAAATGATATTAAATGTAAAAATAAGATCAATATTACTGTTAAGTTGCATATGTATTTGTGGTTTTTTTTTTTTGCTCGGGATATGTATTTGTGGTTGGAATAGCTTAGATAATTATTTTCTACAAGAGGTTGCACACAATATAAAATGATTCCATCTACCCATATTATAATATAATACTACAATAATGATAAGGCCTCGCCACTTGCACTACATTTGATTTTTCTATGGGCATCTTCCTTATTATTATTATTATTTTTGGGTCGAAAACATCTTTATTTAAGTTTAAAGCCTTCTCATATGTTTTTTTTTTTAAATTTTAAAATTCACATTACGCTTTACTTTGTCTTTACATGCTTCATTTCTATTTTTTCCTGTCGGCTCATGTTTCAATGTGAGTGCTTGCTTCCTTTTTTTTTTTTTTTTTAAAAAAATATATTTGGTTTAGTTGAAGGGAAAGGCATTACGGACAGCAACCTGTTTATAAAGCCTAATTTTCCTGAAACATGTTAAATCCATCGAAATATTTTGATGCAAACGATTAAATGGAATATTTTAGAAAAACTTACATACATTTTTTATGAATGAAAAAATTAATAAATTTTTATAATATCTATAAATTAGTTACTTAACCCTTATACCTTTACTTAATCTAACATTATTTATTTTGTAAAATTCATTTTTTTTATACAATTGTAAAATTCAATATTATATATATATATATATATATATATATATATATATATATATTAGAATTTGGGATTTTTTTGTGTTATTTTTCTCTTAATAAAATTATCATCATTATGGTTAATTATGAGACCGAAAAGACACCTTATATAATTAAAGGATCAACTTAAAATCTTATATACGTTAAAAAAACATTAGAGGTCTACTATCTGTGGGATGTGAAAATCAATTTAATATAAGAATATTAAAAATCAGATCTAAACATTGCTGTAATTCTCAACAAGCCTTGATTCCAAGATTTGAACTTATTCGTGTGTTCGTAGCCCTAATGTGGCAGGTCTCTCTTTGATTTTTTGCCCCCCATTCTTATAAATGTGGTAGGTGGATTGCTATCAAATAATTAATTTCTGATTATTATCCTATCCGTTTTTTTTTTTGTATTTATTAATAATTAAAGGTCCATTTTTGTCTTGACAGTAGTTAAAAAATCTCAATTTTGCCCCTTAAGTTTCCAAAACATAGCAATTTTGCCCACGATATTATTTAAATTGAGTTTGACCGTTAGTTGACAAAATATACTGAGTTAGTAGTCCATATGACATCCACATCATTTTTATTTTTGGTTTAAGTGTAAAGTTGCCTTAAAAGTTTTCACTCAAGAGCTATATTGCCCCATAAATTTTTAAATGTAACATTTTTTCTTTTCTTTTCTTTTTTTGAAAATTCATACATAACATACTACCTAGTTACAATTATTTATTTGGAAAATCCATGAGTCATCCACTTTATTTTTTTTTTCCAAATTAGATTTATAAATAAGGATTTTCTTAAAAAAAAAAGCACCTTATTTGAATGATTGGAGAAAATCAAAGGGGTGAAAGCATCTTGTGTGATGAAGAGAAAACTGAAAAGGTTCTGACAAATACCTAATTTGTTATATATTTTCATATTTTATTTGGGAATTTCTTTTTTCATAATAATTGAGCTTAAAACGTATTTTATGTGATTAATTGAGATTAAGAACAAATAGATTAAATTAGGACTAAAAATTAATAAATTATCACAAAATTGTAATTACTCTTAATCATTGATTTTTATGAGAATATTTAAGTAGGTGCTTGAATAAATTAAACCAAATTTGAAACTGAAACTTTGGGCTCAAATTGAAAAAAATTATAGTTTAGCCCCAGAAATATTTTAAAAATTGCAGTTAGTCCCTCCACGAAATTTTATATATTATAGTTTAGTTCCTAGTCAAAACATGACCAAAGACATTAGGTCTGACCTTTTGCTTTACAATTTGTAGAAAGGGCGCCATGAAGAAACCACCATTGCTCACCTTCACTCTCTCTCGCTCTTTCCACCTCTTTTGTTCTCCATTGCTGGTGACGTCCCTTCCTCCATCGTCACCAATGACCTTTGTCATCTTGAGACACAACATGAGAGATACACATAGCAGAGATCAGAACAGGCGAGGAACAATGAGCTCCCACCATGCTCATCTTCTCTACTACCGGCCTCTTCAATGAGAGAAGCAAGTGGAGGAGCAAGTTAGGAAAGAGGAATCCCCAACATTTCTTCAAAATAAAGTAGCACGAGGAGGAGAAGGAGTTGGAAGTTGGGGATGATGAATCTCCAGCATTTCTTTAGTACGTTGCTTGACCGTGATGATAAGGAGAATAAAAGAAGAGGGTGAAGAAAACATATCAAAATGAGGAGTTTGAATAGATTGAAAGTGAAGTGTGTGACGGAAGCTAAAGAGGAATCAGTTCAAGAAATTATATATGTTTTTTCTTGTGCGATGATTTTCATGTTGTTTTATAAACACTATTATTTATATACGAAATCATGACAGTTATTTCAAAAGAACAGTTAACGAACGAACCATTATTTATTATATTTCATAACTATTTTTTATTAATAATTGTGAGAAATTTTCTATATTTGTTTTCACAATAGTACATTTAAAAAATGGAACAATGGCAAGTTCATCAGGCCAATCGTCACTGGAAGAGTAGCCAGGATCATGGCCAATCTTTTAGTCAAAAGTATGAGATTAGCCTTCCTGTTCATAAAGTAGAGGTATAAAGAAAGCCTCCTCATGGCATGGCCAATATGTTCTGCATGCCGCAATTCACTACAAAAAAATTCGAATTTTGCTACGGAAAAAATCTGTAGCAAAATCCATAGCAAACTGATTTTGCTACGGAAAAAACATGTTTTTCCGTAGCAAAATCAGTTTGCTACAGATTTTGCTACGGATAATTTCCGTAGCAAAATACCTCGTAGCAAATTGCGACGGAAGTGGAAAATCTGTCACA
This sequence comes from Acacia crassicarpa, assembly GCA_034222035.1. Lineage (NCBI taxonomy): Eukaryota > Viridiplantae > Streptophyta > Magnoliopsida > Fabales > Fabaceae > Acacia > Acacia crassicarpa. The sequence continues at coordinate 21,589,064 of JAWXYG010000004.1, forward strand.
ATTTGCGACGGAAATTCCAGTCCGTCGCAATTTGCTACGGAAAAAAATTCCGTGGCAAATTGCTACGGAATTTTTTCCGTAGCAAAATTCAAATTTGCTACGGAATTTTTTCCGTAGCAAATTCTCAATTTTGCTACGGATTATTTTTCCGTAGCAAACTTGAAATTTTGCTACGGAATTTTTTTCCATAGCAAATTTCCCCATATTTGATAGTTTGCTAAAGAAACAAATTTCGTAGCAAAACTAATAATTATTTATAAAAAATACTTTTTTTTAATTTTAAAAAAGTGAGTACAAAAAGTAGTGATTCATGGATATAATAACAATTATAAGGAGTTCACATTAAAAGTAGTCTAACAAATATAAAATACTAAAAAGTAGTCTAACAATGTTACAAAGAGCAAATTCTAAAAAGTAGTCTAAACAGCAGCATTGTGATCATCATCATCACCAGGAGCCGACCCCGAACCCTTGTTCATTAGGGACTTGAGTTGAAGTTGCATCTGCCTCATCATCTCCTCTTGAATCTGCCTCATCTGCTCCTGCATCATTTCTCGTTCCTTAGTCATCCGCTCCTCCATCATCTCTCGTTCCTGAATCATCATCTGCCTCATCTTCTCTTGCTCTTCAAGCATCCGTTCCTGTTCCTGAGTCATCTGTGTTGTCAAAGCCTGCATGTTCTTCATCTCATCTGCAAAAATAGTATAAAGTACATTTATTATTTGGACTTCATTTGAATGGACAAGAGAATGGAAATTATCAATATCAAATACGTTTACCTGGAGAAACACCTTCAATGCCGGATGAGGAGTGCTTTGTTTGCTTCAGTCGGCTAGCAGAGGCACCGTATCCAAAGACTCTTCGTTTCTTGTTAAATCCACCTGTAGCCTCAAAGAACAGAGTATCGTTGTCGGACTGAGAGGATGAGGGGTCAGTCTCATGCTGTGAGTCTCTCTCCTGCGACAGTTTCATAAAGTTTTCCTACAAAGACAAAAATACATAACAAATAAGACATGTAGAATGAAATAAATATTGTGGTGCATAAAACAAGTAATAAAGGCAATAAATGTCTAACCGCTACTTGGTGGGCCCTTGAGTTAATCCATTCCCTCTCACTTCCTTCAGACTGCCGAGAATGGGTCCGCTCAAAAGTAGCCCAACTTAACGACTCTGGAGGAACCCCAGTCTCTGCCTGCAAACGCAAATGATGATCATAGTTAATTACTTCAAAATACAAAATATTGAACACCTAAATAGAAAATAACATGTACTTACAATTTTCTGTCTCCACTCAGTAATTGGAATGGAGCCACCAACATATGACGGTCTTTCCATTTTGGCCCTATTTTCTTTATTTTTCGCACTTATGTTCTGAAACTTTTTATTGGTGGCCCAATTGTCAAATAATTCGTCTGCAGTCTCCTGTGGAAGCCAATTTCGCCTGCCTCTTGCCTCTCTCAATGAATAAAGCTTTTGAGACAACCACCGGGCTGCCCTGGCGTTATAAGCTTTTCTTAGACGTTCACGATGTTCAGGCAGCGACATATATGCCTCTCCTGAAAATCAACAACAAACAATTAGTGCTACAATTTTTAAAAGTACTTAATTGATAACCATAAAACAAATAACTTACCATAAACTCATTGAACCAAGCATTTCGATTGTCCTTAGGAATCGCTGTCCAACTGGTCCAAGCTTGATTGTAATTACGGAATAATTGGTCCGAGATGAAAGCCCCCACTGGATTATGAGGCACAATGCTGAAGACAGAGGACATCATGCAAATATTATTAGCATACAAACCAATTAGAGAAGGGATTTGTAACATTACTGGTAACTTGGCATGACTTACTAGTCGCCGTCAGGACAGATCCAAAGCATCCCTGTCGAAGGATCTGTTGTGCCCCAGATTGGTGTATTGGAGGAACTACCTTCTCCCGCGACGTGGCTCTGAGGCGACGGAGTGTGCTAAGCAAGGAATGTGAAATATTAAAGATGTCTGTACATAGATGGTTTCATGAAACTAAACATATGTAAATCAATCAGAATTGGGCTAGTAAACCTGTTGTCCCATTTGCTACAGATCAGTGGGAGTAGACGGTGGCAACGACATATATAGCGATGGTGAAGATGACAAATAACACGATGATGAAGATGACATATTAAATGGTGGCACCTCTGGGGCAATGCCGCGCCCTCTGCCTACAGAAGGGGCAGATGGCGTCGCCCTACCCCCTCTGATAGGACGGGGCCGGGATCGACCACCACCACGTCCACTACCTAAACATCCTCCTGGATGCTACATCTCTGAACACTTATAGACATTAGGTCAAAGAATAAAAAAAATAAAAAGATATTTAGGTAATATTACAGTAGTGAAGTAACAAAGTATGTAGTATAACAAATCGTCATAAACAAAGAACTAACAAATCTCAACTAGACGATTCCTGTTCATCGACATCTGCTTGCACGTCTTCCTCTGAAGTCTCATAATCGTCGAACTCAGATTCACTGTCAGAGGAAATCAATTCTGCCTCATCGTCTGATTGCTCATCGTCAATTTGTATAGGAATCAATTCTAAATCCGCAGCAGAATCAAAGAGATTGCTTGGTACTTCGTTGTCTTCGATGTTTATGGGCAGTAGATGTTCCACATCAGCTTAGAACGGTTCAGCCATACCGTCATTTGATTCCGACTCTTTCGACTTCGGTATAATATTTTGTGCTTTGGTTTTAATAACCCCCCTCCACCCTTGGCGGGATGTGGGGTATGATGTATAGTAAACTTGTTCTGCCTGTTGAGCAAGGATGAATGGGTCATAACCAACCGCATATCTCCTTGTCCAGTGGATCTCAATATTTCCATGCTTGTCCATTTTTGTCCCACGCGGACTGTTATCAAACTACTCACATTTAAAAAGGGTCACCACCTTGTCCCACGGATAACTCAACTGAATTATGTCACGTAACTTCCCGTAGTAGACAGTCTCCACCCCGTCAACTTGGTCACCTCGACAACATGCACCGTAATTGCAACATTGTGTACCTGCATCCGTGTCAACAGTTGAAAACCGATACCCATTGATTATATATTTGTTGCATCGAGTAACACTAATTGCAGCTCCATAAGATAAACTCCATGCAACTTCATTGCGATCTTTTCGATTTTTCGCGAAATAGGTTCGAAACCATTTTGGAAACTCAGAGTTCGTGAATTGATCAACTTGGGACACCGACATTGAAGGATTTTCCGATCGGACCCAATTAGAAAAGTAACTGTAACAAAAAATTGAAGTTAATACTTTAATACTTACCGTAATAGTAAAAACGAAAAACAAAAATCTTACTTTAAGTACTCGGCGACCTCTTCACAGTTGTTTAGAATGTACCACTCCGCTACTTGCTTATCTCTTCTGTCAAGAGTTGATTTCCAATGTTTTCCCACGACTCGCCCTGGATAATTAAATATTGATTTTTGATCCCTCGTATCACCGGCATCGTTGCGAGGTACCCTTCTCCATCTTGACATCATTTTAGGGGGATGATAGTATGACGCAAATTTAGCGGCCTCTTCGACTAGATATGCTTCAGCGATAGATCCTTCAACGTGGGTTGGATTTTTGATCTTGTGCTTAATTGTGCGTAAAAACCTACAATGGAATATCATAAGGTATTTATAAACTAAAGTACCATGTCGGTCAATTAATAACAGAGCGAAAGAAATATATATTACCTCTCAAACGGATACATCTATCTAAATTGTTGCGGGCCTCCTACCTTTGCTTCGTAAGCCAAGTGAACGGGAAAATGTTCCATTGAGTCAAAAAAGGTAGGAGGAAACACCATCTCTAACTTGCATAGCGTTATGGGCATACTCGCCTCCAGGTGTCGTAACTTTTCAACATTAAGCTCTGAAGCACAAATTTCTCTAAAGAACATGGAAAAGTCCATTAGAATAGACCATATTTCCTTCGGTAGTGCTTTGAAGGCCCAAGGCAACAATCTCTAGAAAAAAACATGACAATCATGACTCTTAATCCCGAAGAACTTCCCCTCGTGCATGTTGACACATCTTTTCAAGTTTGACGCATAACCGTCCGGGAGTTTCAAATCTTTAACCCATTGCAACAATTCTAAATTCTGCTCTTTGTTGAATGTGTACGGCGCTCTAGGTTTGGAAATCCGTCTCGTACCATTCTCCACCAAATGCAAAGAAGGCCTTCTGCAAATCTCTTCTATGTCCAGTCTTGCGTTGACTGTGTCCTTCGTCTTGCCCTTGGTGTCCATCACGGTGTACAGAATATTGCAAAACACATTCCTCTCAATATGCACGACATCGAGGTTGTGTCTTAACAATTGATCTTTCCAATATGTTAGTTCCCAGAAGATGCTGCATTTGTTCCAATGATGATCAATGCCATATCCCTCAGGTTCGCTGGAAGCAGCCCCCTCTTCGACACTTGGAATGTACTTGACCCTATCCCATACTTCTTGGCCACTTAAACGACGAGGTTGATCTGCTCGTTCGACAACATTCCACGTGAAGTCTTTTCTATTTCTCCTATACGGATGATTGGGGGGTAGGAATCGCCAGTGCCTGTCAAACCAACAGACCTTGTGACTGTGTTCCAAGCTATAACCCGTATTCTGTTCAAGACATACCGGGCATGCAAGCTTTCCTGACGTTTGCCAGCCACTCAACATCCCATATGTAGGGAAATCATTTATCGTCCACATTAAGGCAGCCCGCATGGTGAAATTCTGACTTAATGATATATCATACGTAAGAACCCCTTCACTCCACAACATCTTCAACTCGTCTATCAAAGGCCTGAGGTACACATCTATCTTCTTTTTTGGGTTGGATGGCCCAGGGATTAACGCGTTAAGGAACAAAAACTCTCTTCTCATGCACATAGAAGGTGGGAGGTTGTACGGTGTCACAATGACAGGCCAACAGGAATAATTCCTGCCCGTTTTATCAAAAGGAGCGAACCCATCCGAACATAGACCAAGACAGACATTACGGGGATCCATAGCAAAGAAAGGATTCGCCTCGTCAAATTTACGCCAAGCTTCAGCATCGGATGGATGCGTCACAAAGTTTTCATCCCTGTGATGCTCCCGATGCCATCTCATATGAGCAGCTGTTTGTTCTGATGCATACAATCTCTGAAGTCTGGGCACCAGAGGAAAGTAGTGCATCTTGCTTAACACTTGACGGGTCATTTTCCTTCCTTTCCTCACAACTTTATATCTGTCATGTCCACAGAATCTACAATTGGTCAGCTCAGCATCATCCTTGTAATACAACATACATCCTCTAGGGCAGCAATGAATTTTTTCACATCCAAGCCCAAGCTCTTTCACCTTTTTTTTTGCTTGGTAAAAATCCTTCGGCAAATTATTGTCTTTAGGGACAACCTTGCTTATGATCTGCATCATTTCGTTGTAATTCCTCTCACTCATATGGTGATCAGTCTTCAAGCTTAGTGTTGCTAGGGTAGCCGATAGTGATGAATATTCACTATTTTCAAAGTGTTCACAACCTTCCCATAACGGACGTTGCGCTTCTTGAAGCATTTTATAGAACCTATCGGCTTCCGGATGAGGATCCTCTCCCATGTATGATGGTTGAGCATGTATATCGGTCTCCTCTCCTATGTATGACGATTCAGCATGAGTAACAGGATCGAAATATAGGCCGATCGACAGTCCCGCAGCGTCCATAACCAACTGCTCATATTGATTAAGGTTGTCTCGATGACTACTGTCCCCGTAATAACCACTAGGTGTCGGTGTCTGTCGAACTTCGCCATGACATTCCCAACACTCATAATCCTTCATGAATCCCTTTTTACACAAATGGATTTTGACCTCCTCAAAATCTTCAAATCTTAAACACCTACATTCGACACACGGACACCTGATCTCCCTACTTGAATTAGTTGAATGTGCCAGAGCAAAATTGATGAACTCTTGCAAACCTGCCAAGAATGCTTGAGTTAGTTGTCTTCTCTCAGTTAGGCGATTGTACATCCAACTTCTATCATGGTTGCCTTCCATATTTCCTAGCTAGTTCAGTTACTAACTTAATTAACATCTTAACATGCCACAAATATATAAAAGTGGTCAATTCAACAGAATAAGTATTTAGTATAAAATTTATCGATTTACAAATTATTTTAATAAAAAAACCGTTGATTTGAAATTTTAAAGTGCGATTGGTTTTTTAAATTTTGTAAATATGATTTTTTCTGTTATAAATGGCTAGATTTTAAATTTTGTTATAAATACAGTAGTTCCTATTGTAAATGTAGTCTTTTTCTGTTGTAAATGACCTCTATATTGTTACACCTCTCTAGAAATTTTGAAAAATACTGTAGTAATATTTCTTGATTTATGTGTCAAAGCCTTAAAAAAAAAAGCGAAAGTAGCAATAAATTAGGAGCTTGAAATTATTGTTGGAGATAATTATTGAGTTGGTCCTATATGTGTTAGGGTTGCGTGATCACGTGGATCTCTAATATTCAATATGCATTGTTACTGGATGAATTATTAGGTGTATCTCATTTAAAATAAATTGACGCATTTAATAATCGAATCAATTACTAGAATAAATTATTGCAATTCATGTCTAAGAAAATTATAAATTATTGCTTATAGGCATGTAATATAAGATGATTCCTCATTATTGTAACTCTCCTTTTTTTTTCTTCCGGAAAAACACGATCACTATGACGCGTAATCTGAATTTTTCTTAATCTCTAAAAATTTACAAATGAGATCAACACAAAAAATAATAATAATCTAACTAAAATTACAATGATTAGTAATTAAATGTTACATGCACAAATTTTGTGAAAGACCATTCTATATGAAACAAGAAAAAATATTCTCTGACTAAAAAAAAAAATCATATATCCCTTTAAAAGAAAACGAAAAACTATCGTGCATTATTATTAAAATAAATACTACTTTTGATATTCTAAATTGGAATGGAAACAGTACAAAATACAATTCTATACGTTTATTAAAACCCAATAATTAAAAAAAAAATTCATGGAATCTCCTACACACTATAAGTATAATCCAAATTAATAAACACATTGAATATCAAGATCTTCATGTAATTAATAGATTCAGCCAAAGAAGAAACTAAAAATAAAAATAAAAATTAAACTCATGTAATTGATAATCTTCTGCCAACATACATATTTCCACTATGTACAATAATAACCAATAATGAACAATATCATAATTTTAACACACAATTTTTTCATCATACAAAAGAGACTATAAAAAAATAATGCAACATTAATATTCTTACAAATACTCACAAATCAACATTCATAACCAATGAAAAATAATTTAATCAACAGTAAAGAAATAACACAAAATATTAAAAAAGATATGTCATGTAGAAATTTCACTCAGGAGAACCAATAATATTTTTGACATCATTTTATTACAAATAAAAATAATACTCAAGAAAATAATAAATATAAAAAAAACGGTGGTGCAACCAAAAGAAATAAGAGAGGAAGCTTACTTGGAATAGAGGTGCAAACGGTAACTAGTAAGGGAAGAGGAGGAGGAGATACTGCCAGAAAATCACTGACTGGAGCACAAAAATACACCACTGGAAAATGGCAGATAACTGTGTTTAATAGTGTCAAATAGAAAAAAAAAGGGAGATGGTTGAAATGAAGAAAAAAAAAATAGAACCAACCTGCTGCAAATCGAGCTGGGGGCGAGGGGAGGGGCCGGACAGAGCTGGAGGCAAAGGGGAGGGGGGAGCTGGGGGTGAGGGGGAGGGGGCCGACGGAGCTGGGGGCGAGGGGGAGGCTGCCGACGGAGCTGGGGGCGAGGGGGAGGGGGCCACGGAGCTGGGGGCGGGGTAGCTGGGGGCAGCGGAGCTGGGGGGAGGGGGCGGCAGAGCTGGGGGTGGGACGGTGGGGAGGAAGGAGCTGGGGCAACTGCGAGTTGGGGCCCCTTTAATTTAACCGTTTGTGACGGATATCCATATCCGTCGCAAATTTGCGACGGATAAAGTATCCGTCGCAAGTTTGCGACGGATACAAGATCCATCGCAAAATGTTGCCGACACATTTTGCGACGGATCTGCTTTTCCGTCGCAAACTGGCGGACCTTTTGTCTGCCAGTTTGCGACGGACACGTTATCCGTCGCAAGTTTTGCGACGGATCAATGGTCCGTCGCAAACTCGCGGACAAAAGGTCCGCCAGTGTCCCGCATTTTGCGACAGACATATTGTCCGTGGCAAAAATTGCGACGGATTCACGTATCCGTCGCAAAATTTGCGACGGACAAGATAATCCGTCGCAATTTTTTTTTTTTTGCGACGGATCGTGTTTTCCGTTGCAATTTTCCGTCACAGAAATCTGTTGCAATTTAACGTATTTCTAGTAGTGAATATTGCTTCCAGTTGTGGAAACATAGGATGTGGAGGCGAAGGAAGAGGCAGAGGTGGCGGCGACTGATGTTGGGGAAGAGAAGCAGGAGTTGGAGGATGGGTGGAGAAGAAAGAGGAGGTGGAGGATGACACCAAAGCTTTCTGGAAATTCTTTCACACGAATTTCATCTTTGTGATTGAGAGAACAAAAAAAGGAGGACGATGAAGAAAATATAGGAAAAACAAAAGAAAATGAGGAGTTTAAATAGACGTCTAGAACTCTGGATGCAACGGAAGTTAAACAAGATGTAATGAGGGTAATTGTTTCTCTTGACGATAATTGGATAGCGAGGAGGCACCTAGAGTTGATCAACGCGGAGAAGAGGGAAAGTTTCAAAAGCTTTAATTTATGTTTATTAAGTAGAACTCTTAAGTATGTTGGTTTTTTGAAACCATGGTAAAACAATACTTTATGATTATGAATTAATAACATTGAAGTATGAAGTTATTTTTTTACTTATTTTTTAAAATATTTTATAAATACATAAGGAGTGTTTAGTTATCACCACCACTATTGCTATCTTCCTCCATCTCTTCATCCTTTTCACTCTCAACATCAGAGGAATAATATAAAGAGTCTGACTGCAAGTCATATTCAACCTTATTTTATGAAGTTCAACTTCCTGTTCAATCATGTTATGAGACGCCTTTTGTGGCAATCAAGGCTTGCCAATAGTTGCATTAGAGCATCCATTTCAGGAGGAGGCAAAGGAGGAGAAGGAGGTGGTAGTGGTGGTGGTGGTGGTGTTGGCGGCGGCGGCGGCTGAGAGCTCCTTGGGATGTTAACATGATGGAGAGAAAGAAGAGGCTGATAAAGAAAAGTAGTAAGAATAACAAGGAATATTTGAGTTTAAATAGACTATAATAGATGTTACAAAGTATTATGACTTATAAAGGTCTGATGATGTTATGAAGGGTTATAAACAATGAACTGCTACTTAGGGAAGACAAATCATTTGAAAGTGTTACTTGACGGTTGTTTCTAAATATCGTTATGTTTTGTCTTCGCTGATATAAGAGGTTGGAAGTCGAATTATTTGTAAGTGTTACATAGCAGTTGTTTTGAAAGAATCGTCACTTTTGTCCCAAAATACATGGTAGTTATTAACTAAAACCATTAGTTTTATGTTTTCGTGAATTCCACCTCGCAATACATGATGGTGCGCATAATTTACCGTTACATTAAAGCATTATATATCCTTGCGCAACCTTCACCTCGACATACATGATGTTTATTAGCTGTAACCGTTATATATTACGTGTTATGAATGCCCAAATCTTTAGTAGTGATAACAGCCAGGGTGAAATTGATACAATTTGAAAACTTCCAATTGAACATTACTCCAAAAAGAAAAAATTATTAGGCGAAATTGAGATTTTTGGATAACTTTTGAGACAAAAATGGACCTTATATAACTCATACCTAAATTAACTAAGAAATGTTAGTTGTGTGGATAATTAAGTCAACATAATCAAGTATATTTATGTCCACTATTATTTTTCACAAGCCATGTTATCTTAATTGACTAACTGAGTTTTGTTTTTTTGTTTTTCACTGGTAATAGTTATAGTTTTCAATGTGTGTCCATGTACTTGCATATAATTTTTAATTTTAATTGTTTCAAATAAACACATTTGAACCATTTTAAACACATAATTTTGTGACAAATGAAATTAAAGGGTAAATTGGACTTTTTCAACTATGCAACAAGGTGGTAATAAATATTCATACATAGAGGTACCATGGTAAACCCTATTACCATGCTAAAGAACAACAAAACACTCTTATTTGCTAATATGATAAACATTGGAGGCATGTAATTCGGTTGAATCAAAAGGGCTCATAAAATTTTTGTTGTTGTTGAATATGATAAACTATGAATTTTGATAAATTTAATTTCAATTATTTACATTTGAAATATATTTAAATCAATTTTTGTTTTTCATTTTTATATTTTAATTATTTAATCATATTTTTTTTATAGTTATTTATTAATAAAAGTAAACTCTTATGAGTTTGAGCAAACTTATAATTAGGAAATTAATATTCAATAAGCCAATTAAGTGGATATAAATCTTACAGATTCCAACACATATATAGGCCTTTTTGTTTTTATTGTTACCCTTGCAACTTAAAAACAAAAGCAAAAGGTTTTTATTTGGTTGTAACCCATAACTCTATCAAAGTTTAAAGTACAATCATATGTCACAATAAAGGCTATTCATCAAAGGCTTCTTAACAACTAGAAACACACATAACACGCACATAACTATTATTACAATATGTTTTCTTCTCACAATTCACTAAATTTAAGATAACAAAAGCGCATTCAATAGGCAACATCAGAATCCTTAACCATGCCGTCCATGCGTAACTACAATAAATCTCCTTATTCCTTGTAGCAGAACTCAATATATGAATGTGACGAACGCTCAGAGTAGTGATAGCCATGTCACTTGCATCAAGTAGACAAGACATTAAAAAATAAAAAAGATAAAACATAATCAGCTAAGAACATAATATTTTTAAGTAAGTAGAAGATAAAGGGAAAAAGAAAAAGAAATCTCATTTAAATTATAATACTTGAAAAATAAAGGTGGAGTTAATTTGTTACCTGAAGGGAAATTTGTTATTAATTTTCAGCGGAAGCTTTTGAAATAGAGGAGCAAGACAACATAACTTTAATCTACCAAGTGCTCAAACCATCGGAAAAATTTGTGTCTCCATGCTCTGATGAGGAAGAGAGAACCACAAACTCCCCAGAAACCCACTGCAAATCCAACTCCCATACCAAGATACAATGACTTTACAAAGTTGTCATCTTCTTTTCCTTCAGCTAGCTTTGAGTTGTCATGAGTTTCTTCTTTTTTGTTGCACTTCCTTGGAAGAGGATCTCCACAAAGTTCATAATTGCCAACAAAACTCCATGAATCAAAACTTTGAATTTGGGTTCCTAATGGAATTTGTCCAATGAAATTGTTGTAGGAGAGGTTCAAATAAGCAAGAAAAGACAAATTAGAAATGGTGGAAGAAATTTCTCCAGAAAGTCTATTGTAGCTGAGATCAAGAGATTCCAAACTTGTCAAATCTCCAATTTCTGTAGGAATCTTTCCAGTCAAATGGTTTCGAGACAAATTCAAGGTTTGCATTTGACTTGTACCAAACTATTCTTTAGGAATTTCTCCGGACAAGATATTAGAAGAAAGATCAATAACGCCACTTTGAGGTGATAAAGCACGATAAAATTGGTAGTCTGATTCTCTTCCTTTAGTAAATACTTCTATCATTTCATTGACCACATATGAAAAAGAATTTGAAGGCATGAGGTCATATAGACAATGGGGTATGGATCCATAAAGCTTATTATCAGCAAGATCAAGTATTGTCAAAGAAAGCTTGCACAATTGAGATGGAATATTGTCCATAAATTGATTGTTCCTCAATTTAATAACTGCCAAATTTTGAGCCATGGGATTTGGCAAACTTCCAGAAAATTCATTACCCTCAAGAACAAGGCATTGCAAATTTGTCCAATTTAAGAGGTCTAATGAAAATTTTCCAAAGAGATTGTTATCACTCAAATATAATAGCTTAAGATTCAATGAGGCCATGGAGGGAGGAAGCTTACCGGTTAGCTTATTACTTCGCAAGTCAAGGTCAATTAGTTGTTTCCAATTTGCCCAACAATCAGGAAGTATCCCACTTAAATGATTGTATGATAAGTCCAAGTACAATATTTTTTCCCCATTACTTTGTGGAAGACACAATAATGGGGAAATAGATCCTGAAAAGGAGTTGTGAGATGCCAGAAACATGGAGACATTTGCTGATATGTGCGGGAGGCCACCACTGAAATTATTATACTCTAAAATTACTGCTTGTGAGTTTAGTGTCACATTGGATATGTCTCCACTAATGAAGTTGTTTGATAGGTCAAGAACATCTTCAATTCTTTCTATGAAGCTCCGAAATAAATCTGCATCATTAATGTTTGAAATCATTGATCCAGAAAGCCACAGCTCTTCCAGGGAACTCTGTGTGTATAGCCATACTGGAAAATTGGGGCCTAAGCTTGTATTTTCTGAAGCAAAATATTTGAGTTGAAATTGTGGGACCCAATTAGGATCAAAGTCAAATTGGAAACCAGTTGAACTCAAACTCAATCCTGTTAAGCTTGTTAGATTGGCAAAATTCCTCTCTAAAAGGATACCCGCCCAAGAGTTTCCAGCAATGCGTAAATCACTCAACTTATGGAGTTGTCCAAGGCTTTCTAAAACATTTCCACTAAAATAGTTGTGGGACAAATCCAATGAAATTAAAGACGAAAAGTTTCCAACAAGTGATGGAACTGATCCTTCAAATTTATTATAGGATAATGATAAATAATTTAGGTTTGGAAGCTTGAACAAGGCTATTGGGAATCCACCATAGAAATGGTTCCAACCTAGGTCAATAGAAGAGATGTCTTTGGTGACATTAAAGAATGAATCGGGAAATTTTGATATGATATTGTTGTAATAAAGATCAAGAGTTTTAAGAGATGTAAAATTGACATAATTGTAGGATGGAAAATCTCTCAACCCACAATGTTTCAAGGATCCCGTCCCGAGGATCACTCAGGTACATTTAAATCAAGGTTAAGGAACCCGAATCGTACCTTGTAGAATTCAGAATCATCTGGAGCCGGAGGTTTTCCTTTGATTTTAGCGAACTAGTAGCTCAAGAATCTACACAAACCTTTGCGCACATTTTCTCATGGTAATCAAGAAAACCCAAATTGTAGTGAATTCGTCCGCGTCTCGTTCTCTTTGAACTGGTGAGTTACCTTCTCGATCAGCAGAAGACGACTCTTAGAATCGGCTTTCTCTACTGGTATCCACACGAACAATCTCCGAACACGGACGCGGCAGCCTGCTAGCGCCTCGAACTGTGCGTTTCTCTCTTTTATCGCTCTAGGGTTTCTCACGGCTTCCTAATACGCTCTACTAAAAGTCCCGTAGGTTTTTCTAAACCCATCGGCATATTATATTCAAAATTAATCCTATTAATTTTGAATTTCGAATTTCAAATATGAATTAAATAAATATTAATTAAATCTATTTGTTAGATCTAATGTAACGTATTTATTTAATCCGATTAAAACCAAATCTGAAATTCGAATTTCGAATTTGAATTAAAAAAAAAAATTAATTAAATCTATGATAGATTTAATCATTTATTTAATTCAAATTAAAAGCCTTCTGATTTAATTTATCTCCATAAATTAAATCCGAGAAATGATATCCACCTATTTAATTAAATCTGAGATACTATATCTCAATTTAATATTAAACAGATATACGATATCTTTATTCGAAATTAAATGAGATACAATATCTCTATTTGTTTCAGATATTTAATTTATCAAATAAATTAAATATAAAACAAATATTATATATATAATATTATAATCTCCATTAATAATATATATATATTAATTTCGAATTTAATATATACACACACACACACACATATATATATTTATCCTAGATTAAATTCAGTATTCATTTAATCTCAGATTAATCTGAGATTCAATGAATTTGGACATTTTTACCCGTGTTGGATTATTCTTGTATACGACCCTGCAGGCCCATGTGAGATTGGCAGTGGGCCAAGACCGTATCAGCCCACAAGTCACAAGCGGCCTCTAGCAAGACATTGCGACTACCCAATTGACATGGGGATCGATGACACGATACTACCTATCGTACAACCATGTCACGTCTCTTTTGTCACGCGATAATTTGGTCAAGGATGAGGCATGGATAATGTCAACTTCCTTTTCTTGACCAATACTTTCTCGATTCTCGAGCAGTCTAATAAGTGAAATGGAAACTCCTTTCCATCACAGTATGGCCATACATTTCTTAGACTCACTCATCGAGGGGCCCAGTATTATCTCTCTACAAATGTGAGGGACAAATTCTATCTTGACCATTCACATTCCTCCGCATGAAAACCACTGATCCCGATCCCAGCCTTTATTATCACCTGGTCAAAGGTAACTTTTGACTAGGTCAAAGGTCAGTGACTCATCATGTAGGAATCCATGATGATCTCAGATCATAGGGCGTTGTGACGCGGTTATACATGAGATAAGTTTATGACTTAATCCATGCAGCTTTCTCATAGTGGGTTGGTCCAACACCTTGTACTCCTACAAATGCCCATGACTTTGATTCGTATCTCCATACAGCATCAAAGTCATATTGGTCTTGTTTCATCTTCGCTCCTGCGTAGATGACCGACCAGGGACATTTAGGATAATCTATAGAATATATCCAGGGATATAGTTATCACCATAAACATGCGTATGAAATGATAACTTAATGGAGAACAATGACTTGCCCCTAGGGCATAATTTCCAACAGAATCTACAAAATTCTTATTTACAATTACATCATATGGGAACTAAGCAACTAAACATACATGAACATCTGAGATGGAGATCAAATCCACCAACATCAACAATAAAACCAGAAACAGGACGCAAAGTGTAAGATCATTGGCTAGAGACAATACATGAAACATGAATATTCAGCTCAGATAGGCTCCACATATGTTTTTTTTAATAACCTTTTGGTCACCGGCTGCCTTCTAGATCCTATTACTAAGTATCCGAGTAACTAACTAATCCGACTCGAAGCTTCTGCCTACCAGGGGTCTTTTAGAACAAGATGAGATTTTAACTAAGTTCGCCCACTTTATAGTATAAGGAGTCCACTACTGCACCCAGTATCCTTGGGTCTGCATAATATATGTTTTACAAATTAGAGAATGAGAAAAATTTTGCCAGTTTAGACTACTCTTTTAGAAGATCACTTCAAAAGCCCAAGAAACTGACCCAAAGTCTCTTATACTTGCCATAATTCACAGCCTAAAACCTAAAACCAGTAAACATGAGTTATGAGTTTGAACCAATTTAAAACATATTACGCCTCTGTATCTAAAATTTCAGGTGTAAAAATAAATACGAAGAAGCATATAAGTGTTGAAATGTGTGGATTTGTATGGTTTGTAGGCATATTGGATATTAATTTTGATGTTGAAGATGTCAAAAGTTGAAACTCGCAACAGTCAATCGCTATAAAGCGCCACGCTAAGAGAGGATCTAACAATATTCTGTTTTGACCATTTGAGATGCTCTGTTCCATTTTGGTTACCGTTTGAAATAACAGAGTTATGCCTTAGTTAGGTTGCCTAGTCAAATAATCTCTTAGTTATTAAATATAATGAACATTAAATATTAAATAATAAACTCAAATCAGTTGCAGAGTAACACGTTTATGTTTCTAATGCCGGCTTTACATCAAGTAATGAACTCTAACTATTAAAGCATGTTATATTCCCAACACTATGCTTTGGTGCTTGCTGTTGCTAACCATAGGCCTTACGCTTAAACTTAACTATACTTGGAATGAATCGCATCACTTAGTAGGAACGAAGGTAAATTTTATTCTTAAAATGAATTTCCTTACATTTATTTTGGTACTTTATTTTGTTATGAATATTCGAGACTCATACTCTATTGTATATATTGTAGGGGTGAAATCATTGAAATTCTCGTATCACAATGTGATGTTGATTTAATTAATTGAAACTGCTATATTTTAGTTTGGACAGTTTAAAATTAAAATTATTTTAGGAAAAATCAAGCTGGCACTCCTTGTAGTTTTATCAGATTTTGTATTAGGTCCCTATAATATTTTTTCTTTTCTTTTTTTAATCCTTTTCGTTTGATCTGTTGATGATAATAATCTTTCCATCTGTTAATTATAATAGTCCTTCCATCGATAAAACCATTAATTTAAGTTGAGATGCGATGATGTGGTGCTAATTACTAGAGCACACCGTCTTCAGTCCTCCTTCCCCAGCTTCTCTCTCTATCCCTCCTCCACTCCAAGCCAACACCATTATTTTTCTCTCACCGTTCATGTTCATAAACAAAAAGACTGTTATCATTAACAGATTAAACAATACGGATTCAATAAAAAGAAAAAAAGTAATATAGGGACCTGATTCAAAATCTGATGAAACTACAAGGACTGCCAGATTAATTCTTTCAAAATTAAATTTAGATTGTTCAAATTTCAATCTAATGATTAATAGTGAGGAATTAGAGAAAAAAGGAAGTGGAGAGAATCCAAGTTCCTTTATTGAATGGATGATGATTATAAACTTTGATCAGTCGCTAGCTTTTTCCGTAGGATATTCTTTATGTGTGAAGTGTGATAAAAAAATATTTATTCACATGGGAGAATTTATTTTTATACGAAATTCTCAATAATATACTTGTTAAATAGATTATCTCTCTACTCTACCAGTTCAATTCGTACTTAAACAATTTACTTCACTTTATTATTAGCGAAATAATTTATACCAATACTTCAATACAAAGTTAGTCTGACAGTGTAAAACCTACTAAATTCTCTTGGATCTTAAGTTCGAGTCTAATAGTGGATACCTATGCAACAAGAAGCAATTATGACTACTTGATTTGGCTGTTTAGACAATTTTAGTATGTCAGATTTTTTTAAGGTGTGGTTTCATGTTTTAGTTCATCTCCCAGTTATGTTGTTGTCTCTTTGCGAAAATATGTTTGAACGATATGAATTTTGTTTGAAGTATGCTTTTGTTATGATGTTCATTATACATAGAATGTCGCATCTATGAGGAGTCTTTTTTAAATGAAGGTTAATTGCTAGTTCTAAATTCACTTTGAGTATGCATCAAGACTATATAATGTACATAGAAGTTGGCATGTGATGAATTATATTTACTAGTGCAAAAAAGGGTTTTAAGACTGCCTCATTTAGACCGAACAATCGACTCATCGGTCTTGAAGGTATGACTGGTGACAGTTTTGTAAATATAAAGAACTTTAAAGGTATGACCGGTGACAGTTTTGTAAATATAAAAAACTTCTTGGACCAGATCCTTTATCAATGGGTCTTAAATATATTATTCACACCGCTTAAAAAAACAAATGGTCTTAAAAATGTTATTAAAAAAATTGAAATATCAAATTTCTTTATAGAGAAATCTCGAACAGGCTGACTTATATTTTCTGCGGTCCAAAATAATAAGGAAAAAAATTAAATATACAGGTAAAAAACTTTTAAGACCGGATATATATAATAGGAGGTGTTAAAGATTATACTTTTAAGATCGGACATAAATTGTTCCCGGTAGTAAATAGTTTATTACTTTTAAGACCGGAGTTTAACAAAGGACGGTCTTAAAACTTAACCTTTAAGACCGTCGTTGTAATTCATCCAGTCTTAAAAATAAAGTGCCAAATATAGTTCTTCGAGCGAAACATTACCTTACGACTTACGTTGTCCCTCTGAACTCTGAAACCCCTCTTCTTGTTGTGAAACCACTCTTCCTGTTGCATTACCTCTCTTCCTCGCCCACGTACCATTAGCCTCTGTTACTCTCTCACTTGCTCATGCATTCCTCTCTTCCTGTCTCAAAAATGAACGATGAAAACGATTCCATTCATGTTCCGGGAACGCCAGTTACTGGTGTGAGTCAGAACGAACCCTTTTCATCTGACAATGTGCCTCATAACCGCCCTGCACACCGTGGTAGAAGAGGCACACGAATGATGGATATAACCCTAAGTCGGACATCTGGGTCAAGGCTCGAGATTCAGTTTGATGAAAAGTTGCAACCTTTCAGTCCTAATAAAAGCAAATATACTAGTTTTGTCGGCTATCTTGAACATAGCAAGGTTAGCATCTTGACAGAAGAATGGAAAAATGTGAACTTTGGCAAAGTAAAGCAACTTATTTGGGACACTATCCGGCTTACATACATTGTCCCTGACTCTGAGAAGTTGAAAAACAAGACATTGTCTTATTGTGCTAATCGGTGGAGGAAGTTTAAGACCTTTCTCGCTAACAAGTATATTTTTGCCGAGGTTTAGCCTGACAAATATCCTTGGGACAATTACACATTTATTGATGAACAAACTTGGCAACAATTTGTTCAGCTGCGGACCACTCCTGAAGCTCTGGTGAGTCTATATTTAGTTTTGTTTGCCCTTTTGTTTGCTTATATAACCTGTGCGGATATGTGAATGTTATTGTGTTCATCTAATCCTGTTAGTTAAATTGTTTGGTGTGTGAATAGAAGTATACATTTCCTACCTTTGTCTATGCAAGTCTGATATGTAAACCCTAAAAAGGTAAAATACTAAGAAGGTAATTAGGGAAATAATAATGGCATAAGAGTCAAGCCATTATTATAGTCTTAGTTCTGTTATAGTAGGTTGTGGTTAGACATTGCTGTTAGTTCTGTTACTATCTAATAAGGACTGCTGATCCCATTGGATGCCTTAAAAAGGATCAAGTTTGTATTATTCTGTAAGCATAATTCTCTTTTGTTTCTTAACCTATCTACCTAGCAGTACAAAACATAGCTCCAATTTATTCTACAATTCTACATCTTCCTTAAATAAAATGTTGAAACTTGATGAAGTGAATTTGACTAGTGTTTGAGGTTCATATCAAGCAGAAGTTCTCTAATTTCTGTTAGTGAGATGATTGGAATTCATAATTAATAGTTGTTTTCAATTCTGATTCACAGGAAAGAAGAGAACAAGCACAGGAGATAGGGAGAAAGAATGATTGCCCGCATAGGGCTTCTCACGGTGGATATGAAAAGGCTGAAAAAGAATTGATGGCGGCCAAGCGGAAGAGATTGGAAGATGAAGTAGAATCCATTCCTTCTGCGGTACATGATACGCCATCTCCAATACGTCGCGAGGAGTTGTGGTTGCACATTTGACAAAAGCCAGGCGGCGCTTACACGAGTGAACAAACTCGTGTAGTTCCTGAAAGAATTGTAAGTATCGTTATTGTTATTTTTTAGTTACTAAACATGTTTCATTACTAAGCTTCTCGTTATCTGTACCTTACAAGAAGATCTTAAAAAGAAAGAAGCAGAGAGATCTTTTGTGTCAGACGGGAGGAGTGATGTTATGACCTTTGCGATCAGAAAATCAAACCATGGTGGGTGTGTAAGGAGGATTGGAGGACGGGTAGGCCTGAAGGAATACTTTGGTAAATCCTCCAAATGCCATAGACAAAGTATGGTTACCCGGGAGTAGATGGACCAGACGGTGGGCAAATTAAGTGAGGAAGCAACGGCTAAAGAAGCAAGGTTTCAATCCGATATGAGCCAGATGAGGGAGGAAATTAATCAGATGAGGCTGCTTTTGAGCAATCGTCTAGAGACCAATGTTCCCTTCACACACTCACCTGCACCTGTGCAGTAGAGCATTAGAGGGAGCTGCATTGTTGGACAGTCAGAGCAACCTTATGACCTGTATGTGGAGGATCGTGATAGGCAATGTAAATTAGTTGCAAAAGAAACTGTCCACAACTTATTGGGGTCAACTGTACACCACCAACAAATGGCTGATGATGAAGTCAAAGTGTCAGTTGAAAAGATAATCATTGATGCACCTCTCCCTCTCCCAACTAATGAGCTGAAGCTTGTGAGTGATGTCAATGGAGCCTTCATCTCTTGGCCAGTGAAGCTTGTACATGTCTCTACTCCTCCTGAAGCTTCAACCCCTCGTCCTCAAGTTCCATCCCCTCCTCAAGCTGAATCCCCTACTGCTAAGTTGACTGCCAGGGAAAAAATATCCGATATGGTGAAGAGTGGATATTTTAAGGATAAATCATGACCTGTCATTGAAGTAGTAGGCGTCCCTCATCCTCTACCGGTACAAGTTGACACCGTTGATGTTGAGTCCCTCCAACTTCCTAGAAGTGAGCTTACTGATCCAATCCTTCAATTGTGAATGAAGTAAGTATCTTCTTCTATGAGTACATAATTTAAATGCATCGTTTAGACACACATACATATATACTAATTCCCTGATCGATGTCATTATTGTAGGTTCATGCATCAAGAATTGGTTCAAAAGGGCAGGAGCAACGATTTTGGATTCTTGTGCCCTGTCTATTCAAGTGCAACATCCATGGAGGAGAGACAGGAGTACATATCAAAGAGGTTGTGTGAAGTGAGAAGAAAGGTGTACGTGTTTCCATACTACCACAGGTACATATCACAAATCTTGTCTGCAATTCACTTAATTCTGCTACATATACCATTGAGTACTTTATTGCTATGAATTTTCAGCCGCCACTGGCAGTTGGTCCTCATGTGAATGGAGGAGCATAAAGTTATCTTCTTATGCTCCACTCACAGCGATCCAGTGCCTGTGTTGACGCAAACCATCAACGAGTAAGCATGTCATTTTGATTCTCTTGTCTGAAATCTCTGCTGTGAATTTTTAGTGAACATTATTGATAAATTTGTGATTTTGATGATAGTGCCATAAGGACCTTCCAAATCGAGGTACACAAAAAGCGTTCTTATCAGGCCAAAGAGCCTAAATGGCTCAAACAAGAGGTTGGTACAATATTTGTACACTGGCGCACTGCCTTGTGAACTTGGTCAGTAAGATATATATGCTCTTATATATATTTCTTGGTTTTTTTAGACCCGTTGGCACCGGAGTCCAACTTATGTGGCCAGTACGTCATGAAACACATGTATGATATTATCACTAAAGGAAATACTAAATTATTTGCAAAGGTAAATGTATTTAATGTTACATATTATGCACGCAAGTTAATTCAGTTTCTGTCTTTGATGCTACAGATGTTTAACTGCCCTAATCCCTTTTCTGATGATGAACTAGAGCACATACGCAATGTGTTTTGTGAATATCTGTATGACCTGATCTTAAAGTCAGGACAATAATTAATGTCCTAAATTCATTTGTAAATATATCATGTAGCAACAATAATCTTTTGTAAATTTGTTTATTTTTCGAACAATATTCATTTGTAAATACATAGGCAATGTAAAATTCAATAAATAAATTTGTTTAATTTTTTGAACAATTTTCTTGTGTCCATTTTGGGTTTCTGAATGTATTGGATGGTGGATATAGCTATTTAGTGCTTGAAATTTGAGGTTCAGGATGTTGTAAATGAGCAGTAATGTATCCGCGACTTTTAGGACCTATTATTTAAAAGTCCGGTCTTAAAAGTATGAGTCCGGTCTTAAAAGTATGAGTCCGGTCCTAAAAGTCTTCGGTCTAAAAAGTATGAGACTTTTAGGACCGTATATTGTTTTATTGTCTGCTCCTAAAAGCTTAGAAGTCCGCATCCGGTCGTAAAAGTCTTTAGTCTAAAACATATGAGACTTTTAGGACCGTTTATTGTCCGCTCCTAAAAGTCCAGTTATTTTAAAAAGTATGGCCTAACCTTTAGGACCATACAATTGTTAATGTCCGGTATTAATATTCTTCCTTTAAATAGAAATGTTGACTCACTTTTCAGACAAATTAAATCATTAGGGCTCAAGACAACCGAGGTTCTGGCGTTCTGCTCAAGCTAAGTCCTTCATTGTCGTCGATTTTACCTCTCCTATTTCAAAATAGGGTGAGGTAAAATCAACAACGACGACGGTCCAACCTTAAGAAGAATTGTCACTGTGTTTGTTTTTATTCGAATAAGGTAAAAGATGTTTTTTGTTTTGTATGGTCTTAACTGTATTCTGCGCATTTTTTATTGTTGATGACACACGAGGACAATGTTTTGTTTGTTTCCTTTTTGTCGGAAAAAGAAAGAAGATAATGAAAAGGACATGCAAGGCGATCGAAACAGGAAAGCAAAACATTTATTATATATAATTTTCTACGGGGCGGCAGTACAGAAAAGAATAAAAAAACATAAAAACATTTACTCCTCCCCATCGTTGTCGGAGGGGAGGGAGTCGTCGGAGAGGTCGGAGACGTCGTAATCTAGGGGATTGTACTCAACGTCCTGGGAGTCGAGTATCACATTGATCTTGTTGTTGATGGTGTTGTAGATCTAGAAAAGTTGGCCCATTCGTTGGTCTATATGTGTAATACGGGCCAGGAGATGTTGCATCATCTATTTCATAGACGGGTTCGGAGGGAGCGGAGGAGGAGGATACGGAGGAGGAAGAGGATTAAGAGGAAAAGGAGGACCTCGTGGTGGTGGAGCAGCCATTACCGTGGAGGTTGTAGAAGTGATGGAAAAGAATGTAAAGAAAGTAAAGTAACAATGGGTTTAAATAGAAAACCCATCCTGAACAATGTGAAACACCGGAAACATTAATGAAGAGACGCATAGTTCATCAGAATACGAGGAGATGCCTAGTTGGGAAGTTTATCTGGAAGCCGAAGAGATCCTCTGATAGAGTGTAAGGATACGACTTTGCTATCGGAATTTGAAACAATGAACTTTTAATACCGGTTACTGTAAAAGATCCGTTCTTAAAACTAATATTTTTTAAGAAAAAATCTTACTTTAAAAAATATTGAATTTGAGAAAAATAAATGAATTTTAGGACCAGATAAATGATAAAAGATCGATCTTAAAAGTAATTTAATTGATTAAAAAAAATAATATACTTTTAAAACCGGATAAATGATAAAAGGTCGGTTAATTGATTAAAAAAAATAAATAATATACTTTTAGAACTGGATAAATGATAAAATGTCGGTCTTAAAATTAATTCATCAAAAAAATAAATAATATAATTTTAGGACCGGACATATTTTAAAAGGTCGGTCTTAAATTCAAAATATTTAAATAATATTTTAGATCGCATATTTATAAAACCCGCTTGTAAAGTAGATCATTCATCTGCTCTTTGCCTTTATTAACTCCTCATACCTCTCTGTCCTTAACTCCTTATTAACTTCTCACTACCTCGTAACTCCAAACTACGTACGTGGCTTATCTGAGAACTACTCTTTGCCTTTATTAATAAACTCCTCATACCTCTTTGCGCCAACTGCTCAAACCATGGTTAGATACAAGAGAACCGGTCGTAAGGGTGCTCTTACTCGTGATGCTTGTGCCTTCCATAGATCGTTATACGGTGCGCCTCCTCCAGCAAGAGTGTGTTCTATTGAGACAGAAGAGTCTCCGGTCGGTGGACCCATTGTTATTTCGGATGATGAAGAGATTGCCGCACCCCCCAACCTTCAGACCATGATGTGCTGATGCGAATAAGATAGGAACTTGCTGATATCCGGCGGAAAGTTAATGTTGCTCACGCCGATATCGCCAAGGCTTTGAAGGATAATAAGCTTTAGGATGTATATATAGTCAAATTCTTGTTTTTATAATTTTTTGCTTGTTTTTCTTTTATATTTTTTTTCTTGTATACGTGCATATTCAAGTAATATATGTAGCATTAAGAACTAAGCTTGTCTTTTTAATTTTTTGTTCATATTCTCTAGTAATTAAAGAAATTAAACTCCAGCTTTCCTTTAATTTTTATTCATTCAATTGCTGCGCTCGCTAAAGCTAATCCTTTTTTCTCTCAAAAAAAATTTGAGAATTTAGGACTGGAGTTTTAGGAGACTCCAGTCTTAAAAAGTTATATATTTAGGACTGGCTACTTTATAATTAACCAGTCTTAATAAAATTTATGCGCGTAGTAAATGAATAATAAAAAGTTAGGTCCGGAGTATTCTAAAACTCTGGTCTTAAAATTTAATTATATATTTAGGACCGGATACACGATAAGAATTCGGTCTTAAAAGTAATTGAATTAATTGTAGACTTTTAGGACTTAAAAATTAAATTAATAAAAAATATTTAGGACCGGATAGGTGACAGAGATTTGCCGTATCTCCCAAAATAACCAAGTTCGAAAATGATTTTTGCAGAAATAGGGAACCTGGGTTGTTTCCCCAACGAACTTGCAGCGGGTTTGAGCAATAACAGTGAAACAGAACAGTAAGAAAATCGAGGGTTTTTGATTCAAACAGAATAAAAACGAAATAACAGAAACAGAACGAGATAAACACAGATTAAACAGATAAACAGAAGATTAACCCAGGATTTCGAATTCCACCACGTTCCTTCCTCAGATGAAAACAGATTTGAAACAAACTCGTGATTGATTCTGGACGAACCGAAATCTCTGCATTCGTCCAGAAAATCCCTCAACTAGACGATCGCCTAGCATTTATCCGAACAGTGGCGTGTCACTATGCGATCGCACAGCAAGCAGTTTAACCTAGTTCGAACTCGTTCCTTGGGATATCTCAATCTGGGCATTAAATCTAACTCCCAATCCGAAAGTAAATCGAATCCGAAATTACAAAACAGAAATGAATTTGTTACTGTTAAGAACAAATCCTCCGGATAGTGGAATCCTCAATCCATGGGTCAATCACAGTAGTTTAGCCCATCATGGTTTTGCAGAACGAAAATCGAACAGAAATGAAGAAGTTCATCATGAACACGAAGAACAGATGAAGAACAGTTGAGAGAATTTCAAAACTTCTATTTGATTCCCAAAAACCTAAAAACGTGAATGACAATGTGTTTTTGGCTGCTGCCTCACTTAACCTAAAATGACAAAACGAAATGGGGCTTCAATCCACAATTCAGGCCCAAAACGGTTAAGAATAAAAATGGGCTTTAATTATAAAATTCGAGCCCAAATAAAAATCCAGAAATATACATCTGACTTCGGCTCCAAAATCGACCGCTCTCTTGTCCGAATTTGCTCTTCATGTCTTCATAACAATTGTAGCTCTCTGAATCATCTGAAATATGAGACAAAAATGAGCCAAATCCGATATCTGGTTCAAGAGTTATTGTAAAAATAGTGAAGTAATGTAAAACTGGAATTTTATTATTAAAAATGACTAAAATATGATCAAAGGCCCAAATAAGTATAAAAGCCATTATTTATTAGCTAAAGAGTCATAAATTATTAATCAAGAGACAAAAAGTAGTGTATGAAATATTCAATTATCAATACGTTATAATTAATCAGTCTTAATAAAGTCCAAATATTAAAACATGTCTCTGTCGCACGGAAAATTAAATTCCCCTCTCTGAACTTGAACTTCTCTTGTTGCGCCGAAATTGATTACTGAGGTTTTGTTTCTAGTGTTTGTGTGTTGCTCCATCGGTGCTACGTGTTGCTCTCTCAACAATCACTTTCTGGTTCCTTAGCTAAACGTATATAGACCAAGCTGTAAGAGCTGTTTCAGTTATATAACTTCATGATTTTCCTGCTTATAGTTCTGGGTTTTTCATGGGTTGAACGAAATCGATGAAATGCTCTTGTGAGTTTCTCTGTTGTTAATAAATATTGTATTTTGAAGATTATATTTGCACTTTAGACCTACCCAACTGACCAACAAATGTTTTTAGGGTACTCTTGCTATCTGCAACATCAACGTTCGTGGCGGGAGAAGAATGACTCAGGGTTCACATTTGAATTTATATGCTACAGGTGAGTCCACAAGACCTTCATGCGAAACATTTAATTTCCTCGTCATGCATTTATTTTGCTTCTTGGATTTACTGTGATATTATGAGCATAAATATGCATTTGGTGTTGCCTTATTTTACGTATGTTAAATCTTTCCGTCCATAGGAATTCTAGTATGGATCACAGTTGGATAAATGCTTTACGGACGAGTGTTGAATATCAGAATGGGGTGAGGGACTTTATAGAATTTGCTAAACAAAATGCCAATGATGATAGTGGGAAGTTTTATTGCCCTTGTGTAAAATGTTTGAATGAGAAGCGACTAAGTCCTGAAGTTATACACACACATTTAATTTGTGAAGGATTTTATAAGACTTATACAGTATGGGTATGACATGGTGAAAAAATACCAAGTGGGTCTCAACATGGGGAAGTGGCCTTTGATGATAATGACACAGATATGGATGATCACATAGAGGACATTATTCGTGATGTAGGAGAAGAGGCTTTTCATCAATCACATGCATATGGTAACATGTGCAGTGATGTAGAGACCCCGCGATACCCTGGGTGTAAAAAAATACCAATTGTTGAACGCTGTATTGAAATTAGTAAGCTTGAAGGCACATCATAGATGAAGCGACAAGAGTTTTTCTGAAATGCTTGAGGCTTTTAAGGACATGCTTCCCGATGATAATGCGTTGCCGCATCGATACTATGATGCTAAGAAAATACTTTGTCCACTGGGGATGGAATACAAAAAGATCCATGCATGCCCGAATGATTGCGTATTGTATAGAAAAGAGTTTGAAGAGAAGCAAAATTGTCCGATATGTGAAACCCCAAGGTACAAGTCAAATAAGGGGCCTGCAAAAATGTTGTGGTATCTTCCAATCATACCAAGGTTCAAGGGGTTGTTTGCAAATGAAAATGATGCAAAAAATTTGTGGTGGCATGCAGATGACAGGATTTCTAATGGAAAGCTTCGTCATCCAGCCGATTCTTCTCAATGGAAGAAAATCGATCAATTATTTCTGAACTTCGGCGAAGAACCTAGGAACCTTATGCTTGCCCTTAGCACGGATGGCATGAATCCATATGGAAGCCTTAGCAGCATACATAGTTCATGGCCTGTACTCCTGATTATTTATAACTTATCTCCTATGTTATGCATGAAACGAAAGTACACCATGCTGTCTATGTTGATTTCCGGACCAAAACAACCCGAAAATGACATTGATGTTTACCTTGAGCCCTTGATCGAAGACTTGAAGGAGTTGTGGGAAGAAAGTGTCGACGTTTATGACTCTTTCAAGAAGGAGGTGTTTAAAATGCGAGACATGATATTTTGTACTATCAACGACTTCCCAGCATATGGGAACTTGTCAAGAAGGCCATAAAGCATGTCCGGTTTGTGAAGAAGGCACACGCTACCATCAACTTCAACATGGAAGAAAGACGGTTTATCTTGGACATAGGAGATTTCTTAGACGGGGCCACCCATATCATCGATTAAAGAAAGCCTTTTTTGGTGGCCAAGAGTATGAAGATGCTCCGATGCCATTGACCAGGAAGCAAGTTTAAGAAAAGGTGAAAAATATCAATGTCATCTTCGGTAAGATTGTAAAGAGTACGAAAAGGAAACAAATATATGGAAAAATAGATCTGTATTCTTCGATCTTCCCTATTGGCGCAATCTTGATGTGAGACACTATATTGATGTCATGCATGTGGAGAAAAACGTATGTGATAGTATTGTTGGCATGCTTCTCAACATACAAGTTAGTTCCAAGGATGGTGTGAAGGCAAGATTGGATTTGCAAGCAATGGGAATACGCGAAGAGTTACATCCAAGGCCATATGGGAAGAGAACTTATTGTCCCCCGGCTTCTCATACTTTGTCTAATGATGAGAAACGAAGTTTTTGTGAGTGTTTACATGGCACAAAAGTTCCCTCGGGGTATTCTTCAAATTTTAAGAGCCTTGTATCAATGAAGGACTTGAAATTAGTAGGCCAAAAATCTCATGATTGTCATGTTTTGATGCAACAGCTACTCCCAATAGCTATTCGAGGTATCGCCGAATATGATCTTTGAGTCGTTTTGACTAGACTTTGTGTCTTCTTCAATGCGGTTTGTGGTAAAGTTTTCGACATTGAAAAGTTGGATGAATTGGAGAATGAAGGATATCTTATCTTGTGCCACCTTGAGAACCTTTTTGTTCCTTCATTTTTTGACATCATGGTTCATCTAATTGTTTATCTAGTGAGGGAGATAAAGTTGTGCGGCCCTATCCATTTACGGTGGATGTACCCAATTGAAAGATCTATGAAATTCCTAAAAGGGTATGTGAAGAACGCATACCGGCCAGAAACATCAATTGTTCAGAAATATGTTTCTGAAGAAGCCATGGAATTTTGTCAAAATTATTTGGCCAAAGTAAGACATATTGGGCTTCCAAAACATCAGCATGCTGAAGGGGGTAGGCGAGGGGCTTCAGTAAAGAGTGTGGATCCTGATGAATTGTCACAAGTCCACTTATACATCTTGAATAATGTTGATGAAGTTCAAGCCAGCATAGTTGCACATAAAGAAGCTGTAATAAAAGAAAATCATCGAATGACTGAACAAAGGTTGATTAGGGAGCATAACAGAACTTTTGCACACTGGTTCAAACAAAAGGTCGAGGGAGAGGAATGTGTTTCTGATACAATCAAATGGTTACCACGTGGTCCTGAGGTTAATGTCATAACTTGGAATTCGTATGTGATCAATGGTTATACATTTTACACGAAGTCCCTAGATGATAGGAGCACAATCTAGAACAGTGGTGTTATGTTAGAGGCTGAATCTATGCACTTCTCCAGTTCAAAAGACAAGAGGCTTTTATTGGCAGTCATGCCATATTATGGGGTTATTGAAGAGATTTGGGAGGTGGACTACGTGAAAATTAGATTTCCCATTTTCAAATGCAGATGGGTTAATGTCGATAATGGTGTTCAGATCGATCGACTAGGATTTACATTAGTCGATGTCAATGGTAGCAGTTTTGGAGACGAACCTTTTATAATGGCAGATCAGGCGAAACAAGTGTTCTATATCACCGATCAAGAAAATAAAATGTGGTCTGGAGCTCTCTAAGGAAAAAGGGTCATTGATATTGATGAGGAAAGTCATTCAAATTATGGTCTTCTTGAGAGTACTCCTTTTTCAAGGGGTCAACCGAACATGAACGAAGAAGATGAAGTGGATAATGAACCCGGCATAAGAAATGATCATCAAGAAGGGATATGGGAGGATATCACTTTATAAAAGAGTCAATTCATAAGGTAATATTCATATGTAGAATTCTTTGAAAACTTTGAGGTTTTACTTATATTATATTCCTTCTATGTTCATAAACAATGTCACTGACTATGAAGTTTGTTCTTGTTTTATTTTTGTGGTAGGATCCAATCCAAATGGACATGTTATAAAAGAGGATGTTACATTGTTGGTGGGAATCAGATGAAGGCATGGTGAATATTATTTTGGGCATGTTTGTTGTATTTGTAACTTATGGTATTTGTAAGTAAGTTGTCGTATTGTATTAATTAATTTAGATGTTGTAGTCATAGTATAATAATTACTTAAGAGGCCGCATAGCTCATGGTGAATAATATTTATATTATTTTTCCTAATTCAATTTATTTAATAATTGTTCATAGCTTGTAGCTTAAAGTATCGACTTTTATGTGCTGGATTGGGTGATGGAATGTGTGTAATATAATCAGGAAGAACAGAACAGGGAAAAATTCGGGAAAATTTAGACCACAAATAAATATGACTATCTTAAAAGTTCAGCTTTTAAGACCGGATGTATTTATATGTCCGGTCTTAAATGTCATTTAATATTAAGCCAGGTCTTAAAAGTTGGTCTTTTAAGACCGGTAAATTTATACATCCGGTCTAAATACAATTTTTAAGACCGGATTTATTTATCATCCAGTCTTGAAAGTCAGTCTTTTAAGACCGCGTATAATTAGTCGGTCTTAGAAGCCGCTAAGTTTGAGACCGTATTTATTTTTATCCGATTTTAAAATTCAGATCTTTTAAGAGCGGCCTAGTTGTTAGCCGGTCTTAAAAGTTGAGTTTTAGAACCGAACAAAATGTATTTTAGGTTTGTTTAGTACGACTTTTAAGACCGAATGTTTTAAATGTCCGGTCTAAAATAGTTTCTTTAAGACTGGTCATAGTACGGTCTTAAATATAGACTTTTAAAACCGACTGGAACAAGACCAGTCGCGGGTCCGGTCTTACGATGCCTCTTTTGTCCAATTTTAAAAACCTTTTTTTGCACTAGTATTGGTTCTTAGAGGGCTTCCAAGCTTGTCTCTATCTTCCTACAAAAGAGAGAAGATTTATAAATTCCTAATTGAATCACAAACTATATATAATATAATAAGAATTTCATTGATTTTTGCTTGATGCTTTGATATACACATTTTGAATCTAAAAATAGATAAAAAAGAGAAGAAAAATATGCTGGAATACTATAAATTTCTAAAATTTTAACACTCATATCGGCAACAGAAACATGGGGCAGCGATAATTTGGGGTTCTTACCCAAACATCAAGTAAATGGCCACCAAGTTTATTGTTTGCCCTAGCGCTACTTTTACATCTGCCCACCACATGTTTCTCCAGAATTATACCTGGCACTAATCCTCCCAATTTTTCCACCATTCATCTTTCATTATCAATAATTTCTGCACCGTCGAATCCTTCGCATGAAATGTCACTTCAACATAGCCCGACAATGGCCTCTCCATATCTAGCACCCACCTATTGCTACAAACATTCACCCAGGTCCCATCACCAATTTTCTAGAATACATCACTCTTCAATATATTCTTACCATTCAAAAATACTGCTCCATGCTGAAGAAGCTTTTCCCCCTTTTCTTCCATAAATGAGGTATGAGGAAAATATATTTTCTTAAGAAGCAGGATGAATTTTAGCATCAAGTGGCAATTACAGCTTATATGAAATAGGAGTAGGGACTAACCTCCTCAACAATAGGAAAAGGGCCATATTAACGAGAACTTAATTGTTCATTGGACCATTCCGTCAAAGATTGATGATGGAGAAGCTATAACTTGAGATACACTTTATCACGAATCTGAAAACTGTACATCACAATGCTTCTTATCAGCACAGGGCTTCATATATAGTTGGGAGCTTTCCAAAACTAAGCTTTGGCTCATCAAGTATGGCATTGTGAGCCACCAAGTGTTCTTTGACAGCATCCACATTAGAAGAGTAGTTCAGAAAACGAAAAAGAATGGGGTATCCTACGAGTTGCCCTATTGAAATTAGTGTTAAACCAAAATTCAGCCCAAACAAGGCATTCAGATCAATCAGCAGGTTGAGAACAAAAAAACTGCATATATAAGTTCCCACACTTGGATTAACCAAGAAATACAACTTGGTTGTATGACTGTTGATACGCTTGAATATGAGTGTAAATTGCTGGCTTTCCATGTCCTTTCTTTAGGTTTACATATGGCATAGAGACTCACGGGATTTAATAGAGGCATTGCTTGGCCACTCTGCAGCTGTGAACTGTGTGAGCTCAAATCCTACTAATCTCATATGTTGGGATCAGCTAGTGATGACTGGTGTGGTGAAGTTAGCATTAAAATTGTTCGACAATCACCGAAATTTGAAAAATCAGCTGAGTAGTTAAGTACTAATTAGTTCAACGAAATACTACTACTAGAAAATTATTTTGTTTAAACCAACATTTCCTTCATCCCTCTCTATTTGTAAAATGGAAAAAAAATAAAATAAAATCAAGATTTATCAAACTATATCTCATAGTCTTGGTGCTTTCAAATTAATACTCGAACATATGGCTCTTTCATAGTCTGAATCATTTTTAAAGAACTGGGTTTATGCTTTGAAATTTGCAATTCTGTTGGATATGCTTTTATCATTAGGGAGTTCAAGTCCACATAGATGGTTTCTATATCTTATTCATTTTCATTTATACTCCCTCGTTTTTTAATATGAAGTATAGTTGACTTTTTAAAGAAATTAAGAAAACTAAATAAATTATTTAATTATAGTATATGTTGTGTATTGTTAAATTATAAATTATTTAATGCAGTAAATAAAATACAATATAGTCAAAAGGAATAAAATGGGTTGATGCGAACTCCACTCAAATGAAAACAGAGTAGTTGAGGATCTGGTTTGAGCATACTCTGTTTATTTTCCCCACAGACATTATCAACGACAGAGATCGACTTGAGGTGTCTTTAGATTTTCGTCCTTACACTTATAACAATATTTTATGGCTTTAACTTATTCTAGCTATGTAGTTTATGTAAAAGTATTTGGCATTGACTCTATGGGTGAATGAGAGAGACACAACTCTTAGTTTTACTGTGGGAAAGTGGACCAGCTCTTGATGTTGTTAATGTATGCTAATAAATGTGTCAGTTCGATTATTGATTTCAACCAATAAATTTCTCATAATTATCATCGTATCTAAAAAATAAATTAATGGGGGAATGTTAAATATGAGTGAATAACCAAATTGAATCAATTACAAATCATTTAAGTGATATTATTTCATAAATATTATATTTATATCCACCGAATTTCACAAACCAAGTTGTCTAAAATGACTGGTTGAGTAGTTTATTAATATTGTTCTTTTGGTTATACTACTCAATATGTTTGTATGACTGTATGTGTGTTTCTGCGTTTTGATTATTAATTTTAATTTTGATCATATCAAAATGCATATACTGATCGCAGCAGCACCAAGAGTACTTATTTAATCCCGCAGAAACATTTGTATGGAAATTAATGTTGGCATTTATTCGTTCAGTACTGTGGTACATGAATGTTGAATATATTTTATTGTCATGAAGGTGTTCAAGCTTTTACATGAGATTAGGCTTCTTTGGGGAACATGAAGATGAGACTGTGTTACAATCGTTTAGGCATGAGGGCACATATTTAAATGCCGACGCTGCAATTTTGAATACTTATAAAGAGTTTTTTTAATGATGATAATATTGTAATCAAACAATATTTATTTTATAAAATTAAAATATGTTAGTATTTGAGAATTTCTTACGTCAGCATTTGTTGTTAATAAAATTAAGTTATTTGAGTGGAATGAACTCAATGATATGTCTTTGTTTACATGATCAGCATGTATATAAGCTGTGAACATCATTGTAAATCAAGTGTTGCTCAAAGAATATTGGAAACTCAAAAAGTAGCCAGACATTCAAATGCCTCAAATTGAAGGCAAAATGATGCCTCAAGAAAAAATAAAATAAAAAATCTATAACCACTTTTATTTTTATGATCAAGAATCTTCTAATTCGTCGAAACTAAGTCTTCCCGTCTTTTCGAAAAATTGGAACATTATACATTCATTTTCACAACCAAATTGTTTGAAAGTTTCAAAAGGTAATTTGAGAAAAAATGGATTTTTTCTTTCACGACAAAATGCAAAATAGACCGTTCATCTAGAAGTTGTTTACAAATATAACTTCTATCTTTTAAAATAAGAAAAATGCCCTATAAATGATGGCCCCCTCCCCCACATTGTCCCTCTCTCACCTATTGTATATCCGATCACTTCTCACTCTACTGGAAAATAACAAATGGAATATGAAAAGGGAATGATTTTCAAAATTTATACAGGGTATATATGAGCTGTGAAATATAAAAACATTGGAAATTCGAAGACAAAGAAAATACTAGTATTATTTAAAGGCTTAAAATTTTACCTCCGCAATAACACTCAATCATAATATATGTTGCTCATTAATGGATGGAACCGACACGGAGGAGCTTCTTAATTATATTCTTTCTTACTCATTTTGACAATCTTCATTTACAAACCCAGATCCTTACTTCTTCACTGTTACAATTTTAACTGCATGGGAGTTACAGTCACTTGCTTTTAGGTAAGATTACAAAGAATGTTTAAACAAGAAAGTCATTGCACCTCAATAATTCATTCTGAGTGTATTTTAGTTTAATGGAAAGGCATTAAAGGTCATTACTCAAAATGAGCTCATGCCAAGTCAAGTCATTACTTAAAGGTCTTTTACTTAGAAACATACTTGAATTGCTCTGCATATTTGAGCCAACTTTGTTATGTATAATGTTCACTATATTTAATTACACAAACAATCTGAGTACATAACCTAACCAAGGCATGCCCCTGTTATTTCAAACAGTATAAAACAAAATGAAACACATGTGCAGCATCTCAAATGTGTTATAATATCCTCTTTATAGCGATATATTGTTGCAAGTTCCAAATTTTGACATATTAAACATCAAAACTAATATCCAATATGCCAGCTTGTGCTTGTAAATTGATATCTGGATTTGGCAAACTTCCATAAAATTTATTTTGCTCTAAAAAGAGGTATTCCAAATTTGCCAATTTAGCACGTCTAACGAAAATTTTCTAAAGAAACTATTTCACTCAATTGATTGTTGTACAAGTCTAAGATGAATACCAACAAAGAAATTGTGTCCAATGTGTAATTGATTTAAGTTATGGAGTTCTCCAACTGGTTTTAGAAGGCAATCAATTGATTGTTGGACATGTCTAAGTTGAACAAGGAAGAAATATTTCTAAGAAATGATGGAATTACAGCGTAAAACAAGTTACCTCCAATATCCAAGTATTGCAATCATTCATACTTGCCTAACCAATTTGGATTGATCCTTCAAGATTATTATCACTCAAATCTAAATGTTTGACGTTTTGAAGATTGAGCAAGGCTTTTGGTAATTGACCATATAAATTGCATCTTTGAAGGTCAAGATGATGGATGTGATTAGTGATATTAAAGAATGAACTAGGTAAGTTTGACTTCATCTTGTAAAAGTTGTAAAAAAAGATCAAGAACTTCAAGTGACGTAAAATTGGTATAATCAAGGGTGGAAAATCTCTCAATTCACAATATCAAGTGTAACTTAGAGAGTGAAGGAAGCATGCCTATATACAGAAGCCATTTAGTTTCATTTCAATATCATTGTAACTAAGGTCAAGAAATTTTAAGGAAGAAAAGTTGAGAAAGCCAATGGAGGTCATTTATGACTAAACTATTATATGAGAGGTTAAGATAACGCAGAGCTTGTAATACCCTAAAATTCATAATCATTATAGATATTATATTTTGGCAAATAATGCCTATTAAAAATAAGTAAATATGTGGTCTCAAAATTGAGTAACATATTTATATTAATTTAGGGAATTTTCTCTAAGACTTAAGGTAATCAAAAACCAAATTCTCTAATTTTATTTTGAGATCATAAAATACCCAAACAAATTGTTAAAAATTGTTGGACAATTAAATTCAATAATTGAAGGAATGGAGTTAATTTTCATAAATAATTAAAAGACATATTAAAGGTCATCAAGTATGACTGTTTTGACTTAGCTAAAGATCAAAGACCAACAAGGAGTCAATATTAGCATTAAGTGAATTGTTGATTAAATTAATTAATCTAGTAGCGAATAAAATGACGTAATTAAGAGTATTTTACCTTAATAATCAAAGGATTGATGATATAACTCCTGAGCATTATCCAACAATTAAAATTAAAGCATAAAATGAACAAAAAAGAAGGAAGAAGGTAGGGGCGATTTTTGGGTGACTTGGAGAGCCAGTCAGGAAAACTTGGAGAGCAAGTCGGGAAAACTTGGAGAGCAAGTTACTTAGTGAGCAAGTTACGTGGCAAGCAAGTTACTAGGCGGACGAGGTTACTAGGCGGACAAGGTTACTTGGCGAACAAGTTACTTGGCGGACAAGTTACTGGGCGGACAAGGTTACTTGGCGGACGAGGTTACTTGGCGGACGAGGTTACTAGGCGGACGAGGTTACTTGGCGGACAAGTTACTGGGCGGACGAGGTTACTTGGCGAACAAGTTACTGGGCGGACGAGTTACTGGACGGACGAGGTTACTTGGGGAAAAAGTTACTTGGCGGACAAGTTACTTGGCGGACAAGTTACTTGGAGACCGAGTTGTGAAGCTTGGTGAACAAGTTACTCGGAGACCGAGTTGTGAAGCTTGGTGAACAAGTTAATTGGAGACCGAGTTGTGAAACTTGGTGAACAAGTTAATTGGAGACCGGATGGTGAAACTTGGTGAACAAGTTGGAACACTAAGGAAGCAACTTGTTGAGCAAGGTGCAGAAAAGAGAAAACCGAAAATTGAGTGTGAAAAGGGTTGTGGGTTTTTCAAAAATAATATCATGATATTTTGTAAACAAAGGGCAAATAAGAAAAGTGAGAACCAATGGAAAATAAATCATAACTTGAAATCCTTGAACTAAGTAGAAAACAACTGGACATATTATGAATCAGTGAATTTTTGTCCCAAAGCTGATGTTACCTGAAGTAATTTCCGTAACCGACAGCGTCCGGCTTAGAATCTTCGGCAGGTCACGAAATGCCCTGAATGAGATCAAAAATTTAGTTAACTCAGATATTTCCAAAGAGGAAGAATAGAACTTCAAGGCTGTGTTCCTGGATTTTTGAGATTTTCTAAGATTACGCGATTAGAACACCAATCAGGGGATTTTTATCGGGTAAATGCATAAAGTGAATGGATGACATCATGTTGATGACATAAGGGGACACTTGTGTGGTAGAGAGAAGAGGAAAATGAGTGTTGTTCATTAGGTCACATCTTCATCATCCTAGCCCTTGATACAAAAGTTGATCCAAGGGTTGAGATCCATGGAAATTCTCTATAAATAGGCAACCCCTCTTCACTTCATTCTTCACAATTCCTAGAGCCACTTAGAGAGAGGTTTTAGAGAGAAGGAGGAGTCTGGAGAAAATAGAAAGTTCCGGGTAAGTTCTTCGGTCTCTAGTCTTTAGTTTTCGTAGTTGTTTCGATAGTTATAGTAGAAATGCTAGATTAATATTTAATCTTCCAAGTAAGTTTAGAAATCATGTTTTAGGGATAAATATGATATTTATTTCAAAAATATATTGGAGATGGAGATATGTCAAAATTTTGGAAGATTAGAGTCAAAATAGCGAAGCTCTGGCGAAATTTCGCCGGTTAGTTAAACTAGGGGCAAAATGGTAATTTGTACCTAAAATGCCTGTTATGATGTGGATCACTGATAAATGTGATATTATCCCTATAGGATATCTGTAATCACGTACCGCTGTCAAAAGTACCATTTCCCGTCAACGAAGGTACGTTCGCGTACTGTAACACTAACTCTGATGCTTATTGTATGCTTATATGTGATAGATAGTCTGAGACTCTATTTTGAAAGTTGATCACACATGCAGCTTGATACGGGTTATGGTCTTGATAATGCCGTTATGTTTTCCTAGCGTTGAGGACACGGATGTACACCGTGGCACTGGTGAATAGTGTAGACTATAATAACATGCATATTGCAGTGGCTGTGTTATGTTATTATCTTGAATATGAGATACATCTGCTATGTGCTGTTAGAATACATCTGCTGTGTGCTTATGTATTGTTGTAATCATACATCTGCTGTGTGCTTATGTATGGATTATTGCTGTAACGCCGTGAATACCTGTCATATATACTGTCATATATAAGCATGAGGTTAACCGTTACCTGAGGTTCAATGGCCATTGAACCTTAGCTCCTATTATAGCTTCAGGGTCTGGAAGACCGAGGGCCAAGGACAAGGGTAAGGAGCCAGCGTGAGGACGCAGACTGAGAGAATTTTATTTGACTTTATACCCTCGAACTATATTCAGACTATTGTACGGCTGTGTAAGCAGCCAGATACCACAACAGTGAATGTTTTATCAGATACTCACCTTTTTGAAATTATTCCGATGCTCTACTCTGATGGACAAGAAAAAAAAATTATTCCGCTTTTGAAAATTGGGATGTTACAGAGCTCTTCTACACCATGATTTTGTCAAAGCTTAAATTTTTGCAGAAGCTCTTTTCTAACTGAAACCTTCAAACCATGGTTTATGAGGAGCCTTTTTTTTTTTTTTCAAAAGTTGTTCTCTAAAATCACTTTTCCATCATCCCTTGCTTTTCTACCCTTGTTCCCCAGCAAGCTCGTCAAGAAAAAAGAAGAAAGAAGAAAATCTGTTTTGAGCTACCAAAATCATATTTTCATTATACCAGCTCAGTGCATAGACATAGCATCAGACGGGGCCAAACGAGACCCCTCAAGCATTGGATAAATGAAATGAAAAGATGCAACTGAAGAACTAAAAAGCTATACTTGTTCAAATAAAAGGTTTTACATCAGAAGTAACAAAAAATGGATGCCCATTTGTAAATCACTAATTGGTAATATATGTTGTTTCTAATATATTGAGTAGGTAGATATTGAATATACAATAAACAGAATATCATAACAAGAATCTGTATTAATTAAATAGAACATATAAAGAACATATAATAAGTCTGTATAACATGAAAAACTATCAAACGAACTCACAAGACTGCCGATATGGAATGAAAAATGCAGAAATCCGGGCCCAACTTTCGATGTGTCCTTAAGACAATTTTGCTCCCTCAATACGGATGCCGAAGGTTTTCTGAGCAATTGTCTCCCAGGATAGAGCGGATTATTCGTCTACAGAAAGATGGCTCTGTCTGTCTGAAGCCCAAGCGAATCCTACGAGTCTGCTTTCAGAATCGCACATATTATGTCTATAGAATGTAAAATGCAGAGAGGAATGTTAGAGATTAATTTTAGATCTAGTTTTTCTATCTATTCTCTTAGATTTTATGTCACTAGCACATCCTATTTATAGATGACAAAACTGATCAGATGGACACCCGTTGGCGAACTGAAGCGACTATGGCGAACTGACGCGACCGGCGGTGGCGAACCAGTGGGACTTCTTATTCATAACCTATGGGATTTAGATCCTAAAATCCAACAATCCCCCACATGGATAAGAAGTTAATCCATCATGACCAAATGCAAATGATCATGTATGCAAAGTGCGATTCCTCTACAAGCAGCAACTGCATCGAGAAAGGTAGGGGTTGCCTTTGAACCTTCTCTATTGAAAAACCTATCGGATATACTGGTCAATTAGTAGACGCGCTGTCTTGAACTGTCGACCTTTTAGTGTATACCAAGACAATAGGAGTCACACAGTTGCCCCTCTAGCATCGTTGGTTCTCATGCTGTGTCCATTTTGGCCCTGGACACCGCCTGGTTCTGTGAGTGTTCTAGAGAATCGGCCGTTTTAAATTCTCATAGAAGCGGCCCATACTTCACACTCACATAGGTGATTCCTTGTGATGTAAGTCATCATACATCATCTGAACACATCAGATTAAGAAACCATTAAAAGCTTAAACGCTTACCCTTATATATATGCACTGTCTTGTCTGGGAATGAGTATGAGTTAAAAAACTCCACAGTGTTAGCAGTCGATTAAGACTTAGTTGTCTCTTTGAACCTAGTTTGTGGGATCTCCACTCTACTAGGTAGAGTTACCGCGATAATCAACAATGGATCGGCCTAAAACCCATTCCTTTAGACAAATTTTTAACTAACTCTCTAGGAATCTCTTTAATCAATGGATCCACTATATTCTCTTTTGATTTCACATAATCAATTGAGATGATTCCATTCAAGAGTAGTTATTTAACGGTATCAGGTCTACGACGTATATGTCTAGACTTGCCGTTTGTACATGACATTCTTGGCCTTACCAATAGCTACTTGACTATCAGTATTACAGTGTATACACACTACCGGTACCGGTTTTAGCCAGCCAGAAATGTCTTCAAGAAAATTACGAAGCCACTCGGCTTCCTCACCAGTTTTATCTAAAGCAATAAATTCTGCTTCCATAGTTGATCTTGCAATGCAAGTCTGCTTGGATGACTTCCAAGACACAGCACCCCCACCAAGGATGAATACATATCCACTTGTGGATCTTGTGTCATTGGAGCTGGTGATTCATTTTGCATAACAATACCCTTCTAGCAATGCAAGGTACTTCTCATAATGAAAAGCAAAGTTTTGAGTTTGCCTTAAGTAACCCAAAACTCTTATCATAGCTCTCCAATGAAGCTTGTTTGGACTACTTATAAAGCGACTCAACATGCTTACTGCGTAGGCAATATCAGGTCTAATGAAGTTCATAACATACATAAGACTGCCTAACACTCGAGCATACTTCTTTTGTTTTTCAGCTTCGCCAGAATTTCTCTATAGACAAAGACTAGAGTCTATAGGCTTCATCACAAGAGCTATATTTAAACTCTTGAATTTTTCAAAAATTTTAGCAATATAGATGTTCTTGTGATAAAGCCAACCCATCAGATGTTACATGAATTTTAATTCCCAAAGAAACATCTGCTAAACCCATATCTTTCATGTCGAACTTACTAGTAAACAATCACTTAGTAGCTTTAATCATTTGATTATTACTACCCGTTATCATGTCATCTAAATAAAGATATATTATGACAAACCCATAGGTATCGAAGTAATCTAGGCCTTCACGTTGTCTATAGCCTTTTACTATCAGCCTAGCTTTGTACTTATCAATAGTACCATCTGCTTTCATCTTCTTTTGAAGACACACTCAATTCCTAGAGGCTTATTACCAGGAGGAAGATCAACCAATTCTCATGTGTGGTTTGACAGAATGGATTCAATTTCACTATTGATAGCCTTTTTCCATAATGGTGCTTCAGGAGAGCCTATAGCCTCTTCATGTGTTCGAGGCTCATTTTCCAACAAATAGGTCAGAAAATCAGGACTAAAGGATATTATGGTCCTTTTTCTTGTACTACGTCTAGGTTTCTCCTCTACAGGATTATCACTTGTCGTAGTTTCCTACGGTAGCATAGCACTATTATCATTATTACCACTTGCTTCACTTCCCTTGTTGTACAGAAATACATTCTCAAAGAACGTAGTGTCCCTTAACTCAATAACCGTACTAACCAGGATAACTGATTCATCAGACCAAAAACTGATATGCACTATTGTGAAGTGCATAGCCAATAAACACATAGTCCATTGTCTAAGGTTTTGACCCTCAACATTTTGGGTTTAGAAATCATAACCTTAGCCAAGCACCCCCACACTTTCAAATATTTCAAGGAAGCTCTCTTTCCTTTCCATATTTTGTATGATATGCTTTGTATCCTTTTGTGGGGCACTCTATTAATTAAAGAGTTAGCCATTAAAATGGCTTCACCCCCACAAATTCTGTGGTAAACTAGACGTAATCAATATTTCTTATAATATACAACATTCAATCACAATGATGCTATAAAGATTTCACATAATTTAGTAGTGATACATACCCCAACTAAAATTATTTATCATATTTGGGTATCAAAATAAAACTACCAACATTTACTTTCAATAATTATAAAGACAATAATCAACCTTATAATTGAAAAATCATAAACGCCTTATAATAATAAACTTCAATTCACCCACATTACAAACATAACATCATAGCATCAAGGTTATGGGTAATTGAAAAATCACCATAATATTATAAAGAATTAACCACTTTGGTCACTAACAAATCAATTATACTCTTATCCTAATAGTTGGAATTAAAATAACTAACAAAGAATTGACCATTTTGGTGATTAATAAATCCACCACACTTAATTTAAATATTTAGCATTTATATAATTTGTAATACCCCAAAATTCATATTCATCATAAATATTATATTTTGATAAATAATACCTATTCAAAATCGGTGAATATATGGTCTCAAAATTGAGTAACATATTTATGTTAATTTAGGGAATTTTCTCTAAGAATTAAGGTAACCAAAAACCAAACTTTCGAATTTTATTTTGAGATCATAAAATACCACAAAATTACCATATTAAAGCATAAAATGAACAAAAAGAAAGGAAGAAGGTAGGGGGCGATTTTTAGGTGACTTGGAGAACAAGTTAGGAAACTTGGAGAGCAAGTCGGGGAAACTTGGAGAGCAAGTTACTTGGCGAGCAAGTTACTGGGCGGACAAGGTTACAGGGCGGACGAGGATACTTGGCGGGCGAGTTACTTGGCGCGCAAGTTACTTGACGGGCAAGTTACTTGGCGCGCAAGTTACTTGGCGCGCATGTTACTTAGCAGACGAGGTTACTTGGCGAACAAGTTACTGGGCGGACACGTTACTGGGCGGACGAGGTTACTGGGCGGACGAGGTTACTGGGCGGACGAGGTTACTTGGCGGACAAGTTACTGGGCCGACGAGGTTACTTGGTAGACAAGTTACTGGGCGGACGAGGTTACTTGGCGGACAAGTTACTTGGCGGACGAGGTTACTGGGCGGACGAGGTTACTTGGCGGACGAGGTACTGGGCGGACGAGGTTACTTGGCGGACAAGTTACTTGGCAGACCAGTTACTGGGCGGACGAGGTTACTTGGCGAACAAGTTACTGGGCGGACGAGGTTACTTGGCGGACAAGTTACTTGGCGCACAAGTTACTGGGCGGACGAGGTTACTTGGTGGAAAAGTTACTGGGCAGACAAGGTCACTTGGCGGACAAGTTACTCGGTGAACAAGTTGTGAAACTTGGTGAACAAGTTACTTAGAGACCGGATGGTGAAACTTGGTGAACAAGTTGGAAGACTAAGGAAGCAACTTGTTGAGCAAGGGCAGAAAAGAGAAAACCGAAAATTGAGTGTGAAAAGGGTTGTGGGTTTTTCAAAAATAATATCATGATATTTTATAAACAAAGGGCAGATAAGAAAAGTGAGAACCAATGGAAAAGAAATCATAACTTGAAATCCTTGAACTAAGTAGAAAACAACTGGACATATTATGAATCAGTGAATTTTTGTCCCGAGGTTGGTGTTGAAAGCAGGAGCTTTATACCCAAGAGGGGGGTGAATTGGGTATCTTTAAAATTTTCGAAACTTGTTCTGTTTTTGGTCACTCAGAACAGGGCACAACAGAGAGGATAAGGAGAAGAAGCTAAACACAATGCAATTTATACTGGTTCGGTCTTTTCCTGACCTACATCCAGTCCCCAAGCCTCACTTGGGATTTTCAATCCACTATCTCAACAAAATTGATTACACACTCTGTACTAAGAGTAGTTCTCTCACTAGAACACACTCCCCCTTACAAGTTGTAATCAATACACCCCAACTACCAAGTCCCCTGACTTGTAGTTATCTCAATCAATAAATGATTTACAAGTATTTGACTCTCTTATAGAGTAGATATGATGAACACTGAAGTGCTTGTATCAAGTATGATACTTTACAAGTGAAGGCTAATACACAATAAATGAACTTAGTAGGATTTTGCTCAAAGTAGGTGTATCAGCTTGAGAAGAAGTTAATGCTCTCTATTTATAGGTAGAGAACATTAAATGACCGTTGTAGGATGATTCCAACCGTTGGAAGTGATTAGCTTGGGTTCTGGTCATCTTCTCTCTCTAAACTTCTGCTAATCCAAGACTTTGATGAAGTCTGATGTGGCTCTCTGAGGATTTGCCCATTGGAGATAACTTTACTTGTTGTAGTAAGTATACTTTAACGTTAACAAGGCGTGCTCAGATGGATTAGCCGAAAGTAGATGAGATTGTGCAGGTGCACTAAATGCACTATTCATCTTTTTGCTTTTTCTCACAAATCTTCAATAATCTTGATCTGTGCTAACTGAAAAACACTCAACTAACTTGTTAAACATATCTGGGATCATGAGTGAACGATATATAAAAGCAATTAGATCAAACAACAAGATATAGCAGATTTCACAAATTTGAAAAAGCACCAACGGTCACAAACCTTGAGGTTAGTTCATCCAACCTCGAGGTTGACCAGAAAACTTCAGCCAGACTCAGGTTTTAAAACATTCAACCTCGAGGTTGCAAAGTGAACCTCGAGGTTTCTCTTAAAAAGAAACCTTCTGAAAAATCTCATTACCTTGCAAACCTTGAGGTTCCAAAGGTAACCTCGAGGTTTGAAGATTGTTTCAAAACTTCATTTTTCACTGGAGCCCGACAACCTCGAGGTTGTGAATCTGTACTCGAGGTTGACCTTTTGAAAATGCAAAGTGCAAAGTTAAACATAAAGCCCAGCCTCGAGGTTACAATCTTAACCTCGAGGTTTTCAATGCTTTGAAAACCAGTTTGCTCTCTGTATGTCACAATACTCGAGGTTGAAATACCATACTCGAGGTCAACAGGTTTTTCTTCAAACTTAAGCTTCAAAATAGAATGTCCAACCTCGAGGTTGAAACATGAACCTCGAGGTTTCCATGCTTGATGAAAACCATGACTCCTCTGGATGGATCAAAAACTCGAGGTTAGCTCTTGATACTCGAGGTTATAAGTCTAAATGTAAAACTTGGAGTTTTCAATAAGGCCTGAACCTCGAGGTTAACTTTCCAACCTCGAGGTTTCACGTATTTCTTTTGTGAAACCAAGTTTTGACACTTATCCTTAAAACCATTTGTAAGACTCAACCTCGAGGTTGAAAAACCAACCTCGAGGTTTGCTCTTCAACAAAATTTTAACACTTAAGAGCAAAACCTCTTTAATTGTTTGTAGTTGTTGGCAATCATCAAAACCA
This sequence comes from Acacia crassicarpa, assembly GCA_034222035.1. Lineage (NCBI taxonomy): Eukaryota > Viridiplantae > Streptophyta > Magnoliopsida > Fabales > Fabaceae > Acacia > Acacia crassicarpa. Next base: position 21,633,469 of record JAWXYG010000004.1, read on the forward strand.
TCAGAGAACTAACATTCTCCCCCTTTTTGATGAAGACAACATCTACAAGCAATACCTCTTTAAACACTTAAAAGATTATCAGTGAGATTATCAGAGAGTTTGAGGGAAAAAAAACTGAGTTTTGCACAAGTTGAAAAAAATAGATATTATCAGAGATAAGCAAAAGCATGAAATTGAAACTGATATTCCAATTGATATTCCATTTCAACAAATTCACACAAGATACAATGGAACTCAATTGAAGGGTAAACTAAACGAGATGCAAAACAGTAATACAGAGATGAAGAAAAGAAGAAAAAAAAATACAAGTGCTGCTGCACAATAAAGAACAACCCTAAGAACCTCTAATCCTCATTGCTTTTCTCTCCCCCTTTGTCATCATCATCCACATATTCTGGGTCAAGAACAATAAGAGGGGGCTGGTAAAGCACCATAGCAGTGGTAGGATCAAAGGAGGGATCAAGAAGAGAAGGATGGGTATAGGGAGAAGGTGTGGGAAAGATCTCAGTAGAGGGGGTAGGTGGAGATAGGAATGGTGGAATGAGGACCTCTGTGGAAGGGGTAGTGGGTGAAAGTTGAGTCTCAGAAACTGGAGTGGTATGAGATGGAGAAGTGTGTGGAGGACAGGGAAATGAGAAAGAGTGAGAGGGAGGTGAGTGAATAGGAGAGTGAACAAGAGACTCAGTGAGTGAGGAAGGTGAAGATGGGTCAGGTATAGGAAGTGATGAGCTAGGGCCATCAGCTGGAGCAGGGATAGGATCAGGATCCATCTCAGGAACATGGGTAGTAGTGGCAGCCTGGACTGGAACTGAGGAGGAACCAGGAGTGGATGAGGAAGCCCCGAGACCAAAATGTCTGAGAAGCATGTCAGCTCTGTCTCTGGCATCAGAAGCAGCTGTGAGTGTGACAGCCAAAGAGCAGTCCAATTCAGTAAACTTTTGATCCACTTCCTCCTTTAGCTTGTACAAGTGGGACATTACCTCAGTCTGGGCAACTATGACATCCATGAGTCCCATCTTGATGTCAGCCCGTAATATGTCAACTTCAGTCTTCATGATAGCACGGTGGGAAGTGAGGGCTTGATCCACAATTTGTCTGATCTGTCCCATCAGATCATCTGGTAGAGGGGCCTGAGAAGGTGGAGGAGCTGACTGTGCTTCCTCAGGGGCCTGAGAGGCTTGAGACTGAGCTGCACCCTCTGCATCAAACTTGATATGCATAAGATTCAGCTGATGCTTTCCAAAATATAGGGGATACTCAAGGGTATCAGTTGACCCCACATACCAAATTCTATGATAGTAGAGTATCACAGAAACAAGAGAAGGGTAGGGTATGTGAGTCAAAGGTTTCTTGGCAAACTTGAAGGATTTCATCCCCTGAAGTAGCCAATCCCCAATATTGAAAGGCACTCTCCTCACAAAAGCAGTGAATGGTCTGTAGTCTAGGGAGGTAAAATGGGTGTAGTTCCCAGCCTTAGGAATAAAATTCCTTGAATAAACATACCAAAGAACCTTGTGTTCCTGAGGCATATCCCTAGGCTTGAAGGTAAGCTTGATCTGTTGGTCAGGTGGGAAGGGTTTGCCCGGAATGAGAGTTTCAAATACTTCTTGATTGGTATAGGAAAAATCAGGAACAGGAGGTGGGTTCTTGATTTTCAAAATCTTGTTCAAAGTATCAGCAGAAAGTGAGAACTTAACTCCCCTCACAGTGGTTGACACCCTTTCCTCTACCAACTCACCCTCAGCGTCCAATACACTCTCATCTTCCATCTTAAAGTAAAACATCCTAACCAGACTAGGAGTGTATGGACAGAAAATAGAGACAAAAGGTTCATACATCTTAATCCAAGGACTCAGATCAAAATTGCACTCTCTAAGGAAGGCATCTAAATTTATGGCTACTGAGGCACAGAAAACCTTAGAGAGATAAGTTTCTCTACACTTATCATTTTCCTCCTTGGTTGAGAAGGATGAGGCAGCAGTGATGAATCCTTCTGGAGGTGATCTGATATGCCGGATGTCCTCAATAGCATTGACATCAAACTTCTCCAACTTCTTTTGTTGTAAGGCCTGAGAGGATGATTGAACTTGAGGCTTTGAGGGATTCTTGGTCCTTGCCTTCTTGGCCTTTTCTCCTACTTTCTCTTTCCCTTTACCAGTTGTTTCAGGCACTTTCCTCTTTTTAGACTCAGCTTGACTGGGCTCTTTGATGGAAATGCCCTTCGGTCTGTTCTTCATAGGAGGAGATGGAGGATGATCAATGGGCATCCCTGGGATATGCTTATCAATCCCAGAGCGCAAGCGAATAGACCAAGTCTTCTTCCTCATTGGCTTGCTTGGTCGAGGTTCAGGTGAAGGTTGACGTTTTGGAGGTGGAGATGGAGACCAAGATTCTGTCTCATCGTTCGAATGGGAGGTAGATTTTGACTATGAAGGAGATTTCGAAGCCATTTATGGACAGAGAACAGAAGAAATTTGTAGTAAATTGAAGATTTGAAGAGGAAGAGAAGAGAGAAAGCGTGAGAACTCGAGGTTAGGGTTCAGTAGAAATGAAATTTCACAGCAGCATATATATAGAAATGCGTTCAACCTCGAGGTTGACATCTCAGCCTCGAGGTTAGATGAATAAAAATTTACTAACCTCTGAAATTCTTACCTTCAACCTCGAGGTTGTCTCCAGAGCCTCGAGGTTCCACTATCTAATTGATGAGGTGTTCTCTCTGTCTGCTACAAAACTCGAGGTTCCTCTTCCATACTCGAGGTTCCAGCTTTCAGATTGATTCAACTTTGGCCAGTTATCTCGACAACCTCGAGGCTAGCTATTGGACCTCGAGGTTCCATCCTTCAGAAAGCTTGAATTCTTTTGATACCCTGACAACCTCGAGGTTGGCTAGTGAACCTCGAGGTTTTGCCCTTTGTCAGCAAAACCAAGTTCTGCATAAAATTGTCTACATACTCCGATGCTTAAGTTAGTGACTAGTATTCATCAAAACCATAATTTGACATAGAAATAGACAGAAAGTACTCACAATTCATTGGGATTTTCCATTCCCAATTCTCTTCTGATAAAGGTGAATGGCTCCTTGGCTAGAGGCTTGGTGAAAATGTCAGCCAATTGAAGGTGAGTTGGAATGAACATCACTTTCACATCTCTCTTCTGGACATGATCCCGGATGAAGTGATGTCTCACATCAATATGCTTGGTTCTTGTATGTTGCACGGGATTCTTGGCCAAGCTTATTGTGCTAGTATTATCACACAGTATTGGGATCTCCTTTAAGTGCACTCCCAAGTCAGCAAGTTGTTGCTTCAGCCACAACACTTGAGCACAGCAACTTGAGGCAGCCACATATTCAGCTTCTGTTGAGGACACAGCCACGGTAGTTTGCTTCTTGCTAAACCAAGAGACAAGTGAATTGCCAAAGAACTCGCATTGCCCACTTGTACTCTTCCTATCCGTCTTATAGCCAGCATGATCTGAATCTGAATATGCCACAAGATGCTCCGGCTGACCTTTGGGAAACCATAGCCCAAGAGTCTTTGTATCAGATAGATATCTGAATATTCTCTTGAGCACAGCAACTTGAGGCAGCCACATATTCAGCTTCTGTTGAGGACACAGCCACGGTAGTTTGCTTCTTGCTAAACCAAGAGACAAGTGAATTGCCAAAGAACTCGCATTGCCCACTTGTACTCTTCCTATCCGTCTTATAGCCAGCATGATCTGAATCTGAATATGCCACAAGATGCTCCGGCTGACCTTTGGGAAACCATAGCCCAAGAGTCTTTGTATCAGATAGATATCTGAATATTCTCTTCACGTGTTCAGCATGGGACTCTTTGGGAGAGGATTGGAATCGAGCACACATTCCAACACTGAATTGGATGTCCGGGCGACTTGCGGTGAGATAGAGCAATGATCCAATCATTCCTCTATACTTGGTGATGTTGAAATCCTTGCCCTCTTTATCAGCATCCAAAGAAGTAGTTGTGCTCATTGGTGTATCAGCCCCATTGCACTTGTCCATTCCAAACTTCTTCAGCAAATCGTTTAAGTACTTTGTTTGAGATATGAATATCCCATCTTTACGTTGCTTGATTTGCAGCCCAAGAAAATAGTTGAGCTCTCCCATCATTGACATCTCAAATTCACCCTGCATAGACTTAGAAAATTCTTCGCACAAGGAGTCATTAGTAGCACCGAATATGATGTCATCAACATAAATTTGAACAACTAGAATTTCATTCAATTTATTTTTCTTAATAAATAATGTTATATCAGCCTTTCCTCTAATAAACCCCTGATTGAGTAAGAATTGACTCAATCTTTCATACCAAGCTCTAGGAGCCTGCTTAAGACCATACAAAGCTTTTTTTAGTTTGAAAACATGATCCGGAAAGAGTTCATTTTCAAAACCTGGGGGTTGTTCCACATACACCTCCTCTTGAATAAAGCCATTTAAAAATGCACTTTTGACATCCATTTGATAGAGTTTAAAACCTTTTGTGCATGCAAATGCTAGAAGAACTCTTATTGCTTCCAATCTAGCTACTGGAGCAAAAGTCTCTTCATAGTCTATTCCTTCTTCTTGATTGTAACCTTTGGCCACTAATCTAGCCTTGTTACGCACAATGATGGCTGACTCATCACGTTTGTTCTTGAATACCCATTTTGTCCCAATTACCGGATGGTCTTTGGGTCTAGGTACCAAGTCCCAAACTTGATTTCTATCAAATTGATGTAGCTCTTCTTGCATAGCAATCACCCAATCATTGTCTGAAAGGGCTTCTTTTATCTTAGAGGGCTCTATATGTGAAATAAATGCAGAAAATGTAACTTCATTCAGAGTACTATTTCTGGTCCTAACTCCTTGATTCACATCACCTATGACTTGGTCTAAAGGATGATTCCTTATAAATCTCCAAGCTCTAGGTTGAGACTGATCAGGATTTTCTAAATTGTTTTCAGGATCAGCCTCAAAAACATTTTCAGAGTTTTCAGAAGGAGTAGGAGCATTTTTCGAAAAGAATTTGTTTTTGAAAATAGTCTCCTCTTCATCATCCAAGGATTTATCAGATTCAGATTCACAAAATACAACATGTATAGATTCTTCAACAATCTTAGTCCTAGTATTAAAGACTCTATATGCTTTACTCCTATTAGAATAACTAATAAAGATAGCTAAATCAGCTTTAGGATCGAATTTACCAAGATTGTCTTTACCGTTATTGTGCACATAGCACTTACATCCGAAGACATGTAGGTGACTGAGGTTTGGCTTTCTGTCTTTGTAGAGTTCGTATGGGGTCTTGTTCAGCTTCTTTCTCACATAGGCTCTGTTGGAGATGTAACAAGCTGTACTCATGGCATCCGCCCAAAATACTTGGGAAGTGTTGTATTCATTCAGCATCGCTCTTGCCATCTCAGTGAGTACTCTGTTCTTTCTCTCCACTACTCCATTTTGTTGAGGAGTTCTAGGCGCTGAGAAGTTGTGGTCAATTCCCATACTATCGCAGAACTCAGCAAAGGCATGATTCTCGAACTCTCCACCATGATCAGTCCGTATTCCTGAAATTGAGAACCCTTTCTCGTTTTGGACTTTCTTGGCAAAGGAAACAAACTGATCATAGGTTTCATCTTTAGAAGATAAAAATATTGTCCAAGTAAATCTAGAGAAATCATCAACAATGACCAAAGTGTATAAATTTCCACCAAGACTTTTCACTCTAGCTGGTCCAACTAGATCCATGTGAAGAAGTTGAAGAGGTCTATTTGTCGAAATCTCATTTTTAGCTTTAAAAGAAGATTTGGTCTGTTTTCCCTTTTGACAAGCATCACAAATCATATCATTTTTGAAATTCAATTTAGGAATGCCAATAACCAAATCCTTTTTCAATAACCTGTCAAGTTGATACATATTGACATGAGCTAATCGCTTATGCCATAGCCAACTCTCATTCAAGTTACTTACAAAACAATTTTCAGAAGCAGAAGCATCACTAGAGAGGTTCAAGGTATAACAGTTTCCATCTCTAGGTGCTCTAAATAAGGCTTTGTTTTTCAAATCATTTATAGAGATCAAATCCTTTTTAACAATAAAGCATTCATCAGAGTCGAATATTACCAAATTACCCTTATCGGTGCTTTGGCTCACACTTAGGAGATTGTGACACAATCCTTCTACAAGGTAGACGTCTTTGATGAGTGGGCCTTCATTGTTGCCTATCTCACCAATGCCAGCGATTTTCCCGGATTGATCACCTCCAAATGTGACTCTACCTCCATCTTTTGGCTTTATTGATAAAAACTTTGATTTGTCTCCAGTCATGTGTCTTGAGCATCCACTATCGATGTCCCACTTGTTTGGCCTTGATGCTCTAAGACATACCTGCAGATCACAAGTGATCAGGTTTTAGGTACCCATCTTTTCTTGGGTCCTTTGGGGTTAGCATGTACCTTGGGAACATATGTTCCTTTTGGTACCCAAACATAATTTCCTACAGGTTTAGCTTTTCTTTCTTTTCGATGAAAACAAGATGAAGTAGAATTTCCCTTCCTATTACAGTAATTGCAATGAGTAAAAGGATTTGAAGAATGAACAGATTTCGTAAAATAGTTCATATAAGATTTTTGACCATTCTTTTTCTTTCCTTTCTTTTTGTCAAAGTCTGGTCTATAACCAATGCCCGATCTATCATTTATAAAACGTTGTTGTTTTAGAATCACATTGAGCATTTCACTTCCCTTGGTGAACTTCTCAAGTGCTTTTGTTAATTGCAAATTCTTTTTCTCCAAAATAGAGCATTCGTCACAGACTAGAAGTTCAGGAGAAGTAAGATTTTCAACACGTAATTCAAGAAAAGAATGTTTTCTTTTTAAACTCATATACTTGTCTGCTAATTTTTCAAATTCCTTTTGAACCACATTGTATTCAGCAAACAGTTCATCATAGGAAGGAAGAGATTCATATACCTCATTTGTTTCACTAGGTTGCTCTTCTTCTTCGGCAACTAGGCATATGTTGGCTTTCTCACCATCATCCTCTTCAGCTTCATCCTCATCCGAAGAGTTGTCTCCCCATATAGCTGACACGTATGCCTTCTTCTTGTATTTCTTGAATTTCTTCTTCTCTTTCTCTTGATTTTTCAGCTGAGGGCATTCCGCTTTGATGTGTCCGGGCTTTTCGCATTCGTAGCAAATAACCGGCTTCTTCGATTCATAGCTCGAATTTCCCTTCTGAAACTTTTTGAAGCCTTGATCTCTCTTATAGAACTTTTTGAATCTCCGGACCATCATGCCAATTTCTTCATCCTCATCTTCATCTTCCTCATCCTTTTCCACATTCAGAGCCACTCCCTTGTTACGATTGTTGCCACCATTGACATCTTCTAATTCCTTCTTGAACTTCAACTTGCTCTCATATTCTGATAAGCTACCAAACAAGGCTGCAACTGATGTCATCGACTCTCCACGAGCCTCTTCGATAGCTGTGACCTTTGCTTCCCAATCTTTGGTCAGAATATTAAGAATCTTTCTTACTTGAGACCCTTGATCAAAGATCTTCCCTAGAGCAGCTAGTTGATTTGTCAAATGGGTATACCTGAGCTGAAACTCTCCAATGCTTTCCCCTTGCTTCATCCGCAACAAGTCATATTCAGTGGTTAGGATATTAATCCGGTTCTCCTTAATCCCGGAAGTTCCTTCATATTCAATCTCTAGTGCTTTCCACATCTCCTTAGCTGTTGACAGATTGCAGATGCGAAAGTACTCTTTTTGGCTAAGAGCACTCTGAAGCATCAGGATGGCCTTGCTATTGAGAGTGATATTCTTCTTATCATCATCGTTGAACTCTGCTTCAGTCTTTGGAACAGTGATGCCTCCTTCAACCTTAACTGGTACATAATCTCCAGTTTCAAATACTCTCCACAATCCATATTCTGTAGCCATCACGAACACACGAAATTTTGCTTTCCAGAAAGAGTAGTGTTCGCCATCGAAACCGGGAGGTCTGTTGATTAAAGCTCCATCAGGAAGAATTCCTTCCATAGTGATCCTTCTCGAGTGGTTAATCTCTTCTGAGAAGACCAGGCTCTGATACCAAATGAAAGCAGGAGCTTTATACCCAAGAGGGGGGTGAATTGGGTATCTTTAAAATTTTTGAAACTTGTTCTGTTTTTGGTCACTCAGAACAGGGCACAACAGAGAGGATAAGGAGAAGAAGCTAAACACAATGCAATTTATACTGGTTCGGTCTTTTCCTGACCTACATCCAGTCCCCAAGCCTCACTTGGGATTTTCAATCCACTATCTCAACAAAATTGATTACACACTCTGTACTAAGAGTAGTTCTCTCACTAGAACACACTCCCCCTTACAAGTTGTAATCAATACACCCCAACTACCAAGTCCCCTGACTTGCAGTTATCTCAATCAATAAATGATTTACAAGTATTTGACTCTCTTATAGAGTAGATATGATGAACACTGAAGTGCTTGTATCAAGTATGATACTTTACAAGTGAAGGCTAATACACAATAAATGAACTTAGTAGGATTTCGCTCAAAGTAGGTGTATCAGCTTGAGAAGAAGTTAATGCTCTTTATTTATAGGTAGAGAACATTAAATGACCGTTGTAGGATGATTCCAACCGTTGGAAGTAATTAGCTTGGGTTCTGGTCATCTTCTCTCTCTAAACTTCTGCTAATCCAAGACTTTGATGAAGTCTGATGTGGCTCTCTGAGGATTTGCCCGTTGGAGATAACTTTACTTGTTGTAGTAAGTATACTTTAACGTTAACAAGGCGTGCTCAGATGGATTAGCCGAAAGTAGATGAGATTGTGCAGGTGCATTAAATGCACTGTTCATCTTTTTGCTTTTTCTCACAAATCTTCAATAATCTTGATCTGTGCTAACTGAAAAACACTCAACTAACTTGTTAAACATATCTGGGATCATGAGTGAATGATATATGAAAGCAATTAGATCAAACAACAAGATATAGCAGATTTCACAAATTTGAAAAAGCACCAACGGTCACAAACCTTGAGGTTAGTTCATCCAACCTCGAGGTTGACCAGAAAACTTCAGCCAGACTCAGGTTTTAAAACATTCAACCTCGAGGTTGCAAAGTGAACCTCGAGGTTTCTCTTAAAAAGAAACCTTCTGAAAAATCTCATTACCTTGCAAACCTTGAGGTTCCAAAGGTAACCTCGAGGTTTGAAGATTGTTTCAAAACTTCATTTTTCACTGGAGCCTGACAACCTCGAGGTTGTGAATCTGTACTCGAGGTTGACCTTTTGAAAATGCAAAGTGCAAAGTTAAACATAAAGCCCAGCCTCGAGGTTACAATCTTAACCTCGAGGTTTTCAATGCTTTGAAAACCAGTTTGCTCTCTGTATGTCACAATACTCGAGGTTGAAATACCATACTCGAGGTCAACAGGTTTTTCTTCAAACTTAAGCTTCAAAATAGAATGTCCAACCTCGAGGTTGAAACATGAACCTCGAGGTTTCCATGCTTGATGAAAACCATGACTCCTCTGGATGGATCAAAAACTCGAGGTTAGCTCTTGATACTCGAGGTTATAAGTCTAAATGTAAAACTTGGAGTTTTCAATAAGGCCTGAACCTCGAGGTTAACTTTCCAACCTCGAGGTTTCACGTATTTCTTTTGTGAAACCAAGTTTTGACACTTATCCTTAAAACCATTTGTAAGGCTCAACCTCGAGGTTGAAAAACCAACCTCGAGGTTTGCTCTTCAACAAAATTTTAACACTTAAGAGCAAAACCTCTTTAATTGTTTGTAGTTGTTGGCAATCATCAAAACCATCAGAGAACTAACAGGTGTCACCCGAAGTAATTTCAGTAACCGACAGCATGCGGCTTAGAATTTTTGGCAGGTTACGAAATACCCTTAATGGGATCAAAAATTTAGTTAACTCAGATATTTCCAAAGAGGAAGAATAGAACTTCAAGGCTGTGTTCCCGGATTTTTGAGATTTTCTAAGATTACGCGATTAGAACACCGATTAAGGGATTTTTATCGGGTAAATGTATAAAGTGAATGGATGACATCATCTTGATGACATAAGGGGACACTTGTGTGGTAGAGAGAAGAGGAAAATGAGTGTTGTTCATTAGGCCACATCTTCATCATCCTAGCCCTTGATACAAAAGTTTATCCAAGGGTTGAGATCCATGGAAATTCTCTATAAATAGGCAACCCCTCTTCACTTCATTCTTCACAATTCCTAGAGCCACTTAGAGAGAGGTTTAAGAGAGAAGGAGGAGTCTGGAGAAAATAGCAAGTTCCGGATAAGTTCTTCGGTCTCTAGTCTTTAGTTTTCGTAGTTGTTTCGATAGTTATAGTAGAAATGCTATATTAATATTTAATCTTCCAAGTAAGTTTAGAAATCATGTCTTAGGGATAAATATGATATTTATTTCAAAAATATATTGGAGATGGAGATATGTCAAAATTTTGGAAGATTAGAGTCAAAATAGCGAAGCTCTGGCGAAATTTCGCTGGTTAGTCAAACTAGGGGCAAAATGGTAATTTGTACCTAAAATTCCTGTTATGATGTGGATCACTGAGAAATGTGATATTATCCCTATAGGATATCTGTAATCACGTACCGCTGTCGTACCGCTGTTAAAAGTACCATTTCCCGTCAACGAAGGTACGTTCGCGTACTGTAACACTAGCTCTGATGCTTATTGTATGATTGTATATGATGGTTGTGCTCATCGACTAAGACTTACATACGTGGTTATGTTACATACGAGGTTATGTTCTAATTATTGTTGTAGCATACGTGGTTATGTTACATACGTTGTTATTATCTTACATACGTGGTTATGTATTTCTAATCATACATCTTTTATGGGCTTTTGTATTGATTATCATTGTAACGTCATGAATATCTGTCATACATAACTGTACATAAGCATGAGGTTAACCATTATCTGAGGTTCAATGGCCATTGAACCTCAGCTCTTACCATAGCTTCAGGATCCGAAGGAGCTAGAACCAAGAGCAAGGATAGGCAGCACGCGTGACGACACGGGTAGAGGACGAGTTCCTTTATTTAGACACTGTATTCGAATAGTTGTACCACTGTATGTATAAGTACCCAGACTTAACAGCAGGGAATATATATATCAGTACTCACTCTTTTAAATCATCCCGATGCTCTACTCTGATTAAACTATTTTAAACTCTGATCAATTATTTCAAAAACGCTTTAGAAAATTGGGATGTTACATAATTGCTATTCACAATATCATAGCCGCAAAATGATTATAAAATTAAGGCTATAATTGCATTTATACTAATACATGAAGCCATGCATGCTTATACCAAGAGAAATAAAAATACTATGAAAAATTAGAGCACATTTATCTCTACACTAGATAAATGATTAAGTTTTCATATAAATGTCATATGCTTATCACACAAGATATTTAATAATTCACAAAATTTGCTTTCAATAGCAAATAACAAAGCCTTCATTGAATAAATCATAGTGTATGACAATCTCATAATTTTCAATATATTTTTCTTCTAACAGAATAAAAACATTTTAAGATACCCATGTCTTAAACATAATAAACTTGTATTTATTCTAAAGTTGCACGGAAACATACTCAATGTATTTATTCTAAAGTTGCAAGGAAACATAATTTAGTAATAAATGAGGCCTACTTTCCATTCAAATAATCAAGCTCTATTAAGTCCAAACAAATTTATTATTATTATTTTAATTTGGCCCAGAATTAAAAAAATAGCACACAAAAAAATGCCCAAAAACATACAGACCAAAATACTATCTAATCTAATGGTCCACAAAAAATTAGAGCCTAACGTTTTTCTTTTATAAAAAACGTGCAGCCTAAAGCACTAGCCAGCCCAAACAGAAATAAGTCTGGGCCGACAAATGATCCCCCACACTAAATATACTGTAAACAATATTTCTGCCAATACCTCATTGCGGCAGCGTCATTGGCTTAGGGGTTAAGGTGTCATTCACCCAAGCAGCACATCTCTGGTTCGATCCCGCCAGATGCGTTCCTTCACAAATTATTTTTTTGAAATAAAAAAAAAAGAAAAAAGAAACGCAAACTGGTCCCCAGGGGTTTCGAACTGTTCACGCATGGATGCCATGCACCTTGATGGCGGGCCATCTACCAGATGAGCCACGCTCTCACTTCGTTGTTATGTTAATCTTTTTTTTTTTTTGCTCGAGGCGTTGTTATGTTAATCAAACAATAACCAACTACACGTTTCACTTAACAATACCGTTTGCCAAGACCATACTACACGTTCAATCCTTCTTCAACCATTTTACAAGATTTTAGAAGAGATTTATAGGAGATTAGAAATTATCGAATAAATTAATATTTTCATTGATAATAAATTCTTAACCGAGATTAAATTTCCTTCCATTCTAATTAATTAAATTAGTTTTTTTCTTTTCAAATACATAACATCCTAAAATTTAGGATTTTTAATAAATCTTATCATTTAACTGTTAGATGAATTTAATTTCTGCAACTTGAAGCATGAAATTAAATAATATCTGTACGATATCTAATAAAACCAATAAAATCTCCCGATGAAATATTATATTCACTTTATGAATTTAATATTCATCTAATTCTCATTAAAATGAGGAGAGATAGTAGGAGATTTATTAACTACCCTATCATACAAAACTAATTTATTTATTAACGAAAGATAATCATTTTTTTTCAACGGACGTGAATTCACCGTGCAAATAATCATTATATAAATAATTAAATAACATATTAATTTTTATGGACATAAGAAATGCAGCGTATCAAAGATTAAAAAGTTATAACCGTTTTATTTAAACAGCCACGCCTCCTGAATAAGAGCAGTTAAATGAAAATAGTTGCATTTTAATAAAAAAGCTCAAAACAACACGTCCATGCGCATCTGGGAGATAAAGGCGTGTTCAACCAAGGGGTGTAGTTCCGTTTAAATAAAAGGGGGACAACTCCCTTAACATAATAAATAGAACACACCATTTCTTTTCATGGTTGAAGCAGCATACATATCCAAATGAAGTTTCGTTCGAAGGGACACAAAACAACACGTTGTTTAACCCTTCTTCAACCTCCATCCGGGGTCGTACCAGACTCGTATGGATACGTGGGTCGGGTCATTCAGATCCAACTCTTCTTTCCTCCATAACTGACGTTTCTGACGTCGGTTTTTTCACGTTTTCGGTGTTTATCTCTTAGTTTTTTCGAGATCTACGTAATAACACCTATTTTGTGGCCAGAAAGCACCTTTTCCTCGTGACCCAACACAAGGCTTCAAAGGACGACTTTCTCGATAGAAAAAACAGATTTTCATCCAATGTTTCTATATTATACTAATTTCATGGCCTAAAACATATATACACTTATATATTTTATTGTAGAAATAAATATTCACATAACAGATTCAAAAGAAATATGTTTCCTAAAAATAAGCCAAGGAAATTGGAATATTTAAACAATTTGCATATATATACATAGATTGCAGATCAATCATATATTAAGTAATTCTGAAACACATGAAAATTACTTTTAATAATTCATATGCAAATCAGAAACAAGTCGACATATACACATCCACAGAAATCATATCATTATATTTTCAAGTTTCAAACTTACGCATATATAATCCATAGAAATCATAATTTTAGAAACTTTAATTTTCCAAAATCAAATCTAAAATCTTAAAATTGAATACAGATTCAAATCAAATTTCTACCAACACAGAAATCAACTTTATTTAATATAATTTAATCTAAGTTGATTCCAATCTAAAATTACTACCAACAATGAAATTAGCAATGATCTTAGTTGATTTCAATAAACAAACTTGTCTTAAGATTGTTGTTTCTAATATATTGAGTAGGTAGAAATTGAATATACAATAAACAGAATATCATAACAAGAATCTGTATAGAGAACATATAATAAGTCTGTATAACATGAAAAACTATAAAACGAACTCACAAGACTGCCGATATGGAATGAAAAATGCAGAAATCCGGGCCCAATTTTCGTTGTGTCCTTAAGACAATTTTACTCCCTCAATACGGGTGCCGAAGGTTTTCTGAGCAATTGTCTCCCAGGATAGAGCGGATTATTCTTCTCCAGAAAGATGACTCTGTCTGTCTGAAGCCCAAGCGAATCCAACGAGTTTGCTTCCAGAATCGCACATATTATGTCTATAGAATGTAAAATGCATAGAGGAATGTTAGAGATTAATTTTAGATCTAGTTTTTCTATCTATTTTCTTAGATTTTATGTCACTAGCACATCCTATTTATAGATGACAAAACTGATCAAATGGACACCCGTTGGCGAACCGACGCGACTATGGCGAACCGACACGACCGGAGGTGGCGAACCAGTGGGACTTCTTATTCATAACCTATGGGATTTAGATCCTAAAATCCAACAATATATGTCTATTCGAGTGTGTGTGTGTGTGTATCCATGTATAATGAAATGGGAACATGTGCATGATTATCCTACAAAAGCAATCAAATCTAAGACTTACATCGGTAACTAAAGATGAACTTGTAAATGAGAGACATACTTGAATAAGATATCACATACGAAATAACATGTTTCGACAATGAAATATAAAAAAGTTCTAAACATCAGGGAGCTGAAACAAAAAGAGAGAGAGAGAGAGAGAGAGAGAGCATATGAGTATGTTGAACTAGGTTCCCATCGAGACACATAAATATTCTCTAATGAGTTTGTCTTTGGCAAATAATTGCAGATATGCATAAGTCACAGAGAGCAATTACTTGTGTTGTGCTTACTTAAGAACCATTATCGCACTTCATATACGCTCTGGAACACGGTTTCCCTCCTAGTCTACTTGTGCTTTATAGTTTTGATATTAGAACTTAGTTCCATTAGCTGTCTCTTGAAGGAGGCAGAATAGAATTTGGTTCAATGGCGTTCTCTCTACTTTTTCTCCTGTTTCCTTGATTCCTATAAAACGCTCCATATTGAGTTGTCTCATTTCTCTTTTATAAACAAAATTTTCTTCTTCTAAACAAAAGTTAAAAGAAAATAAGAAACATGGAAAAATTACAACACACCAAAGAAAAAGAAAAGCTAAATATCATAAGAAGCAAACTTGTTGAACAACAAATGGCTCCGCGTCAAGACTAAAAGGTTTGGTCAAAATGGTAAGAAACCCATTTCGATTGCCAAAAACAATGTCAGTGAATGGCCGATCACACACCTGCAACAATATCCTCATCCTGAAACACGAATCCTCTAAATATGAAACAAAACTAAGTTAAAATGAGCTCTTCTAAATTCTTCTTTACCATGATTAGTTTTCATGATTCACAACGGAAATGCTTTTCAATTTCATCAGCTGATCCAGCTGGTTTCTTCACTCCTATGGCACGAAAATACATATAAACATACATATATACCGAAATGCTTTTCAATTTCATCAGCTGATCCAGCTGGTTTCTTCACTCCTATGGCAAGCAAAAACACACACACACACTAACACTATAATCCCAATTGCCTCCTCAAGCGCCCTAGCTTTGGAACCATCAGGGTCATACTAATTCATCATACACAAGTAACATTACAAAAGTACTGTGAGCAACATCCCCGTCCCAAAAATCTCAGAACAAATTGCTTCATGCCTAAGAAGCACAAATATAGACACTGATACAAACAGGTAAGGGTAGACACACCTCAGACAACAAAATGTATGCGTTTTAGATACGTAATGGCTTAGAAGTACCAACAATCCAAGATCCACAAGAGGAAATATATAGTGTGTATAAATAATATAAGTGCAATGTTTACTTAATAACATGATTCTATCCTCAAATCCACAACAGAGACATGGGGCAGTGCTAATTTGGGCTCTTTCACAAACATAAACGCCGAATAGATAGCCTCCAAGTTTCTTTTCTGCCCTAACGCCGCTTTCATTTCCACCAACCCCATGTTCGTGAAATGTACCCTCCTTTCCTCGTCGTTCTCGCACCCCTTCGGCTCATCTTCTCGCGGAATTGAATTGGAATTGACGAAACTGTGGGGATGTCGCAAAGTCAGAGTGGAGAAATCTCTGATGGGGATTTTGCTGTGAGTAGTAGAAAGTGAAAGAGTGGTGAGGTTTCTCTGGTGATGGGTATGGCCATGAAAATTCAGTGGTTTTGGAGGGACAGAACAGCAACTCTGAAGGGAAACAGCTGCAGTAGCCGCAGGCATTGTTAGTTTTGTTTTGTTTTGTTTTTTTTTTTGGGATACTTAAGAGGTTAGCATTAATAAAAGAGCATTACACAGTGGGGGGATTTAATCCTAAAGCCTCATAAACAAGACGTTCCCGACAAAACGCCGGGCAAGTATCAAGGAAAGAACACGAGCGGAACAATCCCTCCTTGGCGAGTCTGTCAGCTAACTTATTGCACTCCCGCGGAATCCACCTGACCACTACCTGCCAATCTCTCCTTAAGAGGTCCCTAATTTTCCATACAATGAGTGACGGGTCCAGCGAAGATCCATGACCATTCAGTAGTAAATCCACCATTTCCTTCGCATCTGACTCTAGAATCACATGCTTACATCCCATCTCCCATGCCAATTGGAGGCCTTTGATGACAGCCCAGCCTTCCGCCTCAAAAGCTCCACAACAACCAATATTGAGATAAAAGCCGGCCACCCACAATCCCTCATCCCTCATTTAGTTAAATTGCAGAGCTTGGGCCATTCTTGAAATCTGACCGAACAAAAATCAAAGAAAGAAGTTATAAAAAACAAATCAAAGAAAGAGAACTGGGTTTTTTACCAATATAATACACATTTGAAAAAAAATTACCAGAATAGGGCGTATCAGAAAGTTTTTACCTATCTAATGCAATCAATGGTGTGCGTTGACGCACGCCATTGATGTCGGGAATCATCACACGCCACGTGGACGTGGCGTGTGGTCACAGACGCCACCTTTACAGGTGGCGTGCTCCCATGCACGCCACCTGTGACGTGCCCACCTGCACGCCACCTGTGAGCTGCACGCCTCAGCTGGTACTCCCCCCCACCCGTGACACCCCCGTACTGTCCCCCCCACACCCATGACACCCCCATACTGTCCCCCCCCCACACCCGTGACACCCCTCCCCGGCCTGTTACTCCCCCCGGGCTCCCTTCCTCTCCTATTTATCCCTCTCTCACCATTCTCTAACTCCCACATTCGTGACTCCTTCATCGTGACTCCTTTCCCTCCTTCACTCCTTCCCTCTCCCTCTTATCATTGACTCATTCCCTTATCTGCAAAACTCCCTCCATCGTTCATCTCCCTTATTTTGTTTCTTCATTTATTCTTTTGTGAAAAATGAACCAAATTCGTTCATTTTTATATTACAATGGTTCTAAAAATATTGTTGCAGACGGATTGAGCTTTGAAGGTGAAAAAAAAGTAATGTATATTATTCGAGGCATGTCCGCAGAAGAATTATATGAAAAGATCCGTCAGAAGTTAAAGCTGCAACAAAATCAGGCAATATCAAAGGTGACGGGTAGGGTGCCTTATGGAAACCACTATGCGGGTTTTGAGATATCCGATGATGAGGATGTGGATGTTTTTTTTTCTAACATTCAAGGAAAACTCTGGGTCCTAATTTGCTGAGTTGTATGCGGATATTGAGACGTTAGAGGAGGAGGGTGTACCAACACAATCAACCGTTGTGCATGGAGAAGGAATTGGCTATATGCTAGATGAAGAACCTAAAAATGAGGAAGAGGAAGAGGAAGAAGATGAAGACACATTATTGTCTAATAACCATGATCAGAATGATAGTGATACAGACGAAGAAGATCATCATAATCCCATGTCACAACAGACTGGTATGTTATCATTAGGTAGGTTACAGAGTTGTATTATTACTTTAAATTATTTTTTATTAGTTACCATGTTTTCGCATAAACTGTATGTGTGAATATACAGATGTTACACCGTTTTGGAACGACATTCCGCATTATGAGGCTGTTGATGAAGATTACCTGGATGACGATATACTGGATGTAGAAGGCTTGGGCCAGCGTCCATAGGCAAGAGGAGATGCACTATATCTGAAACAAGAGTTTGGGACCAAGAATGATGTCCAAGCCGCAATAAAACATTATTGCATGGAGGAACATCATGAAGCTCAAGTGGTTGAGAGTACTACAGCCAAGTACACAATGAGATGTTGGAATCATGTACAAGGTTGTGATTGGAGAGTAAGAGCAATTAAACCAAAACATAGCAACACTTGGGTGGTAACTAAATGGGTTGGAAATCGTAGTTGCGTGAGCCAGATTCTCTCCCAAGATCACAAACAACTTGATTCTGAAATTATGTCTGAGGTCATAATAGGTATGATACACAATACCATGTCATAATTTGTGAATTTATTTGTGTGTGTCAGCGAACATAGATAACATTCCTAATGTGTAATTTTGGCGAATCGTCTTGCAGACATGGTCGAGGAGACACCTTCGGTACCTGTGGCCCTGATACAAGAAAGGGTGACTGGAATTTTTGGTTATAATGTTTCTTACAGGAAGGCATGGAAGGCAAAACAAAAGGCAATTGCTAAGATTTACGGTGATTGGGATGAGTCATATGCGTTCCTGCCGAGATGGTTCGAGCACATGTTGAAATTTTCCCTGGTATCTGTTTATCATATTCAACATGGACCATATACTATTGATCGACAGGTTGTGAACGACATTCGGGTTTTTCAACGTACATTTTGGACATTCAGTCAATGTCGTGAGGCGTTCCAATGGTGCAAACTAGTCATACAGGTGGACGGTACGCATCTATACGGTAAGTATAATGGGACATTATTTATTGCAACCGGCCAAGATGGAAATAATGAGATCCTTCCGATAGCATTTGCAATTGTGGAAAGTGAAACCAAGGAAGCATGGGAGTATTTTTTGTATTTCATACGAATGTATGTTACAAGTAAGGTTGGTCTATGTCTTATTTCTGATCGTCATAAGAGCATAATATCAGCAGTCGACAATGAGATGATTGGTTGGCACCCTCCTAATGCGTACCATGTATTTTGCATTCGTCACGTTGCGAGCAATTTTAATACTCGCTTTAAGGACAAGGAGTTGAAGAAAAGGTTAATGAGATTAGGAAATATACTCCAACTGATGTGCCCTGACGAATATTATTTTGATTACTGCAACCTTATACTGCTGTGTATTTCTGTCTTTTTTACAGGATATGAACCAAACAAAATAAACTTCGATGCTTTGTATGCCGAATTCTGCAGTTACAGTCGTGAAGCGGCTGCATGGCTTGAAAGAATTCCAAAAGAGAAATGGTGTAGGAGTTATGATGAGGATGGACGAAGATACGGTCATATGACAACCAATTTGTCTGAATCAATCAATAAGGTTTTTAGAGGGGCGAGGAACATGCCTATAGCGGCGTTAGTGAAATGCACCTATAGTCGGCTTGTTCGTTATTGGGTCAAAAGGGGTCTCAAAGCACAAAAAGATGCCATGTCCGGAAAGTATTTTACGAGTGTTATTGGATAGGCTGTGGCAAAGAATGGAGAGCGTGCTACATCGATGCGTGTTCGGGAGTTTGATGTGGTGTGTAAGACGTTTGAAGTTGACGATCATGAAGATACACACTCGGTGAACTTGACCCAGGGGAAATGCCAGTGTGGCAAGTTTCAGGCATTCAAATTCCCTTGTAGTCATGTATTTGCTGCATGTACGGCGGTATCCCATAATGCGTACCAGTACGTGGATCCAGTATTCTCAATCTACAAAATTATGCATGTTTACTCCTCACCATTTCAGCCGATCGGTAGCGAACAAGGAATACCGTCCTCATCCGTACCAAAGATTATCCCCGACGTCTCAAAATTGCGTGGTATGGGTTGCCCTAAATCTACACGCATTTGTAATGAAATGGATGAGGAGGAGGTCCAACCTAGCTCCAGTCGAATTAGATGTAGGATATGTAAACAGTTCGGACATAATAGGCGTTCATGTCCTACGACACGCTCAGCTAATTAACCTTCATGTTCGCATAATTTTGTTAGAGAACATCGTTTATGTGTTTCTGTTGTGTACATCGTTTTCAATTAGATTTTTCTCAGTGACGTTCAACAACATCATCATTTTATATCTTAGGTAATATAACATAGTTATGATGAAATATGACATAGTTATGACGAAATATGACATAGTTATGACAACTAAAGAAATATGACATAATAAAGTAACCCGTGGGAATATGACCTAATATAGTAGTAATCCATGCAAATATGACATAATAAAGTAATCCAAGTAAATATGACATAATACAGTAATCCAGGTAAATATAACATAATACAGTACTAATCCATGCAAATATGACATAATACATAACAATGAACACCATCAAGGAGGAGTATATTCAGGCCACCGCCTCAAATGCGCATCCCGCTGAGGGTTCCTACGGATGCCATCAGGTGGGCGACTATAATTGAAACCTTCAACTGCTGCCCGTAGAAAGTTATCAGACTGGTCACCTCCATCGTCGCCCGTGTGGTCTCCTGTCTGGTATGGGCTACTACTAGATCCGGCCTCGGTACAACCCTATCCATGGTGGGACGAACGGAAGGCAGCAAAACCACCCTGTGCAGACTGAAAAGAACTGAATGAAGGAAGGCCAGGAACGCCATATGCAGGCTGAGATGCACAAAAACCCTGTCCAGGCTAGTAAGGGTTGAATGGAGGAAAGCCAGTCTGGGAATTATGAGAAGGCCACTAATATGAGGACGGAACCTGTGTCTCCGGAGCGTACATCGTCTCTGGCTGCAGGTAAGTAGGGATTGGTGCATGTATCTGAGGATGCACCGCTGCTGACATCCCCTCTGGGCACCACGGGACCGCAGTATAGGTCATATCTGGCCATATAGGAGGTCTATATATACCTCCGCCTCGTGGACCAAGCGGGGGTATCTGATATGGCTCCACTTGATGCCGCGGTCGTCGTTGGCCCAGTCCACGTCCCTCCCTCGCATGTGGCGAGATCGGTAAAGCAGGATCTGGTAGACTTACTAATAGACCAGTGGGTGCGCTAGGCCCAGGCTCTGCAACTCGGCCAAACTCTTTAAGTGCCATAAGTAACTGGTCACAGACCTGCTGCACCTCCCTGTGGCTGTATTGGCCACTAAACTGTGGAGAAATCATCCACCAAATCCACTCTACACCATCTACCTGCATTTATCCAGTAATATAAATAACAGCATTTAAACTAAGTTATGGCTAATAAATGATCGATTAAGGAGAGAAAACGATATCAAGATCAATACGTACCACGTGGCCAATCTTGGTGACCTGCCTCGTCATGTACCGTCTAGTGTGTGTAAAATACCATGTCATGTACTCAGAGTTCGGGGAAATCGACCCCTCCGATGGATCTGTAGTCTCGATACACTCATCTCGCGTGTTCCACAACTGAATAAATGGATCCATCTTCAACTCCCAATCCTCCGTCATCTTACCGCGTAAGGTAAGATCGTGGGCCCCATGAAGCTGTAGTGCTGGGTTGGGGATGTGTTGTTGCATACCAAATTGTCACATGCAACGATCCGGCTGGTGCATCTCGACAATATGGAAAGCAAGAACGGGTGTGACCGCCCTCCACATGTCATGCATGTGAACATCTGCACCCAAAAACTCATAGCCGGCATCCATATACGGTTCCCACTTCACCTATACATGTAAACAAATGCGAATTAGTTTACTTTTATATTTCTTTAATATCAAATTTATCATACATACATTGTCTCGACCCATCTGGTCAAGCTCCACCCGATATGTTTTTAGATCCCGTCGCAATAACCGCACGTTGACTTTATTGAACCTACAAAATGTAACTCCATAACATTAGTGGACTCCAAGCAGTTCAAAATATGGAATTACATTAAACTTCTTTCATACCTCCGTCCAGAATGATCACTATGGTCAATGGGCGGTGGAACGGGAGGTGATATGGCAGGAAATCTGGACCATGCCCATATCTGCAATAATATCAAACAACCCCCAATGTCTTTAGCTGAAGTCGACGTGGCCTGACATAGCTCGCGAAACAATATAGCGAGTACAGCAGATCCCCAACTGTATGTAGCAGCCTCCGCAAGGTCACCATCCATTAAATTTATATATCGGCAAGGGACCTCTGTACCGGACTTATCACACAACCAAAATCCACCGAATAGGCGCATCAGGTAAGCACGTGTGTAACAAAGTTGACCCTCAACAGTAGCTGAGTGCTCCTCCCAGTGGGCCCAATGAGTCTCAAACCAGGACAACCTGATGTTTTCGCCAATGATATGAGTTGGGAGTGGAGTCCGACCCATGTACTGTTGAATAACTGTTGTCCAGTTGGCGTGCATCCGACCGGAAACTACTCGACCCTCAGTGGACAAACCTAAAATGGCCTCTACATCCTGTAGAGTAATAGTCATCTCACCAACCGGCATATGGAAGGTATGAGTCTCAGGCCTCCACCTCTCAACCAAAGCAGAAATAAGCTGTTTGTCAATCTGCACCCATGTACTGAGTAAATTAGAATATGTAAGGGTTTTATATTATTAATATCATGTACAAACAACTAAATTCGTATAATTAAATACAGAAAATATCTTAAAACATACCGGGAGTCTCTTCATGCGAGACACATGCTAGAAACCTAAACGCATAAGGTGCTGCTACAACTCTACAGGGATGAGATTTGGGTCCTCGATATCTCCCAAAGACCCGTGTGAGGCTCGCCTCACCCTCAAACAATTACAGTCTCCTGTGTTCCACACAAGTTGTGATCGGTGTGATGCTGCACCTCTTCATTAAGAACTCCCCACTCTTTGAGGCCGGGCTCAATATTGCGACCGCGTTGGTCATCCATTTGACTACCACAAATTTACAACGACACAACATACTTAGGACACTAATTATTATTCTGTAAATCATTAATTACTGAATTAATTATTTTACTAATTTTTTCGTATTTAAACTTATCTTATCTATCTTAGGGTACTATAAATAATAATATACAACTTATTTCAAAGTATCTTTTATTATTGACTAATTTTTATTCTCACAAATTTCTCAAATCTAACTTAGCAAAGCAAAATATTTTACATTTTATATATGAAATTATTGTTTTACAAAATATTAAACAATTAGTCATCTATCTTAAGGTATACTAACATACAAGATAAATAATTATTTCACTAAGTAATTTAAAATATTTCTAACATTAATATTAACATACAAGATAAATTACTATCTTAAGGTTTATAATTAACATACAAGATAAATAATTATTTCACTAATTAATTTAAAATATTTGTAATTTTAACTATTAACATAAAAGATAAATTACTATCTTAAGGTTTATAATTAACAAACTATTTTGTCTTCTACTAAGCTTAATATTAAATTTTAAATATTCTAATTTCCTAAAGCAATAATTATGATTATTATTTATTCTTTTAATTATTTTTACTTATTAGTAATTTGTATGTACTTAAACATCTATCATATCCTACCGTTATACATTTATTAAGCAACTATAATAAATAAATGTATACAATTAAAAGTTAAATCAAATTATGAAACAATATATATAACAAATAAATACAATTAAGAGTTAAATTAAATAAATGTTACTTGTGCAGACTTGAAGAGATGATTGGTTGCCTCCTCCTCCTTCTTCCTTCTAGTGATTCTCCCTTTTTTTTTTTTTTTTTCTCAAAGTTTCACGGGGAGAGTTTCTAGGATGAAGAAAATGTGAAAGAAGGAAGTTTGATGATAAGTGGAGGATAATGGAAAAGGGAAGGGAAGTGTGTGTGTATGTTCGGTGGAGGAAAAAGAAAGAAAGAGGAAATGAGATAATGGATATTGGAAAAGGAAAAGGGAATGGGGGTGGTGGACGGACAAAAAAAAAAGGAAAAGGGAATGGGGGTGGGGGCTGGAGAAGAAGAAAGGAAAAGGGAAGGGGGTGGTGGCCGGCCGGAGAAGAAGAAAGGAAGAGGGAAGGGGGTGGTGGCTGGACAAAAGGAAAGGAAAAGGGAAGGGGTGGGGGCGGGGAAAAGGGAAGGGGGTGGGGGCCGGGACTGGGAACGAAAATAGGGGTGGGGGTCGGGGAAAAAGGGAAGGGGGTGGGGGGCGGGAGTCAGGAATCTGACTGGATTCTTGACCGAGTCAGGGTCAGGAATCCAGTCAGAATTCTTGATTTGTGCAGCTGTGGCGTGCAGGAGAGCACGCCACAGGTTGCGTGCAGGACTGCACGTCATCACAGGTGGCATGCATGGGAGCACGCCACCTGTGGGAGAACGCCACCTATAAAGGTGGCGTCTGTGACCACACGCCACGTCCACGTGGCGTGTGATGATTCCCGACATCAATGGCGTGCGTCAACGCACGCCATTGACTGCATTAGATAGGTAAAAACTTTCTGACACGCCCTATTCTGGTAATTTTTTTTTCCAAATGTGTATTATATTGGTAAAAAACCCAAAGAGAACTAATTGCAAAATCTTGATTTTTTTTAAAAAAATATATTTAAACGTCCTTTTTAATATTAAAATTTACTACCTCCGGTCCTAATTATAAGAGCTAATTGACTTTTTTTTAGAGAAATTAAGGAAGTTAATTAAATTACTTTAAAGTATTTTTATTTTTATTTTTTTCTTCAAACTTATTAGTTTGACTAATAAACTAATATATAATATAAAAATATTTAACATATGACATAATTAAGTAACTTATTTAACTTCCTTAATATCTCCAAAGAAAGTCAACTAGCTCTTGTAATTAGGACCGGATGTAGTATTTGATTTAAAATTGTGGTTTAGTCCTAAACCTATTTAGAACAGTTTTTGATAATTGATTTTTATAAATTAATTCATTTCATAATTAATTTTTTAAAATATATTTTATCCAACATTTATTCTTCCCACTATTTATCCAAACAAACCTTCTCACTATTCATCCCTAGTTGAAGAGGAAGAAGGTGAGCAAGGTTAAGTGTCATGCATTTATAGGCAATAATAATATAGCTTAAAACAAAGGCAATGGACAAGAAGAGAGACAAGAAGAGTTAAAGCAATCATTTCATGAAGCATCGTGATGAAGAAGATGACTACAATGTTTTGGTGTAGTAGATCAATGTAACATCCGTCCTAAATGCGCTTTTATTTATTAGATTTATAGCGCACAGGTATTGAAATAATTTGGACGACTTAATTGCGGAATAAACTTTCATAAAGTAACTTAGTTTGAAAATATGAGGATAAATTTTTCGTGATTCGAATCGATCCCTTAGGGGTATCTTAATACAATAATCCAAAAATAGACAAATGATAAATGATACAATACAGTCTATTTAATCTTATTTTTCCAAAACGTCCATTCTGCTGTAATCCTTACAGCTGCATCTTCCCTCTTGATTCCGATCCACTACCTGTTTCTTTTCATACGGTCTGGAGTTCAAATGAATGAACCCCAGGGGTAACAGTTAATCTTATATGCAAATATGAAATGTAAATGACAGTATAACACATGTATAAGCATAGAATAATTTACAGTAAACAAGTCACACCATAACCGTAGTCATCGGCCAATGACCGCAGCCCTTTAGGACACGTAGCCTCAATCCATAGCTAGGCTACACATATGCAAATTATCTAGTAACCATGATCAGTCATACATGAAATACATACATACAAGCTAATAAAATAACAGTTACCTACATCAAGCTTGAATCCTTACTCGTTCGAAGTTATTGGGATCAGTAGACGTGTCAAAGTATGCCTATAAACGTTTATCATTGTCATTAGTCACTTCTTGCATCGCAAAGTAACTAACTACACGAATTAATTTTTAGAGGATTAAAAATGGGAATTAATCCCTAAAAATTCCCTTAATAACAACACCCCTTTTTTTTTTGATTATTAATTAATAATCTCCTTTTCTCTTTATTATTAATTAATAATTCTCTTAACTTTATATATATTTTTTCTTTTCTTTAATAATAATAACAATATCAAATTATTATTATTATTATTATTCTTATTATTATTATTATTATTATTATTATTATTATTATTATTATTATTATTTATTCTATTTTATTACTTATTATTTCTTCACAATTAATTTAAACTCTTAGAGGCTAACCATACTCTTTAAATTAGGAGTTTACAATTACTAGTCCTCATGTAAAATATGCTTTAATGCATCATATTTAATATTTCTCATGGCTTCCTCTAAAACCTTTGATAAATACTAATATTATATAAAATATGCTACATAATTATATACCTAACAACACAGTTAGATTTTCCATTATTCTCTAACTTTATTTTTATTTTAGAATGGGTTTAGAATTTATTAAATCTTTCCATATTAAAACTCAACACCAATTCTTTGAAATGAAAGCTTTAGGTTCAGGTTATAAACCCAGCATAATGAAAAACACATGAACTCATCCAAGACATGTGCTTTTGCTCAAATAAAATAATAATAATAAAAAGTTAATATCCTGCGTGTATTGGTAGTTGGACTCATTTTTTACAAAACAATGACTTTAATTACACTTGATTTATGCATCCAAATATTTACCAGCTATATCCACGCCAAATACATACCCAACATGAATACTCCAAGCTTTCTCAAGTTTCAATGAAATCCCCAGATAGTAACAAGCTCACCATGTAACTATGTCTTGTTTTGATATATATATATATATATATTTCTGCTTTGGCGGTAGAAAATTTTTTCTACAGCAATTTAAACGACATCGTTGGATAATGGAAAATAAGAACATGATGAAGTAGTGTTTCTTTTGAAAATCTCTTCCTCTACGGGTGAAAACGGAAAACGCAGTGCTGTGTCAGCCTCCAATAAAAGAAGATAGGGACGAAAAGCCCCAAACTTCACATCCAGAATTCTGAGCCAGCATCTGCACGACGCTTCTAGAGTCTCTTTCATTTGCCGGTCGCCGTCGCTAACACTTCACTTCCCTCATTGGAGTCCGCCATGGCGATGCCGCAGCATGGTCCGTCTCTCAATCTGTGGGCCGTCCTCTCCGAATCAAAACGCATCATTAACGCTCACTCTCTCCACTTCCTTGCTCTCTCCGTCATCTTCCTCCTCCCACTTTCCTTCTCCCTCATCGTTTACCCCATCATCCATCGCCTCCTCACAGATTGTGAAGGTCCTTCTGCAATTTGGTGTTTTCCTTTCAACTGTGTAGACACGCCAACCACTTATTTTTTCCATTCGCCAACGATGTCATTTTACTTGCTGCAGAAAAAAAAAAAATTCTAACGCTGAAGCAGAAATGATAATCCCATTATATATATATATATATATATATATATATATATATATATATATTTAAGATCAATAAGCTTTCTCTCATCAACGAAATATATGTATATGTGGCCTTTGTATTCATGACAGCAAAGGTTCTGGTTTTCTGATATATATGTGTACTATTCTAGTGCTAATACACACATATACACTTATAGCTTAGTTTGAATATATATATATATATATATATGAAGTTACACGCACAACCTTAAACGTGGCAGCAACAGAGCAACTCATATACCAATATATATATATATATGAGTAAGTTTTATTTTCTTTCCCTCCCAAATTCAATGACAACCTGATAAGCGCATATATATATATATATATATATTCTTTCCCTTCTCTTTTTCTATATAGCGTCTTTATATATCTACATAGACCAGCAAGTTTTTCTATATTTCCCAAGGCAACATTATATATATACAACAAGGTTCTTGGGTCCATGTAAAGTGAGGTTTTAATTTATATTTAAACTCCTATAATCGAGACCTATAGGCAGCAACTTAAAGCTTATTTCCTATGGTCTAATACTCCCAGATTTGTGTTGGAACGTGATGAAAATCAGAAAAAGAAAAGATATTTGATGACTTACTCTAGTTTTCGGCTTACAAAGCTGTGATTCCCATCAAAACCAATCACCCCTGTTTCGTTGAGTTTATGCAGGGGAGGATGATCAACTTTGACTCTCTCTCTCTTGTTTCTCAGCTTTCTCCCTATCTTCTTTCCTCTCTTTCTCAGCTCTCTCACTCACATCTCAGCTTCTTTAGGCTAATCAAAGTAGATGAATGAAACTATGGAGCATGGGTATCTAAAAAAACTCGGTTCAGTCAGAGATGGGATGTTACAATCAAAATTGTGTTTTGTTACAACTTTCGCTCATTGTGTATGTTAAAGCTTGACACTTTAATTAGTGTATATGTCAACTTTAGAGAGCGTGTTAGAGATGCTAAAAATGTTATTAGCTCAGTGAGTTATGCTCTATAAATAAGGGCATTGTGAAGTGATTTAGAGTGTGAGATATGGAATCATCATCAAAAAGAGGAAGGTTAACTAGAGGCTCCCTTTAAGATCCCTAGAATTAGGATTAGTGGTTAATTAATCGTCTTTAAGTGAGAGATGATCATTGTGAAACCACTGGTTCATTCATTGTTATATTGTTCTTGATAGAGCTTTTAATCATCTAATGGAGGTTCATGATTTGATTATTGTAGTTTATGAGATTTTTAACAGCCACCCATCCTATAACGACATGAAAAGTCTCTGCAAATTTCAAACTCCCTGTATTTATCGACATACCCTCACACACTGTAACATCCCGCCTTTTAAAATGTGGTTTTCAAATGGGATTAACAGAGCTTCGAAGAAATTAATCAGAATGGCATCGGAAAAGATTTTCTTTTTTAAACAATATCTCAATCAGAGCATCAGAATAATTTTTTTCCTTTAAAAGAGTGAGTAACTGATATACATTCTCTGTTGTTGAGTCTGGTTGCTATTACAAATCTCTGAGTATTTATGACAACAGTGACCCCTAGGTACTTCTCTGCTCGTGTCCTCTCGTGTGCTATTCATCCTTGTTCTTGTCTCGGTTCCACCAGTATCTGAGACTATGAGCTGGGGTTCAATTCCCATTGAACCCCAGGTAACGGTTAACCTCATGCTTATGTACAGTTATGTATGATAGATATTCATGATAAAACAACAGTATTCACATTTAATATCCATTTCTCAAAGATAAAAACATAACCATCATATATCCATATTATTCCATATTCATATCAAACCAACCTGCACTCTTCACCAGTGCCACGATGGCCTATCGTGTCCTCAGCGCGCTAGGAAAACTCAAACGCCATTACCAAAACTGTAACCCGTATATAGCTGTATATATATTCAAACAATAATTTGTAAAGCAGAGTCACAGTTTATGAGCATATCTACCACATACAAGTGTACCATAAGCATCAGAGTTAGTGTTACAGTACGCGTCCGTACCTTCGTTGGCGATATCGGTACGCTGTCGCTCGGACCGTGATCACGTTTACCCTATAATGGTAATATTGTACTTATTAATTCACCAATAATACTCTAGAAGGTATCCTAGTTACTAATGACCCTTGGTAAGAATATTTTTTTAACATATTATATTTAATCCTCAAAAACGTTGGTCCATTATTTTGGACAGATTTTTGCCTAACTTCAGAAAATCATAACTAATTCTAGAAAAATCAAAACGAGGATCCGTAAAATTCCATGGAATCCTTAGGATGTCTAGATTCAAGGAAAAATACTATCTTTTGCCCAGATTACACGGTTCATTCCCAGTTTTTAAGTTTTGAACATCTGCCCAGAATTTCCAGAAATTCGCAGCCCTAATTTTGGGAATTTTTATCTCACTACAAAAAATTCATTTTGACACGTTCTTGGCAGATTTAGAAAGCCCTATATGTCTACTTTCACCATGAATATTTCCAGAATTTTTAAACAACATTTTGAACATAAAATATTAGCATTTTCATGACTGATTTCAGAAATCGCCTACCGACAAAATTTCACCAGAACTTCGTTACTTCGGTGTTTCTCTTCCGGATATTTTGCTAAAACCTCTTCTTCATCAATTTTTCGAAATAAAGCTGATTTTAACCATAAAAACATGAATCTAAAATTATTCTAGAATATTTAAGATCTAACCTACTTCTATCTAGGAATTTAAAGACTAAAACTAAAGAACTATAAAACTAAAAACTAAAACTAAAGACAAGCTTACCTCTTGAAGACTCTTGCTCTTCCTTCTTCTTGCTTCACTCCACTCTTGTTTAGAATGGTTTTGGTGTGAAGAATGAAGTGAACCCAAGCCCCCTATTTATAGGTGAAAATATAGGACACAAATGGAATTTAATTTTGCCCATCTCTCACCCTAGCCATTGGATCTAGACTTAGTAGAGAAGTTTCAATCCTCACCCTCCATGTGTTCTTGTGATGTCATCCTTGTGATGTCATTTGGATGACATAATCAAGGCTTAAGTGTCATTAATAATTTTAATAACTTTTAATTGTATTTCACTAGACAAAAATTCATTTGGGGTTCTTAATGAAGTCTTAGGCTAGTTTTCTCTTTGGTTTTGTAATCTAGAATTTCTTGGATTCATTTTGAGACCAATCTTGCCTATCTTTTCTATTAGTCCCAATTCTTAAACAATCATGAAAATGGCTTTGGTTATACTTGTTTTCATGCTTGATTTATGCTTGTTATGAATCTCAACTTAGTTTTCATACTTAGTTCATGGATTTCAAGATATGATTTAGTTTGTAGGAATTTTTATTTGTTTATGTATAGAATTAGTTTTCTTGGATTATTCTATTTATTCATTTATCTGAATTTCCATTGGCTCTTTCTTTGACTTTCTTTCCCTCTTCATACTAGACACACACACATGCACAACAATAGCATACACACACATGCACAACCATGACATCATCACATGCATCACCTTATCTTCCAAAGCCTTGAAAGTCTTAGATAGGGTTGTGATTCATCATGTAGGTGTGTGACTCATCTCATGCTTAGGTTAGTGACTCATGCAAGCTTAGGATGATGATTCATTTAATAGAGTTGTGATTCATCTTTTAGGGTAGTGACTCACCTTGTGTAGAGTTATGACTCATTTTGCATATGTATAATTGCTTCTTTAAATTAGAATTTCCTACTTCTTCCATTTTGTGTTCCACTAGATAGAAATTCATTTGGGGATCCTAATGAAGTTGTATGTACATTTTCTCATTGGTTTTGAATTCTTGAAGTTCTTAGCTTCATTTAGAGACCAATATCACTTACTCTCTGATTTGGTATCAATTTGCAAGGTTTGGGGAAATAACCTTGGTTATACTCATTTTCAAGCTTGAATTATGCTTGTTCATAATCTCTTTTTATATTTGATCTATGATTAATGGATTTCAAGATACAATTTAGTTTGTATAGATTTCCCTTTGCTTATGTCTTGAATTATTTCTATTGATTAACTTAATTTAATTTACATAAGATTTATACTAAATTCCCATTGGTTGTTGCTTTGACTTCTCCCCCTAGGCTCACAACAATAGCACTCACAACACTCTCTCTCTTTCCCACACACATGCACAACTCCCTCTCATTGGTTGTCTTAAGTTCACATGGATTGTGTTTTATGAGAGTTAATTTAAGCCTTAGGATTTATCTTTACTAGACTTAATCCAAACATTTAATTTGTATTAGTCTCTTATTGGTCCAATGAATTTTATGAGGAATAAGAACATTTTCTTGATTTATCATTGGCTAATCCAATTTCACAAGGATTTAGCTTTATAATTTATTTAAGCCCTTAGATTGGCTTTATGTGGTTAAATCTTGACCCTTAGATCATAGTTGATTTTATTGACTTTTCAAAGCTTGATTAGAATTTAATTAACTTCTTAATCCAAGGCTTAAGGGTTCCTTGATTATTGTATTATTCAAGATTATTGTCAACCTATTTCATGCTAATCTCATCCCCTATTGGTCTTTGATTCTTAATTAGCTTAACACATCCTTAATTGATGACAATTAGTGTTAATTGTAAATAATTAGCTAAATATTCCCTTAGTGTAATTTTAATTGTTCATTAAGTGTTGGTAATTACCCTTTAATCATTCAAGTGTTTTGATAATTCTTTATGGCATTTTATGAATTAAATATGAACTAAGTGTTAGTTCTAGGATTTTAGAAAATTTGGTCTCTTAAACATTTATAAAATTGGTGTTTAAAACCCTTTGATTAATTATGAAAATTAATACAATTATTCCAATTATTGCAAATTAAATTGTCCCTTAGTTGTTAGTAATTTCTCTTATGATTAAATCAGGATTACTCTTAGTTTTACAGACTTTAGGTCATTTTATAATGTTTTATGATCCTTCATGTAATTTTTAAAATTGGGTTTTGCCCTATTTAAATTCTATAGAAAATTTGCCCAATATATTCTCCTATTTTTAATAGGTATCATTTGCCAAAATATACTATTTTTAATGAATATGAATTTTAGGGTATTCCATTTCTCCAATTTTATTTATGTATTTTCATAACTCTTTCTTGCTCTTCTTGATCATACAAAAACCCTAATTTAATTTGGTAATTGTTTGTATTTTTATGATATTTTATGATCCCTAGAAAAATTCAATCTTAATCCTATATAAGGATTTCCTAAAAATTAGAATAATCATACCTCATAATTTGAGACCACATATTCACCTAGTTTAAATAGGTGTCATTTATCAAAATATTGTAGTTATGAGAAATTATAATTGTTGGGGTATTACACACACACCCTCGCAATCGACAAAAACAAAATATGGTCCTCCATCAATAAACTTATCCACTTGAACTTAGGCATAGAAATAGGTTAGGCTAGGCCAGACTTTGACTAAACAGGTCTGAGCCTGTAATGGGGTTAAAAGGCCTGAGCCTAAATGCAAGTTTTTTTTTTTTAAGCTCAGGCCTGAAGCCTTTTTAAAGGCTTATTTACAATATAGGCCTTTAAAAAGGCCTCATATTGTAGGCTTTGAAGGCCATAAGTAGGCTTCATACACTTTGAGCCAATCAAAATCTATATAAATATAAGAATGAAAAAATAAATATTATGTTATTATATGATATAAATATAAATATATATATTTAATGTATAAACAAGCCAGGCCTGAAGCTTACAGGCCAAGTCTTAACAAAATAGGCCTGGCCTTTTTACATATAAAGGCCTTTAAATAGGTCTTGGCCTGGCCTTTTTAACAAACAGGCCAGGTCTGACCAGTCCCTAAACAGGCTAGGCTGTAAACCGCCCGATTGGAAGATAAAACACTGTTATTTATATACGAATTCATGACAGTTGTTTCAAAAGAACAATTGACGAACCATTATATATTATATTTCATAACGGTTTTTTTAATAACAATGAGAAATGTTATGTATCTTTTTCACAATAGTACATTTAAAAAATGGAACAGTGACGAGTTCATCAAGCTACTCATCACCAGAAGAGTAGCCAGGATCATGGCCAATCTTTTACTCATCGAGTATGAGATTAACCTTCCTATTCATAGTCGAGAGTTATAAAGAAAGCCTCATCACAATATGGTCAGTGTGTTCTGCATGCCGTAATATTGCTTCCAATTGCGGAAGCATAGGATGTGGCGGCGGTGGCAGATGTTGAGGAGGAGAAGCAAGAGGTAGAGGATAGGGAGGAGGAGAAATAGGAGGAGGAGGATGATACCAAAAGCTTTATGGCAATTCTTTTGCATGACATTTCATCTTTGTGATTGAGAGAACAAAAAGAGAAGGACGATGAAGAAAACATAGGAAAAACAAATAAAAATGGGAAGTTAAAATAGATGTTTGAAACTCTAAAATGGATAGAAGTTGAAAAAGACATAATGAAGGGGTACTTGGTTCTCTTGACGATCATTGGATAACAAAGAGATACATAGAGTCAATCTAAGTGGGGAAGAGGAAAGGTTTCGAATTTTACGTTTATTAAGTAGAATTGTTAAGTATGTTGGTGTTTTGAAACCATAGAAAAAGAATACTTTATGATTATTAAATAATAACAGTGAAGTATGAAGTTATTTTTAAAAAATTCAACAGTGTGGTGTTCAGTCATCACCGCATTACTTTCATCCTCCTCCTCGTCTTCATCCTTTTCACTCTCATTATCGGAGGTATAAGATAAAGGGTCAGATTGCAAGTGATATTCAACCCAATGTTGTTAAAATCGAGATCCTATACAAGATCGGAAGGGGGTGTGAAGATCGTAAATTGTGGGATTAACACGGATCGTAAGATCTTATTATTATCTAAGATATAAAGTTATATTTGACTATATATAT
Source organism: Acacia crassicarpa (assembly GCA_034222035.1). Lineage (NCBI taxonomy): Eukaryota > Viridiplantae > Streptophyta > Magnoliopsida > Fabales > Fabaceae > Acacia > Acacia crassicarpa. The sequence continues at coordinate 21,667,810 of JAWXYG010000004.1, forward strand.
CCATATCAAATAATCAACATCAATTGTAAAACTCATAAACATAATATAAAAGTTACAATAACAATGAAGTTGTCAACTTAGCAATGTATAAAATAAAACCAAAACACAAAAAGTAAGAAAGAGTTCATGCAATTGAATAGCACATAGCAATTTTCAACAAAAAATAAATAAAGTATCCATACCAAATAAAAGTTAAAAAAAAAATCAAATTAAATCAAATCTTGTTCATTATAGCTATTTCTTTATCTGACTATGTGGTTTCAACATTTTATTCATTAAATATTAAACAAGAATAAGATTAAACAAATTCTTTATTTGACTATGTGGTTTCATTATAGCTACTTCACAGTTCACACACATCCAAACTCCAGCGAGAATAGGATTTCATGGTTTCATTATTTTATTCATTAAATATTAAACAAATTCTTTTTTTTTATCTGACTATTTCTATAGACTTTAGAGTTAAGTTGCTAGCTCCATCGAGAATAGTGACTCCAGCAAGAAGCCAATAATGAGAAATATAGCTCTACACGCGACACTTACACAGAGTGTTATAGCAGAATAGCAGATAGCTCTCATCCAGTCCTTCTAATTCCTAAAGTCCTTGTTCTTACCAGAGAGTGGAACTGTGGAAGTTCCTCTTCCTTGAGCGGCGGAGATGAGGCGCGGGAAGGGATCTAGAATCATCTCAGGCTGCGGCGGCGCTTCTGGATAGAAAAGGCTTAGAAAGCACAGATACCAACAACAAGGCTCGTTTCGTAAGTTCCTAAATTTGGGATTTAGGGTTCTAAACTTCTGATCTGAAATCTTTTTTAATCAATTTGGGCTTTTTCCCTCTGATTAAAAAACTGCAACAGGATCGTTATTTGTAGTCGATCCTAGCGATTGCTACAATTTCCCGTCGATCTTAATGTTCCAACACAATCTACGATTTTTGTCGATAGTTGGATCGTGTAGTATATGGAAATCGTGATTTCGTGCGATCCCATGCGTTAAAACGCGAATTTTGTAACAGTGATTCAACCTTATTTAAATGAAGTATAAGGTTCAATTTCATGTTTAGCCTGTTGGCGTATACCGTGAGACGCCTTGTGTAGCGGTCAAGGCTTATCAACAACTGCATCAAACCGTTCATCAAAAGGAGGAGGAGGTTGTGGCGGTGGCGGAGGAGCTCCATGGGATATTAACATGATGGAGAGAAGGAGGAGACCGATAAAGAAAAGTAATAAGAATGATAAGGAATATGTGAGTTTAAATAAAGGGTAACAGATGTTGTGAAGGGTTATGACTTACGAAGGTCCGACGATGTTACGAAGGGTTATGACCAATGAAGTGGTACTTGGGGAAGACAAATCGTTTAATTTAAAAGTGTTACATGATGTTTGTTTCTAAATAACGTTATGTTTTGTCTTCACTGATATAAGAGATTGGAAGTCAAATTGTTTGAAAGTGTTACATGGCTAATGTTTCGAAAGAATCGTCACTTTTGTCTCTAAATAAATGACGGTTATCAACTACAATTGTTATTTTTGTGTTTACACGAATTCCGCCTCGCAATACATGACAGTACACATAATTAATCGTTAAGTTTAAGCATTATATATCCTTGCGTGACCTCCGTCTCAACATACATGACGTTTATTAGTTGTAATTGTTATATATTATGCATTATAAATGCTCAAAATTGTAGTAGTGATAATAGCCACAGTGAAATTGATACAATTTGAAAACTTCCAATGAGACCTTTCTCCACCAAAAAAAAAAAAACTTCTCAGTCAAAATTAAGATTTTTGGGTAACCTTTGAGACAAAAATGAATCTTAACCCATAACTAAATTAACTAGGAAACGTTAGTTGTGTGAATAATCAAGTCAACATAATTACATATTTTATGCCCACTATTATTTTTCACAAACCAAGTTGTCGTACATGACTAACTGAGTTTTGCTGAGTTTTGTTATTTGTTCTTCAGTGGTAATAGTTATAATATTCAATGCGTGCCCATGTACTTGTATATAATTTTTAATTTTAATTATTTTAAATAAACCCATTTGAACCATTTTGAAGACGTGATTATGTGACAAATGAAATTAAAGGGTAAATTGAAACTTTTTAACCATGAAATGGGTTGGTAATGAATATTCATAGGGGCAAGTATGAATGAGGATTACCAATGTTTTTGGTAACTATCATTACCATGATTGTAACATCCCAATTTTCTAAAAGTGGTTTCGAAAAGGATTTATTAGAGTTTAAAAGAATTTAATCAGAGTAGCATCGGAATAGATTATTCTTTTTAAAACAAAACGAGTAACTGATAAACATTCATTGATGGTGTGTCTGATACTAATACAGTCATTTGAATATTCAAGTATTCAAATTATGACAAAAAAAAAAAAACATCAAAAGATCAATTCTCTGTCTGAGTCTTTATGCAGGCTGCTTACCCTTGTCAGCGACTCTGCCTCCTCTAGAACCTGAGGCTATGGTAAGAGCTGAGGTTCAATTCCCATTGAACCTCAGGTAACGGTTAACCTCATGCTTATGTAACAGTTATGTATGACAGATATTCATGACAATACAGCATAATCACATTTCAACACTATTAACAACACAGTCACCACATATTCATACTAATCCAGTCTGCACTATTCACCAGTGCCACGATGGCCTATCGTGTCCTCAGCGCTAGGAAAACTCAACGGCGTTATCATGACTATAACCCGTATAAAGCTGTATGTGTATGCATAATTTTCAAAACAGAGTCACAGTCTATGAACATATCTATCACATACAAGTGTACAATAAGCATCAGAGTTAGTGTTACAGTACGCGTCCGTACCTTTGCTTGATGAGCACGGTACGTTGTCTGTCGGGTAGCGATCACAGATTTCCTATGAGGGTAATATCGCATCTATTAATTCACAACCAATATCCCAATAGATATCCTAGCCACAAATGACTATTTTACCCCTGGTGTATTTCTTATTTAATCATTTTTCCTTAAATTTCGTAAAAAAAACGCTAATGCTCAGCATTTGGGGTTGATTTTCACCTAACTTTGAAAAATTATAACTAATTCTAGAAAAATTGAAACGAGGATCCGTAAAATTTCCTGGAATCCTCAGGATGTCTACTTTCAAGTAAAAATACTAAATTTTTCCCTGATTTCAAGGTTCATTCCCAGGTTTTAAGTTTTGAGCATCTACCCAGCATTTTCCCAGAAATTTGTAGCCTAACTTTGAGGATTTTTATCTCACTGTACAAAAATCATTTTGACATGTGCTTGACATATTTAAAAAGCCCTATATGTCTACTTTAACCATGAATTTTCCAACCACGTTTTTAACATAAAATATAAGCATTTTTATCACTGATTTAGAAATTCCAGAACCGATGAAATTTCGCCAGAACTTCATTACTTTGATGTTTCTCTTCCGGAAATTTTTCTAGAACCCCTTCTTCATCAATTTTTTGAAATAAAGCTGATTTTAACCATAAAAACATGAATTTAAAATTATTCTAGAATATTTAAGATCTAAACTACTTCTTTCTAGGAATTTAAAGATTAAAACTAAAGAACTCAAAGCTAGAGCTAGGGAACTTACCAAGAACTTTGCTCCTTCTTTCTTCAAGACTCCCACTCACTCTCTTACTCTTAGAATCAGCTTGTTCAAGCTTGGTTTGGTGTGAGGAAATGATGAAGCCAAGGTGCCCATTTATAGTGGTTTGGGGAGTTAACTTCCTAACAACTTTGAAGCATTGTTGGCCCTTGGATTGGGAGCACTCTTCTTAACCCTACACCTTCCCCCTTCTAGGCTCTTCCATTACTTTATGACTCACCCTATCCTCTTCCAAAATTGCCAAGTGTATTATTAAGCTATCAACTCCTCCCTCTTTGTTTATCACTAGAAAAGAATTTATTTGGGGATCCTAATGAAGTTTTATGTACATTTTCTCATTGGTTTTGAATTCTTGAAGTTCTTAGCTTCATTTAGAGACCAATATCACTTACTTTCTCATTTGGTATCAATTTACAAAGTTTGGGGAAATGACTTTGGTTATACTCATTTTCAAGCTTGAATTATGCTTATTCCTAATCACTTCTTACATTTGATTTATAGTTGACGGATTTCAAGATACAATTTAATTTGTGTGAATTTTCATTTGTTTATGTATAGAATTAGTTTCTTGGATTATCCTAATTGTTTCCATTATCTAATTTCCCATTGGTTCTTGCCTTGACTTTCTCTCTTCCCTCTCTCCTACACACACACGCACACACAACACACACACACAATTACGCCACACACACATACACTACCCTTCCCTCTTGCTTTTCCACCACCTTATCCTCTTTCATGTTATCCTCTTCGATTTTTTCAAAGAATCTTTAAATAGGGTTATGACTCATACTTAGGGTTGTGATTCATCTTTTAGAGTGGTGACTCATTCCATGCCTAGGTTAGTGATCATGCATGTTTAGGTTAGTGACTCATTTATAGAGTTGTGACTTATCTTGCATATGTGTAGTTGCTTCTTGGACTTTTTCCTCTTCCCTTTTTCTCCATCAAAAACCGCCCCCCTCCCCCTTAAATTGGTTTTAATTTGTTTTCTTGGTTTATACTATTGGGAAGAAAATATTTCATTGGTTAGTTTTGTTTCACATGGATTCCACTTTATTATAGTTAATTGGAGCCATTGGATTATCTTTGCAAGGTTAAATCTCGACCTTTGATTTTGATTTGAGATTATTGACTTTTCAAAGCTCAATTAAAGCTTAATTAACATCTTAATTAAAGCCTAATTGTCCCTTGGCTATTGCATTATTAGTGTTTAAGGCAGTTTAGGACCAGTGGTAATCTATTTAATACTAATCTCAAACCCTTATTGGTCTTTAAATCCTAATTAGCCCAATATACTTCTACTTGAAGACTATTAACGTTAATTGTAAATAATTAGCTAATCATTCTATTAGTGTTAATTAATTACCCATTAAATGTTGGTAATTATTCTTTTAAGTGTTCAAGTGTTTTGGTACTTCTTTATGGCTCTTTATGAGTTGAACATTAACTATGTATTAATTCTAGGGTTTTAGAAAATCTAGTTTCTTAATAAATTATGAATTTTGAGACTTAAGTCTTCTTTAATTAATCCTTTGATTAATTATGAAAATTTACATAATTATTTAGTTTAGTGAAAACCTCATTGTCTACTAATTCTTATTAATTTCCCCTATTTGTTTTAGGTATTTCCCTAGCACTTCCTTACTCTCTTTTTTGATCATATAAGAACCATAATTTAATTTGGAGCTTATTTGTATTTTTATGATATTTTATGATTCCTAATTTCTAACAAAGTCTAGAAAAATAAAACATTGGCTATCTCAATCCTAAGGGAACATATTCTAGAAAATAAAATAAATATGTCACAAAATTTGAGACCACATATTCACCTATTTTAAATAGGTGTCATCAACCAAAATATTGCATTTATTGTATTTATAAATAAATAGCAATGTTTGGGGTATCACAATGATAAACCTTATTACCACACTAAAGAGCAACAAAAACTCTTATTTTATTAATATAATCATGATTATCATTAAAGACATGCAATGCAATTGAACCAAACGTGCCCATAGAATTTTTGGGCTCATAGAATTTTTGTTGTTGTTGAATATGATAAATTATCAATTTTTATGCATTTAATTTTAATTATTTGAATTTGAAACATATTTAAATCAAATTTTATCATTTTTATAGTTTACCTATTTAATCGTATATTTTAATAGTTATTTATTAATAGAAGTAAACTTTTATGAGTTTGAACAAACCTATAATTAGGAAATTAATATTCAATAAGCTGACTAACTGGATATAAATCTTATAGATCACAACACATAGGCCTTTTCGTTTTTATTGTTACACTTGCAACTTAAAAACAGACGCATGATGTTTTTATTTGGTTGTAACTCACAACTCTATCAAAGTTTAAAGTACAATCATATGTCACAATGAAAGCTATTCACCAAAGGTTTCTTAACAACATGAAACACACATAACACACACACAACTATTATTACAATATGTTGTCTTCTCACAATTCACTAAATTTAAGATAACAAAAGGACTTCGAATATGTAACATCAGACTCCTTAACCATGCGTAACTGCAACAAAGCTCCTTATTCCTTGAAGTAGAACTCAATATCTATAATACCCCAAATTTGTATATCTCTTGAATATAATATTTTGGCCATTTAGGACCCATTTAAAGTAGGAGAGTATGTTGTCTCCAAATTAGCAAGTATAATTATTCTAATTCTTGAATAACTTGTCGGTAGGACTTAATAGGGCAAAATTCAACTCCCTAAATTTTTATTAGGAGTCATAAAATATTAGGAAATACCCTAAAAACCCCTAAACTAATTAAATGGAATTTCCAACAATTTAAGAACAATTAAACTCACAATTAGTGACATAATGTCATGTAATTCACATATTGGCAAAATTAAGCCATAAAGGGATAGGAGGAGGTCTAAATTAATTAGAGAACACTAAAAATAATTAGTAAACATCAAAAATTAATCCTAATTGAATTAACATGCATAATTAATTCAATGATAAATATTTATAAACAAATTGTAATATTTTGGCTAAATTCAACAATAAAGCCTAACAAGGGATCCACAATTGTAACAATTGGACTTAGTAGGATCAAAATTTAATTGGTAGTCAATAAAATCATTTCAAATTAAACTTAATTAAGCTTAATCTAATAATAAACAAGAAGAAATTAATTTAGGGCTTTTTGGCACAACAAAAACTCAATTGGATCATTTTTGGTAACCCAAACAATTGCCCAAACCACCAATAAAGCCCAAAACAACAACCCAACCCTATGGACCAGAGGAATTTCGGTTTTGAAGGCTTCAAAGGGAAGGAATTGAGTTTCAAACACATGTGTCAAAAATTGTCAAAGCTTCTAGAAAACAAAACACTATTTATGGCTTAAAATGCAAGTTTGTCTTAGCTTCAAGGAGAAGGAAGAAGAAAGAGAAGAGGGGAGAGAGAGAGAGTGGGCAGATGAGTGTGTGTGTGGTGAGGATTTAATTTGTCAATGAAGCCCTAGATCCAATGGTGTTTAATTGACAAGAGCAAAGTTGCATTTTATTACCAAATTGCCCAACCTTTTTCCTATAAATAGGGACCCAAGCTCTTCACTTTTCTTCACACCAAGCAATACAACATTTGCTTACTTGAGAGAGAGTTGAGAGAGCTGAAGGGAAGTCTTGAAGGAGTTCAAGCTCTAGGTAAGAAAAGTTCTTAGTTTTTGAGTTTAAATTCATAGGTAGAAGTAGTTTTAATCTTTTAAATTCTAGAATAATTTTAGTTTCATGTTTTTATAGTTTAAAATAGCTTCATTTTGAAAATACAGTGAAGAAAGTAGTTCTGCAAAAATTCCCAGGTCAAGAACAAGTAGTAACGAAGTTCTGGCGAAAATTCGTCGGTTAGGCGATTTCTGAACTAGTAACAGAAACACTCATATTTCATGTTGAAAATGCTATTGAAAAATTCTGAGAAAATTCATGATGAAATTAGACATGTAGAGGTTTTTAAATATGTAAAGAGCATGTTGAAATGATCTCTGTACAGAGAGAAAGAAATTCTCAAAGTTTATGTTGCGAAAATGCTGGAAATTCTGGGCAGATGATGAACACGTGAAATCTGGGAATTATTTTTGAATTCTGGGCAAGGCCTGATATTTTTTCTGGAAAGTAGACATCCTAAGGAGTCTGGAACTTCTTACGGATCTTCGTTTCGATTTTTCTAGAATTAGTTATGATTTTTCAAAGATAGGCGAAATTCTGCCCAATATTGCCCAGCGTTTTTCCACGAATTTTGGAGAAATAAAATAATTATGTAAGTATGCCAAGGATAGAATATTTAGTAGTGGCCAAAATATATTCAAGAATATTACTTACAATTAATAAACGCAATATTCCTATGATAGGACATCTGCAAACGTGTACCGATCACCGAAATACCAGAATTATCAACTCAGGCACGGACGCGTATTGTAACCTTAACTCTGATGCTTATGGTATGCTTATATGTGATAGATAGTCTGAGATACTGTTTTTGAAAATTGATCATACACATACATCTTAATACGGGTTATAGTCGTGATAATGCCGTTATGTTTTCCTAGCGCTGAGGACACGGATGTACACCGTGGCACTGGAGATAGTGCAGACTGTAATAACGTACATATTGCAGTGGCTGTGTAATGTTATTATGTGAATATATGAATATCGTATGTGATTAAATGCTGTTTTGCCATGGATATCTGTCATTCATATTTGATACATAAGCATGAGGTTAACCGTTACCTGAGGTTCAATGGTAATTGAACCTCAGCTCTGACTTTAGGCCCAGGACCCTCAGGAGGTCAGACCGAAGATAAGGGTAAGCAGATAGCATGACGGAGCGGACGAGGAGATTCTGTTGAAATTTTTATTTTACCGACTTTTTGAATATTCGGATATTGTGGATGACTGTAACAGTACACAGATATATCATTATTGAATGTTATTCAGTTACTCATTTTCACGACTATTCCGGTGCTCTACTCTGATAAACCCTTTTTGAACTCTGATAATTTTATTACGAAAATGCTTTATAAAACGGGGTGTTACATTTTTGGTATCAGAGCAGACATTCTGGCCCAAAGTTAACTATGTTACTCCAGACAGTTTGGTGTCTAGAATGGGTTTTGTGGTTGGCAATCAGTCCCCGTGAATTCGGCGAGCCTTCCATAAATACACCGGCCTGGCCAGACTGTTTGAGTAATGGAGTTAGGTTTGGAGTTTTTCAAAAAGTATTTTCCGGCTAGAACTTGGCTCAGTTATAAGAAACCATTGGTGCCGAAGGCAAGGCTAGTCTATGTGGATCGGTCAAGCAGTCGCCATAGAGTTGGTGAGACCCCCATGATAGACACTTACCTGGCCAATCGGTTGATTAACTGAGTTGGGCTCTAAGCCGTAGTTTTGAAACACATTTCGAAAAGAGTACTGATGTAACTTCGGTGTACATGTTGCAGGAAAATGGTTAGACCGCCGATTAATCATCAAAGAGCCGATTTCGTTTATCGATACGGACTTATGAGACGCGTGGCACGGAAGAGCGTGAACCCGCAGATGGTGGGCCGAAGGTTAAACCCGGAACCCGTATACCCTCCGCCCGCACCGGCACCCCAGCACGTACCAGCACCTCCTGCCTTTGCTAATCCCTTGGGATTACCGTATAACCCGCTGTTTCCTGTTGAACACTTAAACGACCCAGAGCCTGTGTACCATCCAGGCCCGGAGTACCCCGATAACCTGTACGACCCAAATCCCATCCCGGCTATACCCTTGAATGTTCTACCAGCTCCTAATGCCCCGGCAGGCTCACACCACTCCTCTGTTGGGGATAATTTTGAGTATATTGACGTAGCGGATCTGGTGGAGGAGGGTGCTGACTCCGACTACGATTTTATTGAGCTTGCTGACTTAGAGGATGAGCCCGTTGACGACGTAGCTGAGCACGCCGACCCGGAGAACCTGCGGTACGTACTAGATGGCAACCGCGAGCTGACTGAGACGCTGTATGACGCATTCTTGATGGCAGGCGGTTACGGGGAAAACATTCGAGAGTATTACTTACGTTTCCTGACCCGTGTCAGGGAGATTTATGATATGACTATGCCCCTTACTGACCCTTATACTCCGGAAGAATGGATCAGATCCACTCTTCACCACTTCCCTCGAACCAACTATTGGATACGGAAGACAAATGAACTTCTCGACGAAGGTCCATTAGGGGAGGTTTGCATCCATCTTTTTCAGATCAGGAGTTGGGTGCATCGGGCTATGTGAACCGGAGGAGGAAGGTCAGAACCCAGCAACAGTCCAAGAAAGCAGTGGAAGATTATGACGCATAGTATTAATATTAATATGACGCCAGACTAGTAGAAATAGTTGTTGATTCTAGTACACCCTTAGGGAATAGATTAGAGTATTTGGTAAGGTTGTAATGAAGTAACTATGATGATGAACTACACCGTAACGTTGTAAAATATTTGACATATATAATATGATGCTTTGTCTTTATCTTGTCTTTCTCTAATGATCTATCTATTATTCATCAAAAATTAGACTAATGGCAACCTTAAGAGGAGCTGGAGCTCCCCGAGGCCGAGGCCGAGGTAGAGGCCGAGGCAGAGGTCGGGGTAGACAAGCACGAACCGTACCTATACATGAACTAAATCAGCAGGAACCACCACCACCACCACCACCTGTTCGTGATGAAATCCAGGAAATGAGGCGTATAGTCCAAGAACAAAGGGTCCTCATTGAGACACTCCTTGCTAACCGGCAGGGAGGACAAAATGAAGAACAAAGCAGGGAACGACAAGCTGATGAAGAAGAGCAACAAAATACCGAAGAAGGAGAGAATCGTGACAATCAGAATGACGAACGGAGCCATGCATCTGAAGGATCCTACCGATCCCAACCACATCCCCGGCAGGAGAGAGCGATGGCAGAGCTTCAACGACCAAACAGAATGGTCGAGAACACCCAATACTGGGTAACACAATTCTGCAAACTGAAACCCCCAGCCTTCCGAGGTAAACTTGACTCAGCAGAAGACTGGTTGATGCGCTTGGACAAGATCTTTGAGGTCTTGGAATGTCCTGAAGACAGAAAGGCACAACTTGCAATTTACAAGCTGGAAGGAGATGCGGACCGTTGGTGGAAAAGTATTGCAGCAACACTGCGAGCACGTTACTGCCCCATTACATGGGAGAAATTCAAGGAGAAATTCAATGAACAATATTTCCCACCCTCTGTTCAGATGATGAAGGAGTCCGAGTTTTTGCACATTCGGCAAGGGCAAGAAGAGTCTTTTGATGATTACTATGCCCGTTTCACTAACTTGTCTCGATACTCAACCCACTTCAGGCGAAATGAAGATAAGGGCAGCATGTCGAACCTACTGATTTACGGGTTGAAGTATGAGATAAGGGAGAGGCTAGTGTCACAAAAATTCTCCGAGCTGATTCAGGCGGTAGAGGCCTGTCGATTGATTGAGCGGAATCTGAAGGAGCTTAGAAAGACCAGAACCTTCCATAGCAGTGGTCCCAATCGTGGCGGTTTTAACCGTGGAAACCCCTCACAAAAGCGGAAGACGAGTTGGGGAAATTCCCGTAATGGGAATAAAAGGCCGTTCCAACCGGGGCAGCAGAACTTTTCAAGGATGCAGACATCCAGAGCATGCCTGAAGTGCGGAAGGTATCACCAGGGGACCAACTGTGAAGGAAAGTTGGTGTGCTACAAGTGCCAGAAGCCGGGACACATCAGCACAAATTGCCCTCAAAAAGCGCTGGAGGTGAGGCCGCAAAACCCAGGTCGGGTTTTTGCTCTTACGAATGAAGAAGCCAGAAGATCTCCCGATATGATCAAAGGTACCATTTCTCTTAATGGAAATCTACTCCAAGCATTGTATGATTCGGGTGCTAGTCACTCGTTTATTTCATATGATTGCGCTGAGCGATTAGGAATGCATGCTCATAGACTACCTTATGATCTGTTAATAGCTACACCACTAGGTGCGAAATCCTTAGCATCTGACGCATGTCTTAACTGTGTTGCGAGTGTAAATGGACGAGATTCAAACATAGATCTTATCCGGCTACCACTCAGTGGCATCGACATCATTCTCGGTCTCGACTGGTTGATGGCTAACAACGCGATAATCGACTGTGGAAGTAAACAGATATCATTTGCACCCCCGCGCAACCGGAGCAAGGTGGATGGGAGTCTGAGTTATATCTCCATTACAGAAGCAGAAAAATGCATACAGCATGGGTGCCAAGCATACATGGTGTTTTTCTCTGTCAAAGCGGACGCTGAACCCTCACTCCAAGACATTCCGGTCGTCAACGAATTCCCTGATGTGTTTCCAGAGGATCTCACTGAGTTACCTCCTGAAAGGGAAGTTGAGTTCGCCATTGAGTTAATGCCTGGCACAGGATCAATATCAAAAGCACCATACCGAATGGCACCGAACGAGATGCAGGAGCTGAAGAAGCAACTTGAAGAATTATTAGAGAAAGGGTTTATCCGACCCAGCGTGTCACCATGGGGAGCCCCCGTATTGTTCGTAAAGAAGAAAGACGGAAGCCTTCGACTTTGTATCGACTACCGTGAGTTGAACAAAGTAACTGTCAAGAACAAATACCCCCTTCCCCGCATTGATGATCTACTTGATCAATTATCTGGTTCCTGTGTATTCTCCAAGATCGATCTGCGATCAGGATACCATCAGCTTCTAGTAAAAGCCAGTGATGTTCCAAAGACAGCCTTCAGAACCAGATATGGGCATTACGAATTCCTTGTGATGCCTTTCGGATTGACTAATGCACCTGCCGTATTCATGGATTACATGAATCGGATCTTTCGCCAGCATCTAGATAAGTTCGTGGTAGTATTCATCGACGATATCTTGGTCTACTCGAAAAGCAGAGAGGAGCACGAGGAACATCTGCGACTCGTGTTAGGGATACTACGTGACAAGCAACTTTTTGCCAAGTTAAGCAAATGTGAATTCTGGCTGCCAGAAGTGAAATTTCTGGGCCATGTCATATCTCGCGATGGAGTTGCCGTTGATCCTAGCAAGGTGGAAGCAGTTCTGGACTGGAAGAGACCAGAGACCGTGACGGAAATACGCAGCTTTTTGAGTCTAGCGGGATACTACCGCAGATTCATTCAGAATTTCTCACGTCTTGCCTTACCATTGACAAAGCTTACGAGGAAGAATCAACCTTTTGTATGGGACGCAGACTGTGAGTCGAGTTTTCAGATACTGAGGGAGAGGTTAACTACAGCACCAGTGTTGACCATCCCAAATCCAGATGAGACTTATATGGTCTATAGTGATGCCAGTGGGCAGGGATTGGGATGTGTCCTGATGCAACAGGGAAGAGTTGTAGCTTATGCCTCCCGTCAGTTAAAGCCTCACGAGTCGAACTATCCTACGCATGACTTAGAGCTTGCAGCCATTGTATTCGCGTTAAAGATATGGAGGCATTACCTCTATGGTGCAATCGTAGAGTTATACTGCGACCATAAGAGCCTGAAATACCTGTTTGATCAGAAAGAGCTCAACATGAGACAACGTCGCTGGATGGACTTACTGAAAGATTACGACCTGGAGATCAAGTATCATCCCGGAAAAGCAAACGTTGTAGCAGATGCGCTTAGTAGAAAGACGGTGCACACAGCATACATGATGATTCAAGAGCGGAGACTACTTGAAGATTTCAGAGACCTGAACCTGTCCAATCAGATTTGCATGAGACACTACGCGCCCGATGACGTGTATCTTGCAAGTCTCCTTGTTAGTCAAGGAGAGTACGATCTAAGAGATGCGGTTGAGGAAGCTCAAAAGCACGATGAATGGGCTATAGCAGCTCGGGAGATGATCTCACGAGGAGAGACTCAAGACCATGACCTATCGCCTAGCGATTTAGTCAGGTACAAGAAGCGGATCTACATTCCAAAGGATGGTGAATTACGACAGAAGATTCTAGACGAGGCTCATAAGAGTAAATATACTCTACATCCAGGAATGGTGAAGATGTACCAGAACCTGAAATCCGAGTTTTGGTGGCCCAGGCTGAAGAAAGACGTAACCGAGTACGTGGGTAGATGCTTAACCTGTCAGAAAGTTAAGATTGAACATCAACGACCCCCTGGTCTTCTTCAAGGACTAGAGATTCCAGAGTGGAAATGGGAAAACATTACCATGGACCTAGTGGTAGGTTTACCCAAGATTAGACATCACGACGCGATTTGGGTGATTGTGGACCGATTGACTAAGTCGGCACACTTTCTCCCCATTAGTATTAATTACTCACCAGAACAATTGGCGAGGATTTATATCAAAGAGATCGTGAGACTTCATGGCGTACCTAAGAGCATTGTCTCTGATCGGGACCCGCGATTTACATCCCGATTCTGGGAGGCTTTGCATGCAGAGATGGGAACTAAACTAAGGCCTAGTACGGCTTATCACCCGCAGACCGATGGTCAATCTGAAAGGACAATACAAACGCTAGAAGATATGCTTAGAGCGTGTGTGTTGGACTTCAAAGGCCATTGGGACGAACATCTACCGCTAGTCGAGTTCGCTTACAACAACAGTTACCATTCGAGCATACAGATGGCTCCATTTGAGGCATTGTACGGACGAAAGTGCCGATCGCCTATATGCTGGACAGAACTGTCAGAACGAGAATTCATCGGGACAGATTTAGTTGACAAAACTTCCAAACAAATCGCACTAATCAAGCAGAGGCTCCTAACAGCACAAAGCAGACAGAAGAGCTATGCTGATAAGAGGAGAAGACCGTTAGAATTTGAAGTCGGAGACCATGTGTTTCTGAAACTATCACCAGTCACTGGTGTCGGTAGAACGCTGAAAAGGAAAAAGTTGAGTCCGCGATATGTAGGACCGTTTGAAATCCTGGCCAAACGAGGGCCAGTTGCATACCAATTAGCCTTACCCCCGAACTTGAGTAAACTCCATGATGTTTTCCATGTTTCTCAGTTGAAGAAATACCAACCTGACCATGGCCATGTTATTCAGTATGAGGATGTCGAGGTGCGACATGATAACACTTTTGAGGTCGAGCCGGAGCGGATTCTCGATTACCAGGAGAAACGGCTTCGACACAGAAATATTCCTGTTGTGAAAGTGGTCTGGAAGGGTTTATCTCCTAATGAGGCGACTTGGGAAACAGAGGAAAATATGAGAGAAAGATATCCGGAGTTCATGACTCGATGTTTAGTTAGTATGGAGTAAATTTCGAGGGCGAAATTTTATTTAACGGGGGGAGAAATATAATACCCCAAATTTGTATATCTCTTGAATATAATATTTTGGCCATTTAGGACCCATTTAAAGTAGGAGAGTATGTTGTCTCCAAATTAGCAAGTATAATTATTCTAATTCTTGAATAACTTGTCGGTAGGACTTAATAGGGCAAAATTCAACTCCCTAAATTTTTATTAGGAGTCATAAAATATTAGGAAATACCCTAAAAACCCCTAAACTAATTAAATGGAATTTCCAACAATTTAAGAACAATTAAACTCACAATTAGTGACATAATGTCATGTAATTCACATATTGGCAAAATTAAGCCATAAAGGGATAGGAGGAGGTCTAAATTAATTAGAGAACACTAAAAATAATTAGTAAACATCAAAAATTAATCCTAATTGAATTAACATGCATAATTAATTCAATGATAAATATTTATAAACAAATTGTAATATTTTGGCTAAATTCAACAATAAAGCCTAACAAGGGATCCACAATTGTAACAATTGGACTTAGTAGGATCAAAATTTAATTGGTAGTCAATAAAATCATTTCAAATTAAACTTAATTAAGCTTAATCTAATAATAAACAAGAAGAAATTAATTTAGGGCTTTTTGGCACAACAAAAACTCAATTGGATCATTTTTGGTAACCCAAACAATTGCCCAAACCACCAATAAAGCCCAAAACAACAACCCAACCCTATGGACCAGAGGAATTTCGGTTTTGAAGGCTTCAAAGGGAAGGAATTGAGTTTCAAACACATGTGTCAAAAATTGTCAAAGCTTCTAGAAAACAAAACACTATTTATGGCTTAAAATGCAAGTTTGTCTTAGCTTCAAGGAGAAGGAAGAAGAAAGAGAAGAGGGGAGAGAGAGAGAGTGGGCAGATGAGTGTGTGTGTGGTGAGGATTTAATTTGTCAATGAAGCCCTAGATCCAATGGTGTTTAATTGACAAGAGCAAAGTTGCATTTTATTACCAAATTGCCCAACCTTTTTCCTATAAATAGGGACCCAAGCTCTTCACTTTTCTTCACACCAAGCAATACAACATTTGCTTACTTGAGAGAGAGTTGAGAGAGCTGAAGGGAAGTCTTGAAGGAGTTCAAGCTCTAGGTAAGAAAAGTTCTTAGTTTTTGAGTTTAAATTCATAGGTAGAAGTAGTTTTAATCTTTTAAATTCTAGAATAATTTTAGTTTCATGTTTTTATAGTTTAAAATAGCTTCATTTTGAAAATTCAGTGAAGAAAGTAGTTCTGCAAAAATTCCCAGGTCAAGAACAAGTAGTAACGAAGTTCTGGCGAAAATTCGTCGGTTAGGCGATTTCTGAACTAGTAACAGAAACACTCATATTTCATGTTGAAAATGCTATTGAAAAATTCTGAGAAAATTCATGATGAAATTAGACATGTAGAGGTTTTTAAATATGTAAAGAGCATGTTGAAATGATCTCTGTACAGAGAGAAAGAAATTCTCAAAGTTTATGTTGCGAAAATGCTGGAAATTCTGGGCAGATGATGAACACGTGAAATCTGGGAATTATTTTTGAATTCTGGGCAAGGCCTGATATTTTTTCTGGAAAGTAGACATCCTAAGGAGTCTGGAACTTCTTACGGATCTTCGTTTCGATTTTTCTAGAATTAGTTATGATTTTTCAAAGATAGGCGAAATTCTGCCCAATATTGCCCAGCGTTTTTCCACGAATTTTGGAGAAATAAAATAATTATGTAAGTATACCAAGGATAGAATATTTAGTAGTGGCCAAAATATATTCAAGAATATTACTTACAATTAATAAACGCAATATTCCTATGATAGGACATCTGCAAACGTGTACCGATCACCGAAATACCAGAATTATCAACTCAGGTACGGACGCGTATTGTAACCTTAACTCTGATGCTTATGGTATGCTTATATGTGATAGATAGTCTGAGATACTGTTTTTGAAAATTGATCATACACATACATCTTAATACGGGTTATAGTCGTGATAATGCCGTTATGTTTTCCTAGCGCTGAGGACACGGATGTACACCGTGGCACTGGAGATAGTGCAGACTGTAATAACGTACATATTGCAGTGGCTGTGTAATGTTATTATGTGAATATATGAATATCGTATGTGATTAAATGCTGTTTTGCCATGGATATCTGTCATTCATATTTGATACATAAGCATGAGGTTAACCGTTACCTGAGGTTCAATGGTAATTGAACCTCAGCTCTGACTTTAGGCCCAGGACCCTCAGGAGGTCAGACCGAAGATAAGGGTAAGCAGATAGCATGACGGAGCGGACGAGGAGATTCTGTTGAAATTTTTATTTTACCGACTTTTTGAATATTCGGATATTGTGGATGACTGTAACAGTACACAGATATATCATTATTGAATGTTATTCAGTTACTCATTTTCACGACTATTCCGGTGCTCTACTCTGATAAACCCTTTTTGAACTCTGATAATTTTATTACGAAAATGCTTTATAAAACGGGGTGTTACAATATCTGAATGAGAGGAACGCTTAGAGTAGTGATAGCTTTGTCACGTGCATCCAGTAGACAAGACATATTGAAAAAAAAAAAAAAGATAAAACATAATCAGCTAAGCACATAACGTTTTAAGCAAGTAGAAGATAACAGGAAAAAGAAAATGAAACCTCATTTAAATTATAATACTTGAAAAAGAAAGGTGGAGTTAATTTATTACCTTAAGAGAAATTTTTTCATTAATATTCACCTGAAGCTTTTGAAACACAGGACCAAGGCAACATAAATTTGATCTACCAAGTGATCAAACCATCGGAAAAATTTGTGTCTCCATGCTCTGATGAGGAAGAGAGAACCACAAACTCCCCAGAAACCCATTGCAAATCCAACTACCATACCAAGATACAATGACCTTAGAAAGTTGTCGTCTTCTTTTCCTTCAGCTAGCTTTGAGTCATCATGAGTTTCTTCTTTTTTGTTGCACTTTCTTGGAAGAGGATCTCCACAAAGTTCATGATTGCCAACAAAACTCCACAAATCAAAAGTTTGAATTTGGGTTCCCAACGGAATTTGCCCAATGAAATTGTTGTAGGAAAGGTTCAAACAAGCAAGAAAAGACAAATTAGAAATGGTGGAAGGAATTTCTCCAAAAAGCCTATTGTAGCTGAGATCAAGAGATTCCAAACTTGTGACGTCTCCAATTTATGTGGGAATCTTTCCAGTTAACTGGTTTCGAGACAAATTCAAGGTCTGCATTTGACTTGTACCAAACAATTCTTTAGGAATTTCTCCGGACAAGATATTAGTAGAAAGATCAATGACGCCACTTCCATGATGTACTGCACGACCAAATGTGTAATTTAATTCTCTTCCTTTAGTAAATACTTCTATCATTTCATTGGTCCAATATGACGCATGCTTTGGAGGCCTAAGTTTATATAGGCAATGGGGTATGGATCCAGAAAGCTTATTTTCAGCAAGATCAAGTATTGTCAAAGAAGAAAGGTTGCACCATTGAGATGGAATATTGCCTATAAATTGATTGTTCCTCAATTTAAGAACTACCAAATTTTGAGATGCAGGATTTGGCAAACTTCCAGAAAATTCATTACCATCTAGAACAAGGCATTGCAACTTTTTCCAGTTTAAGAGGTCTAATGAAAATTTTCCAGAGAGATTGTTATCACGCAAAATCAATGTCTTAAGATTCAATGAGGCAGTGGAGGGCGGAAGCTTACCGATTAGCTTATTACTCTGCAAGTTAAGGTAACTTAGTTCTTTCCAATTTGCCCAACAGTCAGGAAGTATCCCACTTAAATGATTGTATGATAAGTCCAAAAAACCCAACATGTTTTTCCTATTACTCTGTGGAAGACACAATAATGGAAAAATAGATCCTGAAAAGGAGTTGTGAGATGCCTGAAAATGGATGACATTTGCTGATATGTGTGGGAGGCCTCCACTGAAATTATTATACTTTAAATCTACAAATGTTGAGTTTAGTGTCACATTGGATATGTCACCACTAATGAAGTTGTATGACAGGTCAACAACATTCATTCTTTCTATGAAGCTCCAAAATATACCTGCATCAATGTTTGAAATCATTGATTCAGAGAGCCACAGCTCTTCTAGGGAACTCTGTGTGAATAGCCATGCTGGAAAATTGGGACCTAAGCTTGTATTTTCTGAAGTAAAATATTTGAGTTGAAATGGTGGGACCCAATTAGGATCAAAGTCAAATTTGAAACCAGTTGAACTCAAATCCAATTCTGTTAAGTTTGATAGATTGGAAAAGTTCCTCCCTGAAATGACACCCACCCAAGAGTTGCCAGCAATGAGTAAAGAAGAAAGGTTTCCAACAAGTGATGGAATTGATCCTTCAAATTCATTATAGGATAATGATAAGTAATTTAGCTTTGGAAGCTTGAACAAGGCAATTGGGAATCCACCAAAGAAATTGTTCTGACTAAGGTCAATAGAAGAGATGTCTTTAGTGACATTAAAGAATGAGTCAGGAAATTTTGATCTGATATTGTTGTCATTAAGATCAAGAGTTTTAAGAGATGTAAAATTGACATAGTTGTAGGATGGAAAATCTCTCAACTCACAATCTTCCAAGCGCAATTCAGATAGTGAAGGCAGCATAGCCATATGCTGGAGCCATTTGGGTTCACTTCCAATATCATTCCAACTAAGGTTAAGATATTTTATTGAGGAAAGTTGAGAAAGCCAACGAAGATCATTTAGTGCCAAATAATTATATGAAAAGTCAAGGTATTGAAGAGGAGCAGAAAAATTTGCTGATGGAGTATAAGAGGTGGCGATTGATTGGTTGTTTGATATGCCTCTATGTAAAGGAAATTTAGAGACTTGGCATGGTGGAATACACACACTTGTGAAAGAATTATTGCTCAAATCCAAATAGTTGAGAGATTCAAGATGAAGTAGAGAGAGATCAATCACACCTTCTAATTCATGATCGGCAAGATCAAGCTCTATAACTCTGTGAGTGATGTTGTCACAGTGGACTCCGTCCCATAAACAACAATCTTCTTGAGTGGTCCATGAGGAGAGTTGGTTTGAAGAATTCACGACTCCTTGTTTGAAGATCAAAAGTATGTTTTGATCACTCTCATTGCACAGAATCTCCTTGCCTACAATAGTAGTCCATATGCTTCTGTTGAATGTTGTTCCAAGTAGCAGGAGCAGTAAAAGGAATGAAATTTGTGAAGGGAAGCTCCTCATTGTGTTTTGATTTGAGTAGAATGGTGTCCTCAAAGTCTATACAGGGTATATATAAGTTGTAAAAATATTAAAAAAAAATGGAAATTCAAGGATAATCAATGAGTATCTAATTTAAAAGCTTAAAAATTTTCCATGCACGAACATATATACTCTCATTGACAGGTCTTCTCACAATTCGAATTCTTCCAATCTTATTATGTTGTTGGTTAAAAAAGAAATCTCCCCATCTTTTCAATAACATTTATATGTGAAAAAAAAGACATATACTCCCTTTGTTTCTTTTTACAATAAAAGTTTAACCAAAAAATAAATGTCAAAATTGTAATTTTTTGTACTAAAGTACCCTTATTTATTATGATAAAGGGAATAAGAGAGAAAATAAATACCGTAGAAGTAATAGGCCATTGAGAATTGTGAAAATTTATCATATTGACATTAAATAAAGTAATTAAATAAGAGCAAAATAAGAAAGAAAGAAAATGAAAAATAAGACATTATTCTAATATTTCTTATAAAAAAAAATGAGCCATGTTCATTATATATTTAATAAATGAGGTATCATTTGAATACAAAACCTAACTGAAGGCATGACTCTATTTTTTCAAACAAAGCAAAACAGAATAAGAGAGAGCATATCAAGTGTCGGACAAAATATTATTATATCATCTTAACAGTTGCAAATTCCAAATTTTGAGATCGTAAACATCAAAATTAATATCCAATATGCCAATATGTTCTTGTAAATCTTTCAGGTTAGAACACTCATATGCCTTTTCGTTATAACTGTAAAACTTACACATGAAATCTTAGATACAGAGGCACCATATCTTTTTATTTGGTTCGAACCCAAAACTCAGGATTAAAGTTTAAATTACAATATCATATATCACAATATCACATGAAAGACTATTCATCACTGGTTTCTTGACAACATGAAACACACACATACAGACTAATAATTCTTATTACAAAATGTTCTCTTACAAAATGGAGGAGCTTCTTATCTTCCTTCTTGACCATCTTCCAAATCTTCGTTGACAATATTAATATAGAAGTCACAGTCACTTTTTAATGTAAGAATTTCTCATTTCTATCATTTCATGTAAGTTGCCACATCAGATTTCATATCCGTTAGGCGCCACATCAGTTTGGGAAAGAAAGTTAATATTTTTTTAAGAAAATGATTAATATTATTTTAATTCCAGTTTATTTATTGAGTAAATCTTTCTAGGAAATATAACCTTGCTTGTCTGCTTGCCTTAGCTATTTTGTCTCGAAAATGTTTTAGGATAGAACCATCATCAGGAGGCATTGAGCATGAAATTGAATCAATGGGAAATATAACCCACAGAAGAGCAAGAGGATGCGAGTTTTCTTCAGTTGAGAGGAAATCCGAACAACACTACGAAGATGGAGAAGACGAAAGAGATGTGAAGGGGAAATTAGCAAACAAACCCTAATCTCAAACAATTTGAGAACAGCAAACAACCCCTAATCCTAGAAAGATTTACTCAATAATTAAACTGGAATTAAAATAATATTAATAATTTTCTTTAAAAAAATATTACCTTTCTTTCCCCCAATTGATTTGATGCCTAATGTATATGAAATCTGATGTGGCTACTTATTTGGAACGATAGATATAAGAAGTTCTTACATTACAAAATGACTGTGACTTCCATGTTAATATTGTAAACGAAGATTGGTGATATGGATTGGTGATATGGTCAAAAAGGAATATAAGAAGCTCCTCCGTGTATCTTTTCCCTATTTTAATAGTATTTTTCTAAAAATTTGAAAAAAATAAAAATAAAAATAAAACCTCATATTTTTTATCCTCAAAGTCTTCAAATACTTCCAAGTCTTCTTGATGACAACTTGGAACAATAATACATTCATTTTCATGTCATTTTCCATATTTATTTATTTTTTCAATATCCACAAGTACATAGTTTGAACGTTTCAAAATGTAAATATCACTCAAGTAACTACATTTTTTTTTTGTTGGAAAATTGCACCTAAGTTGAAAACAAGAGAAAATACGATAAAAGATCCTTTGAAATCTGAAATTTACAGTGAAGTCCCGTGGGAATTTGTATAATATATTCTAAATGTAAAAAATCCAAAACACCCTTAATGAATACACATGATCATCCCCCCCCCCTTTCTCTCTCTCTATTTAATCAATAAGGTTATTTTGGATTTTTTTTTTTCACATTTGGAATGTAATGTAAAAATGTCTCATAAGATTTCATTGCAAATTGGAGATTTTAAGGGACTTTTCTTTCTTTCTTTTTTTTTTTTGGGACTTAGATGCAATTTTCCCAAAAACAAAAATTGTAGTTACTTAGCTTGAGTGATGTTTACATTTTGAATGGTTCAAACTATTTAGTTGTGGATATTGAAAAAATAAATATATATGGAAAATGATATTAAAATGAATGTATTATTGTTCCAAATCGTCATCAAGAAGACTTGGAAGTATTTGAAAACTTTGAGGATAACAAATATGAGGTTATAGATTTTTTTTTTTGGGAAAAATATTAGAAAAATATTTTTAAAATAGGGAAAAGATACACGGAAGAGCTTCTTATCTTCTTTCTTGACTATCTCACCAATCTTCGTTGACAATATTAACATGGAAGTCACAATCACTTTTTAATGTAAGAATTTCTCATACCTTTGATTCCATGTAAGTTGCCACAACAGATCCGTTAGGCGTCATATTAGCTGGGGAAAGAAAGGTAATTATTTTTTTTAAAGAAAATGATTAATATTATTTTATTTCGAGTTTAATTATTGAGTAAATCTTTCTAGAAAATATAACCGCGTGCTTGGTTCATCTCGAAAATATTTTAGGATAGAACCATCATCAGGAGGCATGGAGTATGAAATTGAATCAATGGGAAATATTACCCATAGAGGAGCAAGAGGATGCGAGTTTTCTTCAGTGGAGAGGAAATCTGAACAACGCTACAAAGATGGAGAAGAGGAAGGAGATGTGAAGGGGAGATCAGCGAACAAACCCTAATCCCAAACAATTTGAGAACGGCAAACAGCTCCAAATCCCAGAAAGATTTACTCAATAATTAAACTGTAATTAAAATAATATTAACAAGTTTCTCAAAAAAAATATTACCTTTCTTTCCCCAAATTAATGTGGCACTTAACATATATGAAATCTAATATGGCAACTTACATGGAATGGTAGATATGAGAAATTCTTACATTAAAAAGTGATTATGACTTCCATATTAATATTGTCAATAAAGATTGGTGAGATGGTCATGAAGGAAGATAAGAAGCTCCTCCGTGTATCTTTTCCCTATTTTAACAGTATTTTTCTAACAATTTTCAAAAAAATAAAAAATATCTATAGCCTCATAATTTTTATCCTCGAAGTCTTCAATTACTTTTGATAGAGTTTAAATCCTCTGATACACATAAAGCTAATAGTACACGTATAGCTTCCAATCTAACTATTAGAGCATACGTTTCCTCATAATTAATTCTTTCTTCCTGATTATAGCCTTTAGCAACCAATCTAGCCTTGTTTCTGACTATAATTGCGGATTTATCACGTTTGTTCTTGAATACCCATTTAGTGCCAATGACTGGATGGTCTTTAGGCCTAGGAATCAAATCTCAAACTTGATTTCTATCAAATTGATGTAATTCCTCTTACATTGCTATCACCCAATCATTGTCTGAAAGGGCTTTATCAATCTTAAAGGGTTCAATCTCTAACATAAAGGCAAAAAATGCAACTTCATTTAAAGTACTTTTTTCTAGTTCTTACACCTTGATTTACATCACCTATTACTTGGTCCAAAGGATGATTCCTAATGAACTTCCAAGCTCTAAGCTGAAATTGATCAGAATTTTCGCAAGATTTTTAAGGATCGGCTTCAAAAACATTTTCAGGATTTTCAATAGAGGCAGGAGTAGTTTCCGAAAAGAATTGATTCTTGAAAACAATTTCCTCATCATCATCCAAAGGCTTATCAGATTTGGATTCACAAAACACAACATGCATAGACTCTTCAACAATTCGAGTACGAGTATTAAAAACTTTATACACTTTTCTTCTATTTGAATAACCCAAAAATATACCTTTATCTAACTTGGAATTAAACTTCCCCAAATTATCCTTACCATTGTTGTAGATGAAGCATTTGCAGCCAAAAATATGAAAATGAACTAAATTTGGCTTTCTTCCTTTGTACAGCTCATAGGGAGTTTTGTTCAACTTCTTCCAGAGATACGCCCAATTCGAGATGTAGCAAGCTGTACTCATAGCATCAGCCTAAAACACTTGGAAGGTATTATTCTCACTCAACATTGCTCTTACTATCTCAGTGAGGACTCTATTCTTCTTCTCTACAACACCATTTTGCTGAGGGGTTCTTGGGGCTGAGAAGTTGTGATCAATGCCCATATTATCGCAGAACTCACCAAAGGCATGATCAGTACGAATTCCTGCAATAGAGAAACCTTTCTCGTTTTGGACATTCTTGGCAAAAACAACAAACAGATCAAATGTTTCATCTTTAATAGATAAGAATATAGTCTATGCAAATCTAGAGAAATCATCAACTATGACCAAAGTATAAAGATTGTCATCAAGGCTTTTTACTCTAGCTGGTCCAACTAGATCCATATGGAGTAGTTGAAGATGTCTATTAGTTGAAATTTCATTGTTAGATTTAAAAAATGATTTGGTTTGTTTACCTTTTTGACAAGCATCACAAATTATGTCATTTTTAAAATGAAGTTTTGGTAAACCAATAATGAAATCCTTTTTTAGCAACTTGTCAAGTTGGAACATGTTCTCATGAGTTAATCGCTTATGTCATAGCCAAATTTCATCCAAGTTACCAATAAAACATTTTTCAGAAATAGGACCATTTCTCGAGAGTGAGAGTATAACAATTACCTCCTCTAGGAGTCCTGAATAAGGCTTTAGACTTAAGGTTGTCTAACAAGAGATTATTCTTGGTTACGATCAAGCACTCCTCAGAATCAAAGATAATTAAGTTACCTTTATCAGTGCTTTCACTCACATTGAGGAGATTGTGATAAAGTCCTTCTACAAGGTAGACATCTTTGATTTGAGGTCATTCGTTGTTTCCAACTTCACCAATTCCAGCAATCCTTCCAAATTAGTTTTCATTGAAAGTCACCTTGCCACCATCCTTAAGCTTCATTGAAGCAAACTTGGATTGGTGTCCTGTCATATGTCTAGAGCTTTGATGAGCGCAAATTATGCCATGTTTTCCCTATGTTTCATGACTGAATTGTATGGTAAATATAAGCTTAAAATTCAAACAATCTAAGCAAAAAGGCATATATTCATGATATAGGGAACTGAAGGGTAGAAACCATTTACATCCTGAACATGTGTGAGGAGAAGAGTCATTTACATGGTTTTTAAGGAAGACTGTATAGCAAAGCTGATACAATGCTATAACATTTTGACAGCAACTCGAAGTGCAATACAAGGCATCACAAAAGCTATAGCAAAGTAGAGGACGCAATGCTATGTAGCATGTTGTCTGACCTTCTTATCTAGATGATTTCAGGAATAAAAGAAGTCGAGAGTGACAGGTAGATTGCTGACATAATAAATTGGAAGATGCGGAGGATCACAACGGAAAGATTTGAAGAATCCCACAGGATCAGCAGAATCAATCTACTCGGATCGAGAGATATGATAAATCTCGACAAATTAGGAGAGCCCGGCTCGTGGAACTTGCGTTGCAAGAAGGCCTGCTTAGATAAGGAGACAGTAGAGCCAACCCTAGGGAGAGTCGCACTGAGCCAAAACAAGATTCCATATTCGGCCGACTCAAGAAAAGAGTGAGAGATTTCACGAAGCACGAGATTTCCAGAATAGCCCAGCATCCTTCCCTACAGTTCGACGGAGAGAAGAAGACGTGGAGGGGTGATATGACAGGACTTCATCCACGCCCTTAGAACTCCGCTCAAGCTTTCTGTTTTGTTTTCACTTTTATTTTAGTATTTCAATTATGGGTCATTATGTTAGTTTCTGTTTCGTGTCTCCCTCGTCAGTCATGAACCAATTCTCCTATGGCTAGACGAGGATGAATCCTTAAGATGTTGAATGAACCCAGTTGCAGTTCTTAATTTAATAAATTTGGTTTGCTTATCAGTGTTTTAATTACTAGTCGATTAGCGGAAGCTAGGGGCTAGATTTGTGGCCTAGGCTTACTGGTAAGGAGTCGAGGTTAGACCTCTGAGAAGCAGTATTTGCTAGGCAGCCTGTGCATAGCTTGACCTATTATTGTAGGCTTCAGGAATGAGTCTACCTCTCATAACCACAATACCTTGAGCGTAACGCAGGTCTAACTAGAAAGTTGCCATAGGAATATGGGAGGAGTATAGTTAGCATCAAATGTATCGGATGCGGAAGCTTCGGTAGACTGTCGTAGTGGGTTAACCAAATAGCTTTGTGGTGAGTAGCTATGCTGTAGCATTGCGGAAGCTGTGCAGTATAGATGTTATAGCAATGGGTAGAGTAACTGGGGGATTGATGCATTTAAGGGTGATTATGAGTCCAGCTTAACTTTCTACTAATATCTCTTCTCAAGTAATTTACGTAGTTTCCTTTTGCTAGTAGCATAGCCAATCAAACCTCTCATGCCAAGTATTTTACTTTCTTTTTGCCAACTATAATAGCGATTGAGTGTCACTCCTTGGTATCTCACTCTCTGTGGGACGATACTTTACTTTCACTTTATTACTTGTTCGACTGGTTCACTTGCCACAAGGGAATTCGACCAACAAGCATTCATTATCAATGTACCATTTGTTGAACTTCGATGCTCTTAGACAAACTTGCAAAACACAAAAGATCAAGTCTTAGATACTCATCTTTTCTTGGGTCCTCTTAGGTTAGTTTGTCTTAGGAACCTTAAAGGATCCTTTAGGCACCCATTGATAATTGCCTATAGGTTTATTCTTTCTTTCCTTTTTATGAAAACAAGAAGAAGTAGTATGACCTTTACGATTGCAATAATTATAATGAGCAAAAGGATTAAAAGAATGAACAGTTTTTGAAAATAGTTCATATAAGATTTTTCTCCAAATTTCTTTTTCCTTTTCTTTTTATCAAAATCAGGTTTATAATCAATTCCTGGCTTGTCATTTGTGAACCTTTGCTGTTTCAAAATAACATTGAGCATTTCACTACCTTGAGTTAACTTCTCAAGTGTTTTTGTGAGACAAATATTTCTTTTCTCCAAGACACAACAATTGTCACAAATCTTTTCTGAAATCTTTTCACAGACTTTTTCAGAAATGTTTTCACAAGTAAAAGTAGTAGAAGAAGAGGAATTTTGAAATTGTTCTTCCAAAGATTTTATTTTTCTTTTCGAAACAAGAAGTTCATTTGCAATTTTTTGAAATTCAGAATGAAGAGAGTTATACTTAGATAGGAACTATTTAAGAATGGTTCAGAGTAGTTTACCTCTTCATTTTCTAATTCCTCTTCTTGAGCCACAAGACAGATGTTGGCTCTTTCTTCCTCATCAACTTCATCTTCATCGGATGAGCTGTTTCCCCATATAGCTAAGAGATAAGCTTTCTTCTTATACTTATTGAATTTCTTCTTTTCTTTCTCTTTGTTTTTCAGCTGGGGGCATTCTGATTTGATGTGGCCACACTTTTCACATTCTTAACAAATGATTGGCTTCTTTACCTCAGTGCTGGAGCTACCCTTGTGAAACTTTTTGAATCCTTGGTTCTTGTAGAATTTCTTGAATTTTAGGACCATCATGCCTAGCTCTTCATCTTCGTCTTCACCATCATTATCTAATTCTTTATCTTCCTTGACAGCCTTAAGGGCAATTCCCTTATTCTTACTGTTAGCTTCATCAAGTCCTTTTCTAAATTTGATCTTTCCTTCATATTCAAATAAGCTGCCAAAGAGAGCTGCTACAAACGCCATTGATTCTTCACGAGCTTCTTCAATCACAATGACCTTGGCTTCCCATTCCTTGCTGAGGATATTTAGAACCTTCCTCACCTGGATAGTTTGATCATATTCTTTGTCCAATGCAGCAAGTTGATTAATCAGATGTGTGAACCTGAGCTGGAATTTTCCAATGGATTCCCCAAACTTCGTACAAAGCAAATCATATTCAGTCATCAAGGTATTGACACGATTTTCCTTGATTCCAGTAGTTCCTTCATGAGCAATCTCCAAGGCATCCCACATAGCATTTACAGAAGATAAAGTGTAGATACGAAAGTACTCGCTTTGACTTAGTGCACTTTAGAGCATGAGAATAGCTTTACTGTTGAGAGTCACAAGCTTTTTGTCATTTCCATCACATTTTTCTTCAAGCTTTGGAGTTCTAACACCATCTTCAACAGTAGATGGAGCATAATCTCCTTTCTTGAACACCCTTCATAGACCATATTCAGTGGCCAACAAAAAAACATTGAATTTAGCCTTCCAGAAGGAATAGTGCTCTCCATTGAAACCTGGTGGTCTGTTGATTGAAGCTCCATCAGGTAGAATTCCGTCCATGTTGATTCTTCTCGAGATGTTAAGCTCTTTTAAGAAGGCCTTGCTCTAATACCAAATGTAAATGGAGCAAATCCCCAAGAGGGGGTAAATTGGGGATTTTAAAAATTCTTTTCAAACACCCAAAACCAAACAGCGAAATAGGGTAAAACAGGGGAGGAGTAGAGTGTTAGTTCTCAATGTGTTTTGATGATTAACAACAAGTGTAAAACATGTTTTGAAGTTTCCAAGATCTTTAAAAATCATCTGATAGTTGCATACCGCAGTACAGGTCTGCATACTGTAGTAAAGGGTCTTCCAGAAAGGCAATAATCTTTCAAGTTAACTCAATATTGCAGTATAGGGTGCTATACCGCAGTATTGGACTTACAGAAGGTCATCAGATTTTTTGAAGTTAAGTCAATACTGCAGTATAGGGTGACATACTGCAGTATTGGACTTCCAGAGAACAATCCAATTTTTCGAGTTAAGTCAATACCGCAGTATAGGGTGCTATACTGCAGTATTGGACTTCCGAGAGCAAGCAAATTTTTGAAGTTAAGTCAATACTGCAGTATAGGGTTACATACCGCAGTATAGTGTTACATACCGCAGTATTGGACTTCCAGAGAGCTACCGTGTTTTCAAAACAAGCCAATACCGCAGTATAGGTATTTATACTGCAGTATAGGGCCATCCAGAGAGCAACTAAATTTCTAAGTCAAGCCAATACCGCAGTATAGGTATGTATACTGCAGTAAAGGGCCATCCAGTGAGCAACCAAGTTTTTCACACAAGTCAATACTGCAGTATGGATATGGATACTGCAGTATAGGCTTATACAGAAAGCTCTCAAAGTCTTATAATTACTGCATACTGCAGTATAGGTTTTCATACTGCAGTATTGGGCAATTACGTTGTCTCTCAACTTTGTCAAAAACCCCCATACTGCAGTATGTTAGTTACATACCGCACTATAGGACATATCTTTCAAAATCAATTCACGATGTTTTGCCTCTGGAAGCTGCTTACCGCAGTATGACTTTGGATACTGCAGTATGGACACTTATGCACAGTGCCATACTCCAGTATAGAGGAACTTACCACGGTATACAATGGTCAAAATTGGTTTTTGAATTACGCGAATTTGCAAATCATTATTGTTTGATCTTATTGCTTCCATAATTCATTCAATCATATTCCTAGCTATGTTTAACAAGTCTGTTGAGTGAATTTCAGCAATCACAGATGAAGATCAATGAAGGTCAAAGCCATAAAGCAAAAAGTGTACAGTGCATTAAATGCACTTCTGCAAATCAACCTACTCTTAGCTAATCCATCTGAGCACGCCTTCTAAACGTTAAAGAATGCTTACTACAACAAGTAAAGTCATCTCCAACGGGCAAATTCTCAGAGAGCCACATCAGATCACATTAACACTTGGATTAACAGAAGTTTAGAGAGAGAAGATGACCAGAACCCAAGCTAATCACTTCCAACGGTTGGAATCATCTTTCAACTGTCATTTAATGTTCTCTACCTATAAATAGAGTGCATTAACTTCTTCTCAAGCATATACAACAACTTAGAGCGAAAATTTATTGAGTCATTTATTATATCAAGCTTTCATCTGTATTGTATCATTTTGATACTTTGTACTTCAGTGTTTATTCTATCTACTCTTTGAGAGAGTTTCACTTGTAAAATCATTTATTGTTTGTGATAACTACAAGTCAAGGGACTTGGTAGTTGGGGTGTATTGATTACAACTTGTAAGGGGGAGTGTGTTCTAGTGAGAGAACAACTCTTAGTACAGAGTGTGTAATCAATATTTGATTATAGTGGATTGAAAATCCCAGGTGAGGCTTGGGGACTGGATGTAGGTCAGAGAAAGGACCGAACCAGTATAAATCTTGTAGTGCATTGCTTCTCTTCTTCTCTCCTCTGTTTTACCCTGTGTTACTTAGCCAAAAACAGAGTAGAATCTCTAAATTTTTAAAGATACCCAATTCACCCCCCCTCTTGGGTATTTAGCTCCAACCTTCATAGAGAAGAATGACACATAAAGATTTATATTGGTTCGAACTCAACTCTTGACCTACATCTAGTCCCCAGACACTTTGGGATTTTCACTTACTTTCAAAATAAGTTACATACTCTGCACTTGAAAGTTATCCTCTAACTATGAAACACTCCCCCTTACAAGTTGTAAATTGATAAACCCAATCTCTAAGTCCCACGACTTGAGATTCTTACAATAAATAATTTTCAATAATGAAACTCTCTTAAATAGCAGATCAAACAATCACTCAAGTACAATGTATCAAAAGATACTTTACTAGTAGGTGAAAACACTAAACATGATGAACACTTGATTGCTTTTTGTTTTATTAGTTGTGGTTGTTGTAGAGACTTGATTGCTTTAGCTTATATATAAAGGAAGCATTAAATAACCGTTGGAATCATTAATATAACCGTTGGAGACATTAATCTAGTTGTCAGGTGCAACTTGGTCACTTCTCTCTCTAGTCTTGAGTTAATCCGAGTGGTCAGATGTTTTGGTTGACTTCCCTTGAAATAAATCTATTAGAGGATGATGTTTCTATAGAAGGAAGGACGACATCTAATCCTTTGTAAAGTTTAAGGAATGATTTGCCAAAAGGGTGCAAGGTTTTCTGGACTTGCAATAAATGTGCTGACATCACATTTTGCTTTATGCTAAATCCTCATTTTAACATATTTTTAATCGTCTGAAACTCACTAACAAACTGATTAAACATAATTAAGCATAGTAATGAGTGATGATAAAAAGTATCAAGATCAAACATGAAGATTTTACAAATTCGAGCAATTTGATTTTCAAATAAGGCGACACAAACTCGAGTTTGTTTGAGCAAACTGGAGTTTGCAACTTTTCTTCAAAACCTAAACTCGGGTTAATAAACTCAAACTCGAGTTTAGTTCTTCCAAAGAAGAACATCACAATTTGAACTTTGAATAGCATTTTTATCATAAGAGAAAACTCAAGTCATTAAGGCTGTGCATGGTAATGCTCTCGGAATAGCTTCTTTCTTAATTTCTATACCCTGGAACAAAAATGGATGGGAATTGTGTTTGATAAATTCTTTTTTTTTGGCTCCCGAGATGAACCGGTTTATTTTTTGTGCTGGGGAGTAAAAAAAAAAGCTAACAATTTTAGCTTTTCTCTTCCAGGGCAAAAAATCAAAACCTATTCTCTTCTCTCTCGCGTCCTGTCTCTCTCGTGTTTCGACTGTCCTCTCGCGGCCTCCTGCCCTTCCTGGTTCTCTCGCGCGCGGCCTCCTCTTCCTCCATACTCAGCTCCTTCTCAAACCTCGTCTCATCACTCGTCTCCTCAGTGGCGGAGTCTCAGGCCGTCAGATTCTCTGCCCTTACTGAGGTACTCTACTCTTCCTTTGCTTTGCTTGTTTCTCCTCCAATCCGCTCTTGCTTGCTTCTCTGAATACAGATTTGGGGTGGTTTTGGCCTTGGGTTTGCTTTGGTTCAATTTTATGTGATCATAGTTTGATTCGGTTGAGAACAATGTGGGAGAGGAGTATGTGGGTATTGGGTTCAATTGAACTAGATTTTTCTCCAACGGTTCCAAATATACTAGTTGGTGGCGTTAGGGTCGTGGAATTATGAAGTATGGAGGATTTTGCTTTATGCTCATACATAGAAAGACAAAAACTTGGAACCAGGAATATCTTTAAAGGAAAGTGGGGT
This sequence comes from Acacia crassicarpa, assembly GCA_034222035.1. NCBI lineage: Eukaryota > Viridiplantae > Streptophyta > Magnoliopsida > Fabales > Fabaceae > Acacia > Acacia crassicarpa. Next base: position 21,700,253 of record JAWXYG010000004.1, read on the forward strand.
TTTGAGTTCGATGATGTTTTGTAGTTTGGGATGTGAAGAATCAATAGTTAAGGACTGGGATTGTGAACATGCTACAAAGATGTGGTTCGTGGTTCAAAGTTAAATTAGTGTTAGTTTGCAGATAGTAAACTGTATATGAATTTGCAATTCATTAATTGGTTGAGAACTGGAGTTTTATTATTAAAAGTGGACACATTCGTATACATTTTTGGCAGTGATGGCCTGAAACTAAGATGAGCGCGATCAGATTGAAATGCTCAACCTTTGTTGCGTTAAGTGATTCTTTGAAGAATTTTTTACCGACTAACATTTCCATCTTGAGCCATATCTGCCTATTTCTCTTACTTTTCTCTTCTACTAATATCATATCACTTCAAGTTATTCTGGTCAATTTCCGAATTCAAGTCGAGTTCCTTTCTCTTTGGCATCTCTAGGCATCTATGAGTCAAATATGATTGAGACTCAAATTTTCTTATGGTCATTCAGTTTCAGTTCAGGACTTTTGGATGGCTCATTTTTGTGTTTTAATTACTGTTTTCTTTTCTTGGCTTTCATGAGGAAAAGAGATGCTTTATCAATTAGACAAAATCAGGTTATTTTACTTGATTTTTTAGCCTTAAGCTCAATGAAAGAGAGAAGGAAAAGGACGCACCAAATAAAACTTTTGAATTGATTGTTTTGTTTTCTGTTTATATATTTATATTTGTTCATTATTGACTTCCTTTGTCATGTTGACCTTTCTTGTTTAATCAATGAAAATAGTGGGGGTATCAATTGACCTTTTATAGTTAGAAAGCCTGGCTTGTCTATTTCAAAATGCAGCATTTGCAGATTTGTCTGTTTGCTTGATACCCTTCAGAAGTTTGGATATGTTGCTAACTTTAGTCTGTTTGCTTGTTTTGGAACCATTACTTGTGCTGTTTTGGATCTAGATCTTATCTTGAACAGGGTCATGTGTTATACAAATGGCAGTGTTTAATTTTTTCCTTTCCTTTAATTTATTTTCTTAAAGGAAGACATTTTGGAGGTGGAAACATGTCTAGAAATGCATCCTTTCTGAAATATTCTGCAATCCTCTCTACACATTAGTTGGTCCTATTCTTATGTATTTGATATGTTTTTAGTAAGGAGAATGGCATCTGAAGGGTACACAGCAAGATGGACTGACAAAAACACAATTATTTTTGTTAATTTGTTGGTTGAGGAAGTAAAAAAAGGGAATAGAACAACCTCTACTTTCAGTAAGAAAGCATGGAATAGCATGAAAGATGAATTTACAAAACAAACAGGGCTTGTTTACTCACTTCCTCAACTAAAAAACAAGATGTGTAAACTTAGAACAGAATATTCAAGTTTCAAGAAATTACTCAGCATATCTGGTTTTGGTTGGAACACTGTTTCGAAAACTGCAACAACCGAGGATGCATCTTTATGGGATATCCATATTAAGGTAACTTCTAACATAGCGTCCTATATACTTTCTTATAAATTTGTTGATTTTATATAACATGTCAGGTAAATCTTTTGTACAGGACAATCCTCAATGGGAGAAATTTCGAAAGAATGGCCTTCCTTATTGGGAACAGTTAGTTGACATATTTGGGGATGTATATGCAAGTGGAGATGGAGGCGTGGGAAATGCTGAGGCACACCTTATTTCAGATGGAGATGGAGATGGAGATAATAATGACAATCCTGTTGATCCGACCAGTCCTGTACTACACAGACAAGAATATCAAGAAGATGAGCATATGCTTAATGATGAGTTGTTTTCATCTGATCCTGTTGAGATGCCCAATCCTCTACAACATAGACAAGATAGGACCCCAAATGCAAAGCGTAGAAGACGTAGTGGGAATAAAGATGAGCATATTGTAATGGCATGTCAAGCCATTCAGGATCTGGTTAAGATTAGACCAAAGCAATGCGACGATAATATTACTAATTCTGCTACTGCAAAAGTGAATGAGGATCCATACTCAATTGAGGCTGCAATGGATGTATTGAATGACATGGTGGGATTGGAGCGTGAAGCGTACCACAAAGCAGTTGATCGAATGGTTGAGAGCCAAGCTTGGAGAGTGGCCTTTATAAAGGCTCATCCTGAGATGAGAGCTTCACTCATATAAATTCTTAAATGAATTCAATTATGTTGCAACTTTTTAGTTGTGTCTTTGTTTAATGGCATTGAAGACCACAATTTAATTTTGATTTTCCTTATGACTATGATGTGTTTAATTATATCTTTGTTTAATGGCATTGAAGACCACAATTTAATTTTGATTTTCCTTATGACTATGATGTGTTTAATTGTGTCTTTGTTTAATGGCATTGAAGACCATAATTTAATGATAATTTGTATTGATGCAGTATTCTCATGGTTGGTGCTCATATCGACGACGAATCATTAGATGAAGATCTTGTTATATCAAACTGGATGAATATTATTATTAATGATTCAATATATACCAAAGAAATAATAAGAGATAGTTGCCTGACAGGTGCTGAATGGGTTGTGGAACTTAGATTTGGCCACTCAGATAGAATATATGAGGCATTTAGAATGGAAAGATTTGTATTCAACAAACTTTGTACATTGATGACACAAAAAGGCTGGTTAGCAGATAGTAGATATGTTAGGGTTGATGAACAATTAGGAATTTTCTTGTACTTGATTGAACATGGGAGTTCAAATAGGAATGTTTGTGAGAGATTTCAGCGCTCAGGGGAAACAATTAGCAAGTATTTCAGCAAAGTGTTGAAAGCGATGCTTCAATTAGCACATGAAATCATTAAACCACCTCCTCTAGATATGGTTCCAAAGGAAATTAAGGACAATCCTAAACATTTTCCATACTTCAAGGTAAGTTTTTCTTAAGCATTTACACTTTTTTTTTAATATTATTATTATTTTAGTTTTTTTTATAAAATATTTTTCATTTTAATATTTCATTTTAAATATTAGGATTGCATTGGCGCAATAGATGGCACTCACGTAAGTGCTACATTACCTGAGAATAAGCAAATACCATTTAGAGGCAGGAAACAAATTACAACCCAAAATGTCATGTGTGCATGTTCCTGTGACATGAAGTTTACTTTTGTGTATGCCGGATGGGAAGGATCTGCAAATGATTGTCGCGTTTTTACTACTGCACTTGAAACTCCTAGGTTGGAATTCCCCCATCCCCCACCAGGTATACGATGAGTTTGTACAGCAAAGTGAATGACATTTTCCTTAAGTTTCCCATTTGATTGTCCTTATTATTATTATTGCAATTTATTTTTTGGTAAATTCTTGTCAATGTGTAGGAAAATATTATGTCGTTGATTCTGGATACCCAACAAGGGATGGTTATTTAACACCATTCAAAGGAGAGCGCTACCATTTGAATGACTATAGAGGAAGGCGAAATCAACCTAGATTAACTAAGGAGTTTTTCAACCATAGGCACTCTTCTTTGAGAAATGTAATCGAACGGTCATTTGGAGCTCTTAAGAATAGGTTCCCAATTTTACGTAAAATGCCTCCATTTGCATTTCGGAAGCAAGCTCTCATTGTGATTGCATGTTGTGCAGTACATAACTTTATTAGAGATCATCAGATAGCAGACAAAAATGTAGCACATTATGCAAATCCCAACATGACAGCAGCAAGCCATACATCTGCAGCTATAGATGATGAAGGCCCTTCAGATCGTGTGGCTGAAATAAATATTATTAAGAAAAATATTGCAAACCAATTAGCTAGAGACAATCAGTTGCCCCCAATATGATGTTGATAGATTAAGAGACATATTCGAAGTACATTGGAGATTTGTCATATTTTTTTGTTCAATTCAACATCAATTATTTTTGCTTTAAATTATTGTGGTATCGTGAAAATTTAGTTGAGTCATGTTACTAATGTAGATATATTTATTTATTTATTCATTTGTATAATTAATATTAAGGTAATAATATGGATTTAAAAAATGAGAGCAAACGCTAATAAATAGATTATTTTTTTAGACATGAAATGTTGACATTTTAGTTAAAATTTACCCCTATTTATTATTTTATACCGTTGATGAAACCTGTAAACAAAAAATGAAAAAATAAATGTGTATTGTATAATTCTAATTATTGGAATAAAAATAAAAATGTGTTAACAAACATAAATTTGATTCTCAGAATGAAAAAAACTAATGTGTTACCAAACGTATTTCTGATTCTCGGAGTAAAAATAAAATGAGTTAACAAGCGTCATTCTCATTCTCAAAACTCTTCCATGGCACAGAATGAGAAAAAACTGTTTCATCTCAGAAACAGTGTTGGATAAGAGAATGGTTGCCATGCACAGCCTAAGTGACAAACTCAAGTTTGGGACTTTTGAAGTGAAAATATGTTTAAGTCCACAAAGCTCAAAATTGGAGTTTTCAAAAATCAAACTGGAGTTTTTCAAAACCTTAAAATATTGAGATGCTCTCTGTATGATCTAAACTCGAGTTGACAAAACTAAACTCGAGTTTTCTTAAAAGATGAAAATCTTTGAAAACTCTCTACCAAGTGAAAACTAGAGTTTACTTTTCTAAACTTGAGTTTTCACAAGATATGAAGATCTTTGAAAACTCTCTGTCAGACACAAACTCGAGTTTAACATTCCAAACTCAAGTTTGATTAAGTTCAAAAATAATGAAAGCTCTTTGTCTAACCAAAACTCGAGTTTACTAAATCTGACTCGAGTTTGCTTTTAACTTGAAAAACTTGGAGTGCTCTTTGTATGGCATAAACTCGAGTTTACAAATCCAAACTCAAGTTTTTCTAAGTTTAGAAAACTTGTGCTACTCTCTGTCAAGTCCAAACTCGTGTTTGACAACTCTAAACTCGAGTTTGCCTTTGATAGTAAGTTATTCAACTTAGCAAAGACAAACTTAAATTTGAGTTTACAATTTTCAGTTTTCATCAAAACACGTAGAGAACTAACAAAAATGGTGGGACCCATTTAAAAGCAATGTCAAATTCGAAACTTGTAGAACTTAAGTCCAATAATCTTATAGTTGAGAAATTTGAAATGTTATTTTCTGTAAGAAGACCCACCAATGAATTGCCACCAATTCCTAAATGATTTAGGTTATGGAGTTGTCCAAGGGTTTCTGGAAGCCTTCCACTCAACTTATTGTAGGACAAATCTAAGGTGAACAAGGAAGAAATATTTCCAAGAGACGATGGAATTACACCATAGAAAACTTACCTTTGATATCCAAGTATTGCAACATTTCATATTGCCCTAACCAATTTGGAATTGACCCTTTGAGTTTATGATCACTCAAATCTAAATGCTTGAGGTTTTAAAGACTAAGAAACGCTTTTGGTAACTGACCATAGAAATTACACAACCTAAGGTTAAGATGGTAGATGTGACTAGTGATATTAAAGAATGAAATAGGTAATTTTGACTCCATCATATCGGGCTTATTTGGGTTAGCGGTGAGAATAGTGACTTATTTTCTATTTGACTTTTGTAGAAGTCTGATAGGAAAAAAAATTATATTGTAAATATAATTTGTATTTGGATTGATAGTGGTAGAAGTGGTGGGGCCAACGTCAAAAAATTTGAGAGCTTTTTCCTAAAAGCTACCCAATGAAGCATTTTCTTAAACTGACTTTTAGGAGCTTTATAGTGGCAAACTCAAGTTTAACTAGTCCAAAGACGCTAGAGGTGCTGAAAACACTTATTAACTCGAGTTAATGATGGCTGACTCAAGTTTTGAGTCCTAAACTCGAGTTTGGAGTCCTTAACTCAAGTTTACTCATCCGGAACCTTATATTTGCTTGTTTAACTCTAAATTAAGTCATTCCAACTTCCATTTGATCGTGGAGACTTCTAGTATCAATCTAAGAACTTGTATAATGATATTATTATTCCACTAAGCAAGTTTTTCATTCTTCCATCTCCCATCTTGATCATTCTTCATCATTCAACTTAGACTCATTATTCTCTGCAAGTTCCACCTTCTTCAATATCTCCTCTTCTTTTTGAACTTTGGTTACTTCTTGCTTCCTTGACATTTTCTCCAATTTCTTCTTTCTAAAATCTTTCATCTCCTTCTTGATTAATCTCTATAATTCAACTTGTACTAATCTACATTAAATATAGTAGTTAGTCAATGTAGAAGATAAATATATTATACAAGCATTTTGCTCTTAATAATGGTATCTATATAAGACATCATTAAAACTAATCATATCCAACAAAAACCCACATTCCTTAAATCTCTAATAAGCAAAATTCTTTATTCATATATGAACCATAATACAATTCAAAATATAAAGTTATTTGATAGACTTCACCTCAGCAAAAGTCATATTCTATTTGTAAAAATTTCAAAAAAATAAGATCTCATGCAAATTCTATATAATAGAAATATTTGCATTATAACAACATTCAACAATTACACAACAATAGTAGCTCTACTCCTACTAAAATACACGCAACATACAATGAAGGAAAGGACTCTTAACTATAATTTACATGGAGCACCTAAAGTAACCAAATAAAATCTAGTACATAATTTAAATTTTACATTGAAATGAAGAATGTTCAAGATCACACTTCTACTTCAATTCAACAGATAAGCCCTTCAATGATAAGCAGGAGTACAAGCTCAATTATTGCCTGAAACCGAAATAGTTTCCGGTAAATAACATCCCATTAATAAAAATAGCTAAAATAATGAAAGAAATACACTAATTGGATGAATGTCTATAATAAAGAGATAACAATTAATTTCAATTTCTAAGTACGAAATCATAACCATAAATCGCTTTATGTAAAAGAGTAATAATAAGAACAATTGAAGCTACATAGAAGATCATTAAATAAATAATACCAAGTGCATAATAAAAACAATTTGTCATTCAGAATCACTTTAAAAATAAATCTCAAAATTTGTCTTTTCTTAGGAATAGACACAATCCACGAGGGTAACTAACCAATTGCAGCTCAAGGCTATGAATATAAGCATAGACACATAGTCCACGAGGGTAAATAACCAAGCAAACGCAGCACGAGGCTACGAAACAAGCATAGGTACAAGACCTACAAATAACAAGGGTAAGAATGAATCCCATGAATATTAAGCGTGAGTCACTAGTACAAAAAAGAATTTTAAGACCGCCTCATTTAGACTGAGTTATAGAGAATCAGGTCTAAAAAGTATGACCGGTGGTAGTTTCGTAAATATAAATAAATTTTTGAACCGGATTATAGAGGATCCGGTCTAAAAAATATAACCGGTGGCAATTTTGTAAATATATAGAACACTTTTAAGACCGGATTATAAAGAATCCAGTCTTAAAAGTATGATCGATGGCAATTTCGTAAATATATTGAACACTTTTAAGACTAGATTATAAAGGATTCAGTCTTAAAAGTATGACCGGTGACAATTTCATAAATATATAGAACACTTTTAAGACCGGATTATAAAAGATCCGGTCTTAAAAGTATGACCGATGACAATTTCGTAAATATATAGAACACTTTTAAGACCAGATTATAAATGATCCAGCCTTAAAAGTATACTTTTAAGACCACTTGTTACAAACAACCGGTCTTAAAAAATGAAAAAAAATGAAGAAGCTAAATTCGCGAAACCTGTTAGGTCTGTGAGTGTGTTTGTCTTCTTGGTGATATAACATTTGCTTAGTTATAGATTCAATGAGTGTCCTAAGAGCCTCACGATTCAAATCCTCAACAACGTTGGTGGTGAGATGCTTCGAGGGTTTTGCGATGGCATCGACTCCAATCGTTAGCAACGGTGAAAGCGTACTGCTTCGAGGATTCTGGACGACGGTGGCTCCTTCCTCTTCGATCTATGGCTCCTCACACGCTGCCTTCGCACAGATCCGACTTAAAATCAAACTCAAATCTCTTCTTGCTTAAGTCTGTTTGTTACTACATTAATCGCTCCTATTTAGATCTGGACTTCAATTTTGGTTGCTTGAAGCTTTACCAGCACCGACAAGAGGATCTTGCTCAGATTTGGTTGTTTTAAGCTTGTGAGTTTTTTGTTGACCTGGACTTCAATTTCACCTCTGATTTTATATTGATTCAAGTTCAATTTCCATGATGAATGATTTCTGTTTCTTGTTATTTTTTCTTATTTATGGACTTTGTAATCATCTCTTTTGTTTTTCTTGTTGGTGTTGCTTTCAATCTTCTTATTTTTTTCCCCTTGTTGGTGTTGCTTCCAATCTTCTCTTGGTTCTCTGTCGCTGATGACGGAGGGACATTCAAAATGTTTCCAGATCTAGTGATTTGGCACTGGTTCTTTCATTTGGGCTTTTTAATTATTATTATTTTGAAACACTTTTAAGATTAGATATTTCAAAAGTTCGGTCTAAAAACGATTTTTTAAAGACTGGACATTCATCCGGTCTTAAAAGTAACATATTTTTAAGACCGCCTAAAACAAGACCGGTTCCAGATCCAGTCTTATGAGGTATTTTTCGTTCGGTCTTAAAAGGCTTTTTTGTACTGGTGAGTACTGTACTCATGAATGTCAAGCAAGCTCGAGGTTAACCATGGTGCATTAAAAACTACCAATCCTACTGTTAGTAATCAACGTTCTATATACAGTAATCTCAAAAATATTTTTAAGCATGCTTGAGAACAATTTATTAATAACAACAAAATTATTTTTCAATAATGATTTCGCATAACAAATGTTCCGTAATTGAGGACCCCAACATGAAGTTCACAAATGATATCTCAAGTGATTTTCTTTAAATCTCAAACATCAATGATCATTGAAAACAAATGAAGAATAGGAGATTAAAGAATCGGAAAAATTAAAATCAAGGACCTATAGCAGATAATATTTATTGAGAATGACGATAAAAGTTGTAATTATTTATAAGGACCAATTAACAAAATAAAAATTTAAAAATACTAAAGTGTCCCTAATTAATCCTCCTATATTTTCCCTCACATTCTATATTTAAAACTAATATGAATTTCAAAATATTATTAAATTAAACACAGTTTTTCTCGTCATAGATATTTATAAAAAAAAGTAACACAAACGTCTTTTAATTTTGTCAAAATTATAATTTTATTTTTTAAATTGACACAAACTTTGATTGAAAATATATAAAATTTTAGGTAAAACTCTTTTTTTTAAATAAGTTATTATAAACATTAAAGAAATGTTATATATATATATATATATATATAATTAATAGGTCATGTTCAACACGAGTGTAAGTGTCAACAGACATTAACCTATTATTATATTTCAATTTTTGATACAATATAGTAATGTTTTCTTTTTGTTATTTGAGTCTATATAACTAGTTCTAATAAGAATAATAATAATAAAAAAAAAGGATGCGTTCAATTTTCTATTTTGGTTTATAAAGTTTCTTTGATTGAGATTTTTTTCCCCTTGATTTACATATAAATCAAGAAAAACACTTAATGATATAAAAGGATTAAAGGGCTAATATCTATATTACCAGTAATAATTAAATGATATAATGATAAGATATGAAGTGCATTTAATTTTTTATTTTGGGTGATAAATTTCCTTTGATAGAGCTTTTTTTTCCCTAATTTATATAAAATTATTATATAAATCAAGGAAAAAAAATTAATGATATAAAAGGGTTAAAGGGCCAATATCTACTTTAGGAATAATAATTAAATGATATAATGATATGATTATGTAGATATTAGTTAAGATTAAAAAATGATGGTTTTGGCCGTAATAATTTTGGTGGAAAAAAATTAAATCACTTTCAAGCCCAATTTACTATCTCTAAATTTATATTTTGGTAATTGGTTCTTCTAAATAATTACAATTTTTACTTTCTTTTCAATAAATATTATTCTATATAGGTCCTCCTATCTAATTCTTCCTAAAATAATAACATTAAAAAAAAAAATCTTACTGCTTGATTCAACATCAAAATAAATAATGAACCAATTCAATTCAGATAACCTTTCCTTGATGAGATCATATTATAATATGGGGTTTGGATTCTATCAGTATCTCTTCTCTCCTTTTTTTCTCAGTATCTGATCTCCACTCTTAGATTTTAAAAAATAAATGGTTCAAATTTAATATTTTATAAAACTAGTATTTCAAACTTCAATAAATAAATTTAAATTATTAAATCATTATCTACACAATTATGATAGTGTTTTAATAGTTTAAATTTATTTATTCAGGTTTGAAATACTAATTTTATAAAATATTAAATCTGAACCTTCTATTTTATAAAATCTAAGAGTTGAGGTCAGATACTGAGAAAAAAATGAAAGAAGATATACTAGAGAATCCAAACCCCTTCATCCTGAGACTCCTTTATGCAAGTTCCTTCTATAAAATCTAATTTTTGTTTCCGTCGAAGAGCAATCCACACCGCCTTGCTCTAGATAGTTTAGTTCTCACTTCCTCGGAGAACCTTGTTTGATGATGGTGGCTCCTTGCGTATCAGAGGGGTGGGACTTGGAAGAAAAGCGGATAAGTGAAGCCAAGTGATGCTGCCTGTGAGTCGTTTTAGTCACTCTTCCTCGGATCACCCATTGGAACCCTACGAATGAAAGACCGTCACACAAGAAAAGGCACAAAGGAAAAGTGTTGCGACGCTTAAGCAGAACCAAGAATGGACCAATCAACACTGTTCTCAATCAGAATGATGACGAAGATGAGCGTTAGAGCGGAAAGAATGGAGACAAACCTTACGCGAACAATAAAGGCAAAGCGTTGCAGAGAGAAGTGATCTTGGATTCTTGGTAACCAGTATGGTGGATTAACCTAACCTGCAATAGCCCATAGAAACAGATCTTGGGCCTTCTTTAGCTCATAAAGAAAAACAAGAGATGGAGTCCACCAAGAGTTTTTTTTTCTTTTTTTCTTTTTTTTAATTATGCAGTGGCAACAAATAGATTAGAAAACTCCCCTGGAAGAGGTCCCCGCGTATGTGCCCAACAGAACCTCAATCCGGACTAGACAAGGTGAAATTCTGGTGAACCGGGTGCAATAGCAAAAAACAAATAGATTAGCCAGGGATAGATGAATATTGTTGACGATCAGAATGGGTGGAATCCATACATAAAACTCCCTTTCTAAGCAAAAAACAAAACAAAACAAAACACATACAACTCCCTACTGGGCCTTAAGAGCATAAAGCCCAACATCACACTAAACTAATATTTACACTCCAATGTATCAATATATATATATATATATACACACACACTCCACATACTAGTTTTTTTTCCTCTCGAAACCACATACTAATATTTACTGACTACTTAGAATATAACAATACAACACTATTTACAATATACAAAACGTCTTTATTTCCTACAAATATAATTTCAAAAATAAAAAACACGATCTTCTATTCAGGAGAATTTGCAAGCTCATCATCATAAGCAACGTAAATAACAGACCAATTTTTATCCCTTTATTCATAGATAACAACATCCAAATTTCCAATATTTGTAATATCCTCATCTTCAAATACATTTGTCTCTAAATATCGAAGCTGTCTTGTTCTTTCAGATTAAATTTTTTAACTAGTGATGGTACATCATGGAGGCTTGTTTATTCGATGAAGCTTGGAAGAGGGATCGTTTTGTTCGGGGAGAAAACAAATAAATAAGCACAAGCCACAAAAACACAAATTTGACCGACTTTGTATAACTAATATTTAAGATTATTGTTTATATATAATACGGAGTAATTAATAAGGTTGATCAATTCAACGGTGGTTGCTAATTAATTTTTTTTCAAGGAGTTATATAGGGAATATATAATAATGCCCAGATTAATGTTGATAGTGAATGATAATATCTCAATATTTCCTTCCCAGAACGCCAAGTGTGACCTTCGCAAGCACATCTAAATTCTAATACTTACATCAGGTTTTGTTTTTATTTTCATTGAACAGTTAGTAGATACGTCTGCTTGTTAACCTCAAAATTAATTTCACCAAATTGATTATATTTTTAATCCTTCTAGATCATAATAAATGAGTTAGATAACTGATTTATAGATAACCAGAAAATTAGTTAAGTTAGTTATTAACTAAAAAAATGTATATTGATTTTCATAAAATACCATCTTTAATCATTTATATTAAATCTAGCCTTGAAGAAGAAGATCCTTTAATACTATACTTATGCCGGCCACCCAATGGCTTTATAATAACGTGGGCCCTACAATGCCGAAACAAGCGAGAAACCTCAATAACGTAATAGGAGTAAGCCCAGTAAGCTATAATTATTTTATATGCAAATTGTCCTGGGCGTGTACTTTAAAAAAAAAAAAAAAAAAAGAGCCAAAAATTTATGAAAAAAAGGCGTGTACTTACTTAACCCTATTAAATAATTAATTTCTAACTCTTATCCTAAGCTATAATTAGTATTGCATATAACTAAATGAATTGAGAAATGTTGAATATATGTGAATAATTAGGTAAAATTAATCAAAATTCATGTAAAGATACGTAGGAAGAGCTCGTCCTCTGGGACCGTCCAGATCTAATCTGAACGGTTCAGATCTTTTTTATTTTTTACTTTCTATTTTTTGGAAAAAAATTATTTGGGTTAAATACCAAATTTATCCTGAAAGTTTTGATAAGGGGGCGCTCAGCAACCGGAAGTTTTTTTGGTACTAAATTTGCCCCGAAAGTATTAAAAAGGTATCAAATTTACCCAAACGTGACAGAAGTTCATGTAGATCGTTAAAATGTGAGGTGGCATGCCACCTCATCACACGTGGCATGCCACCTCATCAATAAAAAAGTACTACCTCCGGTCCTAATTATAAGAGCTAGTTGACTTTCTTTGGAAAGATTAAGGAAGGTAAATAAGTTACTTAATTATTTCATATGTTAAATATTTTTAGATTATATATTAGTTTATTAGTCAAACTAATAAGTTTGAAGAAAAAATTAAAAATAAAAATACTTTAAAGTAATTTAATTAGCTTCCTTAATCTCTCCAAAAAAGTTAACTAACTCTTATAATTAGGACCGGAGGGAGTATCATTTTTGCCTTGGAAGTTTTCATTAAGGAGCAATTTTGCCCCGGAAGTTTTCATTGAGGGGCAATTTTGCCCCGAAAGTTTAAAAAAGTAGCAATTTTGCCTTTCTTTCTCCCAATATTAAATTTAATTATTAAATCAATCAAATTTGCCCTTCTTTCTCCCAATATTAAATTTAACTATTAAATCAGTCAAAGACCACAAATGTCATGCCTTGAAAATGTCAAATTTGGAGTCAGAGAAGGAGATCCTTGAGATGTTGAGCTCAAGGTAGCTAGAATTTGTGAAGTCGAACTGATCACAGGGACTGAAAGGTCTGTCGCAAAACCTAGAGGAAGCATCACTTATGATCTAAGCAAATGAAACGCAAAAGGAGAAATGAATTGTTCCAAAAATTGGTCAGTAAAACAAATCAATAGTGATAATATTTACGTTTGTACAGACTGATCATTTGCTTAGATCATAAGTGATGTTTCTGTGACCAATTCGGCTTCACAAATTCTGGTTGCCTTGAACTCAACATCTCAAGGATCTCCTTCTCCGACTCCAAGTTCAACCTTTTTAAGGCATGACATGTGTGGTCTTTAACTGATTTAATAGTCAAATTTAATATTGGGAGAAAGAATGGCAAAATTGCTACTTTTGTAAATTTCCGGGGCAAAATTGCTCGAGTGAAAACTTCCGGGGCAAAATTGCTCCTTAATGAAAACTTCCAGGGCAAAAATGATACTTAATTTTTATTGGGTTGATGAGGTGGCATGCACGTGTCATGAGGTGGCATGCCACGTGTACATTCAGTTAAACTTAACAGTTAAAATTAACGGAGGGGCAAATTTGCTACCTTTTTCATACTTCCGGGGCAAATTTGGTACCTTTTGAATACTTCCAGAGTAAATTTGGTACCAAAAAAACTTCGCAAAACTTCTGAGGCAAATTAGGCATTTAACCCAAATTATTTTAATGGATACAGAATCTAAAATAAAGATAATCTCTCAACTAACATTTTTTCAAAAAATGATTTTTTTTATTCAAAAAGCAACAGTTTTTTTTCTAAAAAAAAAAAATCTGGACTGTCCAGATCACATCTAGACGGCCCAGATAGGCCAAGCTCTTAGTGCCTATCCAAAGGATAGGCACCAAAACCGGTTCTGGGTATTTTATAAATATTATATTTACATATTCACTGCTTTTTACAAACCTAGTTGTCTAAAATGACTTGTTGAGTTTATTATGTGTTCTTCTAAGTTATATAGTAATACTACTCATCAATGTTTGGGCGTGCACTTGCATTTTTTTTTTTAAAGTTTAATTATAAGAAATATATTGTAATGTTCGGAACACAATTTAGCTTGTAATTGTTGTTGCGCTCTTGAAAAGTTTTGTTATATTATTGTTCTTGTGGGAACATAATTAAGAGAAGAGTGTTAGAGGGCAGTTGAGACCTCGTGCAACTAAGTTTTGGGTGACAAGTGTGAGAATTTAGCTTCCATTTCATGTTTCTGAAGTTTGGCCAAATTTTCAGTTTAGGCCGTCGCTGAACCGCAGTCGGCTCTTGCCTTCTTCTTCTCTTGGTCTTTTGGAGAAAATCACAGTTAATGACCCATACCTTTAAGATATTATATTATCTACAGAATAATATATATATATACACACACATATAGGCTTTTTGTTTGTTTCATCAATATTAGATTTAGGGAAAATATATATATAATAAATTAAATAGTTAATAAAATATTTATTGATTTGATATAATAAATTAACTGCATGGGAGTTACAATAACTTGCTTTTAGGTAAGAATATTTAAACAAGCAAGTCATTCTCAATACTCAATATATATAATTCAGTGTGTAGTTTAGTTGAAGGGAAAGGCATTACGGACAGCAACATGTTTATAAAGCCTAATTTTCCTGAAACATGTTAAATCCATAGAAATACTTTGATGTAAATGATTAAATGGAATATTTTAGAAAAACTTTTACATACATTTTTTATGAATGACAAAGTTAGTTAATTTTTATAATATCTACAAATTAGTTGCTCAACCCTAACAGCTTTACTTAATATAACAATGTTTGTTTTTATAAAATTCAATTTTTCATATAAATTCAATTTAATATATTAGCATTTGAGGATTTTTTGTGATAATTTTCTCTTAATAAAATTATCATCATTATGGTTAAGAGACTGAAAAAAAAAGCTTATATAATTAAAGGATCAAATTGAAATATTATATAAGTTTTAAAAAAAAATAGAGGTCTATTTCTCTATGTGGGATGTGAAAATCAATTCAATATAAGAATATTAAAAGATCAGAGCTAAACAAAGTTTAAATGCCTGCAGAATTTATAATCGTGCCATATATATTCCTTATTCCTTAATAATAGAATATTCAGGTCCGACACGTAAATTTGAAAGCCAATAGTTTTTTGCTTGGGAACCATCCCAACTAAGAAATGAACATATTAATATAGTGATGATATTTTATACTCCTTCTGGTCTTAATTACAGGAGCAAATTTTGGAGTTGGTTTTGATCCTAATTATAAGAGTAAATTTTAACTTTTGTCAATTTTTTCCTATAATATCCATATTTATATTTTCTCAATAATAATTAAAGACAATAATAATCTAATAATATACCTATATATTTTATAAAATAAATAATGTTTACAACTCATTAATGTCATATATATGTTTAACTCTCTCTCTCTCTCACAAATGTGGTACGCTATCAAATAATCAATTCTGATTATTAGCCTATCCTCTTCTCTCTCTCTCTCTCTCTCTCTTTCCTTTTTTCTTTTTTTTCACTAAAAGGTTAAGGTCCATTTTTGTTCTAGAAGTAGTTAAAAATCTCAATTTTGCCAAGAAAGTTTCCAAATCGTAACAATTTTGTTAAGCCATTATCCAAATTAAGTTTGACTGTTAATTGACCAAATATACTGAGTTGGTAGTCCACATGATATTCACATCATTTTTGTACTTGGTTTAGGTGAAAAGTTGCTCCAAAAATTTTCACTCAACAGCTATATTGCCATGGAACTTTCTCAACCTAGCAATTTCTTTTTGTAAAAATCATTTATAATATACCACCTAGTTACTTTGGCAAATTCATGTTTCGTTTGCTTCATTCTTATTTTCCAAGTTAGATTTATAAATAAGGATTTGTTTTTCTAAAATGCACCATATCAAAATGATTAGAAAAAAATCAAAGAGGTGAAAATATCTTGTGCGACGAAGAGAAAATCAAAAAGGCGTTGACAAATACCTAATTTGTTATATATTTTCATACTTTATATAAGGTTTTTGTCATAATAATTTAGCTTAAAATTCCTTCTTTGTGCTTGATTGAGATTACGAGTAAATACATTAAATTAAATTAGAACTAAAAATGCCAAAATTGTTTAAAAACATTGTAATTACTCTTAATCATTGATTCTTTAGAGAATATTTGATATTGGATTAATTATTTTTTATTGTAGATGTTTGAAGAAACTGGTCCAAATTTGTAAATGAAACTTTAGGCTCAAATTACAAAAATTATAGTTTAGCCCCAAAAATGTTTTAAAACTTGCAATTTAGTCCCTCCACAAAATTTTATACTTTGTAGTTTAGTACTCATTCAAAACTTGAGTTTTGACTAGAGACATTGGGTCTGAATCAGACCTTCTGCTCGACAATTTGCAAAGAGGGCGCCATAAAGAACCTCCATCACTCACCTTCACTCTTTCTCGCTCTCTCCACCTCTGTTTTTCTCCATCGTCAGTGACGTCCCTTCCTCCATCGTCATAGGGAACCTTCATCATTTTGAGATACAACCATGAGAGAGACACAAAGCAAAGACCAAAACAAGGGAGGAACAATGAGATCCTACGATGCCCATCCTTTTCTACTGCCAGCCTCTTAACAGAGAAAAGCAAGTGGAGGAGTAGGTTGGGAACAAGGAATCTCCAGTATTTCTTCAAAAATAGCACGAGGAGGAGAAGAAAGTGGGGGTTGGGCATGACGAATCTCTAGCATTTGTAATACCCTAAAGTTCATAATCGTTATAAACATTATATTTTGGCTTAATTAAAGATCAATAAAGGTTTAATATTAGTACAGAGATCATAATTAATTTGATCACACTGTTGAGCCTAGTAACATCTGAAACACTATACTAAGATGATAACTTGGATTAAATTATCATCCCCTAAAGATTCAATATATATGGCGAAAATTCAATAATAATAAAGAGGCAAATCCAACTATTAAAATTAAAGCATAAAATGAACAAAAAGAAAGGAAGGAAGAAGGGGACGTTTTTAGCTTGTGGAGCAAGAAACACAAATTCAAACACATGCAAAGGCTTGTGGATGAAGTTGGAACCTTCCAACTTGGAGAGCAAGTTACTTGGAGAACAAGTCACCAAGCTACTTAGTGAGTGAGCAGGTTACTTGGTGAGCAAGTTACTGGGCGGACGAGGTTTCTTGGGGAGCAAGTTACTGGGCGGACGAGGTTACTTGGGGAGCAAGTTACTGGGCGGACGAGGTTACTTGGGGAGCAAGTTACTGGGCGGACCAGGTTACTTGGCGGACAAGTTACTGGACGAATGAGGTTACTTGGCGAGCAAGTTACTTGGTGGACAAGTTGTAAAACTTGGAGAGCAAGTTAGTAAAACTTGGAGAGCAAGTAAGAATTGGTTAGAATGCTCTAGAAGAAGTCAACAACTTGTTGATTAAGCTAGGGTTTTCTAAACACAAATAACACCTAAGCCTTGCTTATGTCATCAAAGTGACATCATAAGGATGACATCACAAGAACACATGAAGGGTGTAGATTTAAACTTCTTCATTAAGTTTAGATCTAATGGTTAGGATTTAAGAAGAGGCTTGTTGAAGAAGTTGGAAATTTTCCTATAAATAGGAGGCTTCCCCTCCTCATTTCTTCACACCATCACCACATACACCTCTAATCCTTTGATTAAGAGAGTGAGAGTGAGAGTTCTCTTGGGGCTAGAAGGAAGAAGCAAGAGTCTTCAAGAGGTAAGCTTGTTCTTAGTTTTATAGTTTTTAGTTGTTCTTAGTAGTTTTTAATATAGATGTTAGTTTAATCTAGTAAATAGGTAAAGTAATTCCCCATATTTGTTTCCAAGCCTTATTGCATCAAAAAGATGCCTGACAAGGTGGAAACATTTTGGGGAGTGACTTTTAGGATTAAGGGAACAAGTTAGAGTAAGATGAAAGAAGTCTAGAATTGCTGGATTTTGGGAGTCAACTGGATAGGGGGCATTATTTTCTGTATCAAATGATCTTTAAAAATCACGAAATTTTCCAAAAATAAAGTAGACATGTAGGGATTTCCAAATATATAAAATATGTAACGTTTTGATCTCTAGACAAGGAGATATGAATTTTTGAAGATTAGGCTATTTTTCTGGGCGAAATTTTTGGGCAAGGTATGAACACATGAAATCTGGGAATTGTTCTTGAGTTCTGGGTGGAAACTGATATTTTTCCTCAAAACTAGACATCTTAAGGAGTCCGGTAAAATTTACGGATCTTCGTTTCGATTTTGCTAGAATCAGTTATGATTTTTCGAAGTTAGGTGAAAATCAGCCCTAAATGCTGATAATCAGCGTTTTTATCCGAAAATTCAAAGGAAATAATGGAAAAATAAATACACCAGGGGTAGAATAGCCAATTGTGGATAAGCTATATTTTAGTATACTATTTGTGAGTTAATAGACGCGATATTACTCTTATAGGAAGTCTGCAATCGTTTTCTGATCGACGTCATACCGAAACCACCGACTCAGGTACGGACGCGTATTGTAACACTAACTCTGATGCTTATGGTATGCTTATATGTGATAGATAGTCTGAGACTCTATTTTTTGAAAATTGATCATACACATACAGCTTGATACGGGTTATAGTCTTGATAACGCCATTATGTTTTCCTAGCGCTGAGGACACGGATGTACATCGTGGCACTGGTGAATAGTGCAGACTATAATAACATGCATATTGCAGTGGCTGTGTTATGCTATTATCTGAGTATGAGAATATTGTATGTGATTATTACTGTTTTGTCATGGATATCTGTCATACATATTTAATACATAAGCATGAGGTTAATCGTTACCTGAGGTTCAATGGTAATTGAACCTCAGTTCTTATCATAGCGTCAGGGTCCGGAGGAACCAGGGCCAAGGACAAGGATAAGGAGCCAGCGCGAGGACGAAGACGGAGAAATTTTCATTTCGACGTTATTTTATTGAACTATTTTCAGACTACTGTACCACTGTGTAAACAGCCAAATACTACAACAGTGAAGGTTTTATCAGATACTCGCTCTTTTGAAATCTTCCGATGCTCTACTCTGATGGAAAAAGAAGAAAAGAAAAATTATTCCGCTTTTGAAAATTGGGATGTTACAGCATTTCTTCAGCGCGTCGCTTGACCATGACAATAAGGCAAATAGAGGAAGAGGGTGAAGAAAATGTATTAGAATGAGGAGCTTAAATAGATTGGAAGTGAAATGTGTGATGGAAGTTGAAGAAAAATCAATTCGGGCAATTATATATGTTTATTATATTTTCGTAACAGTTTTTTTCTAATAATTGTGAGAAATATTCTGTATTTTTTTATTTACAATATTACATTTAAATAATAGAACAATGATGAGTTCATTAAGCTACTTGTCATTAGAAGAGTAGTCAAGATCAATATCAAGATCATGGCCAATATTTTATTTATCAAGTATGAGATTGGTCTTTCTGTTCATACTCTAGAGGTATAAACAAATCCTCCTCATGGCATGATCAGTGTGTTCTACATGCCGCAATATTCCCTCCAGCTATGGAAGCATAGGATGTGAAGGAGGAGGAGGAGACGTAGGTAGATGTTGGGGAGGAGAAGCAGGAGGTGGAGAATGGAGAGGAGGAGAAACAGGAGGTGGAGGATGACGTCGAAAGCTTTTTGAAAATTCTTTCGCATGATGTTTCATCTTTACGATTAAGAGAACAAAAAGAAGATGGTGCTGAGAAAATGTAGGAAAAAACAAATAAAAATGGGAGTTTAAATAGACGTTTGGAACTCGGGAAGGGGTAGAAGTTGAACAAGATGTAATGAAAGGGTACTTGGTTCAAATGATGATGATTGGATAACTAGGAGGCACCCAATGTCGATCAATGTAGGGAAGAGGAAAGGTTTTGAAAGCTTGAATTTACATTTATTAAGTAGAACTATTAAGTATGTTGGTTTTTTGAAACCACGGTAAAATAATATTTTATAATTATTAATTAATAACAATGAAATGTGAAGTTTTTTTTTTCTTAAAAATACAATAGTGTAGTTCAGTCGTTATCACCACTACTATCATCCTCCTTCTCCTTTTCATCCTTGTCATTCTCATCATCAGAGGAATGAGATGAAGGGTCTAACTACATGTCATATTCAACCTTATTGTAATGAAGTATGCGATTTAACTTCCTATTCAGTCTGTTTACGTATGCCATGAGATGCCTTGTGTGGTAGTTAAGGATTGCTAATAGCTGCATCATAGCGTCCATTTTAGGAGGAGGTGGTGGTGGCAGTGGCGGATGAGCTCCCTAGGATGCTAACATGATGGACAGAAGGAGGAGGCCGATAAAGAAAAATAGTAAGAATAATAAGGAATATGTGAGTTTAAATAGAGGCTTAACAGATGTTACTTATGACTTATGAAGGTCTGACGATGTTATAAAGGATTATCAACAATTAACTGGTACTTGAGGAAGATAGATCATTTGAAAGTATTACATGACGGTTGTTTTTGAAGATCACTAATATAAGAGGTTGGAAGTTGAATCATTCATAAGTGTTACATGACTGTTGTTTCGAAAGAATCATCACTTTTGTCTCTAAATAAATGACGGTTATTAACTACAACCATTATTTTTTTGTTTTCATGAATTCTGCCTCGTAATACATGACGATGTGTAATACCCTAAAAATCCTAATTAGCATAACCACTATCTTTTAGATAGAAAATACCTATTAAAAATATGTGAATATGCAGTCTCAAAAATTTAGTAGCTTATTTTAGGGAATTTTCTCCTAAAACTAAAACAAAGACCCAAATTTTCTAATTTCATTTAGGAATCATAAAATACCCTAAAATTATCATATTACAACATAGTTTTTATTTAATTATAGAGAAGCATAAAATGCTATGAAAATACCTAAATCAATTAAAGGAAACTACCAACAAATAAGTGACAATTAAATTTACATTAATTAAAATAATTTTATAAATCTTCATAATGAATCTAGTGGTAATTAAAAATCATCAATTAGGGATATTTTAACTTAATGAAGAATTAAGGGTCAATTTTGAAATTATATTTAAGGATCATAAAATATGATATAAACACCATATTAAACCATAGTTCTCATGTGATCAAATGAGCAAGAAAATATTATGGAAACACTTAAGCTAATTAATGGGAATTAGCAACAATAAATGAACAATTTAGCTTGCACTAATTGGGATTAGTTGCAAAATAATCAAGAGGCAAAATAAAATGTATAAAATGAGGGTGAAATAATACTTGCCTAATTAAGCACTAATTTTCATGATTAGTTAATAAATCAATTAATTAATATCAAAGGCAATCAAGGGAGAAGATTTAATCTAAACAAACACAATGAAATCCAATGGTTGTGATTAAACCAATAATTAACCTTAATCCTTGTGAAATTGAATTGGCCAATGATAAATCAAAAAAATATTCTTAATCCTCATGAAATTGATTGGACCAATGAGAGATTAGCATAAATGGAAGGTCAAGATTAGATTTAATAAAGCTAAAATCTAATGGTCTAAATTAACTACATAAAGCTTAATCCATGAGAAAAGGTTTTAACCAATGAGAGAGGGAGTTGTGAATGTGTGTGTGTGCAAATGTTGTGAGTATTGTGAGTCTAGTAAGAAGAGAGAGAAAAGTCAATGGATCTACCAATAGGAAAATTGAGCATAAATCAATTAAGTTAATCAATGAAATTAATTCAAGACACAAGTAAATGAGAATCTATACAAAATAAATTGTATCTTGAGATACCTTAATCATAGATCAAATATAAGGATTTATTATGAAGAAGCATATTTTAAGCTTGGAATAGGTTATCTCCAAAATCTTTTCCTCAATTTTCGGAATTAATTCTAAAATGATAAAAAGGCAATTAGATACTCCTAATTAAGATATTGATTTTAAATGAATTAATCATTGCATCTTATAGTTGAAAGGTCAATAAAGGTGGCTCATCATTCACGAAGGAGTTTTGGATGAAATTGAATATTAAGCATTGACAATTAAAAAGCAACATAAATGGCTAAAAGGGAAGGGTATATGGTTGGCTAGCTTGAGGAAGGAGGAAGAAGTTTTGGTTAATGTATTTTAATTGAGATAAGAGGCACATGGAATAATTAGCACATGGAGTCATAAATAAAAGTTATCAATGACATCATCAACTTGTCAAAGAAGTAGGAAAACTTGTTGAAGAAGGAAAAAAGAGAGGAAGAGATTAAAACTTCTTAACTAAGTTTAGATCCAATGGTTAAGGATAAAAGATGAGACTTTCAACTTTGCCTATAAATAGGAGGCTTCTCCTCTTGAATTCTTCACACCAAACTCAAACCAAATAGGTGAGTTTAAGAGAAGAGTGAAGCAAGAAGGAGGAGGAAGTTCTTCAAGAGGTAAGCAAGCTTTTAGTTTTCTAGTCTTTAGTTTTTTGTAGTTCTTGAAGTTCTAGTTTAAATTCATAGTTAGAAGTAGCATTGATTCTAATTATGCTAGAGTAATTTTAATATCATGTTTTTGTAGTAAAAAATAGTGATATTTCGAAAATTAGATGAGCCACTTGGTGTAGAAATTTTTTTTGAAAAATTATGAACAAAGTAGCGAAGCTCTGGCGAAAATTCATTGGGTAGAAATTTCTGGAGTCAGTGATACAAATGCCAATATTTCATGTTGAAAATGGAATTATAAAATTCTGAGAAAATTCATGGTTAAAGTAGACATGTAGGGCTTTTCAAATATGCCAAGAATATGTTGACATGAGTTCTGTACAGTGAGATAAAATTCTCAAAGTTGATATTATCCCATGTGTGGGTGAGTTAATATTAAACAATTCACTCTTCTTTTTCTACAAGGCAAAACCATGCCCCCCTCCCCTTCATGGCTCAAGATTTGTGCTTCTTTTAGTCTAATAGATGGTGTTTAAAGCTTCCTCATTGGTCCATAAAATCTCACATGGATTTTGCTTTAGGATAATTAATTTACGACCTTTAGATTTAACTTTATGAGGTTTAATCCTAGCCTTTCATAACTAATCTTGATTAGTATTCTTAATTAGAGAGTTTAGTCTTTTAATAGATCATGAAACTTGGTGCTTAAGTCTTCATTAATTAGTCTTTTGGATTAATTATGAAGATTTACCTAATTATTTAGTTTAGTGAAGACTTAATTGCTTACTAATCTTTATTAATTTTTCTAAATTTGTTTTAAGTATTTCCATAGTATTTTAGATGTTATTAGACTTAATTAGTTGGCTACTATCTTAATCTTGGTCATTAGTAACCCCTTTTTGGACTAGTCTTGGTGTAACACCCCAAATTCCACACTTCAAAGCGTGTCTGCTGACACTTGGTTTTAGAAAACTTAACAGAGTTTGAGGTGCTACAGCTCAGTGTAATGCGGAAACGGAGAGCATGCACTGACATTTGGACAATGAGTATCTGATACAAAATGCCCGGACATATGTTGATGCCCTGACATAAGCTAATATATTAAAAATTTTCCCGGAGGAATAATTCATGTGATAAAATTATAGAGCTTTGTATAATTACATTTTTACATGGTAACTATACAGCCTTAGACCAAGCCTCAACTAGACTTGGGGCAATGAACCCAACTCAGTTAATCAACCGATTCAGCCAGGTAGGTGTCTATCTTTTGGGAGTCTCACCGACTTTACGGCGACTGATTGACTGACCCACATAGACGAGCCCTGCCTTCGGCACCGAATGGTTTGAAATAACTTTGTTAAATCCATGCCAGAAAGAATGCTCTGTTGATGTTCTTCCGGCATTTGCTTTGACCGGTGCCTCTTATTGGCTTCTCCCCTCGGTGCCTTTTCACGGCTCCATCTACCGGTACCTTCTCTGATCCTGGTTCCTTTCCTGAATCTTAGACAGATCTGGGATTCAATCCGATTGAATCTCAAGTAACAGTTAACCTCTATAACAGATATAATAATACATGACAGATATTCATGACATTACAGCAGTAATCACATATGAAAGATAATAACAGAACACAGCCACTGCATATGAATGTTACTATAGTCTGCACTATTCACC
This sequence comes from Acacia crassicarpa, assembly GCA_034222035.1. Taxonomy (NCBI): domain Eukaryota; kingdom Viridiplantae; phylum Streptophyta; class Magnoliopsida; order Fabales; family Fabaceae; genus Acacia; species Acacia crassicarpa. The sequence continues at coordinate 21,724,681 of JAWXYG010000004.1, forward strand.
AGTGCCACGACGGCCCATCATGTCCTCAGCGCTAGGAAAACTCAACGGCATTATCAAGACTATAACCCGTGTAAAGCTAAATGTATAAACAGGTGATCTAAGCCCCATAAACTTAGTCACAGTGCAAGACCCAAGACCTAGTCTTGTCCATCACTTCATGAATCAATCAATCATATATAATCATACAAGATATAGATGATTAAAGTTACTAGTACGCGAACGTACCTTTCACCGCGTTATTGTCAAAACGTCCGACCTTTGAACCCGACTCCGGACTTCCCGGATATCCTATCCATTATTGTCAGATTTTTGTATGATATTAGATAAATATCATATTGTTTAGAATAATATCCTAAAGGTTTAATTTACCTTTCTACCCTTGGTGGATTTATTATTCCACTTTTACCCTTACATTTTATTAAAAACGCTACTTCAGCATTTCTGGGCAGAATTTTCAGTAACTTTAAAAAATCATAACTAATTCTATAAAAATCGAAACAAGGATCCATAAAATTCTCCGAAATCCCTAGGATGTCTATTTTTGTTAAAAAATACTACGTTTCACCCAGAACTCAAGAAAAATTCCCAGTTTTAATGTTTTCACACGCTGTCCAGATTTTCACCCATAAAAATAGCTTAACTTCAAAAATTCATATCTCCTTGTCCAGAGATCAAAACGGTACATATTTTATAAATTTGGAAATCCCTACATGTTTACTTTATTTCTAGAAAATTTTATGATTTTTAAAGATCATTTGATGCATAAAATAACGGCATCAACATGGCTGACTCCAGAAAACTCCCAACCTAAACTTTACCGGAATTTTGCTATTTTGATCTTCATCTTCCAAGAATTTTGCTCCACCATATTTTCCATCAAATTTTCGAAATAAACTCATTTTTAAACATAAAAACATGAAAACAAAACTATATTGGAAGATTAAAAATCAAACTAACATTTTTACTAAAACTATAAAAGCTAAAGACTAGAAACTAAAAAACTAAAGACAAGCTTACGTCTTGAAGATCATTGCTACCTCTCATCCTTCTTGCTTCCTTCTCTCTACTCTCTTTCTCTCTAAAACTCATTTGAGTTTGGTGTGAAGAATGAAGAGGAGGGGCCTCCTATTTATAGGCAAAGTTCAAAGTCTCATCTTTTAACCCTAACCATTGGATCTAAACTTAGTTAAGAAGTTTTAATCTCTTCCTCTCTTTTTCCCTTCTTCAACAAGGTTTCCTCCTTCCTCAACAAGGTTGAAAACTTGCTCATGAAGTCTTGAAACTTGCTCACCAAGTGTTGGAAGGTTCTACTTCATGGTCAAGTTGTTGCTTTTGTTTATTAATGAACTATCTTTGATTATTTAATAATAAATTCAATCCAACCCCATGTGCTAGCCGAAATGCTCCTTGCTAATAGCCATTAAATGAAATTTTGAATTAACAAAATATTGATTATTTTATGGCTTTTTATTGATTAGTTGGAATATTGACTTTTCAACTCTAATTTCTTCTTAAATACTTGGTTCATAATTCCTCCCACATGTGCAGCTGAAAACGTGACCTTTGTGGGTTAATTAGTAATGTCATTTAATCACATAATTAAGGGCTTAAGTATCACTTAATGCCAAATGCCAATGTACAATTGGTTGCTTATTTAAATCAAGTGTATTTATTATTATTAACCAAGTATTATTTCATCTTCTTTGGCTCTAGAAATTGTGTTTCTTTTGTCTCTAATAATTAAAGAGCTAAGCCTCCTATTGGTTCTAAGATTAATTATGATCATTAGAAACTACTTATATGCTAATCTTAGTCCTTTATTAGCCATTGGTTCTTAATTAAGGTCATATATCCCTAATTATGCCTTTAACACATGTTATCAAATTAATTATGAAAGTTTATGAAATTAATTCAATTAATGTAGATTTAATTATCTACTAATTGTTGGCAATTTTCTCTAATTGGCTTAATTATTTTCTCACAACTTTTGGGTTTACTTTGATCATTTATGCACCATGTATTAATTTAATAATTATAGGGAAATTTATGATCCCTAAAATAAAATTGGATTTTTGCCTCTTTAAATTCCAAGGAAAATAAACAAATAAATTACTAAATTTAGAGACAACATACTTTCCTATTTTAAATAGGTATTATTTGGCCAAATTATAATATTCAAGAGACATATGAATTTTGGGGTATTATACCATTATTTTAATTAGTGCAAATTTAATTGCCTCCTAATTGTGGTTAATTCCCTTTAAATAATTTAAGTGATTTCATAACACTTTCTTGATTATTTTGGTTACATAAGAACCATGTTTTAACATGACAATTTTATCATATTTATGTTCCTTAATCATACTCTTAAAATTGGCCTTTCAACTTTAATTAATCTCTCTTAATTAATTTTAGTATCTCCATAGCATTTTATTACCCTTATGATTATATAAAACTAGGCTTTAATATGGTAATTTTGTGGTATTTTATGATCTCAAAATAAAATTAGAGAATTTAGTTTTTGATTATCCTAATTCTTAGAGAAAATTCCCTAAATTAACATAAATATGTTACTCAATTTTGAGACCACATATTCACCTATTTTTAATAGGCATTATTTGCCAAAATATAATATCTATTATGATTATGAATTTTAGGGTGTTACACTTGGTCCTTTATTAACTTTTGGTTCTTAATTAAGGTAATATATCCTTAATTATGCTTATTTTAATTTTATTATTAATTTCAAAATTTAATGTTCTTATTCTAATTATTGCAAATTTAATTTCTCATTAGTTGTTAGAAATTTTCTCCTAATTGGTTTAAGTATTTTGAGGTCATCATTTAATTGTCTGTTATAAATAAATTAAGACTATGCTTAACTATAATAATTTTATGATATTTTATGATCCCTAATTTGGACCTTAAAAATTTAACCATGGGTTACCTTAATCCTAAAGGGAAATTACCTAGAAAATGTAATAAACATATCACAAAATTTGAGACCACATATTCACCTATTTTAAATAAGTTTTATTTATCTAAATATTGCATTTAAGATAAATAATAATTTTTGGGTATTACACCTGTCACCCCCCGCAAGCTAGCATGGATGTCTTGGATGCCCAGCTTGGACTTGAGTTCATGAAACCGAGTAGGATGAAGTGCTTTGTGAATATGTCTGCTAGTGGATCAACAAACCGAACAGGTAGAAGACGAATCAGCATGGCTTAATCTTTAAGAAAATAATGATCCATAGCCGGCCTCATAATGGACTAAATTAAACCGCTCACAGAGCGGAAGCAAAACGATCGCGGTGGACGAAGCAATCGAGAGAATAGGTCTCGAGAAAATGAAGAAAAAAAAAACTGGAGCAATAGAGAGAATAGGTCTTGAGAAAACGAAGAAAAATTGGAGCAATCGAGAGAATAGGTCTCGAGAAAACGAGAAAAAAAAAAAGGAAGAAAAACTGGAGGTGACGGGGGAAGAACGAGAAAACCTAAAAAATGTGTATAGATAAAAAAATATTTCAGAGAGGACACAACCTGAGCTCTGGTACCATGTGACTTGGCAAAATGAAAAGAATGAATGTTGTGTCTTGTATTCAATACAAACATTAAATATATATACAAGATAAGAGAGCCTCAATAGTAATGCTCATAATGACTATTAATGAAGATTATCTCTAATCCCTACAAATCAGGGATTCCTATAAATTTAATAATGACTATTAATGAAGATTATCGAGAGGACACAACCTGAGCTCTGGTACCATGTGACTTGGCAAAATGAAAAGAATGAATGTTGTGTCTTGTATTCATATACAAACGTTATATATATATATACACACACACAAGATAAGAGAGCCTCAATAGTAATGGCTCATAAATATTATATTATATAAGCCCACGTGTTAGTGTACAGAGCTGAAAGCATTGAATAAGATTTTTGTTTTCCCAGTTTCAATATTCAATATTCTCTCTCGAGACTTTATTCCTCCTTCGTCTTTGCCCTATTCCTCTGTATTTCTTTCTATCGAATAGCACTCTGGATTCGATCAAAAAAAGAATAGCACTCTGGTTCTTGACACTTCATCAAGCTGTCGATTGTTTCACGTGGTTACAACTTTAGAAAGTATTCAAATGTTTCGGCTGTACAAGTTTTGTTTTTTTGTTTTTGTTTTTTGTTTTTAATAAGTGCCTGTAGTCATTGTACTAAGATAAGATAATATATAGTTTCATGTTTTAGACATAAGTGGGTTTGAGAGGTTGTATTTATATGCATTCTTACATTTCAAGTAGATATTTAAAAACGTTTTAGGCCTTGTCAGACATTTTAAAGGTTTAGACCCGAGTTTTAAAAAAACCTATACATAGGTTCAAGCCCTAGCTAAGGCTTTTAGTCTCTATTGCAAGTTGCAAGCCTATACTTATTTAACTAATTTTAAAGTTTAAGCGCACGTGTTAGTTGAATAAAGATATTTTAAAATATAAAGAGGGATAAATTGATCAATATAATTTTTGTTAATTTTTATTCTAAGTTTTATGATTTTGGGGGCTTAGCATTGTTTCCAAACAACTGTCAATCTATAATTTTAATACATATTAATTATTTACTTAACAGCTTTATCTTTCAATAACGATACAGCATAGAGATACAAACTTTAAAATCTGAAATACTAAAATATAATAAATAAGATATTATTTTATAAAATAAAATATCATTGCATTTTATTAGACTTTGGGTTATTTACTATGTAAAACCCTAAAATTCCTATTTATCATAAATAATATATTTTGATAAATAATGAAGGTGAGTATGTGGCTCAAACTATTGTAAATTGTTAATTATAATTTGAGGTAAATTTCACTTTGAGTTGAATTAACAAAAGGCAAGATATAAGACCAAGATTAGGGATCATAAAATGTGATGTAATTAGCACATAAATGATGAGTATTTATGACTAAAATAGGCAAGAAATGTTATGAAAACACTTGAGCAATTTAAAGGCAATTAACAAAAACTAATGGGCAATTAAGCTTACACTAATTAAAATGTTTGTGTAATTCTTCAAATTAATCAAGAGACAAATCAAAAAGCATCAATTAAGGGATGTCTTGTTATGAAATCTAGGGGCCAATGGGAAGACAAGATTAAGCTTGTGTGAAACACTAAACGATAATTAACTAAGGAACCAATCATACTATGGCAATTATATTTAATGGCATATAAAACACTACATTAGGAATGCTAATCGGAGATTAAACATTCAGCCCCCAAAGTCAAGAAAAGTGACGCTTTTTTTTTTTTGGGGGGGGGGGGAGAATTAGAATTTATAATATTATAATCAAGATATTTAATTAATAAGAGCACATGTTGTTTTAACAAAAAGATCTTCAATAGTGTTAGGATTTTTCTAACAACAATGAAGGGTGAGGATTAAGTCTAATAAAGTGAATTTGATCCAATGGATAGGGATCAAAGTGATTGGGTGTGGTAGTTTCTTGTGAGCTTGGAAATTTTGCTATAAATAGGGGCTCAACCCTCTTCATTTTTCACACCAAATCCACTTCAAGTAACTGATTTCTAATGTAGTGAGAGTGAGAGGCAAAGTCCTTCGAGCAAAAAGGAGGAAGGAGAAGTAAGGTTCTTCAAAGGTAAGTTTTCTAGTCTTTAGCTTTTTAGTTAAGTTGTAGTTTTAACTAGAGAATTAGGAACAAGAATTCATATACTTGTTTTTAGGCCTCCTTGCATTGAAAAATGCCTAATGAGGTAAGAACATGTTGGAAAATAATTTTTTGGAATTAATGGAATAAGATAGTGAAAGATAGGAAATTTCAAGTTTACTAGGCTGTTAGAATCAGTCATATAGATGGCATTATTTTATGTATCAAATGAACTCATAAAATCATAAAATTTTACAGGAGTAAAGTAGACATGTAGGTATTTCTAAATATATAAAATTTGTACCAATTAGAGTTCTGTAGAAGGAGATCAAAATTCTTGAAGTTGGGTCACATTTTCTGGAAGAAAATCTGAACAATGATTGGAAAATATTAAACTGGTATTGATTCACATACTTCGAGTGCAATACATTATTTTTCCTTAAAAATAGACATGTCAAGGGCTGTCTGGAATTTTACGAAACATCATTTAAATTTTTTAGATTTAATTATGATTTTTCAAAGTTATCAAAAAATCTGGGTAGAAATGCTGAAATTCCGTTTTTAAGGAAATGTAAGGGTATAATTGGAATAACAAATCTACCAGGGATGAAAAGGTCAATAGTGGCTAAGATATCTCTTAGGATATTGTTCATAAAGGAAATAATGCGGTGATACAATTATAGGATATCTGGAAAAATCAGGGATCGTACCAAACAGACAGACGTACAACTAGCTATACGAACTAAGGTGAAAGCAGGAGCTTGATACCCAAGAGGGGGGGTGAATTGGGTATCTATAAATTTTTATATTTGTTCTGTTTCTAATACCTTAGAACAGAGTAAAACAGAGATGGTAAGGAGAAAAGCTAGACACGATGCAATTTATACTGGTTCAGCCCTTTCTCGACCTACATCCAGTCCCCAAGCCACGCCTGGGATTTTCAATCCACTAACTCAATGTAGTTGATTACACACTCTATACTAAGAGTTGCTCTCTCACTAGAACACACTCCCTTTTACAAGTTGTAATCAATACACCCAAACTACCAAGTCCCCTGACTTGTAGTTATCACAATCAGTAAATGATTTACAAGATGATACTCTCTCACAGAGCAGATAGGATAATCACTGAAGTACAAAGTATCAAAATGATACAATACAGATGAAAGCTAGATACAATAAATGACTCAATAAATTTTTGCTCTAAGTAGTTGTATATATTCTGTAAATGAAGTTAATGCTCTCTATTTATAGGTAGAGAACATTAAATGACCGTTGTAGAAAGATTTCAACCGTTGGAAGTGATTAGCTTAGTTTCTGGTCATCTTCTCTCTCTAAACTTCTGCTAATCCAAGTGTTAATGTGATCTGATGTGGCTCTCTGAGTTTCTGCCCGTTGGAATTGACTTTACTTGATGTAGTAAGCTTCCTTTAACGTCCATTAGGCGTGCTCAGAAGGATTAGCTGAAAGTAGGTGAGATTGTGCAGATGCATTAAATGCACTGTTCACCTTTTTGCTTTTTCTCACAAATCTTCAATAATCTTGATCTGTGCTAACTGAAATCACTCAACAAACTTTGTTAAACATATCTGGGATCATAAGTGAATGATGTATGAAAGCAATTAGATCAAATAACAAGATATAGCATATTTCACAAATTTGAAAAAGTACCAACGGTCACTAACCTTGAGGTCAGTTCATCCAACCTCGAGGTTAGCTTGAAAGGTTCAGGCAATTTGTTGATTTTAAAACGTCCAGCCTCGAGGTTGCAATATGAACCTCGAGGTTTCCCTTAAAAAGAAACCTTTCCAAACCTTTCATAAACTCACAAACCCTGAGGTTCCAGAACTAACCTCGAGGTTTGAAGTTATTTTCAAACCTTCAGTTTTCATAGAAACTCGACAACCTTGAGGTCAGAAAACCATACTCGAGGTTAGCCTTTGAGAAAATGAAGTTCAGTGTTCAATCATAAATCTTAGTCTCGAGGTTACAACCTTAACCTCGAGGTTTTCATAAAGACTTGAAAACCTGTTGCTCTATGTAAGTCATAATACTCGAGGTTGATAACTCATACTCGAGGTCAATGTGTTTTTCTTCAAGCTTAAGTTTCAAACCAAAGTGTTCAACCTCGAGGTTGAAACATGAACCTCGAGGTTTCCATGCTTGATGAAAACCATGACTTCTCTGGATGGATCAAAAACTCGAGGTTAGCTCTTGATACTCGAGGTTATAAGTCTAAATGTAAAACTTGGGGTTTTCAATAAGGCCTGAACCTCGAGGTTAACTTTCCAACCTCGAGGTTTCACGTATTTCTTTTGTGAAACCAAGTTTTGACACTTAACCTTAAAACCATTTGTAAGGCTCAACCTCGAGGTTGAAAAACCAACCTCGAGGTTTGCTCTTCAACAAGATTTTAACACTTAAGAGCAAAACCTCTTTAATTGTTTGTAGTTGTTGGCAATCATCAAAACCATCAGAGAACTAACATTCTCCCCCTTTTTGATGATGACAACATCTACAAGCAATCTCTTTATCAACACTCAAGAGATTATTAGAAACATTATCAGAGGATTTTGAAAAACTTTGAAAAATTTTCTAAAACAATGAAACACTGAAGTTTTTGCACAAATGCAGTGATGAAATTGAAAGCATAAGATAATATTACTATCAGAGATGAACAGAAGCATGAAATCAAAAAAAATATTCCATAAAGCTCAATTGATATTCCATTTCACCAAATTCAAGCATACAAGATACAATGGAATTCAATAGAAGGCTAAATGGCTAAACTAAACGAGATGCAAAACAGTAATACAAAGAAGAGAAAAATACAAGTGCTGCTGTACAATAAAGAACAACCCTAAGAACCTCTAATCCTCATTGCTTTTCTCCCCCTTTGTCATCATCATCCACATACTCTGGGTCAAGAATGATAAGAGGAGGCTGGTAAAGTACCAAGGCAGTGGTAGGATCAAAGGAGGGATCAAGAAGAGAAGGATGGGTATAGGGAGAAGGTGTGGGAAAGATCTCAGTAGAGGGGGTAGGTGGAGATAGGAATGGTGGGATGAGGATCTCGGTGTAAGGGGTAATGGGTGAAGGTTGAGTCTCAGAGACTGGAGTGGTATGAGATGGAGAAGTGTGTGGAGGACTGGGAAATGAGAAAGAGTGAGAGGGAGGTGAGTGAATGGGAGAGTGAGCAGGAAACTCAGTGAGTGAGGAAGGTGAAGATGGGTCAGGTATAGGAAGTGATGAGCTAGGGCCATCAGCTGGAGCAGGGATAGGATCAGAATCCATCTCAGGAGCAGGAATAGTAGTGGAAGCCTGGACTAGAGCTGAGGATGAACCAGGAGCGGATGAGGAAGCCCCAAGACCAAAATGTCTGAGAAGCATGTCAGCCCTGTCTCTGGCATCAGATGCAGCTGAGAGTGTGACAGCTAAAGAGGAGTCCAATTCAGTAAACTTTTGATCCACTTCCTCCTTTAGCTTATACAAGTAGGACATTGCCTCAGTCTGTGCAACGATGACATCCATAAGTCCCATCTTGATGTCAGCCCGCAATACATCAACTTCAGTCTTCATGATAGCTCTGTGGGAGATTAGGGCTTGATCCACTATCTGTTTGATCTGTTCTATCAGATCATCTGGTAGAGGGGCCTGAGAAGGTGGAGGAGCTGACTGTGCTTCCTCATTGGCTAGAGAAGCCTGAGACTGAGCTGCACCCTCTTCATCAAACTTGATATGCATAAGATTCAGTTGATGTTTTCCAAAATAGAGAGGGTACTCAAGGGTATCAGTTGACCCCACATACCAAATTTTGTGATAGTAGAGTATCACAGAAACAAGGGAAGGGTAGGGTATGTGTGTCAAAGGCTTCTTGGCAAATTTGAAGGATTTCATCCCCTGAAGTAGCCAATCCCCAATGTTGAAAGGCACTTTCCTCACAAAAGCTGTGAATGGTCTGTAGTCTAAGGAAGTGAAGTGGGTGTAGTTCCCAGCTTTAGGAATAAAATTCCTTGAATAGACATACCAAAGTACCCGGTTTTCCTTAGGTATATCCCTAGGTTTGAAGGTAAGCTTGATCTGTTGATCAGGTGGGAAAGGTTTGCCTGGAATTAGAGTTTCATATACCTCTTGATTGGTATATGAAAAATCAGGAACAGGAGGTGGGTTCTTGATTTTCAGTATCTTGTTCAAGGTATCAGCAGAAAGTGAGAACTTGACTCCCCTCACAGTGGTTGACACCCTTTCCTCTACCAACTCACCATCTGCGTCCAGTACACTCTCATCCTTCATCTTAAAGTAAAACATCCTAACAAAACTAGGAGTGTATGGACAGAATATAGAGACAAATGGTTTATATATCTTAATCCAAGGGCTTAGATCAAAGTTGCACTCTTTAAGGAAGGCATCTAAATTTATGGCTACTGAGGCACAGAAAATCTTAGAAAGATAAGTTTCTCTATACTTATCATTTTCCTCCTTGGTTGAGAAGGATGAGGCAGCAGTGATGAATCCCTCAGGAGGTGATCTGACATGACAGATGTCCTCAATGGCATTGACAGCAAACTTCTCCAACTGCTTTTGCTGTGAAGCCTGAGAGGAAGATTGAGCTTGAGGCTTTGAGGGATTCTTGGTCCTTGCCTTCTTGGCCTTTTCTCCTACTTTTTCTTTCCCTTTTTCGGTTGCTTCTGGCTCTTTCCTCTTTTTGGATTCAGCTTGACTGGGCTCCTTGATGGAAATGCCCTTCGGTTTGCTCTTCGGAGGAGGAGATGGAGGATGATCAGTAGGCACCCCTGGGATGTGTTTGTCAATCCCAGTGCGCAAGTGAATGGACCGAGTCTTCTTCCTCACTGGCTTGCTTGGTTGAGGTTTAGGTGAAGGTTGACGTTTTGGAGGTGGAGATGGAGACCAAGATTCTGTCTCATCGTTCGAATGAGAGGTAGATTTTGACTGGGAAGGAGATTTCGAAGCCATTTATGGACAGAGAACAAAAGAAATTGGCAGAAAATTGAAGATTTGAAGAGAGAGTGAAGAGAGAAAGCGTGAGAACTCGAGGTTAGGGTTCAGTAGAAATGAAATTTCACAGCAGCATATATATAGAAGTGCGCTCAACCTCGAGGTTGACATCTCAGCCTCAAGGTTAGATGAATAAAAATTCACTAATCTCTGCGATCAACCTCGAGGTTGACATCTCAGCCTCGAGGTTAGATGAATAAAAATTTACTAACCTCTGAATTTTTTACCTCCAACCTCGAGGTTGCTTCCAGAACCTCGAGGTTTTACTGTCTGTTAGATGAGATGTCTCTTCTGTCTGTCACCAACCTCGAGGTTCCACTCCCATACTCGAGGTTCCAGCCTCCAGACATTCTTAGTTTTGACAATTTGCCCCGATAACCTCGAGGTTAGCTTTTGAACCTCGAGGTTCCCTCCATCAGAAACCTTGAGCTTTTTGTCACCTTTCAACCTCGAGGTTGGCTACTGAACCTCGAGGTTTGGCCTTTTGACAGCAAACCTTAGTCCTGCATAAAATTGTCTATGTACTCCGATGCTTAAGTTAGTGATCCATAATCATCAAAACCCTAATTTAACATAGAAGTAGACAGATATTACTCACAACTCATTGGGATTTACCATTCCCAATTCTCTTCTTACGAATGTGAATGGGTCCTTGGCTAGAGGTTTGGTGAAAATGTCTGCCAATTGAAGATGAGTTGGAATGAACATCACTTTCACATCTCTCTTCTGGACATGATCCCGGATCAAGTGATGTCTCACATCAATATGCTTGGTTCTTGTATGTTGCACGGGATTCTTGGCCAAGCTTATTGTGCTAGTATTATCACACAGTATTGGGATCTCCTTTAAGTGCACTCCCAAGTCAGCAAGTTGTTGCTTCAGTCACAACACTTGAGCACAGCAACTTGAGGCAGCCACATATTCAGCTTCTGTTGAGGACACAGCCACGGTAGTTTGCTTCTTGCTAAACCAAGAGACAAGTGAATTGCCAAAGAACTCGCATTGCCCACTTGTACTCTTCCTATCCGTCTTATAGCCAGCATGATCTGAATCTGAATATGCCACAAGATGCTCCGGCTCACCTTTGGGAAACCATAGCCTAAGAGTCTTTGTATCAGATAGATATCTGAATATTCTCTTCACGTGTTCAACATGAGACTCTTTGGGTGCGGATTGGAATCGAGCGCACATTCCAACACTGAATTGGATGTCCGGGCGACTTGCGGTGAGATAGAGCAATGATCCAATCATTCCTCTATACTTGGTGATGTTGAAATCCTTGCCCTCTTCATCAGCATCCAAAGAAGTAGTTGTGCTCATTGGTGTGTCAGCCCCATTGCACTTGTCCATTCCAAACTTCTTCAGCAAATCATTTAAATACTTTGTTTGAGATATGAATATCCCATCTTTACGTTGCTTGATTTGCAGCCCAAGAAAATAGTTGAGCTCTCCCATCATTGACATCTCAAATTCACCCTGCATAGACTTAGAAAATTCTTCGCACAAGGAGTCATTAGTAGCATCGAATATGATGTCATCAACATAAATCTGAACAACTAGAATTTCATTCAATTTATTTTTCTTAATAAATAATGTTGTATCAGCCTTTCCTCTAATAAACCCCTGATTGAGTAAGAATTGACTCAATCTTTCATACCAAGCTCTAGGAGCCTGCTTAAGACCATACAAAGCTTTCTTTAGTTTGAAAACATGATCCGGAAAGTGTTTATTTTCAAAACCTGGGGGTTGTTCCACATACACCTCCTCTTGAATAAAGCCATTTAAAAATGCACTTTTGACATCCATTTGATAGAGTTTAAAACCTTTTGTGCATGCAAATGCTAAAAGAACTCTTATTGCTTCCAATCTAGCTACTGGAGCATAAGTCTCTTCATAGTCTATTCCTTCTTCTTGATTGTAACCTTTGGCCACTAATCTAGCCTTGTTACGCACAATGATGGCTGACTCATCACGTTTGTTCTTGAATACCCATTTTGTCCCAATTACCGGATGGTCTTTGGGTCTAGGTACCAAATCCCAAACTTGATTTCTATCAAATTGATGTAGCTCCTCTTGCATAGCAATCACCCAATCATTGTCTGAAAGGGCTTCTTCTATCTTAGAGGGCTCTATATGTGAAATAAATGCAGAAAATGTAACTTCATTCACAGTACTATTTCTGGTCCTAACTCCTTGATTCACATCACCTATGATTTGGTCTAAAGGATGATTCCTTATAAATCTCCAAGCTCTAGGTTGAGACTGATCAGGATTTTCTAAATTGTTTTCAGGATCAACCTCAAAAACATTTTCAGAGTTTTCAGAAGGAGTAGGAGCATTTTTCGAAAAGAATTTGTTTTTGAAAATAGTCTCCTCTTCATCATCCAAGGATTTATCAGATTTAGATTCACAAAACACAACATGTATAGATTCTTCAACAATCTTAGTCCTAGTATTAAAGACTCTATATGCTTTACTCCTATTAGAATAACCAATAAAGATAGCTAAATCAGTTTTAGGATCGAATTTACCAAGATTGTCTTTACCGTTATTGTGCACATAGCACTTACAACCGAAGACACGAAGATGACTGAGGTTTGGCTTTCTTTCTTTGTAGACTTCGTATGGAGTCTTATTCAGTTTCTTTCTCAAGTATGCTCTGTTGGAGACGTAGCAAGCCGTACTCATGGCATCAGCCCAAAACACTTGCAAAGTGTTGTACTCGTTCAACATCGCTCTAGCCATTTCAGTGAGTACTCTATTCTTTCTCTCCACAACACCATTTTGTTGTGGTGTTCTTGGTGCTAAAAAGTTGTGATCAATCCCCATACTGTCACAGAACTCAGCAAAGGCTTGATTCTCGAACTCTCCACCATGATCGGTCCGTATTCCTGAAATTGAGAACCCTTTCTCGTTTTGGACCTTCTTGGCAAAGGAAACAAACTGATCATATGTTTCATCTTTAGACGATAAAAATATTGTCCAAGTAAATCTAGAAAAATCATCAACAATGACCAAAGTGTATAGATTTCTACCAAGACTTTTCACTCTAGCTGGTCCAACCAGGTCCATGTGAAGAAGTTGAAGAGGTCTATTTGTTGAAATCTCATTTTTAGATTTAAAAGAAGATTTGGTCTATTTTCCCTTTTGACAAGCATCACAAATCATATCATTTTTGAAATTCAATTTGGGAATGCCAATAACCAAATCCTTTTTCAGTAACTTGTCAAGTTGATACATATTGACATGAGCTAATCTCTTATGCCATAGCCAACTCTCATTCAAGTTACTTACAAAACAATTTTCAGAAACAGAAGCATTGCTAGAGAGGTTCAAAGTATAACAGTTTCCATCTCTAGGTGCTCTAAATAAGGCTTTGTTTTTCAAATCATTCATAGAGATCAAATCCTTTTTAACAATAAAGCATTCATCAGAGTCAAATATCACCAAATTACCCTTATCGGTGCTTTGGCTCACACTTAGGAGATTGTGACACAATCCTTCCACAAGGTAGACGTCTTTGATGAGTGGGCCTTCATTGTTGCCTATCTCACCAATGCCAGCGATTTTCCCGGATTGATCACCTCCAAATGTGACTCTACCTCTATCTTTTGGCTTTATTGATAAAAACTTTGATTTGTCTCCAGTCATGTGTCTTGAGCATCCACTATCGATGTACCACTTGTTTGGCCTTGATGCTCTAAGACATACCTGCAGATCACAAGAGATCATGTTTTAGGTACCCATCTTTTCTTGGGTCCTTTGGGGTTAGCATGTACCTTGGGAACATATGTTCCTTTTAGTACCCACACATAATTACCAACAGGTTTATCCTTTCTTTCCTTTCTATGAAAGCAAGATGAAGTAGAATGACCCTTCCTATTGCAATATGTACAATGTGCAAAAGGGTTTGAGGAATGAACAGATTTAGTAAAATAATTCATATAGGATTTTTGTCCATTCTTTTTCTTTCCTTTCTTCTTATCAAAGTCTGGTCTATAACCAATGCCCGATCTATCGTTTGTAAAACGTTGTTGTTTCAAAATCACATTGAGCATTTCACTTCCATTAGTGAATTTCTCAAGTGCTTTTGTAAGTTGTGAATTCCTTTTCTCTAGAATAGAGCATTCATCACAAATCAGAGATTGAGGAGAAGAAAGGTTTTCAATTTGCAGCTCAAGAAAGGAATTTTTCTTTGTCAATGACATATACTTGTTTGCAAGTTTTTCAAACTCCTTTTGAACAACATTGTATTCAGCAAACAATTCTTCATAGGAAGGAAGAGATTCATATACCTCATTTCTTTCATTGTGTTGCTCTTCTTCCTCAGCAACTAGGCATATGTTGGCTTTTTCGCTTTCGTCTTCTTCAGCTTCATCCTCATCTGATGAGCTATCTCCCCATATTGCTGACACATATGCCTTCTTTTTGAATTTCTTGAACATCTTCTTTTCTTTCTCTTGATTCTTCAGCTGAGGGCAATCTGCCTTGATGTGTCCAGGCTTCTCACATTCATAGCAGATGATAGGTTTTTTTGATTCATAACTTGAGCTTCCCTTCTGAAACTTCTTGAAGCCTTGATCCTTCTTGTAAAACTTTTTGAACCTTCGGACCATCATGCTAATTTCTTCATCCTCATCTTCATCTTCATCATCTTTTTCGACATTCAGAGCTACCCCTTAATTTCGATTGTTGCCTCCATTAACATCTTCCAGATCTTTCTTAAATTTCAGCTTGCTCTCATACTCAGACAAGCTTCCAAATAACGCAGCAATAGACGTCATAGACTCACCACGAGCCTCTTCAATAGCAGTGACCTTTGCTTCCCAATCTTTCGTAAGAATTTTAAGAATTTTTCTCACTTGAGATCGTTGGTCAAAGATCTTTCCCAATGCAGCTAGCTGATTTGTGAGGTGAGTATATCTAAGCTGAAACTCTCCAATACTTTCTCCTTGTTTCATCCTCAACAAATCATATTCAGTGGTCAGAATATTAATCCGGTTCTCCTTGATCCCAGAAGTTCCTTCGTATGCGATCTCCAGCACCTTCCACATTTCTTTTGCTGATGACAGATTGCAGACATGAAAGTACTCCTTTTGGCTAAGAGCACTCTGAAGCATTAGGATGGCCTTGCTGTTGAGAGTGATATTCTTTTTATCGTCATCGTTGAACTCAGCTTCGGTCTTTGGAACAGTGATCCCCTCTTCGACTTTGACTGGAACATAATCTCCTGTCTCGAAGACTCTCCACAAGCCATATTCGGTAGCCATGACAAACACACGAAATTTTGCTTTCCAGAAAGAATAGTGTTCGCCATCGAAACCGGGAGGCCTGTTGATTGAAGCTCCATCTGGAAGAATCCCTTCCATAGTGATCCTTCTCGAGCTGTTAGACTCTTCTGAGAAGACCTAGCTCTGATACCAAATGAAAGCAGGAGCTTGATACCCAAGAGGGGGGGTGAATTGGGTATCTATAAATTTTTATATTTGTTCTGTTTCTAATACCTTAGAACAGAGTAAAACAGAGATGGTAAGGAGAAAAGCTAGACACGATGCAATTTATACTGGTTCAACCCTTTCTCGACCTACATCCAGTCCCTAAGCCACGCCTGGGATTTTCAATCCACTAACTCAATGTAGTTGATTACACACTCTATACTAAGAGTTGCTCTCTCACTAGAACACACTCCCCCTTACAAGTTGTAATCAATACACCCCAACTACCAAGTCCCCTGACTTGTAGTTATCACAATCAGTAAATGATTTACAAGATGATACTCTCTCACAGAGCAGATAGGATAATCACTGAAGTACAAAGTATCAAAATGATACAATACAGATGAAAGCTAGATACAATAAATGACTCAATAAATTTTCGCTCTAAGTAGTTGTATATATTCTGTAAATGAAGTTAATGCTCTCTATTTATAGGTAGAGAACATTAAATGACCGTTGTAGAAAGATTTCAACCGTTGGAAGTGATTAGCTTAGGTTCTGGTCATCTTCTCTCTCTAAACTTCTGCTAATCCAAGTGTTAATGTGATCTGATGTGGCTCTCTGAGTTTCTGCCCATTGGAATTGACTTTACTTGATGTAGTAAGCTTCCTTTAACGTCCATTAGGCGTGCTCAGAAGGATTAGCTGAAAGTAGGTGAGATTGTGCAGATGCATTAAATGCACTGTTCACCTTTTTGCTTTTTCTCACAAATCTTCAATAATCTTGATCTGTGCTAACTGAAATCACTCAACAAACTTTGTTAAACATATCTGGGATCATAAGTGAATGATGTATGAAAGCAATTAGATCAAATAACAAGATATAGCATATTTCACAAATTTGAAAAAGTACCAACGGTCACTAACCTTGAGGTCAGTTCATCCAACCTCGAGGTTAGCTTGAAAGGTTCAGGCAATTTGTTGATTTTAAAACGTCCAGCCTCGAGGTTGCAATATGAACCTCGAGGTTTCCCTTAAAAAGAAACCTTTTCAAACCTTTCATAAACTCACAAACCCTGAGGTTCCAGAAGTAACCTCGAGGTTTGAAGTTATTTTCAAACCTTCAGTTTTCATAGAAACTCGACAACCTCGAGGTCAGAAAACCATACTCGAGGTTAGCCTTTGAGAAAATGAAGTTCAGTGTTCAATCATAAATCTTAGTCTCGAGGTTACAACCTTAACCTCGAGGTTTTCATAAAGACTTGAAAACCTGTTGCTCTCTGTAAGTCATAATACTCGAGGTTGATAACTCATACTTGAGGTCAATGTGTTTTTCTTCAAGCTTAAGTTTCAAACCAAAGTGTTCAACCTCGAGGTTGAAACATGAACCTCGAGGTTTCCATGCTTGATGAAAACCATGACTTCTCTGGATGGATCAAAAACTCGAGGTTAGCTCTTGATACTCGAGGTTATAAGTCTAAATGTAAAACTTGGGGTTTTCAATAAGGCCTGAACCTCGAGGTTAACTTTCCAACCTCGAGGTTTCACGTATTTCTTTTGTGAAACCAAGTTTTGACACTTAACCTTAAAACCATTTGTAAGGCTCAACCTCGAGGTTGAAAAACCAACCTCGAGGTTTGCTCTTCAACAAGATTTTAACACTTATGAGCAAAACCTCTTTAATTGTTTGTAGTTGTTGGCAATCATCAAAACCATCAGAGAACTAACATAAGGTACGGACGCATACTGTAACTTTAACTCTGATGTGTCTTGTATGCTTATATGTGATAGATGATTCATAGAGTCATGGACAAGACTAGGTCTTGGGTCATGTACTGTGGCTAAGACATGGTCTTAGGTCACCGTTTATATACATTCAGCTTTATGTGGGTTATAGTTTTGATAACGCCGTAGGGTTGTTTTCCTAGTGCTGAGGACATGATGAGCTATCATGGCACTGGTTAGTGCAAACTTGGATAACATCACATGTGCTGTGTGCTGTGTGCTATGTTGTAACCTTACATCTGCTGTGTGCTATGCATGATTAATACTGAAATGTAATGAATATCTGACATACATATATTGTTTATACTTGAGCATGAGATTAACTATTATCTGAGATTCAATTGGTACTGAATCTCAGCATTTACCCTAACTTCAGGATCTGGAGGATCGGGAGCCAGTAACAAGGGTAAGCAGCACGTGTGAGGACTCAGCCATAGTTGTTATTGTGGTTTGTATTATGCTTAATTTTGAAATATTTGGATAATTGTACCTCCAAGATGCTGACCAGATACACCGCAAAGAGTTTAAGTTTATAGCCACTCGTCAATGTTCATCCCAACTCATACGCTCTAATGCTCCACTCTAATGATATTCTTATATACTACTTATTAGTACTCATAATGGGTAGTATTAAATATAGGGTGTTATATACTAAGTTTTGAATCTGCATGCATAACTTCAAAGGGACTATAATTAAACGAAGAAAATGTCCCATGTAATTTATTGATTTTTTTTTAATTTAAAGTTTAAAGACTGTGTCCAAATTAAATTAAATTTATGCTACATATACATCTTTTAAGTTTTTGTTTCATCCACCAGCAGCAGATTTATGATCCAAGTTTTATATTTTTTATAGTTAGTTGTTATTCAAAAAGTAGGCAAAAAATCTCATTCTTATACATGAGATTCTTTTTATTTTTCTAATTTTTTCAGTAAAAGATTAAAATTATAGTATACTTTGATTTTGTATGCAGTGATTGAGTTAGCCCTATAAACTGATACGAGTATTTTGTATGTTTTTTTTAATGGTAATAGGCAGTTGATTGAAGGAATTTCAGGACTCGCATCCGTCCCCAAAAGTTAAAACTTGGCTACTTCGGTGGATGGACTTTCTAGGGCAGCTTTAAAGTGTTTTTGGGTGTGTTTTGTAAGCTGTTTGTATGCTACTGTGATTACTATAATATGTTTTCTTCAGATTGTGTGAGATTTGCTTGATTTGGCTGTTTAATCATATGAATTTGGTGTATGTGTCCAATTATTATTTATACGTGTTGTCGTCACATTTTAGTTAATCTACCAATTGTTGTTAGTGAATCATATGGGTTGAAAGATTTTATTTTGCATTTTTGCGTATTCTCATTATCATTTGTAGAATTTGGTATTTGGTATATGAGTCTTCAGACAGATAAACTAGGTTCTGAATTAACTTTTATTTATACATCAACTGGAGATTTTTGTTTCAGTTAAAAAAATGTCAGTGTAATCTATATATCTGTCTCAATAACATCGTATTCGCTAAGCCAACTTTGTCAACGATATGTAAATAAAAAATTGATAATTTTTAAAACAAATAATATATATTCGTTAATTTATTTTAAAATATAGGTTAATGAATTCCGATGCTTGCTATTGATGATGGATTAAACTAGAAAGAAAAACTGATAAGGGAGAATTAGAATGAAAAACCTGGAGCAAGTGTTATTTATTTGGAAAGACCTAAAAACTCTAATTATTTAGAAGGACCAAAACATTAAAATATAAATTTAAAATACCATATTGTCTGTAACATCCCAATTTTCTAAATCGTTTTTGAAATAATTGATCAGAGTGGTGCATCAGAAAAAATTTTAAAAGAGTGAGTATCTGATATACATTCCCTGTTGTTGAGTCTGGTTGCTATTACAATGGTACAATTCTATTAATACAAGAATCATGACTATCTTCTCTTCCCGTGTCCCCTCGTGTGCTCTGTATCCTTATTCTTGTCCCGGGTTCCGTCAGAATCTGAGACTATGAGCTGAGGTTCAATTCCCATTGAACCTCAGGTAACGGTTAACCTCATGCTTATGTACAATTATGTATGACAGATATTCATGACATTACAATGATAATCAAGACAAAAGCCCAAAACAGACGTATGATTAGAAATACATAACCACGTATGCTACAACAATAATTAGAACATAACCACGTATGCAACATAACCACGTATGTAAGTCTTAGACGGTGAGCACAACTATCACATACAATCATACAATAAGCATTACGCGAACACACCTTCGTTGACGGGAAATGGTACTTTTGACAGCGGTACGACAGCGGTACGTGATTACAGGTATCCTATAGGGATAATATCACATTTATCAGTGATCCACATCATAACAGGCATTTTAGGTACAAATTACCATTTTGCCCCTAGTTTGACTAACCGGCGAAATTTCGCCAGAGCTTTGCTATTTTGACTCTAATCTTCCAAAATTTTGACATATCTCCATCTCCAATATATTTTTGAAATAAATATCATATTTATCCCTAAAACATGATTTCTAAACTTACTTGGAAGATTAAAGATTAATCTAGCATTTCTACTATAACTATCGAAACAACTACGAAAACTAAAGACTAGAGACCGAAGAACTTACCCAGAACTTGCTATTTTCTCCAGACTCCTCCTTCTCTCTAAAACCTCTCTCTATTTTCGAACTCTCTCTTGAGTTTTGGTGTGAGAATTTCCAAATGGATGAAGGCCTATTTATAGGGAAAAATGTGCACTATTCATGACTTTATCATATGGTATTCTAGCCATTGGATTTGAGCTTTTCCACATGGCTTAATCCTCACCATCCAACTCACCTTCTTACCTCATCCATGATGTCATCAAGGTGATGTCACTTATTCACTTTATGAGGTTTCACTGATAAAGTTCCCTGTTCGGTGTTCTGATCGCGTAATTTTGCAAAATCTCAAAAATCCGGGAACACAGCCTTGAAGTTCTATTCTTCCTCTTTGGAAATATCTGAGTTAACTAAATTTTTGATCCCATTAAGGGTATTTCGTAACCTGCCGAAGATTCTAAGCCGGACGCTGCCAGTTACGGAAATTACTTCGGGTGACACCAACTTCGAGACAAAAATTCACTGATTCATAATATGTCTAGTTGTTTTCTACTTAGTTCAAGGATTTCAAGTTATGATTTATTTTCCATTGGTTCTGACTTTTCTTATCTGCCCTTTGTTTACAAAATATCTTTTCATCTGACATGTTATTTGCCCCGCCGGTTACGGAAATGACTTCTGATAACACCGACTTCTGGACAAAAATTGACTTGTTTGTACTATGTCCTGACCTAAGAAACTTAGTTCACGGTTTTCTAGATAGGATTTAATTTCTATCGGTTCTCATTCATCCAACTGGTTCTTTCACAAATATCCTAATTATAATACATTTCTCATCCTAGCCGTTGGATCTAGACTTAGTAAAGAAGTTTTAATCCTCACCCTCCATGTGTTCTTGTGATGTCACCCTTATGATGTCACTTTGATGACATAAGCAAGGCTTAGGTGTTATTTGTGTTTAGAAAACCCTAGCTTAATCAATAAGTTGTTGACTTCTTCTAGAGCATTCTAGCCAATTCTTACTTCCTCTCCAAGTTTTCCCGACTTGCTCTCCAAGTTTTCCTGACTTGCTCGACTTACTCTCCAAGTCTTCCCGACTGGCTCTCTAAGTTTTACAATTTGTCCACCAAGTAACTTGCTCGCCAAGTAACTTGTCCGCCCAGTAACTTGTCCGCCAAGTAACCTCGTCCGCCCAGTAACTTGCTTGCCAAGTAACTCGTCCGCCAAGTAACCTCGTCCGCCCAGTAACTTGTCCGCCAAGTAACCTCATCGGCCCAGTAACTTGTCCGCCAAGTAACCTCGTCCGCCCAGTAACTTGTCCGCCAAGTAACCTCGTCCGCCCAGTAACTTGTCCGCCAAGTAACCTCTCCGCCAAGTAACCTCTCCGCCAAGTAACTTGTCCGCCAAGTAACTTGCTCGTCAAGTAACTTGCTCGTCAAGTAACTTGCTCACCAAGTAACCTTGCTCGGCAAGTAACTTGCTCACCAAGTAACCTTGCTCGGCAAGTAACTTGCTCCCCAAGTAACTTGCTCTCCAAGTCAATCAAAAATCGCCCCCTACCTTCTTCCTTTCTTTTTGTTCATTTTATGCTTTAATATGGTAATTTTGTGGTATTTTATGATCCCAAAATAAAATTCGAGAATTTGGATTTTGATTACCTTAATTCTTAGAGAAAATTCCCTAAATTAACATAAATATGTTACTCAATTTTGAGACCATATATTCACCGATTTTGAATAGATATTATTTATCAAAATATAATATTTATGATGAATATGAATTTTGGGGTATTACATTGTCCCTATCAAACTACCCGAGTCTTCTCTTTGATCTAGATCTAACATAATATTACTGGCTTCATTTAGGGTTGGGCTACATAGATGTGCACCTTAATCCCATGGTCTATATAATCTATGAGGTTGGGACATGGTTAAGGAAGGCATCAGAAGAGATCTGATTTTACACGGTGATGGGGATAATAAGGGGACGATGGTTTGACTTCGGCCATGAAAGCTAGTATTGACTGTGATTTGTTAGTTGAAAGCTACCCCTCGTCATTGGCAACTATGATTTCACCTCTCTTGTGCAATTTCCGATCTCCCTCGCCAGCCTCGATCTCACAATATCAAACACTTCTAAGAATTTGTTGAATATTGTTTGAATTTTCTGTTCAACATTATTGTTAGAATTTCGTTGCTTATTGTGATATGATTCTACATTTCAATGTCAAGATCTATCTTTGACAGTAAAAAAGGCTGGGTTGTGCTGTGAGAGTTGGTGAACATGAGAGAGAAAAATCAGAAGATGTGGAAGTGGATGATGATAAGGGCATTTTGGTATTTTTCTGTTTTTAATTTAGGTATTTGGTCCTTTTAAATAAATACACTTTTTAAGGCCATTTCTAATAAATATTGTTTTTGTTTGGTCCTTTATTCTAATTCTCCCAACTGATAATTCCCCCACCTATATGGTAATGTTTTTTTTTGGGCCTTAAGGACATGAATGGACTCCTAAAATAAGCAATTCTGCTCCAAGTATAGTAATAGGGAAAATCTCATATAAAGACGGTTGAAATATAAAAATTCTACATAAGGCTGATAAATTCAACAAATCTTAAATTTGGTCAATGACCCAATTTAGAATATTAAAATATTAGTTATTTTTCAATAATACCCTTAACCCTTACTGGGGAAAAAAAAAGGAGGATGACAGGAGAGGGAAGAAGTAAATGTAACATCCCGCCTTTTTAAATGTGGTTTTTGAAAAGGGATTATCAGAGCTTCGAAGAATTAATTAGAGTGGCATCGGAAAAAGATTTTCTTTTTAACACAATATCTCAATCAGAGCATCAGAATAATTTTTTTTAAAAAAAAGAGCGAGTAACTGATATACATTGTAACATCCCGTCTTTTTTTAAAAGTGGTTTTCAAAAGGGAATATCAGAGCGTTTGAGAAAATAATCAGAGTGGCATAAGAAAAAGTTTTCCCTTCAAAACAAAACGAGTAACTGATAATCATCTGTTGTTGATATTAGTACAGTCATCCGAGTAATTCGAGTGTTCAAAATTAAGCCGAAAACAAAACAGAAAGACAATATCAGCAGAACAATCCCCCGCCCGTATCCTCAAGCTGGCTGCTTACCCTTGTCAGCAACTCTGCCTTCGCCAGAACCTGAGGCTTTGGTAAGTGCTGAGGTTCAATTCCCATTGAACCTCAGGTAACGGTTAACCTCATGCTCATGAGCAGTTATATATGACAGGTATTTCATGACAGTATAGCATAATCACATATCAATTCAATCATCACATATTCATATATTCACATTAATCCAGTCTGCACTCTTCACCAGTGCCACGATAGCCTATCGTGTCCTCAGCGCGCTAGGAAAACTCAGACGGCATTACCAAGACTGTAAACCGTAGATGTTCAAATAGTTTTCAAGCAAAGTCACAGTCTATGATCATATCTACCACATACAAGTGTACAATAAGCATCAGAGTTAGTGTTACAGTACGCGTCCGTACCTTTGTCGGTGTTCACGGTACGTCGTCTATTGCGAAGCGATCACAGACTCCCTATGAGGTAATATTTCATTTATTAATTCACAACCAATATCCCAATAGATATTCTAGCCACAAATGACTATTTTACCCTTGGTGGATTTATTAACTAATTACTTCCCTTTATTATTGAGAAAAACGCTGGTTCTTAAATCTAGGTAGAATTTCGCCTAACTTTGAAAAATCATAACTAATTCTAGAAACATTGAAACGAGGATCCGTAAAATTCCTCAGAATCCCTAGGATGTCTACTTTCAAGAAAAAATAACAGCCTTTTCCCAGATTCCACGGTTCATTCCCAGGTTTTAAGGTTTGAACATCTGTCCAGAATTTTCCAGAAATTCGTAGCCCTAACTTTGGGGATTTTTATCTCCCTGTACAGAAATCATTTGGACATGTTCTTTACATATTTAAAAAGCCCTATATGTCTACTTTAACCATGAAGTTTTCTGGAATTGTTCAACCATGATTTCAGCATAAAATAATATTATTTTCGTGACTGGTTCAGAAATTCCAGAACCGATGAAATTTCGCTAGAACTTCGTTACTTCGGTGTTTCTTTTCCGGAAATTTTGCTAAAACTCTTTCTTCATTATTTTTTCGAAATAAATCTAATTTTAAACTCAGAAAAACATCATATCAACTATATCTAAAGAATTTAAAGATTAAACTACTTATAACTATGAATTAAAAGGCTAGAACTTAAAGAAACTCAAAGTTAAAGCTAGAGAACTTACCCAAAAGCCTTGCTACTCTTCAAGAACCTTCTTGCTCTCACTCTCAACTCTCTCTATATGGCTGAATACTTTGTGAAGTGGTGAAGAGCAATGAAGCCAAGGACCCCTATTTATAGTGGAATTCCATGGCACTATTCACTCCTCCTCTTCTTGATTCTTAGCCTTTGGATTTAGGGTGAATTTGAAGCTCCAATCTTGGCCCTCCACCCTTCAAAACCGTGCTCCTCTCTCTCTCCCTCATCCTCTTCCATTTTTTTATCCTAAAGTACATTATCCTCTTCCATTTTGACAAATCTTATCTCATGTGTTTTAATTTTTGCCTAAGCCAATTACCTTGTTTCATTCTTGGTGAAAAATCCATTTGGGAATCCTAATGAAGTTGTTTGCTCAATTGCTCATTGGTTTTGAACTCTACAAATTTTTAGCTTCATTTTGAGACCAATTTTGCCTATCTTTTCTATTGATTCCATTTCTCAAACCATCATGAAAATGGCTTTGGTTATACTTGTCTTCAAGCTTGTTTTATGCTTGTTATGAATCTCAACTTGGTTTTCATACTTAGTTCATGGATTTCAAGATATGATTTAATTTGTATAGGTTTTATTAGTTTTTATCTAGAATTATTTTTATAACCCTTTTTAGTTATTCTATTTATCTTTCTCCTCATTGGTCCACCTCCCATTCATTACATCATCTTCTTCCATCATTCCTTACATCATCTTATCTAGTTAGGTTTGTGATTCATCATGTAGGTGTGTGATTCATCTCATACTTAGGCTAGTGAGTCATGCAAGCTTAGGATGATGATTCATGTGTTAGAGTTGTGATTCACCCTTGCTAGGTTAATGACTCATGCCATAGGTTTATGACTCATCTTATGCACATGTGTATTTTAATTATTTAATCCAATCTTCCTCTTCTCTTTTTTCCTTCAAGAAAAATGCACCCCTCCCCATTTATTATATATATTTTTTTGTTTTGTTGTTTTATAGCCTTTGCAAGGAAATATTTCATTGGTTAGTCCCTTGTTCACATGGATTATGCTTTATTAGAATTAATTAGGGCCTTTGGATTAGCTTTTAGGGGATTAATTTTTAGCCTTTAGATCATAGTTGCAATTGTTGACTTTTCAACCCTTAATTAACATTTGATTAACATACTAATCCTAAGCTTAATTACCACTTGGTTGTTGTTTATTGGTTCATGGAAAGATTTATGATTGCTAACAATTCTTTTAGTGTTAATCTTGGTCCCTTGTTGGTCTTTTACTTTTAATTAGCCTAACCCATCTTTAGTTGGTGATTATTAGTGTTAATTGTAAATAATTAACTAAACCTTCCATTAGTGTTAATTAATTACCTATTAAATGTTGGTAATTATTCTTTTATTTGTTCAAGTGTTTTGCTAATTTATTATGGCATTTTATAACTTAGTATGTGCAAGGTATTAATTCTAGGGTTTTAGAAAAATCTAGTTTCTTATTTAATTATGAATTTTGAGATTTACATCCTCTTAATTTAATCCCTTGATTAATTATAAAAATTTACATAATCATTTTGTTTAGTGAACATTCAAGTGCCCACTAATTCCTATTATGCTCCCCTATTTTTGGATGTGTTTTCCTAATTTTTTCTTTCTTTTGGATCCTATAAAATCCCTAATTTAATTTGGGAGTTGTTTGTATTTTTTTGATATTTTATGATTCCAAATAGAACATTAGCTACCCTAAATTCTAAGGGAAAATAACCTAGTAGATAAATAAAATATATCTCACAATTTGAGACCACATATTCACCTATTTTAAATAGGTGCCATCAAACCAAATATTGCATTTATGATAATTGTTAATTTGGGGTATTACATACATTCCCTGTTGCTAAGTCTGGTTGCTATTACAGTGGTACAAAACTCTGAATATTTACGATTACAATGACCCCTAGGTACCTCTTTGCCCGTGCCCTCTCGTGTGCTATTCATCCTTGTTCTTGTCCCGGTTCCACCAGTATCTGAGACTATGAGCTGGGGTTCAATTCCCATTGAACCCCAGGTAACGGTTAACCTCATGCTTATGTACAGTTATGTATGACAGATATTCATGATAAAACAACAATATTCATATTCAATATTCTTTTCTCAAAGATAAAAACACAACCATCATATATCCATATCCATATTCATATTCATATTCATATTCATATTCATATTCATATTCAGTCTGCACTCTTCACTAGTGCCACGATGGCCTATCGTGTCCTCAGCGCGCTAGGAAAACTCAAACGGCATTACCAAGACTGTAACCCATATATAGCTGTATATATATTCAAATAATTTTTAAAGCAGAGTCATAGTCTATGAGCATATCTATCACATACAAGTGTACAATAAGCATCAGAGTTAGTGTTACAGTACGCGTCCGTATCTTCGTTGGCGATATCGGTACGCTGTCGCTCGGACCGTGATCACGTTTACCCTATAATGGTAATATTGGATTTATTAATTCACCAATAATACTCTAGAAGGTATCCTAGTCACTAATGACCCTTTTTACCCTTGGTAGGACTATTTTTTTAACATATCACATTTAATCCTCAAAAACGCTGGTCCATTATTTTGGACAGATTTTCGTCTAACTTCAGAAAATCATAACTAATTCTAGAAAAATCGAAACGAGGATCTGTAAAATTCCCTGGAATCCTTAGGATGTCTATTTTCAAGGAAAAATAATATATTTTGCCCAGATTACACGGTTCATTCCCAGTTTTTAAGTTTTGAACATCTGCCCAGAATTTTCAGAAATTCGCAGCCCTAATTTTGGGAATTTTTATCTCACTACAAAAAATTCATTTTGACATGTTATTGACAGATTTAGAAAGCCCTATATGTCTACTTTCACCATGAATATTTCCAGAATTGTTAAACAACATTTTGAACATAAAATATTAGCATTTTCATGACTGATTTCAGAAATCGCCTACCGACAAAATTTCGTCAGAACTTCGTTACTTCGGTGTTTCTCTTCCGGAAATTTTGCTAAAACCTCTTCTTCATCAATTTTTTGAAATAGAGCTGATTTAACCATAAAAACATGAATCTAAAATTATTCTAGAATATTTAAGATCTAACCTACTTCTATCTAGGAATTTAAAGACTAAAACTAAAAACTAAAACTAAAACTAAAGACAAGCTTACCTCTTGAAGACTCTTGCTCTTCCTTCTTCTTGCTTCACTCCACTCTTGTTTAGAATGGTTTTGGTGTGAAGAATGAAGTGAACCCAAGCCCCCTATTTATAGGTTAAGATCTAGGACACATATGGAATTTAATTTTTGCCCATCTTTCACCCTAATCATTGGATCTAGACTTAGTAAAGAAGTTTCAATCCTCGCCCTCCATGTGTTCTTGTGATGTCATCCTTGTGATGTCATTTGGATGACATAATCAAGGCTTAAGTGTTATTAACAACTTTAATTAACTTTTAATTGTATTTCACTAGACAAAAATTCATTTGGGGTTCTTAATGAAGTCTTAGGCTAGTTTTCTCTTTGGTTTTGTAATCTAGAATTTCTTGGCTTCATTTTGAGACCAATCTTGCCTATCTTTTCTATTAGTTCCAGTTCTTAAACAATCATGAAAATGACTTTGGTTATACTTGTTTTCATGCTTGATTTATACTTGTTATGAATCTCAACTTAGTTTTCATACTTAGTTCATGGATTTCAAGATATGATTTAGTTTGTAGAGGTTTTCATTTGTTTATGTCTAGAATTAGTTTCTTGAATAATCCTAATTGTGTAATTATCTAAATTCCTATTGGTTAACACCTTGACTTTATTTTTCCTTTTTCATACTAGACACACACATATGCACAACAATAGCATACACACACATGCACAACCATGACATCATCACATGCATCACCTTATCTTCTTCCATTTTGCCTTGAAAGTCTTCATTCATTTATGGAATTTCATGACTCACCCATTAGTAGATTGATGACTCAAGGCTTAGATTCATGGCTCTTCTTGTTTAGGGTGGTGACTCATTTATAGAGTTGTGACTCACTCTTGCATAGATTTATGACTCACTCTTGCTAGGATTATGACTCATATATGCATGTGTGTCTTTGATTAATTTAACAATTTCCCCTCTTCCTTTCTATATAAAAAACGTCACCCTCCCCCTTTTATTTAATTTTTAATTTGTTTTTTATTTATCTCACACAATACTTTAAAATCTCTCATTGGCTAAGCTTAGGTCACAAGGATTAAGCTTTATCATAACTAATTGGAGCCTTTAGATAAGCTTTATAAGGTTAAATCTTGACCCTTAGATCTTAGTTGCAATTGTTGACTTTTCAAAGCTTGATTAGAATTTAATTAGCATGTTAATCCAATACTTAATTGCCCCTTGATTATTGTATTAGTGGTTCTTAGGAAAATTTATGACCATTGATAATCCATTTTATGCTAATCCCATCCCCTTATTGGTCTTTGATTCTTAATTGACTTAATACATCTCTAATTGATGACTATTAATATGAAATGTAAATAATTTTCTACCTAGTTTATTAGTGTAATTTAATTGTTCATTAATTGTTGATAATTGCCCTTTAATTGTTCAAGTGTTTTGGTAATTCTTCATGGCCCTTTATGAATTAATATGAGCTAGGTATTAGTTCTAGGGTTTTAGAAAATTTGGTCTCTTAAACAATATATAGAATTGGTGTTTTAAGACCCTTTGATTTAATTATGAAAATTAATACAATTATTCCAATTATTTCAAATTTAATTGTCCCTTAGTTGTTCATAATTTCTCCTAATTGGTATCCGTATCTTCAGGCCATTTAATTATCTCTTATGATTAAATAAGGATTACACTTAGTTTAAGAGACTTTAGAGCATTCTATAATATTTTATGATCCATTGTGTAATTTTTAAAATTGGGTTTTGCCCTATTTAAATTCTAGAGAAAATTTGCCCAAGAAATAAACTACAAAATTTGGAGACTACATATTCTCCTTTTTTTTTTTATAGATATTATTTGCCAAAATATAATATTTTCAATGAATATGAATTTTAGGGTATTATATTTCTCCAAATTTATTTATGTATTTCCATAACTCTTTCCTGCTCCTTTTGATCCTACAAGAACCCTAATTTAATTTGGTAATTGTTTGTATTTTTATGATATTTTATGATCCCTAGAAAAATTCAATCATTGATCACCCTACTCCTATATAAGAATTTCTTAGAAATTAGAATAATCATACCTCATAATTTGAGACAACATATTTATCTAGTTTAAATAGGTGTTGTAACATCCCGCCTTTTTAAATGTGGTTTTCAAATGGGATTATTAGAGCTTCGAAGAAATTAATCAGAGTGGCATCGGAAAAGATTTTCTTTTTAAGACAACAACTCAATCAGAGCATCAGAATAAACGTTTTTCTTTAAAAGAGCGAGTAACTGATATACATTCCCTGTTGTTGAGTCTGGTTGCTATTACAGTGGTACAAATCTCTAAATGTTTTCGATTACAATGACCCCTAGGTACTTCTCTGCCTGTGCCCTCTTGTGTGCTATTCATCCTTGCTCTTGTCCCGGTTCCACCAGTATCTGAGACTATGAGCTGGGGTTCAATTCTCATTGAACCCCAGGTAACGGTTAACCTCATGCTTATATACAGTTATGTATGACAGATATTCATGATAAAACAACAAAATCCATATTCAATATTCATTTCTCGAAGATAGAAACATAACCATCATATATCCATATTATTCCATATTCATATCAAACCAGTCTGCACTCTTCACCAGTGCCACGATGGCCTATCGTGTCCTCAGCGCGCTAGGAAAACTCAAACGGCATTACCAAAACTGTAACCCGTATATAGCTGTATATATATTCAAATAATAATTTGTAAAGCAGAGTCACAGTTTATGAGCATATCTACGACATACAAGTGTACCATAAGCATCAGAGTTAGTGTTACAGTACGCGTCCGTACCTTCGTTGGCGATATCGGTACGCTGTCGCTCGGACCGTGATCATGTTTACCCTATAATGGTAATATCGCATTTATTAATTCACAAATCATGTTCTAGAAGGTATCCTAGTCACTAATGACCCTTTTGACCCTTGTAGGATTATTTCTCAACCTATCACTTTTGAATCTTCAAAAACGCTGGTCCAAAATTTTGGACAGATTTTCGCCTAACTTCGGAAAATCATAACTAATTCCAGAAAAATCGAAACGAGGATCTGTAAAATTCCCTGGAATCCTCAGGATGTCTACTTGCAAGGAAAAATAATAGTTTTTTCCCAGATTACACGGTTCATTCCCAGTTTTTAAGTTTTGAGCCTCTGCCCAGAATTTTTCCAGAAATTCGCAGCCTAACGTTGAGGATTTTTATCTCCCTGTATAAAAATCATTTGGACATGTTCTTTACATATTTAGAAAGCCCTATATGTCTACTTTAACCATGAATTGTGTCAGAATTTTCCAACCACTTTTTCCACATAAAATATAAGCATTTCCATGTCTGGTTCAGAAATTCCAGAACCGATAAAATTTCGCCAGAACTCCGTTACTTCGGTGTTTCTCTACCGGAAATTTTGCTAAAACTCTTTCTTCATATTTTTTTTCGAAATAAGCTAATTTTAAACCCAGGAAAACATAAAAAGAACTATATCTAGAAGATTTAAAGATTAAACTACAAAATAACTACAAAATAACAAAAAACTTAAAAGCTAGAGCTCAAGAACTTACCGAGAACTTTGCTCCTCCTTTCTCCAAGGCTCTCACACTCACTTTCTCTCTATATTTCAGATGTTATTGCTTGTGAATTGGTGAGGAACAATGAAGCCCAAGGACCCCTATTTATAGTAATTTGGTGTGGCAATTTTGCAATTTATTCAAACATAGCTCATCTTAAACCTTGGCCATTGGATCTAGGTTACATTTGAAGCTCAAATCCTCCCCCTTCAAGCCTCAAAACTGTGCTCCCCCTCTCTCTTCTCTACCCTCTTCCATTTTCATTAATTATCTTATCCCAACTACATTATCTTCTTCCAACTTTGACAATTTTTCCCCCATGTGTCTTGCAATAGACTAATGACTCAACCCTAGAGTTGTGACTCATTTCATACCTAGATTAGTGATTCATGTATGCTAGGTTAGTGACTCACCTTAACTTCTTCCAAGCTTGCCAAGTGTCCTAGTCTTCTTATGTAAGTTATCTCTTTGTTGT
The DNA here is from genome assembly GCA_034222035.1 of Acacia crassicarpa. NCBI lineage: Eukaryota > Viridiplantae > Streptophyta > Magnoliopsida > Fabales > Fabaceae > Acacia > Acacia crassicarpa. Next base: position 21,756,743 of record JAWXYG010000004.1, read on the forward strand.
TCACTAGAGAGGAATTTGTTTGGGTATCTTATTGAAGTTGTATGCTCCATTGCTCATTGGATTTGAATTCTAGACATTTTTAGCTTCATTTTAAGACCAAATTTGTCTATCTTCTCTATTGGTTTCAATCTTCACCAATTAAGAAAATGACTTTGGTTATACTTGTTCTCATGCTTGATTTATGCTTGTTATTGTTCTTAATTTAGATTTGATACTTAGTTAGTAGATTTCAAGTTACAATTTAGGTTGTAGGAATTTTCATTTGTTTATGTATAGAATTAGTTTTCTTGGATTATTCTATTTACTCTATTTATCTAAATCCCCATTGGTTCTTTCCTTGACTTCCTTTCCTTCTTCATACTAGACACACACATATGCACAACAATAGCATACACACACATGCACAACAATGACATCATCATATGCATCATCTTATCCTCTTCCAACTCATTAAACCCAAAGCCCCTAAAGTCTTCATACATTAATTTTAGAGTTATGACTCATTCAAGCTTAGGCTAATGACTCATTTCTAGAGTAATGACTCATTTTGCATATGTATAATTGCTTCTTTAAATTAGAATTTCCTACTTCTTCCATTTCGTGTTCCACTAGATAGAAATTCATTTGGGGATCCTAATGAAGTTGTATGTACATTTTCTCATTGGTTTTGAATTCTTGAAGTTCTTAGCTTCATTTAGAGTCCAATATCACTTACTCTCTCATTTGGTATCAATTTGCAAGGTTTGGGAAAATAACCTTGGTTATACTTATTTTCAAGCTTGAATTATGCTTGTTCATAATCTCTTTTTATATTTGATCTATGATTAATGGATTTCAAGATACAATTTAGTTTGTATAGATTTCCCTTTGCTTATGTCTTGAATTATTTCTATTGATTAACTTAATTTAATTTACATAAGATTTATACTAAATTCCCATTTGTTGTTGCATTGACTTCTCCCACTAGGCTCACAACAATAGCACTCACAACACTCTCTCTCTTTCCCACACACATGCACAACTCCCTCTCATTGGTTGTTTTAAGTTCACATGGATTGTGTTTTATGAGAGTTAATTTAAGCCTTAGGATTTAACTTTACTAGATTTAATCCAAACCTTTAATTTGTATTAATCTCTTATTGGTCCAATGAATTTTATGAGGATTAAGAACATTTTCTTGATTTATCATTGGCTAATCCAATTTCACAATGATTAAGCTTTTATAATTATTTAAGCCCTTAGATTAGTTTTATTATAATTAATCTTAGCCCTCCATTACTAATCTTAATTAGCATCCCTAATAAGGTGGTTAAGTGCAACTTGCCAAACCATGATTGGTTCTTAGCTTAATTATGGCCTTTAAACCCTAGTTGAAATTGTTGACTTTTCCAAAGCTTGATTGTAACACCCCGTTTTCTAAAGCGTTTTCGTAATAAAAATTATCAGAGTTCAAAAAGGGTTTATCAGAGTAGAGCACCGGAGTAGTCGTGAAAATGAGTAACTGAATAACATTCAATAATGAAGTATCTGTGTACTGTTACAGTTATCCAAAAATCTGAATATTAAAAAAAAGACGGTAAAATAAAATTTTCAACAGAATCTTCTTGTCCGCTCCGTCATGCTATCTGCTTACCCTTCTCTTCGGTCCGACCTCCCGAGGGTCCTGGGCCTAAAGTCAGAGCTGAGGTTCAATTACCATTGAACCTCAGGTAACGGTTAACCTCATGCTTAGGTATCAAATATGTATGACAGATATCCATGGCAAAACAACATTTAATCACATACAATATTCATATATTCACATAATAACATTACACGGCCACTGCAATATGTATGTTATTACCGTCTGCACTATCTTCCAGTGCCACGATGGCCTATCGTGTCCTCAGCGCTAGGAAAACATAACGGCATTATCACGACTATAACCCGTATCAAGATGTATGTGTATGATCAATTTTCAAAAACAGAGTCTCAGACTATGTATCACATATAAGCATACCATAAGCATCAGAGTTAGTGTTACAGTACGCGTCCGTACCTGAGTCGATAATTCCGGTGGGTCGACGATCGGTACACGTTTGCAGGTGTCCTATCATAGGAATATTGCGTTTATTATTTGTAAGTAATATTCTTGAATATATTTTGGCCACTACTAAATATTCTATCCTTGGTGTACTAAATCATTATTTTATTTCCCCAAAATTCGTGGAAAAACGCTGGGCAATACTGGGCAGAATTTCGCCTATCTTTGAAAAATCATAACTAATTCTAGAAAAATCGAAACGAAGATCCGTAAGAAGTTCCAGACTCCTTAGGATGTCTACTTTCCAGAAAAAATATCAGGCCTTGCCCAGAATTCAAAAATAATTCCCAGATTTCACGTGTTCATCATCTGCCCAGAATTTCCAGCATTCTCGCAACATAAACTTTGAGAATTTCTTTCTCTCTGTACAGAACTCATTTCAACATGCTCTTTACATATTTAAAAATCTCTACATGTCTACTTTCATCATGAATTTTCTCAGAATTTTTCAATAGCATTTTCAACATGAAATATGAGTGTTTCTGTTACTAGTTCAGAAATCGCCTAACCGACGAATTTTCACCAGAACTTCGTTACAACTGTGTTCTTGATCTGGAAATTTTGCAGAACTACTTTCTTCACTAAATTTTCGAAATGAAGCTATTTTAGACTATAAAAACATGAAACTAAAATTATTCTAGAATTTAAAAGATTAAAGCTACTTCTACCTATGAATTTAATTCAAAAACTAAGAACTTCTCTTACCTAGAGCTTGAACTCCTTCAAGAATTCCCTTCAGCTCTCTCAACTCTCTCTCAAATAAGCAAGTGTTGTATTGCTTGGTGTGAAGAAAAGTGAAGAGCTTGGGTCCCTATTTATAGGAAAAAGGTTGGGCAAATTGGTAATTAAATGGAACTTTGCTCTTGTCAATTAAACACCATTGGATCTAGGTTAAAGTTGCAATCTCACATCCTCACCACTCAATGCAAAAACCGAAATCTCTCTCTCTCTCCCTTCTTCTCTTTCTTTTTCCTTCTCCAAGAAGCTCAAGCAAACTTAGAGTGCAAGAATGGAATAGTGACTTGTGTTCTAGAAGCCTTTGACTTAATTGCACATGTTGAAATCACTTCCCTTCCCTTTGAAGCTACATCAAAACCGAAATTCCTCTGGTCCTTTAGGTTAGGTTGATGTTTTGGGCTTTATTGGTGGTTTGGGCAATTTGTTTGGGTTACCAAAAATGATCCAATGAGTTTTTGTTGTGCCAAAAAGCCCTAAATTAATTTCTTCTTGTTTATTATTAGGTTAAGCTTAATTAGGTTTAATTTGAAATGATTTTATTGATTACCAATTAAATTTTGATCCTACTAAGTCCAATTGTTACAATTGTGGATCCCTTGTTAGGCTTTATTGTTGATTTTAGCCAAAATATTGCAAATTGCTTGTAAATAATTATCATTAAATTAATTATGCATGTTAATTCAATTAAGATTAATTTTTGATGTTTACTAATTATTTTTAGTGTCCTCTAATTATTTTAGACCTCTTCCTATCCCTTTACGGCTTAACTTTGCCAATATGTGAATTACATGACATTATGTCATTAATTGTAAGTTTAATTGTTCTTAAATTGTTGGAAATTCCATTTAATTAGTTTAGGGGTTTTTAGGGTGTTTCATAATATTTTATGACTCCTAATAAAAATTTAGGGAGTTGAATTTTGCCCTATTAAATTCTACCGACAACTTATTCAAGAATTAGAATAATAATACTTACTAATTTGGAGACAACATACTCTCCTATTTTAAATGGATCCTAAATGGCCAAAATATTGTATTCAAGAGATATACAAATTTTGGGGTATTATATTGATTAAAGCTTAATTAACTTCTTAGTCCAAGGCTTAAGTGTTCCTTGATTATTGTATTATTGACTTTTAGGGTAGTTTAAGATTATTGTTAATATATTTTATGCTAATCTCATCCCCTATTGGTCTTTGATTCTTAATTAGCTTAACACATCTTTAATTGATGACAATTAGTATTAATTGCAAACAATTAGCTAAATATTCCATTAGTGCAATTTTAATTGCTCATTAATTGTTGGTAATTGCCTTTTAATTGTTCAAGTGTTTTGATAATTCTTTATGGCCTTTTATGAATTAAATATGAACTAGGTATTATTTCTAGGGTTTTAGAAAATTTAGTTATTGGTTACCTTAATTCTAAATAAGGATCTCTAAAGAATAGAATAAACATACCTTATAATTTGAGACCACATATTCCCCTATTTTAAATAGGCATTACTTGCCAAAATAGAATATTTATAATGGTTATGAATTTTTGGGGTATTACAGGTGTCATTTATCAAAATATTGTAGTTATGAGAAATTATAATTTTTGGGGTATTACAAGAAGTCTGGTAAAATTTTCCTAGACCGGTAAATACTTTAAAGACTGACATTTCATAGGACTTATCTAAAACTCTTCTGAGTTTTTTAGTGATCGATTCAACTTGCAATTTACAAAGTATTATTTTAGGCTTGTTTTCGAAATTTGAAGTTCAAAATCCATGTTCTCTCTTGTTTTGACTATTTAAACTCATCATATTTGAACCTTGACAAGAAGCTTCAAGTATATATCATCATATTTGGGAGCGATTCGTTTTATCTTTTTGCTCTTACCTCCTGCTTTCAAATCGATTCCTTGCAATTGATGAAAATGATAAAAGAAAAGGGAGGCGAGGAGGATGAGGATGAGGGTTTAGAAGCATGCTTCATACATTCAGTTCAACAGGGTCCTAACTCTTGGATCAATGTTCATTGATTCCTCTTTAGATGTTTAGATCATCTTCATCTCATAATTCCTCTCTCCACTCTCTTCTGTAGACACCATCGAACGCCTTCATTTCCTCTAAGGATGTTCAGCGCGTAAACAATCTACAATTTTGCTTTTTTTTTTAATAGCTAAGGGTTATAGAGGTAATTTATTCCAAATTCTAAATCCCTAATTTTGTCACATAACCTAATTAATAATTTGTTAAATTTAATAACCTAAATTAGAATTTGGGTATTTCAGCCATCTTTATATGGGATTCTCCCATAGCAATAGTTTTATATAACCTTAAAAAAGATTTAAAATGGACTACTACATAAGGCAACACTAGAATTGTAACATCCCATTTTTCTAAAGCGTTTTCAAAATCGCTTGATCAGAGTAGAGCATGAAGCAATTTAAAATACTGAGTAACTGATAAATCTGTGGTACAATATTGTCTGAGGAGTATCTTGATAACATCAATACATTTATCCAAGTATTAAAACTTCTAATTACGTAGCACTATAAGTACACCTTCAAAATAAAACTTCATCCGATCCTCACGCGCGCTGCTTACCCTTGTCTCTTATCTTCAGTCCTCGGTCCTCTAGACCCTGAAGCTATTGTAAGGGCTGACGTTCAATACCCATTGAACCTCAGGTAATTGTTAACCTCATGCTTATGTACAGATATGTATGACAGATATTCATGATATTACAGCAATATTCACAACTAAAAAACTAATAACAGAACATAGCCACTGCATATGAATGTTATTACAGTCTGCACTATTCACCAGTGCCACGGTGTACACCCGTATCCTCAGCGCTAGGAAAACTCAACGGCATTATCAAGACCATAATCCGTGTATAGCTAAATGTATATAAAAAACTTTAAGACAAAGTCTTATTCTTTGAATACATCTATCACATATAAAAGTACAATAAGAATCAGAGTTAGTGTTACAGTATGTGTTCGTACCTTCGTCGATGATCACGGTACGTACGTTGGTCAGGGTATGATCTCGTATCTCCTATAATGGTAATTTCGCATTTATTAATTCACAAATAATATCCTACTAGATATCTTTAGTCATAGATGACCATTTTCTCTTGGTGGAATTATTTTCTAACATATTTCCCCTATTTTTGGAAAGGGTGAAGGTGCATTTTTGCCAACGAACAATTAGGGAAGGAGCGTCCAGCACAAATATTTATTAATGGTACCTTAAATGCCAAAAAACAATTAAACTTGTTAAAAAATCACAACACCGTTAACCTCCGTTTGAACTGATAGCCACGTGGGATTTTAATTTTAATTTCTTTTTTTGTGTGTTAAGAATGCCCTGGTGGATTCAAGCACGGAGAAAAGTTAGAACTAACACAGAAGTGTGCCATCAGAAATCAGAGATCAGAGATCAACGATCAGATCACCCAAATCGCTAGAATGACATTAGAGAAATCCTGGACACTTAATCACTAGAAATCAGAGAACATAACAGTTGGAAGAATTTTCTTCCAAACTGCAGAACACCCAAATCTTTGGCTTATCTCGTTTTCAGAATCTCTTCCCTGGACTATATGGCATGATGCCATCAGAAAGTCGAACAAACGCAAACCAAAAATCTCAAATTGAACAGATCCACAAATTAAACCAAAGAACTCAGGTCAAAGAGCACAGATCAACGATCACAGAGCAAAAAATATACAGATCGAAGAACATCAATCGCCCAAAATCGAAGAACTCAGACCAACGCTCGAAGAAACGCAGGGCAAATATCGCCGGAAATCACAGATAGCATGAGAAGAACGAACAGAGATCAACGCTTGAAGGAGCCAAAATCAGAGAAAAAAAAAACAGAAGAATCGAGCACAAAGAAGGTGCTCGAAGGACTCAGAACGCGGAAGAAAGAAAAAGAAGATCTACCTTGAGTGGCGAGGCGGCACTTGATGGATTCAGCGATTGTGACTGCGTCGGGAGCAACGGAGGGAATCAATCTGCTGGAGAGGACTCGAAATGCACAGCGAAGAGTTTGAAACTCTTGAGAATTAGGGATTGCGGTTCTTGAATCTTGAACCTGGACATTCTTGACCCAAAAAAAAAAAAGAAGGAGCCACCTGGCCATTTGACCGAAAGAAAAAAGGGACCAGCTGTAATTCAAATCCCACGTGGCTATCAGTTCAAACGGAGGTTACTAAGCAACTAACGGTGTTGTGATTTTTTAACAAGTTTAATTGTTTTTTGACATTTAAGGTACCATTAATAAATATTTGTGCTGGACGCTCCTTCCCTAATTGTTCGTTGGCAAAAATGCACCTTCACCCTTTTGGAAAAAACGCTGGTACTGTATTTCTGGACAGATTTTTCGCCTAACTTTGAAAAATCATAACTAATTCTAGAAAAATCGAAACGAGGATCCGTAAAATTCTTTGGAATCCTTAAGATGTCTATTTTAAAGAAAAAAATACTCAATATTGCCCAGATTTCACGAATCATTCCCAGTTTTTAAGTTTTGAGCCTCTGCCCAGAATTTTCCAAAAATTCGTAGCCCAAACTTTGAAAATTTCTATCTCACCGTACAAAACTCATTTTAACATGTTCTTAGAATATTTGAAAAGCCCTATATGTATAATTTCACCATACATTTTCCCAGAATTTTTCAACATCATTTTGAACATGAAATATTGGCATTTTTAACATTGATTTCAGAAATCGCCTACCGACAAAATTTCGCCAGAGTTTTGTTACTTTGATCATAAGCCTTCAAAAATTTTGCCATAACTCTATCTTCATCAATTTTTCGATTTAAAACCAAATTTGACCATAAAAACATGAGAATAAAATTACTCTAGCATATTTAAGATCTAAGCTACCTTTATCTAAGAACTTAAAGCTAGAGCTAGAGAACTTACCAAGAACCTTGCTATTCCTCCAAGAAGCTCCTCACTCTTACTCTCTACTCTCTATAACAAGTTGCTTTGCTTGTTTTGGTGTGAAGAAAAATGAAGACCAAAGCCCCCTATTTATAGCAAAAGGCTATGGCACTTTGGTAAATATTTCAAACCTAACTCTTCTTGTGTATGAACCCTTGGATCTAAACTTAGTAAAGAAGTTTTAATCTCATCCATCCATGTGATTAGAAAACCCTAACTTAATCTCTAAGTTTTGCTTTATGACTCATCTTATGACTCATCCCCAAGTACATTATCCTCTTCCAAGTTTGAAGAGTTTTATCCCATGTGTGTTTAAACAATCCTTGACTCCTTCTTCAAGTCACAATTTTCTCCTTCATCTATTCTTTGTTTTGCATTTCACTAGATAAAAATATTTTTAAGGGTCTTCATGAAGTTTTATTCAAGTTTTCTCTTTGGTTTTGTAATCTTGGCACTTATAGCTTAAATTAGAAACCTCTATTTCTCTTTTTCTCATTTGGACACAATCTTCACTAATTGAGAAAATGCCTTTGATTATACCCAATTTCAAGCTTAAATTATGCTTGTTAACAATATCTCCTTATATTTGATCTATGATTAACGGATCTCAAGATACGATTTATTTTGTATAGATTCTCATTTGCTTTTGTATTGAATTAATTCCACTGATTAATCTTATTGATTTATGCTTCTTTTTTTCTTATTGGTGGAAACTTTGAATTTTACACTAGGCTCACAACAATTGCATTCACAACACTCGCTCTCTTTCTCCCTTGGACTCACAACTCCTACACTCACAACATTTGTACACACACAGATACACAACTCTTTTCCCTCATTGGTTAATTTTCACTTCACAAGGATTACACTTTATGATACTTAATTAGGGCCTTAGGATCAAGCTTTATTAGATTTAATCTTGGCCTTCTATTTATGCTAATCTTTCATTGGTCAAATTAATTTCATGAGGATTAAGAATATTTTCTTGATTTATCATTGGCCAATTCAATTTTACAAGGATTAAGGTTAATTATTGGTTTAATCACAACCATTGGATTTCATTGTGTTTGTTTAGATTAAAACTTCTCCCTTGATTGCCTTTGATATTAATTAGTTGATTTATTAACTAATCATGAAAATTAGTGCTTAATTAAGCAAGTATTATTTCACCCTCATTTTATACTTTTTATTTTGCCTCTTGATTATTTTGCAACTAATCCCAATTAGTGCAAGCTAAATTGTTCATTTACTGTTGCTAATTCCCATTAATTAGCTTAAGTGTTTTCATAATATTTTCTTGCTCATTTGATCATATGAGAACTATGGTTTAATATGATATTTATATCATATTTTTAATATAATTTCAAAATTGGCCCTTAATTCTTCATTAACTTAAAATATCCCAAATTGAGGACTAGATTTATTATGAAGATTTATTTAAATTAATGTAAATTTAATTGTCACTTAATTGTTGGTAATTTCCTTTAATTGATTTAGGTTTTTTCATAACATTTTATGATTAACTAAAAGCTATGTTGTAATATGATAATTTATGGGTATTTTATGATCCCTAATTGAAGATTTGAAAATGTGGGTAGGTCTTTTTAATTCTAGAAGAAAATTCCCTAAATTAAATTAAATAAGCTACTAAATTTTTGAGACTACATATTCACCTATTTTTAATAGGTATTTCCTATCAAAATATAGTGGTTATGTTAAATAAGATTTTTAGGGTATTACAAGAATCGTCTTTGAAGATATGGCACATAATTATATTACCAGTTCAATTTAATCTGGAAGTGTCGTATAACTGCAATGATTACTGAAGCAAAGGGTAATACTAAACCGGAAAAAAATTAGTCTCACTTTGGCAAGTTTTGTGATTAAATGTGAACTTACAGAGCACATGGTACTCTTCTTCAGTGACCTGATAACGATTTTTTTGCTTCCTTTACTTTCTTCTGCAATTTCAAAATATTTGATACCTTGCTTTCTCGCTTGATAATATAATATAACAAAGCCAGCAAAGCACTTGTACGTTTTTTTCCCTGGTGAATAAAAGCATCGGCTTTACTGCTAACAAATTAAAATTGAAGATAATTAATTGGTTCACCTGCAAAATGACCATATTGCCCCTCACGACTAGGCCGAGACTTGATAATTGTAATGATTTGATCGGTGTTCATTCACAAGGCAGAGGCTAGAGGGGAAGAAAAGAAAACGTTTAGAAAGACTTGACCTTAGGATAATGCCATGGTCGGTACGTATATTTATTTCACAAGCAGAGACTTAAACATAAATACTCATCTATCCTTAATATAAAACATATTTATCTAATTTGATTATATTAAGAAAGTTCTTTTTTTTTTCATTGAGCTAGAGTAAACTCATGTGATTATTCATGCTTGTTCTTCAAAGAAATATGTCGTTGATTCCACATATTCGAGACTCGGAAGCATCCTAGAAGCTTCAATGCTAATGCTCTTTGATTGATCGAAGTTTGGATGAAGCTTTAGAAAATGGTGGTAACCTTAATTTAATAAGTATTCAAATGTTTGGTGCTATATAAGTTTGGTGATGTTTTGTAATCTATGTCTTTATTTGTTCTTATGACCGCTTGATTTGGCCGTTTAGACAAATTTGGTATGTCAGATTTGTCTAGGGTGTGGTTTCATGTTTTAGTTAATCTCCCGGTTATGTTGTTATTTCTCTTTGAAAATATGTTTCAACGATGTGAATTTTAGTTGAAGTATGCTATTCTTATTTATGATGTTCATTATACATAGAATGTGGCATATATGATGAGTCTTTAAAATTAAGGTTAATTGCTAGTTCTAAATTCACTTTGAGTACGCATCAAGACTATATATTGTACAAAGAAGTTGACATGTGATGAATTCGGGTTGGGTTTCTTTCCTCATCATTTTCTCATCATCCCTCATAATCTCTAAATCACATCCATCCAATCAATACAATTCTACTTTTACTTTTCTCTCACTTTCCAAATCAACGATCCAGATTTAGTAGATGAAAGAAAATGAGAAAGCAGATAAGGAGAATATCTCCTTCCAATGAATTCCCCTATATACAATTTGTAACACCCCATTTTCTAAAGCATTTTCGTAATAAATTATCAGAGTTCAAAAAGAGTTTATCAGAGTAGAGCATCGGAACAGTCGTGAAAATGAGTAACTGAATAACATTCAATAATGAAGTATCTGTGTACTGTTATAGTTATCCAAAAATCTGAATATTCAAAAAGACGGTAAAATAAAATTTTCAACAGAATCTTCTTGTCCGCTCCGTCATGCTATCTGCTTACCCTTCTCTTCGGTCCGACCTCCCGAGGGTCCTGGGCCTAAAGTCAGAGCTGAGGTTCAATTACCATTGAACCTCAGGTAACGGTTAACCTCATGCTTATGTATCAAATATGTATGACAGATATCCAGGGCAAATCAGCATTTAATCACATACAATATTCATATATTCACATAATAACATTACACAGCCACTGCAATATGTATGTTATTATAGTCTGCACTATCTCCAGTGCCACGATGGCCTATCGTGTCCTCAGCGCTAGGAAAACATAACGGCATTATCACGACTATAACCCGTATCAAGATGTATGTGTATGATCAATTTTCAAAAACAATATCTCAGATTATCTATCACATATAAGCATACCATAAGCATCAGAGTTAGTGTTACAATACGCGTCCGTACCTGAGTTGATAATTCCGGTATATCGGCGATCAGTACACGTTTGCAGACGTCCTATCATAGGAATATTGCGTTTATTAATTGTCAATAATATTCTTGAATATATTTTGGCCACTACTAAATATTCTATCCTTGGTATACCTAATCATTATTTTATTTCTCCAAAAATTCGTGGAAAAACGCTGGGCAATTTTGGACAGAATTTCGCCTATCTTTGAAAAATCATAATTAATTCTAGAAAAATCGAAACGAAGATCCGTAAGAAGTTCTGGACTCCTTAGGATGTCTATTTTCCAGAAAAAATACCAGGCCTTGCCCAGAATTCAAAAATCATTCCCAGATTTCACGTGTTCATCCACTGCCCAGAATTTCCAGCATTTTCGCAACATAGACTTTGAGAATTTCTTTCTCACTGTACAGAGATCATTTCAACATTCTCTTTACATATTTAGAAAGCTCTATATGTCTACTTTCATTATGAATTTTCTCAGAATTTTTCAATAGCATTTTAAACATGAAATATGAGTGTTTCTGTTGCTAGTTCAGAAATCGCCTAACCGACGGATTTTCGCCAGAACTTCGTTACAACTGTGTTCTTGATCTGGAAATTTTGCAGAACTACTTTCTTCACTAAATTTTCGAAATGAAGCTATTTTAGACTATAAAAACATGAAACTAAAATTATTCTAGAATTTAAAAGATTAAAGCTACTTCTACCTATGAATTTAACTCAAAAACTAAGAACTTTTCTTACCTAGAGCTTGAACTCCTTCAAGAACTCCCTTCAGCTCTCTCAACTCTCTCTCAAATAAGCAAGTGTTGTATTGCTTGGTGTGAGGAAAAGTGAAGAGCTTGGGTCCCTATTTATAGGAAAAAGGTTGGGCATTTTGGTAAATAATTGCAACTTTGCTCTTGATTAATTTCCACCATTGGATCTAGGTTAAAATTCAAAACTCACATCCTCTCCCTTAATTAAAAAAACCGAAATTCACTCTCTCTCTCTCCCTTCATCTTTTTCTTCCTTCTCCAAGAAGTTTAACAAACTTGAAATGCAAGAATGTAATAGTGTTTTGTGTTCTAGAAGCCTTTGACTTAATTGCACATGTTGAAATCACTTCCTTCCCTTTGAATTCTCATCAAAACCGTGCCCCCTCTGATTTTATTGGGTCTTGGGTTGATTTTTGGGCTTTATTGGTGGTTGGACAATTTGTTTGGGTTCCAAAAATGATCCACTTGAGTTTTTGTTGTGCCAAAAAGCCCTAATTTAATTCTTCCTTGTTTATTGTTAGATTAAGCTTAATTAGATTTAGTTTGAAATGATCTTATTGATTACCAATTAAATTTTGATCCTACTAAGTCCAATTGTTACAATTGTGGATCCCTTGTTAGGCTTTATTGTTGAATTTAGCCAAAATATTGCAATTTGTTTATAAATATTTATCATTAAATTAATTATGCATGTTAATTTAATTAGGATTAATTTTTGATGTTTACTAATTATTTTTAGTGTCCTCTAATTATTTTAGGCCTCCTCCTATCCCGTTACGGTTTAACTTTGCCAATATGTGAATTATATGACAATATCTCACCAATTGTGAGTTTAATTGTTCTTAAATTGTTAGAAATTCCATTTAATTGGTTTAAGGGCTTTTATGGTATTTCACAATATTTTATGACTCCTAATAAAATTTTAGGGAGTTGAATTTCACCCTATTACATTCTACCGACAACTTATTCAAGAATTAGAATAATAATACTTACTAATTTGGAGACAACATACTCTCCTATTTTAAATGGATCCTAAATGGCCAAAATATTATATTCAAGAGATATACAAATTTTGGGGTATTATACAATTGGTGTGGGAGCCAACTTGAGAATTTTATTTTCACTTTTTTTTCCAAGTTATATTCATAATATACATATATATCGTAAAACTTATATCATTTTTCAGTCATTATACATCTAATCTGCTTTTCAGTTATATCTTTGGAACAAGTTGTAGCTTGTTAAACTGGTTTTTTTCAATCTAGATAAAAATACCCAAATATAAATAACATTATAACTAGCTGACTTTTAGGCAACTTTAGTTTGCAAACTGTAGAATGTGCAAATTTCAATTTCTTAACCTTTAATCCAAACAAACTTAGTTGTGCACACTTAAGTCATGCATATTTAACGTGAAAAAAACTAAACTCATATAAGATGACTTTAGAACTAGAAGATTTTTTTTTTTTGGATATAAAAGTCGGTATTATTTGCCCAAATTCCAAGGGAAATTAACCAGATAGCTGATGCTTTAACTAAGTTGGGTTTTGCTAAGTCTTCTATTTTTAGTGCTTGTCCTATGCATTTAAGAGCATGAGTTGATCAAGAGTATATGGAATTAATTTCCCCCTTTTGTAATGTTTGTGTTAATTATATAGGCTTTTAAGCATAAGAGATGATACAGTGACTTAGTGACTTAGGGTGTGTTTGAAATTACGTTTGGGGGTTTTGACCAAAAAAAAAAAAAAAACAGAGCGAGATTATGTTTGGGGGCCCAAACGTTCATCCCAATAGATAAAAGCCACTTTTTGACATTTTGTAGTGTTTAGATCAGCTGTTGTCGTTTTTGTTTTGTTTTGTTTTTTTTCAATTGGGCTTTTAAAGAAAAAGATGACTTAAGCCATAACCCACTTTCCTCCATAGAAAGAGAAAGAAGAAATTAAATACTCCATGAAGGAAAGATATTGAGTCCCACCTTCATTTATTAAAATAACATTCTGGTCTTTATTATAAGTCCACTTGTAGATAAAAATTTTAGTCCAAATTATATAAGTCTATTGAAAGGTTAATAAGTTTTCAATTTTATTCTTATATATGAAAGTATCCAAAGAAAAAATAAATAATAAAATTTAAGGAAAACTTGGGGGAAAAAAAACTCCCCTATTAATATTTTAAATGACGTGAATAACCTAATAAGTTTATATATGAAAATTAAATAATAACAGCACTCATATTGAAATCATCCTTACCAATTAAATTTTTTTAAAAGGGACTTTTTTCCAATTTTCCATAAATTTTAAGTGATTTAGTATTTTCAAAATTTTTTCCAATGATACATATTAACTGTTTTTTATTGAATTCATATCTTTTTCAGTTATTTTATATCTAAACTTACTTTTGCATTAATTATCTAAAAAAGTTTCAATTTATCAAACTAACTTTTTCAAAAGCCAATCCAAACATAAATCATATTACACAATCTAATAACTCACCATATCTTAATTTGCAAAAGTCATATTAGAAAAAAAAAAAATTGCTTCCACCACTGCCACTCTAAACACACACGCTTGCACAGTTATACCTTCCTTTTCCTTCTAGCTAGGCAAGCTCAATATATGACAGGGCAAGAGCTATCTTTAAACATATGGCATATAAGTATATAACTACCAGTTTCATCTTGTAACACCCCAAATTCCATACTTCAAAGCGTGTCTGTTGACACTTAGTTTTAGAAAATTCGACAGAGTTTGAGGTGCTACAGCTCAGAGCAATGCGGAAACGGAGAGCATGCATTGACATTTGGACAATGAGTATCTGATACAAAATGCCTGGACATATGCTGATGCCCTGACATAAGCTGATATATTAAAAATTTTCCCGGAGGAATAATTCTTGTGATACAATTACAGAGCTTTGTATAATTACATTTTTACATGGTAACTATACAGCCTTAAACCAAGCCTCAGCTAGACTAGGGGCAATGAACCCAACTCAGTTAATCAACCGATTCGGCCAGGTAGGTGTCTATCTTGTGGGAGTCTCACTAACTTTACGGCGACTGATTGACTGACCCACATAGACGAGCCCTACCTCCGGCACTGAATGGTTTGAAATAACTTTGTTAAATCCATGCCAGAAAGAATGCTCTGTTGACGTTCTCCCGACATTTGCTTTGACCGGTGCCTCTTATCGGCTTCTCCCTTCGGTGCCTTTTCACGGCTCCATCTACCGGTGCCTTCTCTAATCCTGGTTCCTTTCCTGAATCTTAGACAGATCTGGGATTCAATCGGATTGAATCCCAGGTAACAGTTAACCTCTATAGCAGATATAATAATACATGACAAATATTCATGACATTACAGCAGTAATCACATATGAAAGATAATAACAGAACACAGCCACTGCATATGAATGTTATTACAGTCTACACTATTCACTAGTGCCACGACGGTCCATCGTGTCCTCAACGCTAGGAAAACTCAATGACATTATCAAGACTATAACCCATGTAAAGCTGAATGTATAAACAAGTAATCTAAGCCCCATAAACTTAGTCACAGTGCATGATCCAAGACCTAGTCTTGTCCATCACTTCATGAATCAATCAATCATATATAATCATACAAGATATAGATGATTAAAGTTACTAGTAGGCGAACGTACCTTTCACCGCGTTATTGTCAAAACGCCCGACCTTTGATCCCGACTCCGGACTTCCCAGATATCCTATACATTATTGTCGGATTTTTGTATGATATTAGATAAATATCATATTGCTTAGAATAATATCATAAAGGTTTAATTTACTTTCCTACCCTTGGTGGATTTATTATTCCACTTTTACCCTTACATTTCATCAAAAACGCTACTCCAGCATTTCTGGGCAGAATTTTCAGTAACTTTGAAAAATCATAACTAATTCTATAAAAATCGAAATGAGGATCCGTAAAATTCCCCGGAATCCCTAAGATTTCTATTTTTTAGGACGAATACTAAGTTTCACCCAGAACTCAAGAACAATTCCCAGTTTTAATGTTTTCACACGATGCCCAGATTTGGGCTCAGAAAGATAGCTTAACTTCAAAAATTCATATCTCCTTGTCCAGAGATCAAAACGTTACATATTTTATATATTTGGAAATCCCTACATGTCTATTTTTGATGAAAAATATCAGATTTTACCCAGATTTCAAGAAAAGTTCCCAGATTTCAAGTGTTCATACGCTGCCCAGAATTTCCAGAAATTCGCAGCATGAAATTTGAGAATTTTTATCTCACTGTACAGAGCTCATTTCAACATGTTCTTTGCATATTTGAAAAGCCCTATATTTCTACTTTAACCATGAATTTCCCCAGAATTTTTCAACGTCATTTTCAATATAAAATATGAGCATTGTTGCCACTGACTTTCAGAAATCGCCTAACCGACAAATTTTGTCAGAACTTCGTTACTTCAGTGTTTTTCCTCCATAAATCTTGCTAAACCACTTTCTTCATCAGTTTTTCAAAATAAAACCAATTTTAAACTCATAAAAACATAAAAACAACTTTATATAAAGGATTTAAAGATCAAACTACGAAATAACTAAAAACTCAAAAGCTAGAGCTCAAGAACTTACCTAGAACTTTTGCTCCTCCTTTCTCCAAGACTCTCACTCGCTCTTTCACTCTTAGAATCAGATGCTACTTGGGATTTTGGTGTGAAGAAATGAAGAGGATTGCTCTTCTATTTATAGGGAAAATTCAAGGTCCTACTTCCTCAAGAAGTTGTTGCAACTTCCTCAAGAAGTTGAGAAGCTTGCTAGCCAAGGTTGGAAGCTCCCCCTTCTCTCAAAAGTTTCAACATGTGTTGAAAAAAAATACTTCCTCCCCGAGGCTCCAATTCATACGCCCCCTTCCTTCCTCTTCTCTCTTTTTTTTTTATAAAAAATTTGTTTTGTGCTTTTTCTTAATTGTTGGATAATGTTTTTGAAGCTATATTGATTCTTGGTTTATTAATTAAAGTAAAATACTCCTAATTAGGTCATTTTATTTGCTATTTGATTTAGCTTAATTAATTTTATTTGTAATTGTTTAATTGATTACCAAACCAATTATGATCTTTCAAAACTCATTTGATACAAATATTGAACCCTTGTTAGGCTTTAATATTTGATTAAGCCAAAATATTCCGAATTGCTTATTAATATTTGTCATTAGATTAATTATAAATGTTAATCCAATTAATATTAATTTAGGTGCCCAATAGTTATTTTTTTAGTATCCCCTAATTACCTTAAGCCTCTTCATACTCCTTTATGGTTCATTTTTGATGATATAAACACTAAATGTGAATATTTTAATTCATGTAAGTTTAATTATTTATTAGTTGTTGGAAATTTTACTCTAATTGGTTTAGGGATTTTCATGCTATTTTATAACCCCTAGTTTAATTATAGATAGTTTTATCTAATTGATTTTGAGTATTCACAAGTCATACAGGTATTTTAAGATCAATTATGAATAATTATGCAATTAATTCCATTAATATAAATTTAATTGTCTTTCAACTCATTTTACTGTTCTCTAATTATTTTGATCACTTTTATTATAACCTTCTATAACTTATAAATGATTTTATAAGATCTAGAGGTTAAGATATGAATTTTAGGATATATTATGATCTCCTAAATAAATAAACCATAAAATCTTGAGTCAAATATTCACTAATTATTGATAATTTTCCTTTTATTGGTTTAATTATTTTCTCACAACTCTTTGGCTTACTTCATTTCCAGGAGGAAATTGCCTAAAATATAGCTAACAAATTTATAAAATTTAGAGACAACATACTCTCCTATTTTAAATAGGTATTATTTTGCCAAACTATAATATCTAAGAGACATATGAATTGTGGGATATTATACCATTGTCTTAATTAGTGCAAATTTAATTGCCTCCTAATTGTGATTAATTCCCTTTAAATAATTCAAGTGGTTTCATAACACTTCCTTGATTATTTTGGTTACATAAGAACCATGTTTTAATTTTATCATATTTATGTTCCTTAATCATACTATTAAAATTGGCCTTTCAACTTTAATTAATCTCTCTTAATTAATTTTAGTATCTCCATAGCATTTTATTGCCCTTATGATTATATAAGACTAGGCTCTAATATGGTAATTTTGTGGTATTTTATGATCCCAAAATAAAATTAGAGAATTTGGTTTTTTTTTTATTACCTTAATTTTCAGAGAAAATTCCCTAAATTAACATAAATATGTTATTCAATTTTGAGACCACATATTCACCTATTTTTAGTAGGCATTATTTGCCAAAATATAATGTTTATAATGATTATGAATTTTAGGGTATTACACATCTTAAATTTCCAATATTATTGAAGATATTGATAGGTCCTCATACTATCTAAACGAACAATAGTCTCACTTTTGTAAGTGTCATGATTAAATCTGAAATTAGAAAGCAAATCGCACTTTGTCAGCTCGATCAAAACCCTGATAAATCAGGACAAGTTTGATATGAGTCAAAATTTATTGGCTCAATAATGTAATATAACAAAGCCAGCAAAGCACTAGTGTTTTTTCCCTTGTTGAATAAAAGCATTGGCTTTACGACTAATGTAACATCCCACCTTTTTAAATGTAGTTTTCAAATGGGATTATCAGAGCTTTGAAGAATTTAATCAGAGTGGCATTGGAAAAAATTTTAAAAGAGCGAGTAACTGATATGCATTCCCTGTTGTTGAGTCTGGTTGCTATTACAGTGGTACAAATCTCAGAATATTTACGATTATAATGACCCCTAGGTACTTCTCTGCCCGTGCCCTCTCGTGTGCTGTTCATCCTTGTTCTTGTCCCGGTTCCACCGGTATCTGAGACTATGAGCTGGGGTTCAATTCCCATTGAACCCCAGGTAACGGTTAACCTCATGCTTATGTACAGTTATATATGACAGATATTCATGATAAAGCAATAATATTCATATTCAATATTCATTTCTCAAAGATAAAAACACAACCATCATATATCCATATATATATATTCACCATAACCTGTTTGCACTCTTCACCAGTGCCACGATGGCCTATCGTGTCCTCAGCACGCTAGGAAAACTCAAACGGCATTACCAAGACTGTAACCCGTATAAAGCTATATGTTTAAATAATTTGCAAAGCAGAGTCATAATTTATGAGCATATCTATCACATACAAGTACCATAAGCATCAAAGTTAGTGTTACAATACGCGTCCGTACCTTCGTTAGCGATATCGGTACGCTGTCGCTCGGACCGTGATCACGTTTACCCTATAATGGTAATATCGTATTTATTAATTCACAAATAATCTTCTAGAAGGTATCCTAGTCACTAATGACCCTTTTTACCCTCGATAGGATTATTTTTCAACTTATCCACTTTAATTCTCAAAAAACGCTGGTTCTGACATTGCGAGCAGATTTTCGCCTAACTTCGAAAAATCATAACTAATTCTAGAAAAGTCGAAACGAGGATCCACAAAATTCTATGGAATCCTCACGGTGTCTATTTTCAAGAAAAAATAATAGCTTTTGCCCAGATTACACGGTTCATGTAATACCCCAAAATTCATATTCATCATAAATATTATATTTTGATAAATAATACCTATTCAAAATCAGTGAATATATGATCTCAAAATTGAGTAACATATTTATGTTAATTTAGGGAATTTTCTCTAAGAATTAAGGTAATCAAAAACCAAATTCTCGAATTTTATTTTGGGATCATAAAATACCACAAAATTACCATATTAAAGCATAAAATGAACAAAAAGAAAGGAAGAAGGTAGGGGGCGATTTTTGGGTGACTTGGAGAACAAGTCACCAAGCTACTTGGCGGACAAGTTACTGGGACGACGAGGTTACTTGTCGGACAAGTTACTGGGCCGACGAGGTTACTTGGCGGACAAATTACTGGGCCGACGAGGTTACTTGTCGCGCAAGTTACTGGGCCGACGAGGTTACTTGTCGAGCAAGTTACTGGGCGGACGAGGTCACTTGGCGAGCAAGTTACTGGGCGGACGAGGTTACTTGGCGAGCAAGTTACTGGGCGGACGAGGTTACTTGGCGAGCAAGTTACTGGGCGGACGAGGTCACTTGGCGAGCAAGTTACTGGGCGGACGAGGTCACTTGTCGAGCAAGTTACTGGGCGGACGAGGTTACTTGGCGAGCAAGTTTCTGGGCGGACGAGGTTACTTGGCGAGCAAGTTACTTGGCGAGCAAGTTACTTGGTGGACAAGTTGTAAAACTTGGAGAGCAAGTCAGGAAAACTTTGAGAGCAAGTCGGGAAGACTTGGAGAACCAGTCAGGAAGACTTGGAGAGTAAGTCGAGCAAGTCGGGAAAACTTGGAGAGCAAGTAAGAATTGGCTAGAATGCTCTAGAAGAAGTCAACAACTTGCTGATTAAGCTAGGGTTTTCTAAACACAAATAACACCTAAGCCTTGCTTATGTCATCAAGATGACATCATAAGGATGACATCACAAGAACACATGAAGGGTGTAGATTTAAACTTCTTCATTAAGTTTAGATCTAATGGTTAGAATTTAAGAAGAGGCTTGTTGAAGAAGTTGGGAATTTTCCTATAAATAGGAGGCTTCCCCTCCTCATTTCTTCACACCATCACCACATACACCTCTAATCCTTTGATTAAGAGAGTGAGAGTGAGAGTTCTCTTGGAGCTAGAAGGAAGAAGCAAGAGTCTTCAAGAGGTAAGCTTGTTCTTAGTTTTATAGCTTTTAGTTGTTCTTAGTAGTTTTTAATATAGATGTTAGTTTAATCTAGTAAATAGGTAAAGTAATTCCCCATATTTGTTTTCAAGCCTTATTGCATCAAAAAGATGCCTGACAAGGTGGAAACATGTTGGGGAGTGACTTTTAGGATTAAGGGAATAAGTTAGAGTAAGATGAAAGAAGTCTAGAATTGCTGGATTTTGGGAGTCAACTGGATAGGGGGCATTATTTCCTGTATCAAATGATCTTTAAAAATCACAAAATTTTCCAGAAATAAAGTAGACATGTAGGGCTTTCCAAATATATAAAATATGTAATGTTTTGACCTCTGGACAAGGAGATATGAATTTTTGAAGATTAGGCTATTTTTCTGGGCGAATTTCTGGGCAGAGGATGAACACGTGAAATCTGGGAGTTGTTTTTGAATTCTGGGCAAAGTCTGATATTTTTTATGCAAAATAGACATCCTAAGGAGTCCGGAACATTTTACGGATCTTCGTTTTGATTTTTCTAGAATTAGTTATGATTTTTCAAAGATAGACGAAATTCTGCCCAATAGTTTCAGCGTCCACCAACGAATTTTGAGGAAAGAAATTGATAATCAAGGGTACCAAGGGTAAAATAGTCAATAGTGGTCAGAATATCTTTTAGGATATTATTTTAAATTAATAGGACGATATTACTATGATAGGCTATCCGGAAGAACGCAGACCGGCCGACTACGTACCAAGATCACCGACTCAGGTACGGACGCGTACTGTAACACTAACTCTGATGCTTATTGTATGCTTATATGTGATAGATAGTCTGAAACTCTATTTTGAAAATTGATCATACACATACAACTTGATACGGGTTATAGTCATGATAATGCCGTTATGTTTTCCTAGCGCTGAGGACACGATAGGCCATCGTGGCACTGGAAGATAGTGCAGACTATAATAACATGCATATTGCAGTGGCTGTGTTATGTTATTATCTGAATATGAGAATATTGTATGTGATTATTGCTGTTTTGCCATGGATATCTGTCATACATATTTGATACATAAGCATGAGGTTAACCGTTACCTGAGGTTCAATGGTAATTGAACCTCAGCTCTTATCATAGCGTCAGGGTCCAGAGGAACCAGGGCCAAGGACAAGGATAAGGAGCTAGCGCAAGGACGAAGACGAAGAAATTTTTATTTCAACGTTATTTTATTAAACAATTTTCAGACTACTGTACCGCTGTGTAAGCAGCCAGATACTACAACAGTGAAGGTTTTATCAGATACTCACTCTTTTGAAATTATTCCGATGCTCTACTCTGATGGAAAAGAAAAAAAAAATTTATTCCGCTTTTGAAAATTTGGTTGTTACATTTTGGTATCAGAGCAGTTGTCCTGGCATAGATCTGACTAAGTTATTCCAAACCTTTTGGTGCCGAAGGCAGGGTTAGTCTATGTGGATCAGCCAATCAGTCACCCTAGCACGGTGAGGCTCCCATGATAGACACCTACCTGGCCATTTGGTTCGAGTAACGGAGTTAGGCTCTACGCCTTTTTAAAGAGCATGTTTTGAAAATGAGTACTGATATAAGCCTAGGTCGGATTACCATCCTGAACCAGTGTACCACCCTCTGTTGGTGCACCATTCAAAAAATAGGCTCTGATAATTCTGATAATCCTGATAATTCTGATAACTCTGATAATCCTGATAATACTGATAATCTCCAGTTTGTACTAGGCATTAATTCCATTCTAACCCAGAGCTTATATGTGAAGCTAGGCTACGCCGGATGAAACTCCGGGATCAATAAAGATAAGTACATGCAGTATTTGACTCATGTAGGGGAACTCTTGACGCGTATTTCCGTACCCATTTTGCTTAGACGAGAGAAATCTCAGAAGAATGACCCCTATGAGATAGGTGGAGGATTTGATATCCTTTGAGGTAAAGCCTGAATACCTAAAGGTACGAAACATAGCAATCCTTTGGAATACCATAAGAACAGATAGAGTAATCCCGAATCTAATCAAAGCATAGACGATGCTTAGGTCAATGTATGACTGAGCATTGCCTAAGTTCGAGTGCCTAAGAATAAGAACCCTGAGGAAGTATGAGTGAGGTTGCCTTAGTTGAGAGATAATTCCTTAACGGAACCATATGAAAGCTAGAACCTCAGTAGCTACGGGTTATGGTTTCTAGGTGGGACCAATAACCGTAGTGGCTAATCGATTCCCTAAGAAGTAGATGGTTACCCAATAGGGAAAGTTGAGTTAAGGATAATGCCTGGAGTTAAACAGATAGTGAAAGTCCACAAATAGAATGACCCTAGATAAGATGGAAGACATAGAGACAACGATTTATGAAACCACTAAAGAGTAGGAACCTGATAAGATTTGAGTTCTCGTTATAATGATTCAGAGACGATCACTGACGCTACTTATGGAAAGTTTTGATCGGAAAAGGCTACCTACGGGGAGTTCTGATCAAGGAGGTCTACCTACAGAGGATGCTAACCGGAGAGGCTGACTAGTCTGAGAAGACTGAGTGAAGCGCCGAGTAAGGTGCCGTAGAGCAGAGCCACTGTGACGACAAACCGTAGAGTGGAGCCGTCGTGACAACGAACCATGGAGTAGGGCTACCAGTGCATCGGTTCTCAAGGTAAGTACATTATAATGAGTCTCACATCGAATAGGTTCCCTAGAGCGAAGGTTTAAGTAATCTAGTATATCGCCATGAGTCGCTCCAGTGCTATATAGCACGTATTGTGTCTATAGGCTAGCAGAAGCCCACGATTGTTAGACAACGAATACGAAAAGTGTCCGGAAGAGTTTGTGAAACCCGAGGATAGCGGGCGATGTTCGGAATAGCTGGATGATTTAAGTAGAACAAACTAAGCATTATACGGATAGCTTGAGTAGCCAAGAACAGAGGTCCGAATGCGTGTAGTTAGTGATGACTGTTAGACCTGGCTATCACCCAAGAGGGGGGGTGAATTGGGTGTCGAATAAAAATTCAGTAACTTTAAAATTCTTTTCAACTCTTAATGAAGATAATGAGTATGAAAATAATTATTCATAAATCAACAAATAAATAAATGTTAAAATAATATTTGCTAGAAATATAAGAGTTTAAAGAAGGAATATGCAAACTGTGATTTATCCTGGTTCGGCCCAATCCACGATGACCTACGTCCAGTCCCCAGGCACCTCCTGAGATTTCAATCCACTATCTCCCTCAAGCTTTAATCGGGTACTTGAGAACCGCTACAATCCCACAAGTTTAACCGGGCACTTGTGCAGCCTTTTACAAATCTCTTACCGAGATACTCCCCCTTACACACCGTAAGGATACACCGCTTGATCACACACTCTGTACTCGAAGTAATCCTCTCTCTAGGATTCACTCCCCTTACAAGCTGTAATCAACACAATGTGTTTCCCACTCAAGATCACCCAATCTTGAGTAACTCTCAGATAAAATGTTTACAAACAAATCTTCTCTTTAAGAAGTGATAAGATGAACACTGAAGTACAATACAAATAATCTCACTCTCTTAATAAATTATATGATCACTAAGAAAATAGAGAGAATATGAGATAAACATCAGAAGGCATTTTGAAGGTGTAAGCTCATGTGTATTCTTCCGTTTTGAATCCTTCTCCATTTATAAGCATGTATGTTGGATGTGCCGTTGGAAAATCATTTTGACCGTTGTGAACAGTGATCGATCCGTATTTGTGTTTCGGTCCATTTGAAAAATATAACCGTTGTAAACATTTGACCGTTGAACGTTTGAGAGCATTAGCCGTATACTCGTATATGACCGTTGGAGATTTCGTACGTTGTGAAGTTTGAATGTTGTGGCATATTACCATTGTAAGCTCCATTTGAGAAATATATGATTGCTTCGTCTTTCTCAGTTCATCATATGCTTCACTGAATTTCTTCAACTTTATCTTCATCAAATAGCCATTGCTTTCTTGCTCCAGCAAAAACATCCATAGCTCTTCTCGGTTCATAATGCGTCTGACAGAGTTTTACTTCTATCGGTCTTCCTCTTAATTTAAACACTAATCACCTGAAACTTATACACAAATGATATAAATGATGTTAAGAAGTAGTATAAGTCATTTTGGTGTTCATCTAGACATTTTCCATGCGCAACAGTATTTCCGGACGCGGTGATTCTTGAAGACGATGAACAGTAATTCGTGATAGATGATTCAGAACATAGCTCAACTTCCAGTAGCCATATCTCTTCGTGTATAGCTCTAAAATCAGAAAATGATATATCCCTGGAAAGCTCTTGATGTCTTCTTTCCAATGGAAAAAGAATCAGCTCAAAATACTTTGTATTTTGACCGTTATGATCCGATGAACAACGACTGCCCAGAAAACAGAGTTCCAGCAACCCAGAAGTTTCGAAATTCATATCTCCTTCGTTTCAAGCTCTTTTTAGTTGCTTCCAAATTCTGTGAAACACTAGTTGAGTATAGAATCATATGGAATTGGTTTCACTTCATTTGGTTCTGTATAATATGAGATATAGACAGAAAACCGAGGCTATTCTGAGTTGATTCCAGAATCACATGTATCAACTTTCGAAGGCCATATCTCCCTGGTCTGAGCTCCGTTTTGAGTGGGTCAAATTGTGGTGTGACGCATTATGAGTCTAGTTTCATATGCCACTGGTTTCAGCTCAATTGGATATGTATTTTGTGAGATACACCCAAAATACTGAAGCTCGCCTTGCTGTGTGGCGTGAATTGCACTGCCAACTTCCACAATTTGTTTCTCTTTCATCTGAACTCCTTTGGACTTGAATCTGGTCTCCAAATTACGCATTGGGAGTCTACTTTCATCCAAAATTGGTTTCACCTCAATCCAACGTCTAGTTTGTGAGATATCATCGAAACATTGAATGTCGCCCATGAAAAACGCAGACCAGAGGCAAACAGAGCATGAAACAGTTCCTGGAGTCGATGCAGCCATATTGGAAAGTCAGCAAAATTACGATTTTGCCATTGAAGCTGAAGTTCTACAGAATTACGATTTTACCATTCTGAATGAATTTGGAGAAATAAATGTAAATGACTTGAAGCAATTATTTTCTTGACTCGAGGCAACTAGCCTGGAGGCAAACAAGTCATTGCAGCAAACGTATACGATCCGTATAGCACTATTCATATATGCGGTTTTGTAGCTAAGAAATTGCTATTCATGATGATGCTCCAAATAGCTTAATTTGGCACTGAATTAAGCCTTTCGAACTTCTGTTTGATCATGTAGACTTTCCAGTATTGGCACTATTCATGTATACGTGGTACTATTCACGATACGCTACTATTCACACTGATGTTTGCTGACTCCGAATTAAGCTACTCCAACTTCCGCTTGATCATGGAGACTTCCAATATCACAAAAACTTGAGTGTTGATATTCTCATTATACTGTGCAAGTTCTTCCTTCTTTAGTCTCTTCTCTTCTTCTGGATTATTCTTCATGATTCCTTCTTTAGTCTCTTCTCTTCTTCTGGATTATTCTTCATGATTCAACTTGAACTAATCTATATTAAATAAGGTAGTTAGTCAATGTATATGACAAAACTTTTTGCTCTAGATAATGGCATCAATATAAGACATCATCAAAACTAATCAGAACTAACATTCTCCCCCTTTTTGATGATGGCAAATACCTTAAGAAAAATATGTATGAATATGAGAATATATTAAATGCAACATATTTTTCTTGCCATTCTCTCCCCCTTATTTGTCATTAGCAAAAAGTTGAAGTAAAGAAGATATACTTGTGGAGAGATAAATATGAAAAACACGTGAGAAATAATTGCTATTCTCTCCCCCTTTTGAAAATATTTGATGCAAGTAGAAAAGATGTTTCATGAAGGTATGTTTGAAATACAATTTGGAGAGGTTTTTCAAGAAACTTAAAACTTTCATAGTTAAAAACAAATTCATATCAAACATGTGCAGAATGTCTACTGAATATAAAAAGATAGAGATTAGAAATGCTCATGTAGATTCTGCAAATTGTTGAATGATCGATGAAGTCCATTTGCTTGCTGTAAGATATTTGGTTGAGTCGCCATGCCCTAAGATGAAGTAGTGATAGGCTTCTTTCTTGTTGTATGAGGTTCTTTAAAGAGGCTCAATCGAAGGATCATGAATATCTTGTATGATGCGAATAAGATGAAAGTACTGGCTTCTTGAGTTGTTTCTCATTTGAATAAATTTGATCAGTACTTTAGCTTCCATCCTTTGCCTTCATAGATCTCTTCTGTAGAGCATATCTCATCTTCAATAATTAATCCCCAAAGCATCTTTCCTTAATTTAATAATTTCTCCTTGTAGTGTATTAAGGAAAGTTGTAATACATAACCAAATCTCCTGCTACAAATTAAAATATTCTTTCCTGAAGAGATTTGTTAGTGCAACCAGATATCAAAGTGTTCCTCTCGAAAACATATTTTCAAATAATAATGAAAGGAAAATATGATATTAACTCATCATCAAAACTAATAATAAATAATAATTGTAGATGAGTATGCTTAAAAGGGTTTTTCTTCAAATTAAGGATATGAGCTTTTAAGATATAAAAATACTTGAGAATGTGAAGCTCCCCCTTAATGAATGCATAACAAAAATGAAGTTCCCTTTAATGATACCAAATAATAATGTGACAGCAAATGTTATGAGATTTGGAAATATCTTTACTTACAACATGGTACCTCAGAATTAAGAACTTTCGAGTTCATTAAAATTGGTATGAAGAAACTACTTATGCTTTTTAAGATGATAAAAGTGATTAAAGCATAAGGATCATTTTGAAAATAAATGTTCTCAGGCTAAACTTTGTGAAATAAAATTTGATGAAATCAAGTTAGCCCATCAGTGATGTGAAAACAGAGAAATGATTATGATATATGAATATTATTTCAAAAATACAATACCTCACTCAAGTAATATTGTAATTACTTGAGTCATAATCCTCTATTATCCATTGATGCATCACTGGCTAGCCACTATCTAATGATGTGATCAATACTGTAGATCTCCCAGATTTGATGCATAAGGATGAGTTTCTATGTGATGTCCATGATTCCGTAGCCATCACTTGTAGTTCACACGAGAGAACCTTACAAGCTTTTCTTCCTCTTTTTGTCCCTGTTTACCAATGCAAGAACAGAGGAGCCTGCAAAACAAAATATGTTCTTTGGTACCCGATGTTTCTTGGGTCCACGAATGATTAGGCATGACAATTTTATGCTCTTATAGAATTAAATCATATGATTTTTGAGCAAAGAGTATAACAATCAAAGATCAAAACATAGTTTTACCCAAACAAATAAGATCAAGCCAATGAATTGAATAGGGTAACAACTAAATGATACTAAAAAGGTTATTTCTCAATGACAATTTGTGAATACACTTTATGCAGAAAAGATGTCATTGATAAAAATGAGTATAGAAAACCTTATCTATAACGATAAGCATTTATCAATTTGAAGTTCAGATTTTTCAAGAAAGATAATGAAATATGCAAAGTATTTCAAATCTTGAATGGTCTTTCAAAAATGTGATGACACATTATGAAATCAATATTTTTCATACATGAAATATTTTTGAAACATGTTTGAAAACAATATTTATTATAAATATGATGGAAGTCAATAGATTTAATGAATATATCAATATGCTTCAGTTTTAGAAAACATGTTGAACATTGAAGTTAACATGTTGAAGAATTTTCTGAAAAGCCAAAGTTATGAAAGTAAAGCATTATCAAGACATGCTTAGCACAACATATATAAGCTTAATGACTTTGCTATTGACCAAAAGATAATCTTGCTTCTTAGATGAAAGTCTTGAAAGTATGTCAACAATCAAGGCAAGATTATGAATATACACAGATAGTTACTCAAAATATGGATGGAATTAAATTTGATGTATTTGAGTAACACTAGAAGTACTAGGATTCATGGACAATGAAGTACAAACTCATTAATCCAAATGATTAGAGTTCCATAATATTATCCTAGTAAGTTATTCCATATAATGGTTAATGCACTAACATTTAATGCATTAGTGAACATTCATAATACTTGGAATAACTTAACCAATAAGAATTTATCCAATAAGCATGAGATTTTCACAAATTGAATAAGCTTGAAACTCATAAAGATGATCAACTTGTTAGATATAAGATCTAACTTGATTGTAAATAAAGAATGAGGAGTTCAAGCATCGTATTGAATATCAAAGATCAATATGTGAATGATAGGGAGAACTCTACTGGAAAGATTTGAAGCATATCTAACATTCAATATACAAAGACTTAACTTCCAATTTTGAAATATCATTTTAATGCAATCAAAATATGCATAATTTTCAAAACATTTGTATGCATTTTTCCAGAAATAGAGTGAATTGTAATTTTAAAAAGAATAGAACTGTGTATCAAAAAAAAAAAATCTTAGAATGTTTTGCACAAATTCACTTATGGTCCATTTAGCAATCTAAAAATATTTTGAAAATCATAAATGATTGATTGCTAATGGAATGCAATAATGGACAAGTATTCATTACCTAAAAATGAATATACAATCACAGTATGAGATAAGAATTAGATATCACCATAATTTCTCCTGTCCTTGTAGAAGCTTGCTTGATTAAGATGGTTTTGGTGTAGATGATTCCTTTTCGGACGTTCACCATCAACATTAAGCATAGCTTGTTGAGCTTTCTCAAAAGTTGGATCATTTCTCTTTGTTACATTCTTGAAAAGCTTTCTTTGATCCTACAAAACCATATAAATCTTTTTCTTTCTTGGTATCCAACCTTACTTGGATCCAATCATTGTTAGCTTGTAGGAACCAAAATTAAATTCACATGCTCTTATGAATATATTCAATTCAGAACAACTAAGCACAATGAATTAAACATGATTTATGGATAAAAGAAATATTTCCTTTTCAAATTATCATGTATGCTTAAAGAGTTAAATTATTGAACATTGCAATCACTTTGAAAAATTAAATTAGGATGACAAAAATCATTTTTTTTAAATAGTTTGCAAGGCTCATTCCTAAGGTTACAAAATATAAAACCTCAATAAATATTTTAGATAACAGAGTAGGAGGTTTTACCGTTGTATGCCTTTGCCTTAGGTACTAGGAGAATTGACTTTGCTTACCCACTGTCTTTTTCTGTCATATTGATTCTTCATGTGTCTTCCTATGGGTATCGACAAAGCTCTTTCAGAAGATATGTACTTCAATAGTCTTTTATTTGGCATTTCAGAGATTCTCCTCTTCTTATTTTCCTTAAGGTAGTTGAAGGATACTCTATGATAATTTATTCTTGAGGTAGGAAATACTCTTCTTGTATGTATCCATTGCTTTTCATGGTTTGACCTTGTAGTTCTAGCAATGGGTGCTCTGAGAGTTCTCCTGTTTCAAGTAAGTTTCCTTTTATGCTCATGAGAAACTCTTGGATTGGTCTTCGTCTCGTCAGTACCCTTATGTCCATTGACTTTTAAATTATCCTGCACACATAAGGCACTAGATGGACATTTTGGTACCCACTTATACTTGGGTCCTTGACCGTTAGTATTGGACTTTACTTGTCCTTTAGGAACCCAAACAAATCTATTTCTCACATTATAATTTCTTCTAATATAACATGTATGAGAAATATGACCAGATTTACTACAATAATTGCAAATAATAGAATGATGCTTATTATGGATATTTTTGCAAATATTGTAAGATTTCAAATCATCTTCATTTGAAAATTCATTCTTCCCACATGATTTTCCAGCATCAGTTTTGAAAATATGTTTGTTTTTCAAAATAGAATCAGTAATTGGTTGAAAAACAATTTTATGCAAATGGTTAAAATCATTTTTCTTAATTACACAAGAAGAATTGGAATTGTTTACCTCATATGCATTTTGAGCTTCAGATAATGATTGAACACAATTGACAATGAACTCTTCTTGGGAGTCTTCTTTCTCTTGTTCTTTTGTGTTGACTTGATCATGAAAATATTCTCTAATTTCACCTTCTTCCATTTGTTCATCACTCATAGATGTGCAGTTAGAAATCTCTGATGAACTATCAACACTTTCAACTTCAACATAATTGTTAGAAGTATAAAAAGAATCAAGAGTATCCCAGATATCTTTAGCATTAGAGCAACATTTGATTTTTACAAAATCATTTTCGGTTAAAGCACTATACAAAATTTTCATTGCTCTAATGTTCAACAAAAACATTTTCTTTTCTTTTTCCGTCCAATCCTTTCTCGGTTTGAAATCAAAAACATTTGTAAAAACATTCCACATATCAAAATCAGTTGCTTTGATAAAACTAGTCATTCTAGCTTTCCAAAACCAAAAATCAATATCTTTTAAAAATGGTGGAACAGTATAATCGAAACCTTCAGAAAGCAAGTAACACCCAAAATTAGCCATTGTAACTCTTGAGACGGTTAAGTCCTTTAAACAAGAGCCCCGCTCTGATACCAAATGTTAGACCTGGCTATCACCCAAGAGGGGGGGTGAATTGGGTGTCGAATAAAAATTCAGTAACTTTAAAATTCTTTTCAACTCTTAATGAAGATAATGAGTATGAAAATAATTATTCATAAATCAACAAATAAATAAATGTTAAAATAATATTTGCTAGAAATATAAGAGTTTAAAGAAGGAATATGCAAACTGTGATTTATCCTGGTTCGGCCCAATCCACGATGACCTACGTCCAGTCCCCAGGCACCTCCTGAGATTTCAATCCACTATCTCCCTCAAGCTTTAATCGGGTACTTGAGAACCGCTACAATCCCACAAGTTTAACCGGGCACTTGTGCAGCCTTTTACAAATCTCTTACCGAGATACTCCCCCTTACACACCGTAAGGATACACCGCTTGATCACACACTCTGTACTCGAAGTAATCCTCTCTCTAGGATTCACTCCCCTTACAAGCTGTAATCAACACAATGTGTTTCCCACTCAAGATCACCCAATCTTGAGTAACTCTCAGATAAAATGTTTACAAACAAATCTTCTCTTTAAGAAGTGATAAGATGAACACTGAAGTACAATACAAATAATCTCACTCTCTTAATAAATTATATGATCACTAAGAAAATAGAGAGAATATGAGATAAACATCAGAAGGCATTTTGAAGGTGTAAGCTCATGTGTATTCTTCCGTTTTGAATCCTTCTCCATTTATAAGCATGTATGTTGGATGTGCCGTTGGAAAATCATTTTGACCGTTGTGAACAGTGATCGATCCGTATTTGTGTTTCGGTCCATTTGAAAAATATAACCGTTGTAAACATTTGACCGTTGAACGTTTGAGAGCATTAGCCGTATACTCGTATATGACCGTTGGAGATTTCGTACGTTGTGAAGTTTGAATGTTGTGGCATATTACCATTGTAAGCTCCATTTGAGAAATATATGATTGCTTCGTCTTTCTCAGTTCATCATATGCTTCACTGAATTTCTTCAACTTTATCTTCATCAAATAGCCATTGCTTTCTTGCTCCAGCAAAAACATCCATAGCTCTTCTCGGTTCATAATGCGTCTGACAGAGTTTTACTTCTATCGGTCTTCCTCTTAATTTAAACACTAATCACCTGAAACTTATACACAAATGATATAAATGATGTTAAGAAGTAGTATAAGTCATTTTGGTGTTCATCTAGACATTTTCCATGCGCAACAGTATTTCCGGACGCGGTGATTCTTGAAGACGATGAACAGTAATTCGTGATAGATGATTCAGAACATAGCTCAACTTCCAGTAGCCATATCTCTTCGTGTATAGCTCTAAAATCAGAAAATGATATATCCCTGGAAAGCTCTTGATGTCTTCTTTCCAATGGAAAAAGAATCAGCTCAAAATACTTTGTATTTTGACCGTTATGATCCGATGAACAACGACTGCCCAGAAAACAGAGTTCCAGCAACCCAGAAGTTTCGAAATTCATATCTCCTTCGTTTCAAGCTCTTTTTAGTTGCTTCCAAATTCTGTGAAACACTAGTTGAGTATAGAATCATATGGAATTGGTTTCACTTCATTTGGTTCTGTATAATATGAGATATAGACAGAAAACCGAGGCTATTCTGAGTTGATTCCAGAATCACATGTATCAACTTTCGAAGGCCATATCTCCCTGGTCTGAGCTCCGTTTTGAGTGGGTCAAATTGTGGTGTGACGCATTTTGAGTCTAGTTTCATATGCCACTGGTTTCAGCTCAATTGGATATGTATTTTGTGAGATACACCCAAAATACTGAAGCTCGCCTTGCTGTGTGGCGTGAATTGCACTGCCAACTTCCACAATTTGTTTCTCTTTCATCTGAACTCCTTTGGACTTGAATCTGGTCTCCAAATTACGCATTGGGAGTCTACTTTCATCCAAAATTGGTTTCACCTCAATCCAACGTCTAGTTTGTGAGATATCATCGAAACATTGAATGTCGCCCATGAAAAACGCAGACCAGAGGCAAACAGAGCATGAAACAGTTCCTGGAGTCGATGCAGCCATATTGGAAAGTCAGCAAAATTACGATTTTGCCATTGAAGCTGAAGTTCTACAGAATTACGATTTTACCATTCTGAATGAATTTGGAGAAATAAATGTAAATGACTTGAAGCAATTATTTTCTTGACTCGAGGCAACTAGCCTGGAGGCAAACAAGTCATTGCAGCAAACGTATACGATCCGTATAGCACTATTCATATATGCGGTTTTGTAGCTAAGAAATTGCTATTCATGATGATGCTCCAAATAGCTTAATTTGGCACTGAATTAAGCCTTTCGAACTTCTGTTTGATCATGTAGACTTTCCAGTATTGGCACTATTCATGTATACGTGGTACTATTCACGATACGCTACTATTCACACTGATGTTTGCTGACTCCGAATTAAGCTACTCCAACTTCCGCTTGATCATGGAGACTTCCAATATCACAAAAACTTGAGTGTTGATATTCTCATTATACTGTGCAAGTTCTTCCTTCTTTAGTCTCTTCTCTTCTTCTGGATTATTCTTCATGATTCCTTCTTTAGTCTCTTCTCTTCTTCTGGATTATTCTTCATGATTCAACTTGAACTAATCTATATTAAATAAGGTAGTTAGTCAATGTATATGACAAAACTTTTTGCTCTAGATAATGGCATCAATATAAGACATCATCAAAACTAATCAGAACTAACAATGACCTTCTAATGTTAGTTGTCTGATTCCTAAGTAAGGTTTTAAAATTGAATTTTTGAACTTGCCAATACACCTGCTGTATTTGAAATTTCGGAATTGATTTTTCGAACTTATGAATTTTTGAAATAGAGTTTTCGAATGAAATATTTTCACAGAATTTGAGACCACAGTGATGGTTATTTTAAAATGATGTTGTCTTGTAAAAATGGTTTTTGTTAGAACCCAGAGTTTGAAACCGAGTTTTCAACTATGTTGTGGTAAAGTCAATACAAAACTGGAAGGACAGAAGCTGTTGTAGATATACACAGTTTGCTGGGTCTTACCAGATGTTTTAAAATGTTTGAAATCGCTGGCCTTTGATAAATGTTCTCTTTGAACAAAAAGTTTTTGGAGGGATTTTGTTTGAGAAAATGGAAACCGCACCAGCAGTGAACGCACCCAATCCATAACATTTCGCCGAGGGCGTATGTTTGTTTATTGAAACCTGACTGTCTATGGCTGGACTGAGTTCCGCTAGATAGGGTTGCTACTTTATGTGCCAGTGTGAACACTGGGTCTCTTGTGAAAGGGGCGGAGGTTCTCCCACATTGTTGATAATACTGTTGAGAATGGATTTGGGGATTGGGGGAAGGCGCTCACTGTACCAAATGGTTAAAATGATGGAGTGTACTCCCAATTGTAAAATTTTGTAAAATGAAGTAACTCCCTCAAAGATATGTGTCGGTAGTAAAAGTTTTTGAAAATGATTCGGCAGTGAATATGTTTTCACGAATTTGTGATGGCAGCGAGTAAGTTTTAAAATGTTATAGCACTATTACTTTGTGGTATAGTGCAAATTGTGAAATGTACTGAGACCACAGAAAAATTTTCCATGTTTGAAAATTTGAAAATGAGACAACAAAATGGTTTTGGGTAGCAGTGACATGTTTGTCGATGCTATCGTGTTGAAAAGAAAAGTGGTGTAGTTGGAGATTATGGTATAGGAACATAAACTATTAGAAAGGTCTAGAATACTGAATCGGTTAAGCCAGATAATAGTTGTCAGCTTTGGTGCTAAGCAAGTGAAAGTAGTCTGAGAGCTTGAATGTGAAAGGCTCAGATGAAATAAACGGGCAGAGGCCCAAGGCAATAAGATCCAGTGTGCAAGTATGCACAGGGCGGTAACCCTAGAACCTAAGACCGGTGATACTTAGCATTGTGTGAAATGTTGATTGTCATAATAACTATGTCTAAAATACATCTTAAAACTAACAAAACATTTGTTGTACCAGGTAGTGGTTAAAATGCCTAAGGCCTAAGGATAAATTCCTTGGTAGTAAGGCTAGAATCCCCAGTACTGTAGTAGACGATTGACCCGGAAGGCCAATATGTGTTAAGCCGAGAGGCTAAATAAGTTAGGCAGTGAGGCCTGTGAAACCGAGTACGGTGAGAATAGACCAACGAGTCCTGTAATTTAGTACTATACCTGGGTACAAGATAAATGAGACTTTTGAATAGTAGGATGCGTGCTAGGTAAGCATGTATAGGGAAGGAATAGACAAGAAGTCTAGTTAACCTTTCAAGGTTATATGTTCAAATTTCGAGGGCGAAATTTTATTTAACGGGGGGAGAAATGTAATACCCCAAAATTCATATTCATCATAAATATTATATTTTGATAAATAATACCTATTCAAAATCAGTGAATATATGATCTCAAAATTGAGTAACATATTTATGTTAATTTAGGGAATTTTCTCTAAGAATTAAGGTAATCAAAAACCAAATTCTCGAATTTTATTTTGGGATCATAAAATACCACAAAATTACCATATTAAAGCATAAAATGAACAAAAAGAAAGGAAGAAGGTAGGGGGCGATTTTTGGGTGACTTGGAGAACAAGTCACCAAGCTACTTGGCGGACAAGTTACTGGGACGACGAGGTTACTTGTCGGACAAGTTACTGGGCCGACGAGGTTACTTGGCGGACAAATTACTGGGCCGACGAGGTTACTTGTCGCGCAAGTTACTGGGCCGACGAGGTTACTTGTCGAGCAAGTTACTGGGCGGACGAGGTCACTTGGCGAGCAAGTTACTGGGCGGACGAGGTTACTTGGCGAGCAAGTTACTGGGCGGACGAGGTTGTTAGTTCTCAGAGTGTTTTGATGATCACTGGCAATTGTAAACAATAGTGGAAAGATTTGACAAGTCAAGGATGTTTAAAACTCATGATTTTTCTATCTGTCAAAATAGAACTCGAGCCTATGAGTGATGAACTCGAGCCTGTATTTAACAGAAAGCATGAACTTGCAAAACCAAAGTTCAAACTTGAGACTAAACCTGAAGTTTATAATTAAACCTTTGAAAGTTCGCATGAACTCGAGCCTATAACTGTTGAACTCGAGCCTATGTTTAACAGAAAGCATAAACTTGTCAAACCAAAGATCAAACTTGAGACTGAACCTGAAGTTCAAAATTAAATCCTTGAAAGTTTGAGTGAACTCGAGCCTACCATTTAATGAACTCGAGTTCGTCATTGACAAAGTTTTTTTTTAACTTTTGAAAACCTATTACAAACTCTAAACCTCTACTCAAACCTCAAGTTTGAAAAAGTTCAAAGAAGATATTAAGTAAAAGAACTCGAGCCTGTCATGATGAACTCGAGTTCATCCTTGGCAGGACAAGTTTGTTTAAACTTGAAAACAGAACATTGTCTATAAACTGGAGCCTAAACTCTTCAGACTCGAGCCTAGTTTTGACCGAGAGCCTTCAGAATATTTTAGAGAGAACTAAACTCGAGCCCAAGCTTCTCAAACTCCAGTTCAAAAGTTCCAGAGAGTAATTAGCCATTTTCAAAAGTTTCAAACTCGAGCCCACTTGTCTTAAACCTCCAGTTTGTTTTATGTTAACCCTTTTTGAAGTTCTCTAAGTAAAGAGAACTCGAGTTCATCATTAATGAACTCGAGTTCGTGTTCTTACAAACCTCAGGTTTACACACAAACCTCCAGTTTGATTTTGACAGAACCGAATTCTCAAAATGAATAAAGGCCGAACTCGAGCCCAACATTATGAACTCGAGTTCAGACCTCCAGAACAGAAAAACGCATTTAAACTCTGATATGTCAAATTTGATTCTTTCTTCATGTTTCAAATTACCCATTGAATCTAATCATTATATCTATCTCTTATATATGTAAGTGATCTGTTCTAACAAGTTTATTTATGAGATAACAGAAAGAATTTGAATTAGACAGAGATTCAATTGGAGCAACACTTTATGCAACTTTGATTATTTTATCTTATCCTTCAAGACAAGATTAAATGCATGACAGGTTGGCATTACAGACAGTACAATCACCTCTGAAGAAAGCCAAACGTGATTATTCTAAAAACAGAATGTCATGGGCCACCAATATTCAAATGCAAAAGCTACAAACACCCAAATCTGGAAAGTAGCAACAGAATATTACCCATCAGCTTCTGCAGTACCTTTACACATGGAAGAACACTCACAACAGTCACATTTTCGAATGGGAACAAGCTTCAGTGGATTATTAACGTTCGAATGATTCAAACAATTATAAATGACTGAGGAACTGAAGCCAAAAAAAAGACACAACTGATGAACAACTACTCTACTCGAAAATAATCATCCTGAGTTGTTCTTTTCATTAGGCTGTATCTTTGATACATTGTACTTCAGTATTTATCTTATCTACTCTTTGAGAGAGTCTTTCTTGTAATCATTCATTGATTGAGATAACCACAAGTCAGGGGACTTGGTGGTTGGGAGTATTGATTGCATCTTGTAAGGGGGAGTGAGTTCTAGTGAGAGAACTACTCTGAGTACAGAGATTGTAATCAAGTCTTGTGAAGTTAGTGGATTGAAAATCCCAAGTGAGGCTTGGGGACTGGATGTAGGTCAGAGAAAAGGCCGAACCAGTATAAATTGATCCGTGCAAAGCTTCTCTACTCCTCTCTTCATTTATCCTCTGCTTTAACTTGCCCAAAACAGAGCCAAGTCTTTAAAATTTTATAGATACCCAATTCACCCCCCCCTCTTGGGTATCAAGGTCCATTCTTTCATTTGGTATCAGAGCTTGGTCTTCTCAAGAGAGTCTAACAGCTCGAGAAGGATCAATATGGAAGGAATTCTTCCCGATGGAGCCTCTATCAACAGACCACCTGGTTTCAATGGAGAGCACTACTCATTCTGGAAAGCCAAGTTCAAAGTCTTTGTCATGGCTACTGAATATGGACTATGGAGAGTATTTGA
The DNA here is from genome assembly GCA_034222035.1 of Acacia crassicarpa. Taxonomy (NCBI): domain Eukaryota; kingdom Viridiplantae; phylum Streptophyta; class Magnoliopsida; order Fabales; family Fabaceae; genus Acacia; species Acacia crassicarpa. The sequence goes on from JAWXYG010000004.1 coordinate 21,795,277, forward strand.
AAGAGGAGATTACACTCCTACAACTATGGAAGATGGTGTGAGAATTCCAAAGCTTGAAGAGGAATATGATGACAATGATCGAAGGAACATCACACTCAACAGTAAGGCAGTTCTACTTCTCCAAAGTGCATTAAGTCAACAAGAATACTTCCGGATTTGCACACTTCCATCTGCAAAGCATATGTGGGATGCACTAGAAATTGCTCATGAAGGGACAGCAGGTGTAAAGCAAAATCGTGTAAACACCCTCATGACAGAATATGATCTCCTTAGAATGAAGTCCGGCGAATCCATTGGTGAATTTCAACTTCGTTTCACTCATCTCATAAATCAACTTGCTGCACTTGGTAAAGACTATGATCAGTCAGTCCAAGTAAGAAAAATTCTCAATGTTCTCAACAAGGAATGAGAGGCCAAAGTCACAGCAATAGAAGAAGCTAGAGGAGAATCAATGACTTCTGTGGCTGCTCTATTTGGTAGCCTCTCAGAATATGAAGCAAAAATCAAGTTCAAGAAAGGACTTGACGAGGTACATGGGAAAAGCAAGGGATTGGCTCTTAAAACAGCCAAGGAAGCAAGAGATTCTGATAATGAAGAAAATGAGGAAGATGAAGATGAAGAAATCGGTATGTTGGTCAGGCGCTTCAAGAAATACTTCAAGAGAGACCAAGGATTCAAAAGGTTTCAGAAAGGAAGCTCAAGTCATGAAACAAAGAAACCAATCATCTGTTATGAGTGCCAAAAGCCTGGACACATCAAGTCTGAATGTCCTTTGCTGAACAACACCAACAAAGAGAAGGACAAAAAGAGCTTCAGCAAGTATAAAAAGAAAGCATACATTTCAAGCATATGGGGTGATAGCTCTTCAGATGAGGATGAAGAGGTTGAAGATGAAAAGGCAAACATATGCCTAGTAGCTCAAGAACAACAAGATGATGATGAGGTATATGACTCAAAACCTTCCTATGATGAACTTGTTGATGAATATTATCTTGTGCAAAAGGAATTTGAGAAACTCGCAGAAAAATACTTAGCTTTGAAAAGGAAAAATATCACTCTTGAACTACAAATTGAAAAACTATCTTCTTCTAAAATTTTGATTTGTCAGGAATGCCCTGAATTAAAACAGAAGAATGTACATCTTACAAAAGCACTTGAAACATTTACTAAGGGCAGTGAAATGCTTAATGTAATTTTGAAACAACAAAGATTTGTAAATGATAGGTCAGGTATTGGTTACAAACCAAACTCTGATAAGAAGAAAGGTAATAAGAAGAGTGGTCAAAAATCTTACATGAACTACTTTACAAAAACAGTTCACTCCTCAAATCCCTTTGCACATTGTGATTATTGCAATAGGAAGGGCCATTCAACTTCATCTTGTTTTCATAAGAGGGAAGGAAAAATTAAACCTATAGGAAACTATAAATGGGTACCAAAAGGAACTTATGTTCTCAAGGTGCAAGCTAACCCAAAAGGACCCAAGAAAAGTTGGGTACCTAAAACTTGATCCCATTGTGATTTGCAGGTTTGTCTTAGAGCATCAAGACCCAACAAATGGTATATTGATAGTGGATGCTCAAGACACATGACTGGTGATAAAACCAAATTCCTTACAATTAAACCAAAAGATGGTGGTAGAGTCACCTTTGGAGGAGACCAATCAGGAAAGATTGCTGGCATTGGTGAGATTGGAAGTAGTGATGGTCCACTCATCAAGGATGTCTATCTAGTAGAAGGATTGTGTCACAATCTCCTAAGTGTGAGCCAAAGCACTGATAAGGGTAACTTAGTTATCTTTGATTCTGATGAATGCTTTATTGTCAAAAAGGATTTGATTCCCATAGAAAATTTAAAAACTAAAGCCTTGTTTAGAGCACCTAGAGATGGCAATTGTTATACACTTAACCTCTCTAGTAATACCTCCGTGTCAGAAAAATGTTTTGTAAGTAACTTGGATGAAAGTTGGTTATGGCACAAAAGATTAGCTCATGTGAACATGTCTCAACTTGACAAGTTGCTGAAAAAGGATTTGGTTATTGGTATTCCAAAATTGAATTTCAAAAATGATAAGATATGTGATGCTTGCCAAAAAGGAAAACAAACCAAATCATCCTTTAAAACGAAGAATGAGATTTCTACTACCAGACCCCTTCAATTACTTCATATGGACTTAGTTGGACCAGCTAGAGTTAGAAGTCTTGGTGGAAATTTATACACTTTGGTCATAGTTGATGATTATTCTAGATTCACATGGACAATTTTCTTATCATCTAAAGATGAAACATTTGATCAATTTGTTGTATTTGCCAAGAAGGTCCAGAACGAGAAAGGTTTCTCAATTTCAGGTATACGAACCGACCATGGTGGAGAATTTGAGAACAACGCCTTTGCTGAGTTCTGTGACAACACGGGGATTGATCACAACTTTTCAGCACCAAGGACACCACAACAGAATGGTGTTGTGGAGAGAAAGAACAGAATACTCACTGAGATGGCAAGAGCAATGTTGAGTGAAAACAACACATCACAAGTATTTTGGGCTGATGCCATGAGCACTGCATGCTATATCTCCAATAGAGCTTACTTAAGGAAGAAGTTGAACAAGACTCCTTATGAGCTCTACAAAGGGAGAAAGCCAAATCTCAGTCACCTTCACATTTTTGGTTGCAAGTGCTATGTGCACCATAATGGTAAAGAGAATCTTGGTAAATTTGATTCTAAGGCTGACTTAGCGATATTTATTGGTTATTCTAATAGAAGCAAAGCATATAGAGTTTTTAACGCTAGAACTAAAGTTGTAGAAGAATCAATACATGTTGTGTTTTGTGAAAATGATTCTAACAGATCCTTGGATGATGAAGAAGAAAACATTTGCAAAAATCAATTCTTTTCAAAAACTACCCCTTCCTTTGAAAATTCTGAAAATGTTTTTGAAGCTGATCCTGAAAACAGTTTAGAAAATCCTGATCAGACTCAGCCTAGAGCTTGGAAATATATAAGGAATCATCCTTTAGACCAAGTTATAGGTGATATTAATCAAGGAGTAAGAACCAGAAGAAGCACGTTAAATGAAGTAACCTTCTCTGCATTTATTTCACACATTGAACCCTCTAGAATAGAAGAAGCCCTTTCAGACAATGATTGGGTGATAGCTATGCAAGAGGAATTACATCAATTTGACAGAAATCAAGTTTGGGACTTGGTACCTAGGCCTAAAGACCATCCGGTCATTGGCACCAAATGGGTATTCAAAAACAAACGTGATGAATCTGCAATCATAGTCAGAAATAAGGCAAGACTAGTTGCCAAAGGCTACAATCAAGAAGAAGGAATTGATTATGAAGAAACTTATGCTCCAGTGGCAAGATTGGAAGCCATAAGGGTTCTTCTAGCCTTTGCTTGTGTTAAAGGAATAAAACTCTTTCAAATGGATGTTAAAAGTGCCTTTTTAAATGGTTTCATACAAGAAGAAGTTTATGTTGAACAACCTCCTGGTTTTCGAAATGAAAATTATCCAGATCATGTTTTTCGTCTCAAGAAAGCTTTATATGGTCTTAAGCAAGCTCCTAGAGCTTGGTATGAGCGATTAAGCAAATTTCTTCTTGATCAAGATTTCGTTAGAGGGAAAGCTGATACAACTCTTTTTATTAAAACTAATAAGCTAAATGAAATTTTAGTTGTTCAAATTTATGTGGATGATATCATATTTGGAGCTTCTAATGATACTCTGTGTGAAGAATTTGCAAAGAAAATGCAGGGAGAATTTGAAATGTCAATGATGGGAGAACTAAATTATTTTCTTGGATTGCAAATCAAGCAAAGGAAAGATGGAATTTTCATATCCCAAACCAAGTATCTGAATGATCTCTTAAAGAAGTTTGGAATGGATCAATGCAATGGTGCTGATACTCCCATGAGTGCAACTACTTCTTTGGATGCTGATGAAGAAGGCAAGGACTTTAACATAACAAAGTATAGAGGAATGATTGGGTCATTACTCTATCTTACAGCAAGCCGCCCCGACATTCAATTCAGTGTGGGGATGTGTGCAAGATTCCGATCTGCTCCAAAAGAGACACATGCTGAACATGTGAAAAGAATCTTTAGATATCTTGCTGATACTAAGACTCTTGGCTTATGGTTTCCCAAAGGACAACCAGAACACTTAGTAGCATATTCAGATTCAGATCATGCTGGATACAAGACAGATAGGAAGAGCACAAGTGGACAATGTGAATTCTTTGGTGGCTCACTTGTGTCATGGTTCAGCAAGAAACAAACCACTGTTGCTGTATCATCTACTGAAGCTGAGTATGTGGCTGCCTCAAGTTGCTGTGCTCAAGTGTTATGGTTAAAACAACAACTCGCTGATTTGGGAGTGTACTTGAAAGAAATTCCAATACTATGTGACAACACAAGCACAATAAGCTTGGCCAAGAATCCTGTGCAACATACAAGAACCAAACACATTGATGTGAGACATCATTTCATCAGGGATCATGTTCAGAAGAAGGATGTCAAAGTCATGTTTATCCCAACACATCTCCAACTTGCAGACATTTTCACAAAACCTCTTGCAAAAGAACAATTTAATTTCATAAGAAGAGAATTGGGAATGGTAAACCCCAATGAACTGTAAGTATTTCTCACTCATTTTAATGTTAGTTATGGTTTTGATAATGATTGATTACTGACTTAAGCATCGGAGTATCTAGAAGTGTCTTATGCAGGATGCTCTTATCTCAAATTTGCTGAAGTTATGACCGAACTCGAGCCTGACAAGAAAGAACTCGAGCTCGAGAGAGACTGGAAGTAGTGAAAGGCAAAAACAAGAATGAACTCGAGTTCATTAGTGAATGAACCTCAAGTTCATTTTTGGCAGAGAGCAAGGCTGGATCTCAGGCATGACGAACTCGAGCCCATAAGTGACGAACTCGAGTTCGTAAATCACAGAGAGCAACCTTGGAGGAAAGTCATCCTGAACTCGAGCTCGTAAGTGAGAACCTCAGGTTCACGAGGAAGTTCAAGAGTTCTCAGCACACTCTTGAAGTCCAGGTAAGCAAATTTTAATGACGAACTCGAGCCTGAAAGGTGTGAACTCGAGTTCATCACGAACTCTATATATACTACAGTTACAAACTTTTCACTTCACTCTTCACACACCTCCGGTTTGCCCTAGTCCTCTGCGTCTTTCTCATCATCTTCTTCCTCTGTTTTCTGCGAAAATGGCCTCTCAATCCACAAATCCCAAAGACACAAACCCTAACCCTTCTCAATCTGTTTCTCAAACTCAATCTGAACGCCCTGTCCGCACAAAAAAGCGCTCTTCCCGCCTACAAGATGGAATTGACAAATTCGTTAGAGGAGTTGACGGCGAAAATACTCAAACTCCTCCTTCCAGACCGAAAGGAGTTGTAATTGGAGAAGAGAGAACGAAGAAGAGGCATGATCCCGAGCCTCCTGTCCAAGGAAGAGGTAAAGCCCCTCAGCCAGCTGCTCCTCTGAGGGAAAAACAACCCTTCAAGAGAAAGAAAACCGCGGGTATCCACTCTGTTCCCACTCCCGGTCAAGGTAGTGGTCAAGCTGAACCTCAATCTCAGGAACAAGGGACTCCTCAGGTATCTCAGCCCTTACCTGCAATTTTAGAAATTTACAAGCATAAGAGGTGCCCAGAAGGTTTTAACATAGAACCATGTAGAATGACAGCAGAAGAGGGTGTTTTATTCAAGAAAAAATATGATGAAAAGAAGAAATTCTGTCCTATAGTCTTTGTAGATTTAGCTAAGCTAAAAGAAGAATGTAATTTGGATTTGAGCCCCTGGATGAATCAATTTGAGTCCTTAATTTCAATCAAGGCTGCCTATAGTCCCAAACTTGTGAAAGTCTTTTACTTTCACATGAAATCTGATAATGTGCTAAATTCAGATGGTGATCTGGTAGAAGAAAGAATTGTCACAAAGGTTAGAGGTCAGAAAATCACAATTACTCCTGACTATCTGAACTCTATCCTACAAATCTCAAACCCTCCTAAGCCTGAAACTCACAGATATAAGCAACAGGCTATATTTAGTTTACTCAGACCTGATGAACCTATTCCTAATACCCTTGAGATACTGAATTTCACCCCAGCTGCCATGCCTCTGAGAAACCGAGCCATCTGGTACATTTATTCCAGGAATCTTCTTCAGAAGGGAGGCAACTTTACACACTTTGCCAAGAAAGATTTTAACATCTTCGCCTCCATTCTAGACCAACAACCTCAGAATGTAGGTTACTGGCTCTTTCAAGAAATAGCAAAATTTGCTTTTCACTCACGCCAGTCATCCCAGATTCCCTTTGCCAGCCTGGTTTCAGTAATTCTATTTCATGAGAAGATTTGGCACTTGGCTGAGAATGACTCTCCTCAATTTCCAACTGAATTTGGACAGCACATCATGAACTTGATGCAAACTCACAGGCCTGAGTACTCAGATCAGTCCAGAGCCCCAAAGAGGTCCAAGCCAGCTACATCCAGAGCCACACAGTCCAGAGCTGAAGAAGCTCAGAGTGCTCCTCCACCTCCTTCTGATTTCAATGTCAGAGTTCAAGAAATTGTGGACAAGGCCGTATCTGATCTAATAGAAGGAATTGAACTAGCTGTAGGGAAGCTAGTTGCTGAAGTGAACAAGGGTCACAATAACCTGGTGGATGCTCAAGAAGCCTTCAGAGTTGAACAAGAAGCACTGAAGACTCAAGTCAATGAACAGACCTCTACTATGTCCACCTTATTGGTTACAATGATGAACCTAAGCGATAAGATGGACAAGATCTTAAAGTCTCAGTCTCCGGATGCTTCTACCTCTGTACCTGCCCCAGACTCAGAACCTGCTCACGCTCAGCCTGCACAGACACCTCCTTCTGCTCCTACACCTTCGACCTTCACATCCTATGCTGAGCCACTAGCCATAGTACCCTATGTCCAAATTGAACCTATCTCTTCTTCCCCTCCTTTTGATGATGCCAAAGGGGGAGAAAGTGTGGAGTGAATATTGATTGTTTTGTAACTTTTGTAGTCATTTTGGAATTATGTGAATTTTTTTTGGAGTTAGTCAGTTTGAAGTTATCAATTTGAAGTTTCAGTTATATTTTTTTTTGGTCTTAAAGTTTATCTCTGATAATTTGGTTAAGTCTCTGATAATCTGCAAAATTTTTGTTTCACAAAACAAATCCTTGATATTCTGCTTCTGATATATGTTTTCTGTCAATTTGATCACAAGCTGAATTTCAAAATAAATTTCAAACTAAGTTTCCCAATCAATTGTTTACAAGTGTTGTCATCATCAAAAAGGGGGAGAATGTTAGTTCTCAGAGTGTTTTGATGATCACTGGCAATTGTAAACAATAGTGGAAAGATTTGACAAGTCAAGGATGTTTAAAACTCATGATTTTTCTATCTGTCAAAATAGAACTCGAGCCTATGAGTGATGAACTCGAGCCTGTATTTAACAGAAAGCATGAACTTGCAAAACCAAAGTTCAAACTTGAGACTAAACCTGAAGTTTATAATTAAACCTTTGAAAGTTCGCATGAACTCGAGCCTATAACTGTTGAACTCGAGCCTATGTTTAACAGAAAGCATAAACTTGTCAAACCAAAGATCAAACTTGAGACTGAACCTGAAGTTCAAAATTAAATCCTTGAAAGTTTGAGTGAACTCGAGCCTACCATTTAATGAACTCGAGTTCGTCATTGACAAAGTTTTTTTTTAACTTTTGAAAACCTATTACAAACTCTAAACCTCTACTCAAACCTCAAGTTTGAAAAAGTTCAAAGAAGATATTAAGTAAAAGAACTCGAGCCTGTCATGATGAACTCGAGTTCATCCTTGGCAGGACAAGTTTGTTTAAACTTGAAAACAGAACATTGTCTATAAACTGGAGCCTAAACTCTTCAGACTCGAGCCTAGTTTTGACCGAGAGCCTTCAGAATATTTTAGAGAGAACTAAACTCGAGCCCAAGCTTCTCAAACTCCAGTTCAAAAGTTCCAGAGAGTAATTAGCCATTTTCAAAAGTTTCAAACTCGAGCCCACTTGTCTTAAACCTCCAGTTTGTTTTATGTTAACCCTTTTTGAAGTTCTCTAAGTAAAGAGAACTCGAGTTCATCATTAATGAACTCGAGTTCGTGTTCTTACAAACCTCAGGTTTACACACAAACCTCCAGTTTGATTTTGACAGAACCGAATTCTCAAAATGAATAAAGGCCGAACTCGAGCCCAACATTATGAACTCGAGTTCAGACCTCCAGAACAGAAAAACGCATTTAAACTCTGATATGTCAAATTTGATTCTTTCTTCATGTTTCAAATTACCCATTGAATCTAATCATTATATCTATCTCTTATATATGTAAGTGATCTGTTCTAACAAGTTTATTTATGAGATAACAGAAAGAATTTGAATTAGACAGAGATTCAATTGGAGCAACACTTTATGCAACTTGGATTATTTTATCTTATCCTTCAAGACAAGATTAAATGCATGACAGGTTGGCATTACAGACAGTACAATCACCTCTGAAGAAAGCCAAACGTGATTATTCTAAAAACAGAATGTCATGGGCCACCAATATTCAAATGCAAAAGCTACAAACACCCAAATCTGGAAAGTAGCAACAGAATATTACCCATCAGCTTCTGCAGTACCTTTACACATGGAAGAACACTCACAACAGTCACATTTTCGAATGGGAACAAGCTTCAGTGGATTATTAACGTTCGAATGATTCAAACAATTATAAATGACTGAGGAACTGAAGCCAAAAAAAAGACACAACTGATGAACAACTACTCTACTCGAAAATAATCATCCTGAGTTGTTCTTTTCATTAGGCTGTATCTTTGATACATTGTACTTCAGTATTTATCTTATCTACTCTTTGAGAGAGTCTTTCTTGTAATCATTCATTGATTGAGATAACCACAAGTCAGGGGACTTGGTGGTTGGGAGTATTGATTGCATCTTGTAAGGGGGAGTGAGTTCTAGTGAGAGAACTACTCTGAGTACAGAGATTGTAATCAAGTCTTGTGAAGTTAGTGGATTGAAAATCCCAAGTGAGGCTTGGGGACTGGATGTAGGTCAGAGAAAAGGCCGAACCAGTATAAATTGATCCGTGCAAAGCTTCTCTACTCCTCTCTTCATTTATCCTCTGCTTTAACTTGCCCAAAACAGAGCCAAGTCTTTAAAATTTTATAGATACCCAATTCACCCCCCCCCTCTTGGGTATCAAGGTCCATTCTTTCAGAGGTTACTTGGCGAGCAAGTTACTGGGCGGACGAGGTCACTTGGCGAGCAAGTTACTGGGCGGACGAGGTCACTTGTCGAGCAAGTTACTGGGCGGACGAGGTTACTTGGCGAGCAAGTTTCTGGGCGGACGAGGTTACTTGGCGAGCAAGTTACTTGGCGAGCAAGTTACTTGGTGGACAAGTTGTAAAACTTGGAGAGCAAGTCAGGAAAACTTTGAGAGCAAGTCGGGAAGACTTGGAGAACCAGTCAGGAAGACTTGGAGAGTAAGTCGAGCAAGTCGGGAAAACTTGGAGAGCAAGTAAGAATTGGCTAGAATGCTCTAGAAGAAGTCAACAACTTGCTGATTAAGCTAGGGTTTTCTAAACACAAATAACACCTAAGCCTTGCTTATGTCATCAAGATGACATCATAAGGATGACATCACAAGAACACATGAAGGGTGTAGATTTAAACTTCTTCATTAAGTTTAGATCTAATGGTTAGAATTTAAGAAGAGGCTTGTTGAAGAAGTTGGGAATTTTCCTATAAATAGGAGGCTTCCCCTCCTCATTTCTTCACACCATCACCACATACACCTCTAATCCTTTGATTAAGAGAGTGAGAGTGAGAGTTCTCTTGGAGCTAGAAGGAAGAAGCAAGAGTCTTCAAGAGGTAAGCTTGTTCTTAGTTTTATAGCTTTTAGTTGTTCTTAGTAGTTTTTAATATAGATGTTAGTTTAATCTAGTAAATAGGTAAAGTAATTCCCCATATTTGTTTTCAAGCCTTATTGCATCAAAAAGATGCCTGACAAGGTGGAAACATGTTGGGGAGTGACTTTTAGGATTAAGGGAATAAGTTAGAGTAAGATGAAAGAAGTCTAGAATTGCTGGATTTTGGGAGTCAACTGGATAGGGGGCATTATTTCCTGTATCAAATGATCTTTAAAAATCACAAAATTTTCCAGAAATAAAGTAGACATGTAGGGCTTTCCAAATATATAAAATATGTAATGTTTTGACCTCTGGACAAGGAGATATGAATTTTTGAAGATTAGGCTATTTTTCTGGGCGAATTTCTGGGCAGAGGATGAACACGTGAAATCTGGGAGTTGTTTTTGAATTCTGGGCAAAGTCTGATATTTTTTATGCAAAATAGACATCCTAAGGAGTCCGGAACATTTTACGGATCTTCGTTTTGATTTTTCTAGAATTAGTTATGATTTTTCAAAGATAGACGAAATTCTGCCCAATAGTTTCAGCGTCCACCAACGAATTTTGAGGAAAGAAATTGATAATCAAGGGTACCAAGGGTAAAATAGTCAATAGTGGTCAGAATATCTTTTAGGATATTATTTTAAATTAATAGGACGATATTACTATGATAGGCTATCCGGAAGAACGCAGACCGGCCGACTACGTACCAAGATCACCGACTCAGGTACGGACGCGTACTGTAACACTAACTCTGATGCTTATTGTATGCTTATATGTGATAGATAGTCTGAAACTCTATTTTGAAAATTGATCATACACATACAACTTGATACGGGTTATAGTCATGATAATGCCGTTATGTTTTCCTAGCGCTGAGGACACGATAAGCCATCGTGGCACTGGAAGATAGTGCAGACTATAATAACATGCATATTGCAGTGGCTGTGTTATGTTATTATCTGAATATGAGAATATTGTATGTGATTATTGCTGTTTTGCCATGGATATCTGTCATACATATTTGATACATAAGCATGAGGTTAACCGTTACCTGAGGTTCAATGGTAATTGAACCTCAGCTCTTATCATAGCGTCAGGGTCCAGAGGAACCAGGGCCAAGGACAAGGATAAGGAGCTAGCGCAAGGACGAAGACGAAGAAATTTTTATTTCAACGTTATTTTATTAAACAATTTTCAGACTACTGTACCGCTGTGTAAGCAGCCAGATACTACAACAGTGAAGGTTTTATCAGATACTCACTCTTTTGAAATTATTCCGATGCTCTACTCTGATGGAAAAGAAAAAAAAAATTTATTCCGCTTTTGAAAATTTGGTTGTTACAGTTCATTCCCAGTTTTTAAGTTTTGAGCCTCTGCCCAGAATTTTTCCAGAAATTCGTAGCCTAACTTTGAGGATTTTTGTCTCACTGTACAGAAATCATTTGGACATGCTCTTTACATATTTAAAAATCCCTATATGTCTACTGTAACCATGAATTTTTCCAGAATTTTTCAACCATATTTTCAACATAAAATATAAGCATTTTTATGACTGATTCAGAAATTCCAGAACCGATGAAATTTTGCCAGAACTTCGTTACTTCGGTGTTTTTCTTCCGAAAATTTTGCTAAAACCCCTTCTTCTTCAATTTTTCGAAATAAAGATGATTTTAACCATAAAAACATGAATCTAAAATTATTCTAGACTATTTAAGATCTATCCTGCTTCTATCTAAGAATGTAAAAACTAAAACTAAAGAACTATAAAACTAAAAACTAAAACTAAAGACAAGCTTACCTCTTGAATACTCTTACTCTTCCTCCTTCTTGCTTCACTCCACTCTTGTTTAGAATGGTTTTGGTGTGAAGAATTGTGAAGGGAGGAGCTCCCTATTTATAGGCAAAGTTTAAGGGTTAAAATGGTAATTGTCCAAGAGAACCAAAGTCTCATCTTTCCTCTCATCCTTTGGATCTAAACTTAGCATAGAAGTTTTCATCCCATCCCTTCATTATAAAACATGATGTCATTTGGATGACATAATCAAGACTTAAGTGTTATTAACAAGTTTTGTTCTATCCTTTTGTGTTGTTATAAATTCATTTGGTGATCCTAATGAAGTGTTATGCTAGTTTTCTTTTTGGTTTTGTAATCTAGAATTTCTTGGCTTCATTTTGAGACCAATTTCGCCTATCTTCTCTATTGGTTCCATTTCTTAAACAATTATGAAAATGGCTTTGGTTATACTTGTTTTCATGCTTGATTTATGCTTGTTATGAATCTCAACTTAGTTTTCATACTTAGTTCATGGATTCCAAGATACAATTTAGTTTGTATAGGTTTTCATTTATTTTATGTTTAGGATTTGTTTTCTTGAATTTTCCTAATTTTGCAATTATCTTATTTATCTAAATTCCTATTGGTTCCTTCTTTGACTTCCTTTCCTTCCCTTTCTCCTACACACACACACACACAACACACACACCAAAATTCACGCCACACACACACACTCTCCCTTCCCTCCAGCTTCCTCTTCACTCTCTTATCCTCTTACACCCCATTTATGAGTTATTAAGACCAAGGACAATTATGCTCTTCCATTATCCTCCAAAGTCTTCATTAGAGTTGTGATTCATCTTTTAGAGTGGTGACTCATTTCTTGGGTTGGTGAATCACTCATGTTTAGACTCTTGACTCACCTAGCTAGATTCATGACTCATTGTTTAGATTGATGATTCATTTCATGTTTAGGTTTTATGACTCATCCATGTTAGAGTTATGACTCATATTAGCATGTGTGTGTTTGCTTCTTGAATTTTCTTCCCTCTTTCTTTGTCAAAAAAACCGTCCCCCCCTCCCCTTTATTTGTTTTTAATTTTGTATTTTACTTCTCTTGCAACATTAGAAGGAAATCTCTCATTGGTCAACTTTGGTTCACATGGATTAAGCTTTATTAGAATTATTTAGGGCCTTTGGATAAGCTTTATGAGATTAATTCTTAGCCTTTAGATCTTAGTTGAAATTGTTGACTTTTCAACTCTTGATTACCATTTGATTAATGTCTTAATCATAAGCTGAATTATCTCTTGATTGTTGCTTTATTATTGTTTAGGGTATTTTATGACCATAGGCAATTTATTTTATGCTAATCTCAAATCTCTATTGGTCTTTGAATTTTAATTTGCTCAACATCCTTTAATTGGTGTTTATTCAAGCTAATTGTGAATAATTATTTTAAGCACTTATCAATGCTAATTTAATTACCCATTAAGTAGTGGTAATTGCCCCTTAATTGTTTAAGTGTTTTAGATAATATTTATGGCCTTTACAAATTAAATATGAACTAAGCATTATTTAAGGGTTATTAAAAGATTTAATCCCTTAACAAGTTATAAAAATTGTTGCTTAGTTGTTAGTAATTTCTCCTAATTAGTTTTTGCATTTTTAGGCCATTTAATTATCTCTTATGATTAAATTTGGCTTATTCTTAGTTTTAGAGACTTTAGGGCATTTTATAATGTTTTATGATCCATCATGTAATTTTTAAAATTGGGTTTTGCCCTATTTAAATTATAGAAAAAATTTACCCAACATATTCTCCTCTATCTAACAGGTATTATTTGCCAAAAGATAATATTTTTAATGAATATGAATTTTAGGATATTACATTTCTCCAATTTTATTTATGTATTTCCATAACTCTTTCTTGCCCTTTTTGATCATACAAGAGCCCTAATTTAGTTTGGTAATTATTTGCATTTTTATGGTATTTTATGATTCCTAAGAAAAATTTAATCATTGGTCACCTTAATCATAAATAAGGATTTCCTATAAAATAGATTAAATGTACCTCAAAATTTGAGACCACATATTCACCTATTTTAAATAGGTGTCATTTATCAAAATATTGTATTTATGAGAAATAACAATTTTTGGGGTATTACAACTAATTACAAAACTGAAGATAACTAATTCGTGCACCTTCAAAATGACCATATTGCCCATTATATGACTTGGCCGAATTCCTTACAGACCAAGGCATTGTAGAGATATTGAACCGTTTTAGCTCAAGCATGGACCACAACTGCACCGTTTCATACAATTGCAAAGACTTGATAACTAACTATAATCACTTGGTCGGTATTTATTCCCCAAGCAAAGACTTGGAAAAAATAAAAAGCTTAGAAAGACTTGACACTAGGATAATGACTTTGTCGGTTTCATTTCAAAAGCAAGGACTTGAGGGAAAAAGTTTAGAAAAACTTGACAAGGATCGGTGATATAACTTGATATAATTTGGTTGACTCTCCGATTTAACTATGGTTATGATCACAACAAGCTAGTTGGGTTAGAAACACTTGAAACTAGGATAATGGCTTTGTCGGGTTTTTTTTTTTTTTTTGGAGGGGGGGGGGGGGGGGTATCTGTTTTCATTTCACAGGCATAGACTTGAGGGGAAAAGTATATTTAGACTTGACAAGGATCGATATGATATGACTATTTATTTCACTAGCAAAGACTAGAGGCCAAAATAACACGGGTCGAAATACTTCACAACTAGGATGACTTGGTTAATTATATCACTTATTTCCGTTCTTAAAAAGGGAGAAAAGCCATTGAAGCATTTCTTATGTTACGCACAATTGTTTATATATATTTTGAAAAACTATACAAGTTCTCTTATTAGCTCCCCAAACTATTTTTTGTTTGTGTGAGTGTGTGAGAATTAACTAACTCAAGTTAGAGTGAGTAATAATATGGGCTCCTGTCACTTAAGTAAATGATTGGAGCTTGAATCCTAAAGCTTGTTTAGGTATAGCAATTTATTTTTTAAAGACTATAATGGATTAGTGCATTGGTTAGAACAAAGATATTGGGACCATGTTTCTCCTAATGAAGTTCTTGAAGTCTCTCCTATAGGACATTTGTTAAAAAGTGCATATGAAAAACCCACAGAAAAAAAACACGTGAGATCGAGGAAATGTCTCTCCTATTTTTATGTTAATATTCAACACCACAATGTCAGATCATCCCAATAGAGACTATCGTTCTTAAAGGTGTTAATTAGCTCATTTCACTAAGACCAAAATGCCTATTGATACCTCCTATTATATATTAGTATACTTTCAGCCTTCCAAGGTCCATTCCAATCCTGTATCGCGAACAAGTATATTTTGTATATTGAAATTAATAAGGTGTTTTGATTTCTAGTGGGGTTGAACAAAAATTGAACAACAGAGGGAAATTGTGGGGAAGGTTGATTTAGTGGTTTCCATGAAAGAATGGAAGATGCTCTGTGGGTTGCATTCATTAGTGAGCTGAAACAGACTACATATTGAGTGCGATTTGGGGGGAAGACTTTTACCAACGTGATGGACGGGTTATGGTGTTTCATTATATATAATATAACCAACTTTTGATCCCTCATGTCCATTAATAAAATTAGTCTTGTTGGCTTATCAGCTTTGGTTTATGTAATTGTATGTAGAGAATGAAGGTTTGACAAAGTTGGCAAACAAGGGGAACTACTATGCATGTCAAGTCTGGTCTACAGTTTTGATAGATCGATTTAGTTGGATTTTATATTTGTTCTTCTTCTCTTATTAAGCCTGAAACGATATTGTCAATTAGAAATTAAAAATTTAGGCAGTCCATCAAATTTGTACATTATTAATAATTCTCTTGGGTTGGATTAGGTTTATATATAAATGATCTATTTACTTGTGCATTGATGCTTTTCTTTTTTTAAATATTATTCTTTTCAGTGATGTATATGGATATATTTTGTATATTTTAATTGAATTTTATTATTTTAATTAAAATATACAAAATATAGAGAGAACTAGTTGATAACTTTTATTATTTTAATTAAAATATACAAAATATACTATTTGAATTGCCTTATGTTGATAACTTTTCTTTTAGAGAGAACTAGTGGTATCGCTCCGCCTCTTAAAAATCAAGTTTAAGAATAATTATGATTTTTATGACAATTTTTTCCTTCTAGTTCTAATTAAATGTATTTACTCTTAATTCCGATTAATTACAAAAAAGCATTTTAAGCTCAATAATTATGACAAGAACTCTGAATAAAATATAAAAAAATATAATAAGTTAGGGATTTGTCAACCTTGTGAATAACAAATCTTTAGGATCAATCCCTCATTGTCTACACAACACACCAGCCAGTTTGGATTTGAAATTTCTTGAAAATATTTCATCCCCAGGATTATATTTCGTGGAAACTTCAGATCAAGACATGAAAATTGATTTGCACAAAAAGGGTCAAACCATTAGAGTATATATGATAAAAATCTAAAGTTGGTGCGAAGTATTGAACTATTAGATAACAAACTATCGGGAGAAATTCCTGTACAATTGTTTAATCTCACTAAGTTGCAATTCTTGAATTTGTCTTATAATTATTTGATAGGAAGATGCCTGAGCAAATCGCAAAAATGAAAAATCTAGAAGCTCTCTTGATTTTTCCCATTACAATCTTAATGGGAATATTCCTCAAAGCATGTCTGGTCTATCTTTCCTAATTAAGTGTTTTGGATCTTTCATACTGTTATGGACCTCAGAAATTGGTCCATGAAGCCCAACCCGTCATGAGAAGTACCCGCCTGCAGTTATGCTCCCACAAGCAATAACGGACAAAGTTGAACCGGTTACCTCTCTCTATAAATAGGAGAGTTTCTCCCTGGTGAACGGTAGATGCTATCTCATACTGTCGCTTTAACACCCAACACACACCCCACTCCTTTGTGGCTAAACGTCGGAAGTATCATCGAACTACGTGGGCTTTGATCCTTATCTTAGGGTACATAGGCCCTAGGCTCTGATCCTAGTTCAAGTCCAAGCAATCTTGTTCATACGATAACAGTTCAATCCATGTAGCTGAGTTGGATCTGAGAGAGGAAGACAAGGTGCAAAGAACTGAGCCAAGCGGAGAGGTGGAAGACTTTGTTTTGGGAGAAGGCCTGGAGCAAACCACGAAAATTGGAAGCGACACGTTTTTCGAAAAGCCGCCTTCGGTTATCGCGCCCATTAATGCCCTACGTCATACTCTACTCATCATGATTACTTTTAGGGTTCCAATAGGGTTTTAGCCTTGATTTCGTCTGTCCCATCTCGACTAAACGCTTGAGTCATCCTTTTTGGTTCTTCGTAACCAACGCGATGCTCGGATTCCGAAGCGTTACACGCCTTGATTTTCTTATAAATCCTCTTTGAAACACTTCGTTTATTTCCACTGTTCTCATTTTGCCTGATTCATCTCTCTACCGTACAAAAGAATCGCTAGCAGAGTGCTCTTCAGGGTTCGTCTTTTTCAAGCTTCTTCCTTAGGTAATTCCTTCAACTTCTTCGTTTATGCGTCATTGTTCTTCGTTTCTTTTTGGGTTTTTTATTGGTTGATGCATATGTTTCGCTTTTGTTGGGTATCTTGGACGACGGTGATGACTTTGTTGAATTCCTCTCTAAAAGGGAAAATGTTGAGAACAATTGTGAAACCTCTTTGTCTGAGTCGTTATAATACTGGAAAATCTGGGCTATCTGGGATCACATTGTTCATATTTTCATTGTATCGCTTTGGTGACTTCGCATGTTGTCTCTGTTGTTTGTCATATCCTTGCATCCTGAAATGCTTTGTAAGGCTATTTAATATGCACAAATTACCTGTACTTTAGCACGTTACTTATTCCTCGAAAGATGGACCCGAGACCTCCATTAGTAGATATGTATGGTAGGCCCATTCCTGAAGAGGATAGAGAACTACTCCAACGAGTTTCTGGTCGGACTAAACTCTGGTTGTGGTCCATTCTTCCAACCGAGAAAGAGAAAATGGAAGATATGCTTTGCTCCTTCCGCGGTAGTGGAAGCGGAAGATCCAGCCGAGGTCATGCTCAACCCATTCCATCTGCTTCTTCGCATCCTTCAATAGCTCCCGGCATAAATCTCGAGGTTCCTATCCCGACTTGTGCAGCCGAGATTTCTGCTCCATGCGAAGAATGTACTCATAAAGCCGTTGAACTCGTACGTTTAGGTCATGACCGAGATGCCAAGCAAGTTTTGGACAACTATCATTGCAATGAAAGACCTCGGAGCCTTCCAACCACTAATGCTACTTTATTGCCTTCAACACTTCAAACTCTATCCGTAAACCCTGTGATTTCAGGTATACCCGAGTTCTGATCTTGCCTATTTTTGTTTGTCTTGTATAGGTATTTAATGTCTTCCCCCTCTCATCAAACGAACCAATTCGAGACCGGAGAGTCTGCTCCTTCCGGGTCTACACGAATGTCTCAAATTAAGAGATATGCTGCGAGCCATGCTATCACTGACATGCGAAACAAGATGTCTTCTCAGGCTATCTCATGTATCGTCCGAGGTGGGGATGGGTATATTGTATGTCAGCCTTCGGCCGACGAGTCCGTAGCCTCTAGGCGAGGAAATGAGTGTAACTTCTTCTTTTTTTATAAAAATCTTATAACCCGACTTGGGATGGAATTCCCTTTTTTTGACTTTCAAATGCAACTTCTCCGCCATCTACACCTCGCCCCTTCTTAGCATCATCCCAATGGTTGGGCGTTTGTTGTGGCCTTTGAGAGCTTTTGCCACAAGTTTGATATAGTATGTTCCGTGTCTGTCTTTTGCCATTTTTTCTCCCTTTTAGAAACCAATTTATCCACGGACGGCGACCTGCTAGAGTTTGGGTGGACTTCACTCCGGGCTTCACCTGGTCGTAAGTTTCTTAAACCCTTTACCGATTCCTGGAAAGGCTTTAAGAATTCTTTCATCAAGGTTGCCACCAAACCCGGGTGTGTCCCCTGGTTTCTCCAGACCTTGGCTTCTGGGGATCTTGTGTTGGGATCCAGACACGCAGCGGATTAAAATTTTCTACGAATCCCGTCCTGAGGAACACTCAGATGCGTTTAAATCAAGGTTAGGGAACCCGAATCATACCTTATAGAGAACTCGGAATCATCCGAAGCCGGAGGTTTTCCTTTGATTTTAGCGAACTAGTAGCTCAAGAATCTACACAAACCCTTTGCGCACATTTTCTCATGGCAATCAAGAAACTGTAGTGAATTCATCCGCGTCTCACTCTCTTTGAACTGGTGGGCTACCTTCTCGATCAGCAGAAGTCGACTCTTAGAATCGGCTTCCTCTACTGGTATCCACACGAACAATCTCCGAACACAGATGCGGCAGCGTGCTAGCACCTCGAACTGTGTGTCTCTCTCTTTTTGCTCTAGGGTTTCTCACGGCTTTCTAATACGCTCGACTAAAACTCCCATAGGTTTTTTCTAAACCCGATAGGCGTATTATATAATCAAAATTAATCCTTATTAATTTTGAAATTCGAATTTTGAATCTGGATAATATATTAATTAAATCTATCTAATAGATCTAATCTAATATATTTATTTAATTCGAATTAAAACCAGATCTGAAATTCGAATCTTGAATTTAGATTAAATCTAAATTAAAAGGCTTCTGTTTAATTTATCTCTATAAATTAAATCCGAGAAATGATATCTATTTATTTAATTAAATCTGAGATACAATATCTCAAGTTAAATCAAATAGATAATGATATCTTTGTTCGAAAATTAAATGAGATACAATATCTCTATTTGTTTTAGATATTTAATTTATCAAATAAATTAAATATAAAACAAATATTATATAATAATATTATAATCTCCATTAAATGATATTATTATATTATTTTCGAATTTAAATATATACACATATATATATTTACCCTAGATTAAATCCAGTATTCATTAAATCTCAGATTAATTTGAGATTCAATGAATCTGGACACTTTTACCCGTGTTGGATTATTCTTGTGTGTGACCCTGCAGGCCCATATGAGATTGGCAGTAGGCCAAGACTATATCAGCCCACAAGTCGCAAGCGGCCTCTAGCAAGACATTGCGGCTACCCAATTCACATGGGGATTGATGACACGATACTACCTATCGTACAACCATGTCACGTCCCTTTTGTCACGCGATAATTCGGTCAAGGATGAGGCATGGATAATGTCAACTTCCTGTTCTTGACCATTACTTTCTCAATTCTCGAGCAGTCTAATAAGTGAAATGGAAACTCTTTTCCATCACAGTATGACCATACATTTTTAGACTCACTCATCGAGGGGCCCAGTATTATCTCTCTACAAATGTGAGGGACAAATTCCATCTTGACCATTCACATTCCTCCGCATGAAAACCACTGATCCCGATCCTAGTCTTTATCATCACCCGGTCAAAGGTGACTTTTGACTAGGTCAAAGGTCAATGACTCATCATGTAGGAATCCATGATGATCTCAGGTCATAGGGTGCTGTGACACGGTTATACATGAGATAAGCTTATGACTTAATCCATGCAGCTTTCACATAGTGGGTCGATCCAGCACTTTGTACTCTTACAAGTACCCATGACTTTGATTCGTATCTCCATACCTCATCAAAGTCATACTGGTCTTAACTCATCTTCGCTCCCGCGTAGATGACCGACCAGGGACATTTAGGATAATCTATAAGATATATCCAGGGATATAGTTATCACCATAAACATGCGTATGAAATGATAACTTAATGGAGAACAATGACTTGCCCCTAGGGCATAATTTCCAACATCTTGAAGCGTGTTTCCCTTTATACTGGACTGAGGAGCATCATAAGTTAGAAGCTAAAGATTTTTTGACTCCTCTTTCTCAGATGTCCACCCAAGAAACTGAAGCTATCGCCTTCATTTCCACTCTGACTAATAAAGATCCCCTAATAGATTCGTCATAATACATAGCTTCTTTCGTTTGGAAACAACCCATTGCGGGTATGGTAGTTTCTTTACTTTACAAGTCCCGATATTCCTTGTTTTCTTCAAACCTTGATATTTAATTTTCTTCCTTTTGCAGGAGATCCAATGGGAAAAAGGCCCGTCTATATGGACGTAACACGTCGTCCAAAGACAGTGTTACCAGCATCGCGTCCTCCAACCTCGGGCGTGAAAAGAACCGTTCCTGTTATCGAGCCATCAGAACCGCCACCGGCCAAGAAATCTAAGACCTCGAGGAGGAAAAAGATCATTGACTCTGGCATGGACGAGGTCGAGGCCCACATCCCTCTGACCCTTCCCATCCTTGAGCCTGAAAGTGTGGGTCCCGAGGTTCCTTCATCTTCTTCCGGTCCCATTATCCAAGTCCCGAGATCGTATATTTGGGAAAACAAAGTTTCTCCCAACCTTCGCTCAGCTCTTCAAGCTCCTGCTCATTGTTATGATATGAAGAAACTCTCAAAGCTAGAGGCGAAGGAACTCAGGGAAATGGAGCATCTGAACTTGAGGAATGCCGGACTTTGCTTTCTCGCTGCACACCTTAAGGATCAGGTTGGGGACCAAGCGTTGGAGATAACTGCTTTGAAGGCCGATAAGAAAACGGCAGATGATAGGGTAGCCCAGGCCCAAGAGGAGTTACATATAGCCTTGGCCGAGAAGGAGAGCTTGTCTGATGAGATCATTGCATTGCGTGACAAGCTCTATAAGGCTGAATCCGAGGTCACCCACCGGCTACAGGTCCATGAACAAGATATGACTTCAATCACGAAGTATAAGGACGAGATCAACAAGCTAGGGTCATTGCTTGAGTCTAGCCAGGCAGCCCTTGCGCTTGCCAATGATGACATAGGGAAGTTGAAGTCGGGCGTGATGGATGCCTTCGAGAACGCCTTGGAGCAGGCCCAGTTTCTGAACCCCTCGGTGACTTTGGATCTGCAGAGGGCGCACGTGAATGCTTATGTTGATGACGGGGTGTTTATTCCGGCTCCACCTTCGACTGCTCCTTCAACCAGCATGGGTCCTGAGGAGGCTGGTGGGGACCATCACGCTAATACTTGATCTGACTTGCTTCCTTCGTCTGCATATATTTCAATATTTGTGAATTGTGATGCCCATGTTGGGCTTGTATTTGGATTTTGTAACTTGGATTATATTTTGTTAGACTTGGCTATCACCCAAGAGGGGGGGTGAATTGGGTGTTCGATAAAATTTTCGAAACTTTGAAAATCTCTTCAAAACTTATTGAAAGCAGTTTATATGACAATAATAATTTATAAAGCGATAGTTAGTCATTCAAACATATATGCTGGAAATATAAGAGATGAGGGAAGAGAATATGCAAACTGTGATTTATACTGGTTCGACCCAATCCACGATGACCTACATCCAGTCTCCAGGTTCCTCCTGAGATTTCAATCTACTATCTCCCTCAAGCTTTAATCGGGTACTTGAGAACCACTACAATCCCGCAAGTTTCCCCTTACACACTGTAAGGATACAATTACACACTCTGTAAACGAAGGATGGTCCTGTCACTCTCAGACTCCACTCCCCCTTACAAGTTGTAATTGATACACCGTCTCTTAAGGTTCCTCAACCTTAAGATTCAACTGATAATGAAGTAAATGTTTATGAACTCCTCACGAGTAGATACAATATTAAACACTGAAGTACATAATCAATCATCTCACTCTCTACTGAAAACTATATAACCATTGTGAAAACAGAGAGTATATGAGTTGAGCGTTGGATTCATAATGTTGGCATTTGACAGTGTAAGCTCTTATATCCTTCCATTTTGAATCCTTCTCCTTATATAAGCATGTACGTTGGAAACCGTTGGAGAAATATTATTTGACCGTTGTGAATAGTAACCTTGGTTTGAATATTTCATCCGTTGAAGCTTGCGACCGTTTGTGCATACGTCCGTTGGAGAGAGTTGACCATTTGAGTATATTTCCGTTATGATTTACAGTCCGTTGGAGCATTAATAGTGTATTTGTATATGACCGTTGGAAAATATTACCGTTGGAATATTACCGTTGGGATATTCAAGTCATAGCATTTGAAGCTGATGAACAAATTGAGCATTTTAATTCATTGAGGAACATTATAGTTGAGTATTCAACTTTGTTTCTTCAAGTCCTTGTTGAATTTGATCTTCTCTGCCATTTCGGAATATATGCAGCAAACTTCATCTTTATGCCTCTGACAGATTTTGGCTTTCATCAAGTTTGATGTTAATTCTCCATATAATCATCTAAAACTCATTAGCAAATAGGTTAAAAGCATTTCGGAATAGTAATGAGTTAAGATATGAGATAATGAAATCACACCGAATGATTTTGAATTTACGGAGACTGTGATTTTGAAAATAGAGAGTGTTAACTTCAAGTTAAAATAAATTTAACTTGAGTCAATGACTTGAGATGAGAAACAGTTGACTTGAGTTGATGCCTTGAGGTGATCACTTGATATGGAAGAGTCGATGACTTTTTGAAATACACAAGTTTAATGTTTTAACTTGAAGTTTGAAAGTCATGTTTTGAGTTAATGACTTGAGTCATTAACTTGATATTCAAGAGTTAAAGATGAAGGTTTTGAAAAGATGCAAGTTGAACTCTTAACTTGAGGTGTAAAAGTAGTTGCCTTGAGTTGATGACTTGAGTCATCAACTAGATATGCAAGAGTCAAAAGTCAATGCTTTCAAAAATTGAAGAATTGAGAGCTTAACTTGATATGAAAAAGTGAGTGACTTGAGTTAATGACTTGAGTCATTAACTTGATATTTATCAAGTTAAACCCGATGACTTTCAAAACACATGGCCAAAAGAAACCTTAACTTGAAGTTAAAAAGTGGCTTGACTTGAGTTAGTGACTTGAGTCACTAACTTGATATTTATCAAGTTAAACCCGATGACTTTCAAAACACATGGCCAAAAAGAAACCTTAACTTGAAGTTAAAAAGTGGCTTGACTTGAGTTAGTGACTTGAGTCACTAACTTGATATTTATCAAATTAAACCCGATGACTTTCAAAACACATGGCCAAAAAGAAACCTTAACTTGAAGTTAAAAAGTGACTTGACTTGAGTTAGTGACTTGAGTCACTAACTTGATATTTATCAAGTTAAACCCGATAACTTGGGCAAATCAACACTTGACTTGAGTCAATAAGTGAATAACTTGAGTCATCAACTTGAGTCAATGACTTGATATTTCAAAAGTTAAACTCGATTGCCTGTGAAAAACGCAAGTTAACTTGATAAAAGGTTAATGACTTGAGTCATTAACTTGATCAAGAATTAAAAACAAATTGGTCCAGACAACAAATAAATCACTCAAGGCATAAAACATTTGACAAAGTATGTTTAAAACATTTCCATCGTTTAACTTGAAACATCCACGGATTCAACTTGAGGCATGTAAAAATTTCATCTTATTAACTCTTCAACTTGAGGCATATGAGATTAAAAACATTTTTCTTTTTAAATAATAACTCTACATGACTCAAGGTATCCAAAGATTAACTCGAAGCATATCAATTTTAACTTGAGGCAAATATATCTCAAACTTATTAACTGTAAGTCAAACACATTTTAACCGAGGCACATGAGATCAAAACAATTTTCATTTAGATAATAACATCTCATGACTCCAGGCATGCAACTTTAACTCGAGGCATCCAAGGGCAATCTTTCAAACCATTGTAGATTCAAGTTAACTATATAAAACATGATTTAACCTTGAATCTATTAATTTAATTACATTATAATTGTTATCATCAAAACATCAAAAATATAGAATCAACATATTTGACTTTGCATAATCAAAAACCGTCGAGTTACGTTTATCCTTGTCAACCTGCTTTTACTTTTTCCGAGATTAAGGCGCATAACCAACGTGATCAAGGTCGATTAATACACCCACGAATGTCTATTTTCAGCAATCATGTTGCCGACATTACATGATTCACGAAAACGTGCGTTTACAATGCGTTCGTGCATGTCTTTTAATATGGCCATTATTGCGATACGGTAACACGAATCATTCAACCCGAGTTCTTGTTCACTGTATTTTGGCGGCTTTGCCGCTATATGATCATTTTTAGATTCATATCTGGCGGATTGTTCCGCTGGCGTTTTAATCGCTACATGATTTATGAACTAACTCGGAATTCATACATGTGTTGGCTTACATGATTTATGAACTAACTCGAAATTCATACATGTCTTGTTAACTTTATAGTAACTCAATTCAGGCTTCGCAACCCATGATTTCATTCATCGAGTCTTTTACATAACACTAAGCGAGATTAAGATCCCGCGATCAAACTTCCTAAAAACAAACATAACAAGTAACATCATCCAACATAATAAACTAAACTTAAAGTTTTTTAGCAAATAACTTCAGCTGTAGTAAGCCTTGAGCTTGTCGGCATTCCAGGTTCTTTTAATCGCTTTCCCGTCTAGCGATTCCAGAGCGTAAGCTCCTTTCCCAAGTCGTTCTTTGATTCTGTAAGGGCCTTCCCAATTGGCTGCCAGCTTTCCATCTCGGGCATTTTTGTTGCCGATATCAGCCCTTCGGAGCACTAGGTCACTTTCCTTGAACGAACGCGGACCAACCTTCCTGTTATATCGAGCCATGATAAGCTGCTTTGTGGCCAAATCCCTAAGGTGAGCTGTAGTCCGGACTTCATCAACTAGGTCCAATTCAACTGTAATAGCCTCGTCATTAGCCTATTCTTGTATAGCTTGCAATTTCCTCCAGGATGGTTCACCGACTTCAACGGGAATCATAGCTTCACATCCATAGGTAAGTCTGAACGGAGTTTCTCCCGTGGATGATTGTATTGTTGTCCGATATGCCCATAACACCGAGTATAGATGCTCAACCCAACTATCTCGGGCTTCTTCCATTCGCTTCTTTAGTCCATTCACGATGACTTTGTTTGCTACTTCCGCTTGTCCATTAGATTGCGGGTGCTCCACAGAAGCAAAGTGATGCTTTATCTGGAAATTGGACATCATCCTTTGAAATTCTCGGTCTGCAAATTGTGTTCCATTGTCCGTGATTATCTCCGATGAAATCCCAAATCACAAGATGATATTCCACTGGAAGAATTTTTGTGTTTTGGCTGAGGTTATCGTTGCTAGTGGTTCGGCTTCAATCCACTTAGTGAAATAATCAACTGCGACAATCAGCCACTTTAATTGACCGAGTGCTGGCTTGAATGGCCCCAATAAGTCCATACCCCACTTGAAGAACGGCCATGGAGCCGTGATCGGAGAGGCGCAAAGCCAGGTGAATAGTCACATTGATTGGTATGACTTCAGACACCTCGGTAAAAAACCTCGATAAAGTCACCAAAAAGCCTCAAACTCGGAATCTTGGGTCAAGATAAACTCGGCAGTCCATGGGACTACCAACTTCGAAGATACGCAACTCACAGCGAGCAGGCAAATTATAAGGCCCATGGATAAGGTAGGTAAGACGAGTATATCTCGGACAATTTCACAGCAAGTACAACGAGCAATCAGTACATCCCAACAACCCAGAAACCTGAGCTGTTAGGCTGGGGGGCAACTGTTATAGACCTCGGAAATTGGGCCATGAAGCCCAACCCGTCATGAGAAGTACCCGCCTGCAGTTATGCCCCCACAAACAATAACGGACAAAGTCGAACCGGTTACCTCTCTCTATAAATAGGAGAGTTTCTCCCTGGTGAACGGTAGATGCTATCTCATACTGTTGCTTTAACACCCAACACACACCCCACTCCTTTGTGGCTAAACGCCGGAAGTATCATCTAACTACGTGGGCTTTGATCCCTATCTTAGGGTACGTAGGCCCTAGGCTCTAATCCTAGTTCAAGCCCAAGCAATCTTGTTCATACTCGAACACATACAATCATTTCAGTGAACAAATTCCATTGGGGCTGGGATATACAGCTTTAGAGTTTTGATGCACGGACTTACGCGGGAAATTCTGAGCTTTTTGGACATCCTCTTCACAAGAACTGCACATTGCAAGAAAAACCAGACAATACAAAGCAAGCTGAAGGAAATGGCGATGATGTTTTCTTTTCTTTTTCTTTTTTCTTTTTTAAATCAATGTATCTTGGTATGGGAATTGGTTTTGCTGTGGGATTCTGGGTAGTTTGGGGTTTCTTGTTCCTGAATAGAACATGGAGGCATACTTATTTTCGATTCTTTGATCGTGTGGTTGATAGAATCTATGTTGCTATATATGGTCATCAAGCTTCGTAGATTCTGCTAAATAGGGATACGAGACAGCACCAGGCCGGTTAGGAAGTGTGTTTTTTTTCCATTATTTAAATTCAAAGTTTTCTCCTGTAATCATTTTTACTTCTTAGCTTATTCAATTCATTAGTGCTGTAATGATTTTCTTCTACTTTCGCTGCCCAATAAATCAAATGCATGATACAAGTTAAATTTAATTAAATATTTTAATTGAATTAAAATTTATTGATTTTCTATTTAAATTTTAAATATTGTGTCCAAATTAAATTAAATTTATGCTACTTATACACGGGCAGATTTGGGGGGGTTAGAGGTGGCCCTGCATGATCAAGCCATATTTTTATATGATTTTACATGATTAAATGAGGATTTTTAATGTATTTTCTCATAGTTATTGGGCTTAAAATGTTTTTCTTTTGATAAATTGAGATTAAGAGTAAATATATTAAATTAGGGCTAAAAAGGGCAAAATTGTCAAAAAAATGTAATTACTCTTAATCATTGATTTTTCTGAGGATATTTGATGTTAGATTAATTATTTTATTTGTGGTTGACTAAAAAGATTAGATTAAATTTGAAAATAAGAGTTTGAGTTCAAGTTATAAACTTTTCAATTTAGTCCCTGCTCCAGAAGTTTTAAAATGTTCAAACAGGTCCTTAAGTGAAAGCTGTGCGTTTTGGATTGTTGGATATTAGGTTTGAATTTGATTGTTTGAATTCAGCAATGGAGACCCGTGAGCTGGAGGCAAAAACCTGACAGAATTAATGGGTTATTAAAATTCAGAGCTCAGAGCCAAGCGCCTCGTAGCGCGATGGCACTAGGGTCAGCCTTAGGAGCTGGCCTTCCCCCTTGTCCAAGGTTCGAGCCCTGCCTCCCCCTCCCCCACTGGCTGTATCAAAAAAAAAAAAATTCAGAGCTCAGAGTTGCGTGAAGAGAGCTGAGGGGAATTAATGGGCTTTAATCATTGGAAACCCGTGGAGCTGAGGGCTGAAAATAATGGAGCTCCGACACACATAGACCGAGACACAGCAGGAAGGATTAATTCAGAGACAGCGCCGTGGGAGATAGGATTCACTCCTGAACGCACACACACACGCCTTCAACCTTCCTCCATCCTTACTCCATAGTCGCCGGCGACCAACGCCTTCTTCTCCATCGTCGCCGGCGACCGACATCCCTCCACCAACGACGGCGAGAAGCTCCACCACCAATGCCTGGACCTTCATTGTTCAAACCTCCTTTCACTCTTCCTTAACCATTTCTTCACCGTCTTCCTCCATCTTCACCCACTGTCACCTCCATCATTCTCCTTCACGCGTTCACACCTTAGATTATATCCATCGTCATTCTCCATCATCTAGCCACACACCCCCTGTTTCCACCATTTCATTCAATCTCTTCCTCTCTCTCATTCCATTAATCCACCGTCGCCCCTCTGTCATGTGTCTTGTGGCTAAAACTTTAATTGTGTTTGGGAGGAGCTGATCTGATGGTTGGCAGTGGCTGATTATTGCTTCTTGGAGATGGATCAAGTGGCTTGAGTTCCAAAGCTTCAAAGGGAGTTAATTTGTTCATTCTATTAGTCTAGATTTATACATTTAGGTTGCCTAGTTTTAGGGATTATTGTGTATAAATTCTGGAACTGAGATTAATGTTTATTGTCTCTGTTAGTTTGATAATTGTAGTTGAGATTGGATTATGCAATGCGAAGATTATATTTGATTTAATTTCTTGTGGTTGCAAAGAGATTAAATTAATTAGCGTGTTATTGTCTAATTAATGTAGTTGATTTGTGCCCTTGAGGGACTGTTATGTACTCAATTTTAAGAAGACTCATATTGCATTATTCCAATTTCAATTGCACATTAAGTGGTTTTTAACAATTTCTCAAGAGGTAGTAGTTAGCTATGTTTGTAGGAGCTACTATTAATTGAGATTATTGGACTCAAGTGGTATCTTGAGGTTGTTCTTTAGACTTAATGCAATTTTAACTCTCATAATCTTTTATGATCAAGGATAGTCACTATTCATTTCCAAGAACATTCGTATTTCCATTTTCATACTCCATCCCATTTTATTAAAAATACCAAAAATATTAGTTTAGCATTTAATTAAATTGCATTTCTTTTAGTTAATTAATTTAAAAATCCAAAACCAATTTTCCCTTGTTTTAATTGCATTTTGCATGTCATTTAGATTACTTAGTACTCAATAAAAGGCTCCTCGAGAGAGAGAACGATCCTAGGTTTGCCTATACGCAATCCTTGGTTTATTTTTGATTGTGGACCCAAAGGCTAAAGACAAAAAGGCCCCCATCACTGCCCCCTAAATTTTATTATTTTTTAAAAAATATATATATATATATATATAAGGAGATATCTTTCTTTGTTTGTGGCTTATTTTAATATTTCGACTATACACAAACAAACTCATGTGCAAGAGAAACTTATTATGTATAACTTGCTTATCTTTTGATTTCAATATATAGTAGTTTTGCATAATCGCTTGCGTTTGGTCCTTAACTTTTGAGTTTAAAATTGTCATACATTAACAAAATATAAGGAAATATTTACATGTACATACAAACTTAATAAGCTAACCTTGTTTGATTCTATTGTATTTCATTATTTGTATTTTAAAAATCCAGTTAATGCTCCTCCGGTGCTAAATACAATAAATATTTACCTAATTTAGATAGATTAAGGAAGTTGGTTGAGTAAGTTGATTAATTTGGCATGTATTTTCTAAAACACCTAGTCATTATCTTCCCTAATTTTTTTATTCATTAACTTCGTTGATTATTATTAACGAATATGAAAAACTATGTCTTATATTTAGGACAAAAATTAACTCCTTAAATATTTCTATGGATGGGAGGGAGTAATTTGTTGGAATACACATAGTCCATTCTTGTTGGATTGGGGCCGCTCAAGCCCAATGCAAGTGGGGCTATTATGTAATAGATTTTTTTTTTAATTTTTTATATATTAAATCTTTATTGTATTTCAAGTACTTTTATTTATAATATAGTGTTTTTTGTTTTCTCATGCCGTTATTAAAATTCCTTATATAAGATTATCCAAACTTTATATGTTTTATAGTTAGTTATAATTCAAAAAGGATGGAAAAAATCATTCTTATATAAGATTATCTTGATTTTTCTAACTTTTTCAATAAAAGAATATATATATATATATATATATATATATATATATATATATATATTAGGTAGGGATTGAGTTAGCAGTAAACTGGTAATATTCATGCTTGTTTTTCATCTGATTGAAGGACTTTCTAGACTCACATCTGTCCCCAAAAGTCAAAACTTCACTACCTATGCTCTTTGATGGATGGAAGTTAAGGTGAAGATCTAGTGTGCCAAAAACACTTCTCTTTAAAGTGCTTTTGGGTGTGTTTTGTAAGCTGTTACAATGTCACTGTGATTACTATAATGTGTTTTCTTCAGATTAGGAGTGGATTTTTGTGTGTGAATCTGAGTGATGTTCATGATTTAATTTTTGTGTCCACATATTTGTTTTGGACAACTTTTTGTCTTTTATTTATCGGAAAAACTCTGCACTATGTGTTAAGGAAAATTTGAAAGTCAGCAACGGGAACTTCATTATCTATGAAAATTAATTAAATTTATATAATGTACTTTGGAAAAATAAATAAACTCAACAAGATGGATATTAATTATTTATTTAAGAAGAAAGAGATTTAAAATTTAAAATGTTTCAGATTCTTTTGTTTTGATAGCAAAAATGGTTTAGATTCTAAAAGGAACAAATATTCTTTAATCTTAAAAAAAATTAAACGGTTCAATTGCAAGCGTGGTTAAACCTAACCGCTCGCACTATAATGAGAAAAGGTTCAAATTCTTTAAAACATATGCCAACATTTATTACAAATGATTGCCTCTTATAGAAGGATAACCGTGTAAAAAAGATCAAAGGGTTCAAATTAATTTGGTTAAAGGGGTTAAATGCCCCGAAAGTTTTTACAAATGAGTATTGGGCACCGAGAAGTTTTTGAGGGGTGCAATTATACCTTGAAAGTTTCAAAAACAGGGCAAAGTCTGTAATCTACATGTATGTCAATGTGCTTACTACCTGTATAGATGGAGAAGGATTCGGTGTGTCAGATTTTTCTAAGATATGGTCAGATTTTTCTAAGATGCGGTTTTATGTGTTAAGATGAACTTATTTTACATGATTTTATACTATACAAGAGGTAAATGTGTAAGAGTAGTTTTATCTCATAAAGCTTAAAACAACTATTTTTTATAATTGATCATGGGGTAAAATAAACACCCATTTTAATTGTCAATCTCCCAAGTGTTGTTTGTTAATGAAAACGAAAATGAAAATGAGTTTCAAAGATATTATTTTGATTTGAATTATATATGCTATTGTTATTATGATGTTCATGATTAGTAGGATGTGACAAGGGTGAGTCTTTAAAATTAAGGTTGAGTTCTAAAAATTTTGAATGGCCTCATCAGGTTGTATTTTTCTTAGCATGAGATGACATCATTTTTAATTTTAGAAAATAATAATTATTTGTCGTTGTTGGATTATGTGTGTATTATATATAAATATTCTATTTACTTGTAAATTAATGCATTTTTACTTAAATATTCAAATTTTGACAATTTACCTCCATACAGTACCCCTGCAAAATTGAAGAAATCCCATGTTTGGAATATATATATGTGTATATATGTATATATGTATGTATGTATGTTGGGCTTTCCGGTTTTTGCCCAATTTTACAGAATAAAAAATTACTTCACAAAACAAAAAATAAGAAAACATAAGAATTATTACTTGTTTTACAAAACATTTAACTGAAAATTAGTTATTAAACAATTTTTTCTTATTTTTTGTATAAAAAACAATAAATTATATATTTAAAAATAGAAAGTCAAACAAGGGCCTTAGTTTTTGGAATTAGAGATTCTCTTGTTCAGTGTATACACACTTTGATTGCAAAGCGATGTGTGAACACTATGTGAGAAGTCAGAATAAAACAAATTAAAGCAGAAATTTGAATTATGTTTGGGTAAATATTGAGTAAAAATTAGTCTCTTATGGATTTCATAGCCGGAAAGTTTGATTGTATTCTAATGAAATTTCTTGGAAAAGAACTCAGAGACTGAGAAAAAACCATTTTCCACATTACAAGCCATGATGACAACGCTTTCAATATGATATACACTTGTCTTTCTCCTTTAGTTTTTGGTCCCTTTATATTTTTCGGTAGCACAGATCTCTGTTCATATTCCTCAATATCTTATATCATTTTACATGGATAACTTTTAATATCACTCTCTCTATATATATAAATATAAATATATAAATGTATAACCAATCTAAATTTGTTATAAATGCGTTTTTATAACTCCATTTCAAATATTGTAAAGCATGTGAAGACAGAAGCAGGATAGGGCGACGTTAAAAAGAAAAAAAGTTTTTGGGATGCCATATGTAATTTTCGTTTAATTTTATATGCAAGCTTTGCAAATTTTGAGAGTTGTATGCATTTTTTTTTTTTTTTGGTTATTAAGAAGATTAGATGTAAACTTAATATTTACGGTCACGAATATAAGAAGTTTTGCCAAAGCTTTTATGTTTTATCTGCATATCTGTGTCTCAAAAATTTTTATATAATTCAAACTTATGATGCACGAATACTTATTCCAAGATATCAATAATATATTAAAGTGTATATTTCTTAGCTAAAATAAAAATAATAAAACTAGTTCTGTTTTATTTCAAGATTTAAATGGTTCTGCTCGGTTTCTCCCTTACACCAAAAGCTAATGAATGTATTTGTAATAACTTCTACCTAAATGATTATTCGTACTGTGTGTGAAAGATAATTAGTGGTTACTTGATGTTTTTAACTTTTTAATTTGAAGCTTTCAAACTAGTATTTAGTTGTGTCCGGTGTCCAAAAAAAAAAAAGAAGAAGAAGAAAGAAAAAAGAAAAAGAAATACTATTTGGTTGTAAATGTAATATCCCAAAATGTATACAAGGCCTAAATGTATTGGATAGACAATTGGGTATGGGCAAAAGTGTAATTTATGAAAATTATGGGGCATGTAAGGGTACTTTTGGAAATTATGCCCAGAATTTTAGGAAAAATTCCCAGTGATAGAGGAAGGTAGACAATAATTTTCCAAACCATATTTGAGGCTTGATTGTGGTATAATTGAGAAAATAAGTTTGGAAGCATTGAAATACAAAGTTGAATTTTGCAACTTCTATTGTTTCGGTTTTGGCATGTTGAAGAGGGAGGAAATATCTTTTGCTTAATTTGAGCTCAGAAATGAATTCCACATGAAAATTTGAGTGGGAAAATGATGGTTCTCGAATATTTATGCAAGGGTAAATAAAGTAAAGATAATGAAGATTAAAGTACAAACTTTGTTAAATATAATTGGTTGATGCCAAAATAAGACGATGTACTTATCCACTTAAATCCATATTTCCTCCACCACTTTGATTCAGTTCGGTGGGCAATTCAAAGCGAAAGATTTTGTCTCCTAAGAGCCAATGTGGCGAGAACTTTAGCCAAGAAGGAAAAGAAGAAAGATTGTGACCCATGTGATATAAATCAAGCTAATAAATAATATTTGAAATTAGTACATGATAATAGTGGATGAGTTTATTCATGTGATTTTGCAATTTTTGGAGAGTAAGAAAGGTAAGGGGAGGTTCTCCCAGAATGCTAGGAAAATATATAAAGCTTGATTTAAGATCAAATCATAATTAAGGGAGTGTCATGATTAAGGGTTTGAATTGAAAACTCAAAGATTTTGAATTGAAAACCCAAGATTGAAGTTAATGTAGTAGACCTGCCAGATTTATTTTCTGGAGGTAGTCTATGTGTGTCCATTTTTTTTTTTTTTTTTGACTGACCCCAATGACCCTGAAACTTTTCAAGATTGTAGTAGACATCACGAGTTTTAATTTGCTATATAATATGGGCCGAATGGATCTGTATATTAATAGTTATGAATTTTTGAAGTTGGTCATGTAAAACTGACAAGTTTTCGGGGCAGTGTCCTATAAGTTATAACTCTAGAATGTTGTGTGTCCAAATGGTTAAGTATAATATTTTTACCTGAAACTAGACTCAATAAGGGTCTCATAGCCTTTGGAAGCACTATAATTGGACACTTTCACAATAAGATATGAATTTTCAAAGTTACAGCACAAATTCTAGAAAATAGGGTCAAATGTGTGAAAATGAGGGAAACAATGAAATCATCGACATAACCTAAGTCTAGTAATTCCATGTTTAGTTATAATGTATTAGATGGCATTTAAAATGTTAAGAGTTGAGATTAGTATTGACCATTGTCCATAACGTATTCTTATAGGAACCTATAATTCCCAAAAAACGCGAGGTTCACGAAATCTACTTGGATAAAGCAACAAGGTAGTAATTTTAATCTCACATATTATGTATAGTTGTGTATGACTATTTCAATCAAATATGTGATTGTCCCATTCTGTATGGGACCAGCACCAATCACGGCTTGATTGAGTGGAAGGGTTGACCATGGAGTACCTTCCCGGTGGTGTAATATCCTTGATTATTATTAATATTGATGATATTATTAGTAGTAGTTATTATTAATAGTAATTACCCATTTATTTTATATAGTCTTGGTGAGCCAAATATTCCTAGTCGTAATTGCCTTAGGAATTTTCTGCTTATACACTAAGAAAAACCAAGTCACATTAATTCATATCATGATTGATTGAATTAATGTGATATACCCTATCACATTAAATTCACATCATGGCTGATTGATTTTTAATTTAATATACCCTATTAATGATATTAAATTCACATCATGGCTGATTGATTTTTAATTTAATATACCCTATTAATGATATTAAATTCACATCATGGTCAATTGATTTTTTTTATTTAATATACCCTATAATCTAATGAGTTGGCAATGGTAAAAGAACCCAAAGCTAAGCCTTAATTTTAAGTTATAAATAGGAGTCTAGCCTAACCCTGAATACTCTCATTCTCTTCTCATATTCTCTTCTACTACTTCCTCTAATCTTTCTCTGTGTCAATTATTTTTCTAAGAGGCTAGCAAAACGAAGACCAGGTAATCCTAATCCCCAGAACAACCTTGCATCTCGTGTTTCTTCTTCTTCTTCTCTACATCCTATTTTGCAAATCCTAATCCCCATGAATTTTAGGTTAGTTTTATACTTTTATATAAATTTTGATAGAATTGTTATATATAAAATATATTATATGTAATTCTAATCCCTAGAACAATTCTCTTTTAAAATGGTTTTACCTTGGGTTTTTATTATTAACAAATAGCAGTATATATATTCGATTTGGCTCTTGTAAATTTGGGAAGTCTATTTTGTGTAATGGAAGTTTATAAATGCTTTCATATATGTGTGTGTGTGTGTATTTATTTATATATATATTATTGAGAAATCCAGTTATTTTTGTTATGAGTGTATTTTTAAAATAATTTAACAGTGGGAGGATAGCTTTGGGATGGTACCCCTAAAGTGATGAACATAACCCTTAGGCTTTATACCTCGATATATTATGTAATGTGAACTTGATAATATCCGTTCTTCTCAAAGTGGTGTTTGGCAGGGTTTCCCGGGACATTAGTAGCAACTTTGGGAAGAGGTGTGCACATTAGGACGAAATGTTTTATGGCCAATTTGATATTTGATGATTTGTGACTGGCAGGGTTTCCCGGGTCTAAATAAATTTAAAAAGATAATGAATAATATTTGATTTGATGAAAACATGTAGATATGATGAGTATTGAGATTTGATATTTTAGAGTATAAATATGTATATGATATTTTCTTTTCTCATCATGTAAATATCTTACTTATGGTTGTTGTTGTTGTTGTTGTTATTGTTGTTGTTGTCTATATTATCTTTGTTTATTAGGATTACCAACTTTTGCTGATGTCTGTGTTTTGGGCTGCGACGATCCTTCGGGGGAGCAGAATTTCAGTGAAACAGGTTTCAAGGTTGGGGCTAGGGCTAGCAGTGAGAAGTGATGAAGACCAATGAACAATTCTAGCTTTTTATTTTATTTTATTTTACGCTCGGAATAAGACATTTTTATTTAGGTGTGGATTTATGTAATTGTAATAAGATAGCCTTGCACTTGTACCAGTACAAGTGTGGTGGTAACACTTACCAAATTTGGTTATTTTGATTTTCAGTAATTATTTATAAAAATATTTGAAATTTTATGTTATTATAATTGTTAGAAATTGGGGGTGTTACAGGTTGTTAGAACTAGGTGTAGGGCCTAAAGGATTGAAGGTTCTTAGGTGGTTATCCTAGTTGCATTTAGGCGACTTGGGGCACTTCCGATTGAGAACGCTGGTGAATTCTGGATAGGACTCTTGGTAGCTCCCAGTTGAATATTCCTAGTTAGGGGTCCCGATTGAGAACTCTAACGTATAAGATAACTCTCGGTACATGCCAATTCGTTATACCTAGCGTTAGGGGTTGTGTGGTATATATATATATGATCTGCACTATCTGAATGTTTTATGTTGTATGGACTGTTTATTTTGGTTAACCTTTATATACTGTTTATACTCTTCCTATGAGATTAACATGTTACTATAGGATTCAAATTAAATCCCAGACATTCCCAAGGGCACAGGTTTTATACATGGTGAAAGCAGAGGGCGTACTTCCAAAGGAAAGGCAGCAATTACAGAGTACTGATAATTGCTGCTTAGATGTTAGATATAGCTGTAGAGCTATGGTAGTTTTGTTTCAAATTGTTTTGGGCTATAGTATATATCAACACCGATGTTATTTTAGATCACTGGGTAAAGAACTTTGTAAATTATTCCTGAATAATTCCAAGAATATTTACTATTGTCAGTTTACTATTCCATACCTGTGTTGCTCACTATATATCGTTGTATTACTTTGATAAATGTTGTAATTACAAGGGGTATGACATTTTTGGTATCAGAGCTAGTTAGAAATTCGAGTATCCATGATCGGGGTTCTCACAGTCTGATCTGTGGTGAAGGATTGGCTCTTACCCCAACATAGCTAAGCATTCTTCGATTGAGGGACCTAGTTGCATTGGGGGTGTATGGGTGCTACCCTAAGCCGTGAGGTAGTGCGTAAAATTAACTGCTGTGGTACTAGATTAAACTAAATTAAACTATTTTAATTATTTGACAGGGATGAAATACTTACACTTAAACTGACCTGGTGAATAATTGGTCCAGTGCTAAGTACCTTGCCCAGGGTATTGCAAAATTATGCGTTCAGAAATAATTAAAAATATATATGCAATAAAGCATGAAAATACTAATATTAAAGGTAATTTACCAATAAGTTGTTGATTGAGGTGATAAGCCGTCTCATTCTCATAAAAAGGAGAATACAAATTTTAATCCTAGAAAGTTCACTTGTTGGGAGAAGCAAAAGTCTTTTGCATTTTAAGTCTCCAAAGGGATTAGTGTAATGCTAATTAAAAATGGCTTGAGGATACTCTTAATCAAATAAAAAAGGGTAAAGGAGTGCCCAGCATTACGAAGTTTGCCCCCAGGAGCGCCCAGTACCACGAAGTTTTTTCAGGAGCGCCTAGTAACATGAAGTTATGTTTTGGGAGCGCCCAGTACCACGGCCTTTAGTTAACTGTCAACTTGGACGTCGCGCTGACGTGGACTAACACGCTGACCTGGAATAA
Source organism: Acacia crassicarpa (assembly GCA_034222035.1). NCBI lineage: Eukaryota > Viridiplantae > Streptophyta > Magnoliopsida > Fabales > Fabaceae > Acacia > Acacia crassicarpa. The sequence continues at coordinate 21,833,116 of JAWXYG010000004.1, forward strand.
AAAAAATTCAAAAAAAATAGGAAAAAATAGAAAAAATTAGAAAAAAAAATTAAAAAATTTCAAACAATTAAAATAATAATAAAAAAATTTAAAAAATTAGGAAAAAAATTCAAAAAAATGAGGAAAAAATTAAAATAATTAGGAAACAATTAAAATAATTAGAAAAAAAATAAAGTAATTAGAAAAAATTAGGAAATAATTAAAATAATTAGAAAAAATTCAAAACATTAGGAAAAAATGCAAAAAATTATGTTCCAGCAGCATGGACAGTCCTCTCTCATTTGGGGAAATGACAATGACTAAAATAAGAAACTAACAAAATTTCAAGACACTTTTGAATACCTTTACAATTTATTATATACTTCCTCCGGTCTTAATTATAAGACAACGTTTGAGAGTTTGTTTTGGTCCTAATTATAATACAACATTCTAATTTTTGTCAATTCCTTCGTAAAAGATGCCTATTGATATAAATGAGGGATTATGTGAAATCAATAAGGTAGTTGAGGTGCAAAATTTATATAAGGGCATTTTAGAAAAATAAGTAAAATCAACTAATTCGACTGCCGCCACCGAGTGGCAACCACCGGCAACCGATCGCCGTAGCGGCCGGCGCTAGAGTGGCTGATGGTGGGGCCCACTGGCGAGGGTATTTTAATTTCTTTCTAATTATTTTAATTATTTGAAATTTTTTCTTATTTTTTGAATTTTTTTCTAATTTTTTTCCCTAATTATTTTAAATTTTTGCTCATTTTTTGATTGTTTTTCTAATTTTTAAAATTTTTTCTAATTATTTGAAATTTTTTAAAATTTTTTTTCTAATTATTTTAATTTTTTGAAATTTGTTCGACTTTTTTCTGAATTTTTTGAATTTTTTTTATTCCACATCAGCATGTCAATCTACGTCAGCGCCACGTCAGCGTTCCATCCAAGTTGACGGTCAACTAACGGCCGTGGCACTGGGCGCTCCTCAAACGTAACTTCGTGGTGTTGATCGCTCCTGAAAAAACTTCGTGGTGCTGGGTGCTTCTGGGGGCAAACTTCGTGATGCTGGGCACTCCTTTATCCAATAAAAAAAATATCAAAGGCAATTTGGAGAACTCCAAAAACAAAACAAGATAGGTATTAATTATTTATTTAATGTGAATTTTTAAAATTTAAAATGGTTTATATTCTAATAGTAAAAATATTCTTTAATATTAACAAAGTAAAAAATTTCAATTTGATGAAATAATTAAACTATGAAAATAATCATTTCAACGTCTATAATTAAGAGATTAATATTTAAATGAACAAAAAGGAAATTTTCTATAAATAGAAACATATAATTAATGGAGAGTTTAATTGCCTGGCTCCATAAAGGTAACCAAAAAAATTGAAAAGTATGAATGGACAAAAAAAAAGGTTTGTTAGGAATGGCTCCCAAAAACGGTTTTTAGGAGTATACTAATTCAATTATTTTACTAAATCTGTATGCTTATGTGTGTTGGCACTTGGATTATGTGGTCGATGTTACACTCCTATCAGCCTCATCATATTTTAGGTAGCGGGTGGTGTGACACCTCTTATTTATTAAATCCAATTGTCACCCTTTCCAATAATATATCATAAATTAGAGCATGCATAGTGACAAAATGGTTTGGGCATAGTATACTGATATTAAATTACAAATCTTGGTTACAGAATTTGAAACAATAACTATATAAAATTTCACCAAAAATTCTCCGAATAATCTGGAACTGGTCCAACATCTCCATTTTCTAACATCCGCCTAAGAGCTACATCCAATGAACTGTACAACATGCAGGTAGCAACAGATGTTGGAATCCCGAAGGATTCTATAGTAACCGTTAATCTCATATAAGATATATATGCAAAGTATGTAAGAAAACCATAATCAGAGACCAAAAAGCATTCAGTAAATTGCACATAGTGAGTCATAAAGCCAAATCCGGAACGAGCAATCTTAATAGCATACATCACAGACTGCAGGGCACAGCACACAATAAGGCCCTAGTCACACATAGCGGGTTCCCGTATCAAAGCGTTTGGAAAATGAAAACCAAATGCATACATATTCATGGTAAAATATGCATACAAAGACATATAAAGCATATAAGGATTAATGTTACTACCTAGCAAACCTAAACTGTCAATTACTTCCTCCAAATTCTTTTAAAAGATCCCGGTGACGACACTTCTTTCTCTTGATCTTGGTTTTTCTGTGGATTTTTGCCTCCTTGTACTTTTACTCCTTTACTGTCCAAGCTCCCAAAACACCATGCAAGAATCATTTATCAAGATCTTATGAATGTCTATGAAGATTGAAGGAAGTAGAGGAAGAATCCAAATCCTACTTACCTTGATTCCACAGTCAGTTTGGAAATTCGGCAGCACCTCTACCATGTAGACGACACTAAACACCTCAAATGAAGATTCCAGAACCATACAAGTGTTGTTCTCATTGAGAGAAACAACTTTAGAGAAGGCCTTGGGAGCTAGAAATACTAAATCGGAGGTGAAATCGGCTGTAGACTCTTTCTCTCTCCTCTAGATCCTTCTTTCTATTTTTCCTTCTCTCTCTATTTTGTTTTTCTCACTCTTTCTCTTCTCCATACTTTGGCCAAGAATGGCCTAAAGACAAATAAAGGGAAAGAGGTATATATAGCATATGGGTGTAGTCCATAATGCACCACGTGTATGGTTCAAAATGCGCCATGTGTTTGGCCTAGAACGTGCCACTTGTCACGCCATATGTCCTCTTTCCATTGGACCAACATAAAAGTAGCTTTATGCCTTGTCATAATGATGTGACACATGTCATGATCTTATGATGATGACTCAAAAGCTATGTCATAATGAGGAGACACGTGTCACATTTCCATTCGACCAACAAAAGTAGCATTTTACTTGTCTTGATGGTAGACACGTGTCATGTTTCTATTGGAGCAACATAAAAGTGTGTCATAATGAGACGACACGTGTCATATTCTCATTGCGCCAACGTAAAAGTAGCTTTTTCTTTGTAATCATGACAGGACACATGTTATTGAGCCAACATAAAAGTAATCTTATACCTTGTCATGATGACGGAACACATGTCATGCTCTTTTTAGACTAACACAAAAGCAACTTTATGCTTTGCCATGATGAGAGACACGTGTCATAATCTTGTGGTAACGACTCAAAAGCTATATCATCGTTAGTTATCTTGACCTAACTTATTAAAGTCACTTTATCGATATTTGCTCAAGATTGTGACACGCATACCAAGACCCGAAAACCATGACACATACTGATGTTTACTTAAAAAACGTAGGGCATTGGTAATTGAATATTATTAACTTATTTGTATCTCTTGGTGAATAAATTTAGGATTTTTTAGTCATTAAATAATGGATTTTATTTCTTAATCGAGCTTTGAGCTTTTAATTTGATTGAATTCATTTTTATGATTAAATTCTAGATTTACAGTGATGTAATATTTTCGCTATAACTTTTGATCTAGATATCTGATTAGCCTGATTCTTCTTTCCTTTTTTAGATGATTCATAGAGCTACAATTGTTATGAAGACTCGGAAGGCTGATTCGGACAAGAAGATGGATGAAATTGGAGCTAAAAACAGACCTATTTTTCTAGATTTTTATTTTGTTCGAATTTTGTAATTAAAGTTCAGTTTTATTTAATTTCTGTTTTGGGCCAAACTTGTAGAGCCCATTTCATTGTGGCAGCTAGGGTTTATTTAGTTAGGTCAGCCGCCAACATTCATTCATACAAGTTTGAAGCAGTTTTGGATTGAAAGACAGAAGTTTTATTTTTCTCTGAGTTGTTCTTCATGTTCTTCTTCATCTTTTTTTCTATGTTTTGCCTAGCTATGCTTGGCTAAACTTCTGTGGTTAATCCAACATGAGGATTCCATGATTCGTCCAGAGAACTTGTGCTTATTCGGTAATATAACTCATTTCTATTTTCATCTTATCGGATCCGATTTTTGGAAATAGTTCGAATATTAGATTTAATATTCGGTTTAGTTTATCCCAAGGACTGAGTTCGAACTAGGTTTTAAGTTTTGCTGTGCGATCGCACAGTGGGACACCGTTGTTCAGACATATTCTAGGCGATCGTCTAGTCGAGGGATTTTCTGGGCGAATGCAGAGATCTCGGTTCGTCCAGAGCCAAATGTGGGTTATTTATATTTCGTTCAATAATGGAAGTCTCTGGAATCTGAATGTTGGGTTGATCGTTTTTAATCTGCTTCTATTTGCTTCGCTCTATTTCTTTGCAATTTCGTTTTTAATTTATTTCAACCAAAAACCCTCCATTTTTACTGTTTTTGTTTCACTGTTATTCCAATTAGACCCGCTACAAATTCTTTGGGAAAACGACTCAAGTTCTCTATTACTGCAAATCTTTTATTGAATCTGGTTATTTTGAGGGACATGGCAAATCTCTTTTAGGCATACCTGACTGCCCTGAAAATGTCATATACTTACTCATACTGGCATATTTTCTCTCAACTAATTGTCCTATATCTCAGGACATAGTTGGGTGGCACCTTTTCCAACCGGATTTACACCACATAGGTCTTTTGTGCTCATTTTCCATTGGCACTTTAATTCCACGGCTTATACATACTGAGTCTATTAACATGTATAGCCGACTTACTTAGTCCCCCGAGAGGCTTCCTACCCCTCGACATTCTTGGGACTCTGCTCAAACTGTGTTTAGTCGGCTGCCTTTTATAGGCTTATTCCCAAGTCTTTAGGCACAAAATTTAGAATATTACAATCGACATCTATGTAATATTTTATTACAAAAGCAAGTCATAAAAAAAAATATTTTATTACAAACGCAAGTCACCAACTTAATTATATTAACCCACTTTTGATATTAAAAAAATCAGTAATTAATCCACTACAAGGACTTAATTCCTCAGCGTCACAGGGGCGGAATTAAGGGGGGGCTAGGGGTGGCCCCCCTAAAATTACAATAGTGAACCCAAAATTCTTGGAAATTATGTTTTAGCCTCATAAAAGTTTAACAATTTTCACTTTAGTCCTTATTTAAAAAGCTTATGGAGGGACTTAAATGAAAAGATTGAAATATTTATGAGGCTAAAGCATAATTTCCTATTGGGTCAAATTCTATAATTTTCACCCTCAAATTTCAAATGCAGACTACACTGGGTTTTATTCTGTAATTTTCGCCTCCCCTGACTTCTATTCCTGGCTCCGCCCCCTTTCGAATTTGGGGCAAAGACGAGGTAAACAATGTCCGAAGACCTTATGTGAAATGGTCAAGAAAAGAAATAAAAGAATAATTTCTTGTATTTTGAGAAAATTACAACTCAGTCATTTGCTACCAAAATCTACTTCAAGAAGGGAAGCTTCAATTGATATATGAAGTAAAATTGTGTCATAGACTATAGGAGGGGCATTAATTAATTATATTCACCCATTTCATAGCAGTTTCTTGAGAAAAAGTAATTCAAAAGCAACGGGAACAGTTTGGGAGTCTTGAGACAAAGTTAATTAATTAGTGCAATTATTTTACTATCTCTATATTGTGCAAGCTAAGTCCTTACCGCGTTATTTACTTCACTTTTTCTTATATCTTTTCTTCTTTTTGAAGGGAAGAAATGATCCTTTTGGATTTTGGGCAAACACGTTGGTCGGAAGACTTGGAAAAAATGTGGGAAGACACTTTTATAGAGAGAAAAAACAAAAAGACTAGGAAAAAGGATAGATGAAAGCTAGAGATCAGGGCAAGTTATACAAATATTTCTTGGATTTCACTGAATGTGTGTTTGTGTGTCTATATATATATATATTTTTAAAAAGATGTGTGAATCTGAGTGTGTGTCTGGCAAAAAAGAGAGTAAATGGATCATCAATAAATTGAAGAATAAAAAAAAAAATGGTTAGAGTTGCATTAATTTTAAGGGAAAATTCTAAATAAATACAATTTGAACTTGAAAAACCCAAAAAAGTCTATAACACATGAAACTGACAAATAGGTCTCAAGGCAATGACAAATTTAATATTGGCAATAACAACTTGAGCGTAGCTATTAATAACCTCGGGAGTGCAATTTGTCAATTGTTATACTTAAGTTATTATTGCCTTTATTCAACTTTTTAATGATGCCAGATAGAATTTATGGAGCTTAAGTAGTCAATCCCTACACTGAAGTGGTCAATCTCATTACTTAAATTGTTACCGAAGCTTTGGCATCCACCCGTCGGAGTCCTGCCAGTGGGGTGGTGCCCGCTCTAGTATTAATGATGGTTTTTTCTTTTCTTTTCTTTTTTTTTTTTAAAAAAACTTGAGGGGCATTTTGGTAAAAAACACAACATTTCAAAATTTCAATATAGTCCCTTGAGACGTATTTTTCATTTTCAAGTGTTAAAAGATTTTTTGGAGTTTTCTATGTTCAAATGATATTTATTTTGAATATTTCCTAATTTTAATATTTGAATCTTAAAAATAAAACCATGGATGTGTCTGTTCAAACACTTTCTTTCTTTTATTTATATATATATATATATATATATATATATATATATATATATATATATATATATAGATAGGATCAAAGGGAGTATTATTGAGGTGGAAAAATATTTCATAACAATTTGTCATATACTGTAGGCGGGGCATTAACTATTACCCATTTCATAACAATTTCTTTTGGAAAAGTAATTCAAAAGCAATGGGAACTGAGCAAGGACCCTTAAAACATAGTTACTATCTGTATATGATTATGTTTTGGCTGTATGCCTGATGGCGGAACCGTGTGTTGGCCAGCTAACTTTCTTTTATCTTATATATTCAGATGCATGTATTACATAATATTTCATTTTTACTAATAATTTTGCCCAACTAATCTCTTATCTTCTCTAAAATTACATTCTTTTTTTTTTTATTAGGACAATGTTTGGTTCATTAGTCATTGGGACTGTGAAAGTAAAGTAAAATTCTTGTTTAAGATACCTACTAAAAATGTTAGTACCATCTTATATCTTATTTATTTATTTAAAAAGAACCATGACCTATTAAAAAAAAAGAATGATGATAATAATTGAAGGCGCCTGTGGCCCTTTAGCTTGCACATGGAAGGGGGTATTAAATTAAATACACCACACCTTCCTTTATCATTTTCTTCGTGTGCATAAAACGGTCCAAAGGCGTCAAACTTCTTCCACTTCCGGGCTCCGATGCTATTTATCTTTATTTTAAGGATTAAATAGATAGTCAAAAGCACTTCTTTTCACCTGAAAAATATTCTATGTATTTTTCTCTTTATAATGAGGGTAATATTATGCTTATTAGTGAAAATTTTGGGGTTATGATTTTAGAAGAGTCTTGAGTTTTAAAAATAGATGACAATATATATATAGAGGATGATTAATAGCTAATTTTAATCGGTTTGGATTTATTATTTGGTTGTCTTATAATTTTATAATGAATTTCTCTTTTAGAAAAATAGATTATCATATGTTATTTACTTAGCTGAAATTGAATCAGATTTGTATGGTTTTTAAAATATTTGTTGGGGTTTATATTATATTTCTTTTATTTTCTCCAATCCTTTGTTTTGAGGTAGGTGGAATGCTTATTTAAATGTTAGTTTTGTAGATTGAATAATACTATAAAAATTCATGTTTAGTGATAAATAGTTCATTATACGATATTATTTGGTAAATAGTTCAATATGTTTATTTTTTAGTCCAAGCTAAAAATATTTCTTATTCCGCCACTGAGTATGCGTTCCATGTCTTTGTAATATTTTACTAACAATGATAATAGTCATCAACTACCAACCCAGTGGTGGAGCTTTTCAAGGTCAGAGGGGGCCATGCCTCCCAAAAAAAAAATTGTCCTAACTATTTAATATAAAATAGATTTTTTATATAAAATTTATACATATGTCTAAAAAATTTATACATTTGGCCGCCCCAAATTTATTTTGTTTTCTTAATTAGTTAATGAGCATATATTTAGTCCTCCCAAACATTTATCCTAAGATCCTGTACTAATGAACTGATAATGATTTCGGTCCTTTGCGTGCTGTTTAGTTCTCTTTTTCTCATACTTACAGTTTTTTATAGGCCGAGACGGTCCTTTTGGATTGGAGGCAAATGCGTATGAAATGAAGTAGGAAGACTTTTTGTGGAATGGTAAAAAAATGCCAATAAAAAACAATAAAAAGAACTAGTAAACTATACAAATATTTCTTGTATTTTGAGATCAAATTACACAGATATTTTCGTCCGTCTTTGAGAATGAATGTAAATTCTCTTAAATTTTGCTAAAATTATACAAATATTAATTTTATTTGTAAGCGCTTCCTAAAAACCTTCCTTGAAACGAAGATTCAATTTGTAGAGCAATATATTTTCCATCAAAATATTTGTTAGGTACAAGTTTACCCTCATATATACTTTTTAAAAAGTGCAATTTTAACATAATAATAATAATAATAATAATAATAATAATAATAAAAGCCATGTAATTCGGCCTAAAAATAAATTGCCAAGCTCAACTTCACCCGCAAATATAAGTAATGCTATTTGCCAGAGATCAGATATGCAACAAAGACTTCACTTGAAGAAACCGTTTTGATCGTCATGATGCTTCGTTTGTTATCACAAATGTGTCTTCTATTGTGGATGTTGCTATGTTCAGTGAGATTGAACACAATCACTTGCTGCCATGAGAGAGATCGAAGTTTACTATTAATGTTCAAGCAAGGCGTTGTTGATCCTTCCAACCGCCTATCTTCTTGGTCTTCTGTTCAAGATTGTTGTCTATGGGAAGGAGTTGAGTGTGATGACGACAGAGTCGTACGTCTTATGCTGCCAAGCTCCCATAATTCAGAAACCTTGAGAGGTGAAATCAACTTATCTTCTTTACTTTCACTTGACTTTCTTGAACAATTGCATTTGGACTACAATGACTTTGAGCGCATAAGCATGCCGTCTATCAATAATTCCGTTGCAACTCATACTCATTTGCTACCAAATTCTTCTAAGATTTGGGTGCTGAATTTATCATACAATATTTATCTTCGCATTGATAATCTTCATTTTTTGCTTTCTCAACTTCCTTCCCTGACATCTGTCCGTCTCAGTGGCATTCGTCTTCCTAGTGAAACAAATTGGGTTCAATTATTGGCTTCTCTACCTTTACAGAAATTGTTTTTAAATCACTGTTATTTGAACAGCTCTGTTCTGTCTCGAATATGCCAATTTTAGCTCACTTTCAATTCTTGATGTCGGTGGAAATGATTTTACATTTGGATTACCTAATTGGTTGTTTAATCTTAGCAAACACCTTTCCTATATCGGTCTCAGTCAAAGCAATTTCAGAGGTCAACTCTCAGATTTTTCAGACTTCCGAAATCTGTACTTTTTAGATCTATCTAACAGCAAACTCAAAGAATCAATACCTGATTGGATTGGTCAACTTGATGGTTTATCAATAGTTGATCTATCTCATAACTCGTTTCATGGCTCTTTTCCTTCTAATCTCATGAACTCATCATATTTACAATATTTAGATATTAGCTTTAATAACTTGAGTGGTACACTCCCACAAATCCTTGGCCAAAATGAGTCTGACGGATCAAGTTCTCATTTGGAAATATTTATGTCATTCAACAAATTCAAAGGACAACTTCCTCGAGTATCACATACGATCCGTGTTTTGGATTTAGCCAACAACTCATTCTCTAGACCTTTATCTTTATTATTGTGTCATCATAGTGAGTCTAACGTGCATGCTTTGGAGTATTTGGACCTATCAAATAATTATCTAACCCAAGAACTCCCAGATTGTTGGAGCAATTGGACAGTTTTGTGTGACTTGTTCTTGGGGAATAATCAGCTAGTTGGCCAAGTCCCATTTGCGATGGGTTCATCATTACAATATTTAAGGGTGATAGATCTACAAAATAATGGCTTTTCAGGTGATATACCTTCGACTTTCCATAGTGCGCATCTTTGGTGTTGATCAGCTTAGAAGGAAACAACTTTTCTGGAAGTATACAAACATGGATGCCCCAAAGTGTGTCAGTTGTGAGCTTGAGATACAATCAATTTACAGGCACCATTCCACTACAGATATGTACTCTCTCTAATTTGATTGCGTTGGACCTTGCCAATAACGAACTTTCAGGATCAATCCCTCATTGTCTATCCAATATAGCAAGTTTTTCTTCAGTACTTGATGAAAAATACTTAGTCTTCGATATAGACTATTTTCTTCACCATGCCGAAATGCCTTCACGTAGATACATGAAAACTGATTTGCACACAAAGGGTCAACAATTAGAGTTTCAAAAATATCTGAAGTTGGTGCGGAGCATTGATCTATCAGCTAACAAGCTATCGGGAGAAATTCCTGTACAATTGTCCAAGCTCACCAAGTTACAATTTTTGAACTTGTCCTATAATTGTTTGATAGGAGAGATACCAGAGTACATAGGAGAGATGAAAGATATAGAATCTCTTGATTTCTCTCATAACCATCTTCATGGTAATATCCCTCAAAGCATGTCTAGTCTCTCTTTCTTAAGTGTTCTAAACCTCTCACACAACAATTTTAGTGGACAAATTCCACTAGGGACTCAGCTTCAGGGCTTTGGTACATGGAGTTACACTGGGAATCTTGAGCTTTGTGGACCTCCTCTTCAAAAGAAATGTACAATACTAGAAAAACCAGAAAATAGAGAGCAGGTTGAAGGAAATGATGATGACGCATTTTTGAAGTCGTTGTATCTTGGTATGGGAGTTGGCTTTGCTGTGGGATTCTGGGTAGTTTGTGGTTCTCTGTTCTTGAACAGAGCTTGAAGGCACACTTACTTTAAATTCTTTGATGGTGTGGTTCATCAAATATATGTCATTGTGGCCATAAAACTTCGAAGATTCCACTGAATGGGAATATGCTTCTGCTCTAGGTCGGTTATAAAGTTTTTTCCCCTTAAATCTTTTTAAGTTTAAAGTTATCTCTCATAATAACTTTTATTTCTACACACATTCATCAGTGTTGTAAAGATTTCATTTTTCTGTTAGTTGCATCCTAAATGAAATGCATAATGCAAGTTTATATGCTTGTTAAGGCCCGGTCATGTATTAACACTGTGAGAATATTATGCATTTATTATGATTATTATCTTATTATTATGATTAGATATAGGTATATTTCTATCTTAGGATATTTTCTATTATATCTCAATTAGTTTGATTTACTTTGATTTGATTATATTTTATGAGATTCTAGATTTAGTTCTAGGTTTGCCTATATAAAGGCTTATATGTACTCTTTCAGATTTAGAGATTAAATAAGAATTAAATTTTTTCTCTCAAAGTTCACAAACACAAAACTGCCAACTTCAGCCATTTAAAATGAATTAAATTAATCTTTTTGCTATGATTGAGTTAGAGTGAATTCATATGTTTCATGCTTGTTTTTCAAAGCAATAGGTAGTTGATTTCAACTTTTCAAGACTCGCTTGGATCTCTAAAGCTTCGATGCTTAGATTCTTTGATTGATGGAAGTTTGGATAAAGATTTGGTACATGGAGACAAGTTCAACAAGTGTTCAAATGTTTGGAGCTGTACGAGTTTGGTGCTGTTTTGTAATATGTGCGTCTATCATTGTGCTTACTGCTTGATTTGGCTGTTTAAACGAATTTGGTTTTTCGGGTTTTTCTAAGATGTGCTTTTCATGTTTTAGACAATCTCCAAGTGTTGTTTGTTAATGAAAAATTATGAGTTTGATTTGATGTATACTTTTCTAATTACAATGTTAATGATTTGTATAATGTGACAGTTGATGCACATTTTAAAAAGTTAATTGCTAGTTCTAAATGCATATGGATTAGGCATAAATAATACAGAGTATTGTATAAAGTTAGCATGTGATGAATTTCCTTAGGTCCATTGGGTTGGGACCCAACTTGAGAAGTTGTAAGAGCTAGGCAAGATAAAATGACCAGCTTGCCCTTGACAGTAGAATTCATATAGACAAGGGCATCCTGGCAAAGATTTTTTAAGTCCGAACATAAACTTGCCCTAAACTAACTTCCTATATACATCAAGAACTAGATTTTATATTTTAGTAACATTATACGTTCATGTAATTTACTGCTACCTCCAACCTAAATGCAAAAGCTAGTTGAGAATGTTGTATTGTTAGTTTAGTTTTAGATGTAAGACCTTCATCTTCTTTGGTTCCTATATTTATTATTTTTTCTTTAGTTAAGATCCATTTTTGTCCCAGAAGTAGTCAAGAAAAAGCAATTTTGTCCCCAAAAGTTTTTCCTTTTTTGGGGCGCAATGTCACCGTGAAAGTGTGAAAATTGATGTAATGTTGACATAACCATTAATTAGCAAGTGTTAATTTTAACCATAAATCCTATGTTTAACCAGCTTATGAACATGTTGTTGGGTTAATGTGCTCTTTAGTCACTTAAGCCCAAGAACTCTAAGGCCCATGTGGATTAGGGTTAGGTCTTGGGTGGAGCATTATATAAACCCACTTTAACCTGCTTGAAAATAGACGGCCGCACAAATAGTCAGGAGGCTCTCATCAGAAACAAAAACCTAGAGGCAGACGTTCATCATCTGAACGGTTGCCCACACAACCACCTCATCCCCCTCGAGAGATAGTCTGGAAGATCAATCACAGAGCGAGGACTGTTCGTAGACAAGAATTGTTCGCAGAGAATCTTTTAGATCACTCTTCAATATCCAGGTAATCAAAACGATGAACGGTTTAATCTTTTCCTACATCGCGTGGTTCGATACGCTTCCGCGTTTCTGATTAGATTCCTACAATTGGTATCAGAGCCCGTAGCGATGAGGAAAAGAACCGAGTTTTGAAATTTCATGTGATTGTTTTTCGAAAATTAATTTTGGAAAAGATGGCATCTTTTTCTATATTTGTTATCGATTTCTTGGTGGTTAATTGTTTATAAATCATACAAGCACTTTAATCCATGGATAGTTTATATCGTGTATTTCTTGAGTTGTAACAAGGAGGCTAATCCCATATGATTAGGTTTCCTCCTTGCTCTTTTATTATTTCTTTTCGAATTTCTATGTATTTTTTGAATTCTTGTAAAAGTTGGAGATCAAGAAACACAAAGAATATGAGCGATCAACACTGTACGACACCTTTCGTGGACCTCTGGACCTCGGATTTCGACAAACCATATATGGATGGAAAGAGGACGGAAAGACGAACAACGTGGCGGTCAGAACTTCCCCAGAAACTCAGCCACGCGCCCACACGCGCCTGTTATTTGCAGGCGCGTGACGGCCACGCGCAGCCACTTGTGGCGGCGCGTGGGGCTTTAGATTGGGGACGTTCTGGCGGCCGTTTGATCGTCTCCCCATGGCGGTCCTTCCCCTGGAGTTTCGTGCTGAGATGACTTCGGATGCTCGCGTGGCAGAGGCGAAGGCTAGGGTTCCTCTTTTGTGTCCTAGGGTTTCTAGCCAAGGATTGGGTTTTTGGGCTCAAAGATACCCTAAAGGGGCTTCAGATAAATCCTATGGATGGACAAAAGAGAAATTCCAAAGTTGTAAAATTTTTTTTTTTTAGGAAGCCATGGATTAAAGTTATTTGTTTAAATTAATTTAATGCCTTTATTGTATGAATTATATGTGCAATTAGCGTGATTTTGAAATAACATGCCATATAGAATAGGAAGATGCCATACTGTTGCATAATCACATGTCATAAATGCATGATAACTATTATGTTTTTTGACTAGTATGATAGTTATTATGCGAGAATTTTTGGATTGTCCACTACATTAATTATCATTTATTATGATTTTGAAATCTATAATAATAATTGGATTAATTAATTGTGAAATTAAAATATCTACATTAATTATCATTTATTATGATTTTTGGAATCTAGAATAATAATTGGATTAATTAATTGTGGAATTAAAATCTAGACATTAATTATCAATTATTATGATTTTAAATTAAAATCTAGAATAATAATTGTAGAATTAAGATCTAGACGAATAATCCATGTAATTTCCTAAGAGAATTGTACCTTTTAGAGTAGTTTGAGGGTTATTTAGAATGGTCATAACTAGATTTTAGATACCTAATAATTCACTCTAAATTGAACAAATTCTTGGAAATTGAAAATTCTAAATTTAAAATATTGAATGGGTGAAGGTTTTAAATTAATTTTTAAAACCTACGAGCTCCATTGTGGGTTTATTAGTGAAATGGTTGTCGCTGAAGCCCCATCGGATAAGGATGATCGGATTTCGCTAGATTAAACCTCAATATTTTCAAAAATTTTAGTAAAGTTTTGTACGGCCCATCGTCGGCAACACCTAGATACTAAAGATAATTTTTTGAAAGTAAACAATGGTTAAATACATTCAACTTTGGTAAAATTGTTAACCCTCCCATCGAGGCTCTGGCAATGGAACTAAAGGCCCAAATTAACAATATTAGTTTTACAAGAATCTTGCCCATCGTAAGTCTTGTAAAGATAACTGATGGACTGTTAAACAATGAACGAATAGTAGTTATTAGAATCTACTAGCAATTTTTCCGTTTGTTGTTAATTTTTAAAGTTTGAAATTAGTGTGTTTTTTTTTTTCAGAAAAATGTCTTCCTTCAATCCTTTAGCTACAATCTTGAGCCAAAAACCTATGGATGGTACAAAGTACAAACAATGGAGAACCAATTTAGATATTGTTCTTCAATATGAAAAGCTCAACTATGTTCTTACTACCCCTATGCCAGCGCTGCCTGCTGCGGATGCGTCTGATGCAATTCGGACTCGTTTTCAACAGGAAAAGGATAGATGGGAGAAGGCAAATGTGTCAGTTCGCTGCTACATTTTGGCCAGTCTCGCCAGTCACCTTCAGGAGCAAATGAACATAATTCAGAGTGGAGCAACCATGCTCCAGACTCTGGATGCCATGTTTGCTACACCTAGCAGTTCTGCTAGGCAAAATGCGCTGAGTGCAGTCACCAAGACAGTAATGTCTGGAGGAAGTGTGCGGGATCATTGTCTAACAATGATAGCAAACTTCAAGAAGGCTGATGACCATGGTATCAAGTTTGAACAAGAAGTAAAAGTTGACCTTCTCTTACAATCACTACCTGAATACTTCAACCAATTCAAGATGAATTACAATATGAACAAGATGAATCTTGACCTCACTCAACTAATGCACGAGCTTGAGAGTGCTGAACAGACTCTAGTCAAGCAAGGAAGTGCATTATTTAGTGAAAGTTCTGTGAAACCTAAGGGGAAACCCAAGGGAAAGAACAAGAACAAGAAAAAGAAGAAATCAAGTACTCCAGTTGCCAAATCAGTTGCAATGAGGCAGTCAAAAGGCAAGTGCTTCAAGTGCGGACAAAAGGGGCATTGGAAGAAAGATTGCCCAAAAATGAATAAACCAGGTATGGGTAATTTAAATGTGATTGAGGCTTGTTTAGTGGAGAATCACGATGATAAATGGATCGTTGATTCAGGAGCCACTAACCATGTTTGTTACTCTTTGCAGTGGTTCAAACATAGCTTGCCTGTGAGCAGAGGACAACGAGATTTGAAGCTTGGAACAGGGCAGCTTGTGTCTGCACTAGCAGTGGGACAAGTTGTTTTATCTTTTAATAATTACAGAACTTTGGTTTTAGAAGACTGTTTATATATTCCAGACTTTAAGAGGAATTTAATTTCTGTTAGTTGTTTAGATAAACGTGGTTTGACAGTTCAGTTTGATTCCTCAGTTTCAATAAGAAGTTCATCTTCTTTTATTTGTTCTGGTGTAAAGTTTAATGGTCTTTATTTCCTTAGTCCTGTTCCCTGTGAAGTTAATCATGTTGAATTAAAAAATGTTGAGCATATCAATTTGTTAAAGAAAAGAAAAGTTTCCAATGAAACTTATCTTTGGCATTTGAGATTGGGTCATATTAACTCTAACAGGATCCAAGGTTTGGTCAAAAGTGGGATTTTAAAATCCCTGAACTTTGAACCAATACCAGTGTGTGAATCCTGTTTAGAGGGTAAAATGACCAAGAGATCTTTCAAGGCTAAGGGAAAACGTGCCACACTTCAGCTGGAATTGGTACATACTGATGTATGTGGACCAATAAATGTCCAAGCCAGAGGCGGGTATCAATATTTCATCACATTTACTGATGATTACTCTAGATTTGGACATGTATACTTGATGCGTCACAAGTCTGAAGCTTTTGGAAAATTCCAAGAGTTCAAGGCTGAGGCAGAAAAGCATCTAGGTGTTCAAATTAAGACTCTTCGATCTGATCGAGGGGGTGAATACCTATCTGGAGAGTTCAGGTCTTACCTGACCAAAGAGGGGATAGTTTCACAATTATCTTCTCCAGGGACACCCCAGCAGAATGGAGTTGCTGAAAGGAGAAATAGAACCCTTTTAGAAATGACAAGATCTATGCTCAGTTATTCATCACTTTCTGATTCATTCTGGGGATATGCCTTAGAAACAGCTATGTATCTATTGAACTTAGCTCCGTCCAAGTCAGTTTCAACGACACCAATAGAATTGTGGAAAGGGTATAAGCCTACCATGAATCACATTCGGATTTGGGGTGCTCCGGCACATGTCTTGAAACAGAAATCAGACAAGATGGACTCGCGTACTGAAGTATGCATGTTTGTGGGCTATCCTAAAGGAACCAGAGGTTGGTTGTTTTATAGTCCAAAAGAAAAGAAGGTCATAGTGAGCACTCACGCGACTTTCTTGGAGGAGGACTATATGACAAACTATAAGCCAAGAAGTAAGGTTATTCTTGATGAACTAGTCTCAGATCAAGTTTCACCACAACCTCAAGAGGTTCCAGCTTTTGTTCCTGTGGTTGTTCAAAGAGGAGAAAATGTACCTGAACATACACAGGAACCAGAGACAGAACCAGAAGTTCAACATGAGACAGAACCAGAAGTTTAGCATGATGTTGAACTAAATGAAGAACAAAATCATGAATTGGTTAATATACCTAATGAGGGTCCTCATCTAGAAATTGTTAACCCACAAAATGTGGACCCCCCTGTAGATGCACGACATCAAATGCGACAAAGTCGTAGTGGGAGATTGATTCGTAAACCTGCAAGATATCTCTTGTTGGGTGAGTCAAATCAGGATGACATCATCGCAGAAGATGGTGATCCCACGAGTTATGACGAAGCACTAGGAGATGTTGATGCTCAGGAATGGCACGAGGCTATGAATCGTGAAATGGAATCTATGTATTCCAAGTCAGTTTGGTCTCTTGTAGATGCACCTAAAGGGGTAAGACCCATTGGGTATAAGTGGATTTACAAGAGAAAAAGAGGATCGGACGGGAAGGTTGAAACCTTCAAAGCTAGATTGGTGGCGAAAGGGTACTCCCAAAGAGAAGGAGTGGATTATGATGAAACCTTTTCGCCGGTTGCCATGCTCAAGTCCATCCGGATTCTCTTAGCTGTTGCAGCCAATCTTGATTATGAGATTTGGCAGATGGATGTCAAAACTGCTTTTCTAAATGGAAATTTGGAAGAGGAAATCTATATGCAGCAACCAAAAGGGTTTATAGCCAAAGGGCAAGAAGAAATGGTATGCAAGTTGCAAAGGTCCATTTATGGACTTAAGCAAGCGTCCAGGTCGTGGAACATCAGATTTGATCAAGCCATTGAGTCTTATGGTTTTGAGAAAACTCCTGATGAACCGTGTGTGTATAAAAGAATCCAAGGTAATGCGGTATCTTTTCTGGTACTTTATGTGGACGATATACTCCTTATCGGAAATGATACAGAGGTATTGTTGGGCATAAAAACTTGGCTGAGCAAACATTTTGATATGAAGGACCTGGGGGAAGCCAATTATGTTCTTGGTATTAAACTCCTGCGAGACCGGAAGAACAGGGTTTTGGCATTATCCCAGGCTCAATACATTGACAAAATACTTGCCAGGTTTAGCATGGAGAATTCAAAGAGGGGAATTATACCCTTCAGGCATGGGATTCATCTCTCTGAGAAGCAATCTCCTCAAACTCCTGAGCAGAGAGAACGCATGAGTAGGATACCTTATGCTTCAGCAGTAGGTAGTCTCATGTATGCTATGCTATGTACCAGACCAGATATCTGCTATGCAGTGGGAGTAGTAAGCCGGTACCAATCGAACCCTGGAGAGAAACACTGGGTAGCAGTTAAACATATACTCAAGTACCTACGGAGAACGAGAGATTATATGTTGGTCTACTCGAGTGGGAGTCTTGAAACCATTGGTTACACAGACTCAGATTTCCAGGGAGATATTGACTCAAGAAAGTCCACCTCGGGATATGTGTACACCCTTAATGGCGGTGCCATTTGTTGGAGAAGTGTAAAACAATCATGTGTCGCTGACTCTGCCAATGAGGCTGAGTATGTTGCTGCTTCTGAGGCTGCAAAGGAAGCTGCATGGTTAAAGAAGTTCCTGATGGACCTTCAGGTGATGCCAGGTGTTGATTGTCCTATCACACTTTACTGTGACAACAGTGGGGCAGTAGCACAGTGCAAGGAACCAAGGTGTCACAAGAGACAAAAACACATAGAGAGGAAGTACCACTTGATCCGAGAAATAATTAAAAGAGGAGATACAGTGGTGGCAAAGATAGCATCAGACGAGAATCTTGCTGACCCTTTTACTAAGAGTTTGCCTGAGCGTGTGTTCGAGAGGCATGTTTCATCTATGGGTCTTAGGAGGATTCCAGATTTGCTACAGCTTTAAGCAGTTGTTATTTCACTTTGTTATTTTGTGCTTTTAAGCAAGACATTATGACATTGCATTTCTTTTCTGAATATTAATAAATGGAGTGTTTTTTTCATTTATTTCGCACACTATTTAAAACTAGAAGGTCCGGATCAATTGTGGAGTATATGATCATATGAATACGTTCATAGAGGACATGGTCATAGGTTCTCACAATTGATGAATTGGTTCACAGCTATTAAATTAAGTTGGGCACTTTATTTAGGCTGCAATGTTTTATGAAATGGTTTTGTCCGAATCATTATAAAACATTGGTGTGAGTTAATGCTTACATTGAATGGATCAAGGAGAGATTTGATTAAGGTTGTTCTTTCTGTCATCAGGAATCAAATCTCCAGATAACTATAGTTATGTAATTGCTCTTAATCCTAAGTTTATTTTA
Source organism: Acacia crassicarpa (assembly GCA_034222035.1). Classification (NCBI taxonomy): domain Eukaryota; kingdom Viridiplantae; phylum Streptophyta; class Magnoliopsida; order Fabales; family Fabaceae; genus Acacia; species Acacia crassicarpa. Next base: position 21,852,316 of record JAWXYG010000004.1, read on the forward strand.
AACAGGTAGTCAATTAGTTTTTTCATTCTTTGATTTACCAACGGGTGAGGTCTGATCTATATGACGACCAACAACTCGGTATTTTGGGATTGAGACTATTTGGCTATCGGTGTTTATGAGATAAACAACATGGAATTTATAGGAAATGTCCCCTTGATATGTTTCGGTACCTGGATATTGAAGACACTGGCCAGTGCATGCAATCCATTAGAGAAACTGTCAAAGTCAAGGGAATAAATAATTGATTGGGTTACAGAAAAATAGTCAATCAATTATAGACATTCTATAAAGGGGTAATGCATATCTCTGTTATAAGTGTCACTATTCTTGGAGATCACGTTCGGGCTTTTAGTGGAGTAGCACCGAACTAGATAATCTTCTGTAGATTATTATGAGCCTTGATGAATGACAAATGGTAGGTCCCCAGGCTAGCTTGAGACAAGGGATGAGGTATATTATCAGATGACGATGGCTTATGAGCTACATGGTCTTGGGTTTGCAAACTCAAGTTTGTGTCTTAAAGAGCAAGTGGGAGATTGTTGGGTTAATGTGCTCTTTAGTCACTTAAGCCCAAGAACTCTAAGGCCCATGTGGATTAGGGTTAGGTCTTGGGTGGAGCATTATATAAACCCACTTTAACCTGCTTGAAAATAGACGGCCGCACAAATAGTCAGGAGGCTCTCATCAAAAACAAAAACCTAGAGGCAGACGTTCATCATCTGAACGGTTGCCCACACAACCACCTCATCCCCCTCGAGAGATAGTCTGGAAGATCAATCACAGAGCGAGGACTGTTCGTAGACAAGAATTGTTCGCGGAGAATCTTTCAGATCACTCTTCAATATCCAGGTAATCAAAACGATGAACGATTTAATCTTTTCCTACATCGCGTGGTTCGATACGCTTCCGCGTTTCTGATTAGATTCCTACACATGTGGCTTGTTGTGTTGGAAAATATGACTTACTAACCAATCATAATGCGGCATCTCACTTAACTTAAAATTCTAGTTGGCACTCATTTAATAAATTATAAAAACAAAAATAAAATAAAAAACATAAAATACCTAAAACACGCTGAACGAAGGATTTCATCTACGACGCCTACCACTGCCAGAGAATCTGTTCCTCGACGAGTATGGAAACCTTGAAGTCGTAGATTTTGGTTTCAGCACTTTGTTTAATGGTTTTTTGCATACTCCCTGTGGTACTCTGACATACGTGTCACCAAAAATAATTAATAGAAAAGGCCATGACAGTCTAAGTCGGATATTTGGTCTTGTTGTTATCTTATTACGTTCTTCTTGCTGGATTCTTACCATTTCAGGATGACAATTTGGTTTCTCTGTACAAAAAAAATTAACAGAGTAGACTTTAGATGCTCGCCATGGTTTTCATTGGATGCTTGACGACTCACCAAAGCTCCTCGACTTGAACTCTAAGACTCGAATTATGATTTCAAAAATAATGGACTCATTGTTCTATAAGAAATTGATTCATAAGAGTTGGAGGATAAAAACAGGAAAGGAATTTGAACTGGAATGCGATGATAGTTTTAAGAAATTATCAAAGCAGAATCTGCCAGCAACAATGAATGTGTTCCATTTGATATCGCTATCAGAAGGTTTTGACCTGTTACCTTTCTTTCTGAAGAGGGAAGAGAAATAGGAGATGAGGTTCGTAATGGCGGGACTGATGAGCAGTGTGATATCAAGGGTAAAGGAGGTGGCCAAGGCAGAGAGATTTAACGTGAAGAAGAGCGACATCAAGTTGAGGCTGTAGAGGTAGGAGTGTGGACAGAAGGTGAGGATAGCAATTGCAGCGGAGATATTGTTGGGTTAATGTGCTCTTTGGTCACTTAAGCCCAATAAGGCTTAATTGAGACTACAGCCCAAGAACTCTATGGCCCATGTGGTTTAGGGTTAGGTCTTGGGTGTAGTAGCATATAATCCTACTTTCACTTGCTTGAGAGCAAGAGACGAATAAGGAGGCTCTCATCAGAAACAAACTCTAGAGGCAGACGTTCATCATCTGAACGGTTGCCCACACAACCATCCTATTCCCCTCGAGAGATAGTCTGGAAGATTGATCATAGAGCAGACGAGGACTGTTCGTGGAGAGGCTTGTAGATCGCTCTTCAGATACGAGGACTGTTCGTGGAGAAGCTTTCAGATCGCTGCATCTTTCCAGGTAATCAAAACAATAAAGGTTTTAACTTTTCCTTATCGCGTGGTACGATACGCTTCCGCGTTTCTGGTGAGATTCCTACAATTGGCATCAGAGCCAATAGCGATGAGGAAAAGAACCGAGTTTTGATATTAATTTATATTTTATGTGGTTTTTTTTTCGAAAATTATTTTTTCGAAAATATGGCATCTTTTTTCTATATTTGTTATTTATTTCATGGTAGCTATTCGTTTATAATTTATATTTGGTATTAGTTTTAATTTCAATCGGTAAATCGCTTTAATCCATGGTTAGATTTTCTCGTGTATTTCTTGATTTGTAACAAGGAGGCTAATCCCATATGATTAGGTTTCCTCCTTGCTGTTTTTAATTTTATTTTGGAATTTCTATATATTTTTCAAAATTTTGTAAAAGTTGGAGATCAAGAAACTGCGAAGAAGATGAGATGACTTCGGCTGAAGCCATTGACAGGAGTGACGGCTAGGGTTCCTCTTGTGTGTCCTAGGGTTTCTAGCTAAAGTATGGGTATTTGGACTTTTGTGCCCATAGATACCTTAAAGGGGCTAGAGACAGATACTATGGGCTGACAAAAGAGGAATTCCAAAGTTGTAATTTTTTTTAATTCCTATTTTTTTTAGGAAAGCCATGGATTAAAGTTAATTGTATGAATTATATATGCGATTATCATGATGTCTATAAATAACATGTCATATAGAATAGGAAGATGCCATATTGTTGCATAATCACATGTCATAAATGCATAATAACTATCATACTAGTCCATTGTATGCATTTATGCGAGATTCTTTAGATTATCTTTACATTAATTATCATTTATTATGATTTGAAATCTGGAATAATAATTGGATTAATTAATTGTGTGATTAGAATCTCTACATTAATTATCATTTATTATGATTTGAAATCTGGAATAATAATTGGATTAATTAATTGTGTGATTAGAATCTCTACATTAATTATCATTTATTATGATTTGAAATCTGTAATAATAATTGGATTAATTAATTGTGTGATTAGAATCTCTACATTAATTATCATTTATTATGATTTGAAATATGGAATAATAATTGGATTAATTAATTGTGTGATTAGAATCTCTACATTAATTATCATTTATTATGATTTGAAATCTAGAATAATAATTGTATTAATTAATTGTGGGATTAAAATCTAGACATTAATTATAATTTATTATGATTTTGAAATCTAGAATAATAATTGGATTAATTGATTGCGAAATTAAAATCTCTGCATTAATTATCATTTATTATGATTTTAAAATCTAGAATAATAATTGTGGAATTAAAGTCTAGACAAATAATCCAAGCAATTTCCTAAGAGAATTGTACCTTTTGGAGTATTTTGTTGGTTATTTAAAATGGTCATGTGATGCACACTCTGCCAATCATGACTAGATTTTAGATACCTAATAATTTACTCTAAATTGAACAAATTCTTGGAAATTGAAAATTCTAAATTTAAAATATTGAATGGGTGAAGGTTTTAAATTAAGTATTTAATTTTAAAATCTACGGGCCCCAATTGTGGGTTTATTAGTGAAATGGTTGTCGCTGAAACCCCATCGGATAAGGATAATCGGATTTCGCTAGATTAAACCTTAATATTTTCAAAATTTTAGTAAAGTTTTGTACGGCCCATCGTCGGCAACACTTAGACACTAAAGATAATTTTGAAAGTAAACAATGGTTAAATACATTCAACTTTGGTAAAATTGTTAACCCTCCCATCGAGGCTCTGGCAATGGAACTGAAGGCCCAAATTAACAATATTAGTTTTACAAGAATCTTGCCCATTGTAAGCCTTGTAAAGATAACTAATGGATTGTTAAACAATAAACGAATAGTAGTTATTAGAATCTACTAGCCTATATCTGTTTGTTGTTAATTATAGTTTGTAATTAGTGTGCTTTTCCTTATTTTCAGAAAAATGTCTTCATTCAATCCTTTAGCTACAATTTTGAGCCAAAAACCTATGGATGGTACAAACTACAAACAATGGAAAACTAATTTGGATATTGTTCTCCAATATGAAAAGCTCAACTTCGTTCTCACTACCCCTATGCCAGTGCAGCCTGCTGCAGACGCGTCTGATGCAATTCGGACTCGATTTCAGCAGGAGAAGGATAGATGGGAGAAGGCGAATGTGTCAGTTCGCTGCTACATTTTGGCCAGTCTTGCCTCTCACCTTCAGGAGCAAGTGAGCATGATTGAGAGTGGAGCAACAATGCTCCAGACTCTTGATGGCATGTTTGCTACGCCTAGCAGCTCTGCTAGGCAAAATGCGCTGAATTCAGTCACCAAGACAGTGATGTCTGGAGGAAGTGTGCGGGATCATTGTTTAACAATGATAGCAAACTTCAAGAAGGCTTATGACCATGGTATCAAGTTTGAACAAGAAGTAAAAGTTGACCTTCTCTTACAATCACTGCCTGAGTACTTCAATCAATTCAAGATGAATTATAATATGAACAAGATGAATCTTGACCTCACTCAACTGATGCACGAGCTTGAGAGTGCTGAACAGTCTCTAGTCAAGCAGGGAAGTGCATTTTTTGCTAGTGAAAGTTCTGTGAAACCTAAGGGGAAACCCAAGGGAAAGAACAAGAACAAGAAAAAGAAGAAATCAAGTACTCCAGTTGCCAAAACAGTTGCAATGAGGCAGCCAAAAGGCAAGTGCTTCAAGTACGGACAAAAGGGGCATTGGAAGAAAGATTGCCCACATATGAATAAACCAGGTATGGGTAATTTACATGTGATTGAGGCTTGTTTAGTGGAGAATCACGATGATAAATGGATCGTTGATTCAGGAGCCACTAACCATGTTTGTTACTCTTTGCAGTGGTTCAAACATAGCTTGCCTGTAAGTAAAGGACAAAGAGATTTGAAGCTTGGAACTGGGGAGCTTGTGTCTGCAGTAGCAGTAGGACAAGTTATTTTATCTTTTGATAATTGCAGGACTTTGGTTTTAGAAGACTGTTTATTTATTCCAGATTTTAAGAGGAATTTAATTTTTGTTAGTTGTTTGGATAAACATGGTTTGACAGTTCAGTTTAATTCCTCAGTTTCAATAAGAAGTTCATCTTCTTTTATTTGTTCTGGTGTAAAGCTTAATGGTCTTTATTTCCTTAATCCTGTTCCCCGTGAAGTTAATCATGTTGAATTAAAAGATGTTGAGCATATTAATTCATCAAAGAAAAGAAAAGTTTCAAATGAAACTTATCTTTGGCATTTGAGATTGGGTCATATTAACTCTAACAGGATACAAGGTTTGGTCAAAAGTGGGATTTTGAAATCCTTGTACTTTGAACCGATACCAGTATGTGAATCCTGTTTAGAGGGTAAAATGACTAAGAGGTCTTTCAAGGCCAAGGGAAAACGTGCCACACTTCAGCTGGAATTGGTACATACTGATGTATGTGGACCAATAAATGTCCAAGCCAGAGGAGGGTATCAGTATTTCATCACATTTACTGATGATTACTCTAGATTTGGACATGTGTATCTGATGCGTCACAAGTCTGAAGCTTTTGGAAAATTCCAAGAGTTCAAGGCTGAGGCAGAAAAGCATCTAGGTGTTCAAATTAAGACTCTTCGATCTGATCGAGGGGGTGAATACCTATCTAGAGAGTTCAGGTCTTACCTGACCAAAGAGGGGATAGTTTCACAATTATCTTCTCCAAGGACACCCCAGCAGAATGGAGTTGCTGAAAGGAGAAATAGAACCCTTTTAGAAATGACAAGATCTATGCTCAGTTATTCATCTCTTTCTGATTCATTCTGGGGATATGCCTTAGAAACAGCTATGTATCTATTGAACTTAGCTCCATCCAAATCGGTTTCATTGACACCAATAGAATTGTGGAAAGGGTGTAAGCCCACCATGAACCATATTCGGATTTGGGGTGCTCCGGCACATGTCTTGCAACAGAAATCAGATAAGATGGACTCACGTACTGAAGTATGCATATTTATAGGCTATCCTAAAAGGAACTAGAGGTTGGTTGTTTTATAGTCCAAAAGAAAAGAAGGTCATAGTGAGCACTCACACAACTTTCTTAGAGGAGGACTATATGACAAATTATAAGCCAAAGAGTAAGGTTATTCTTGATGAGCTAGTCTCAGATCAAGTTTCACCACAACCTCAAGGGGTTCCAGCTTTTGTTCCTGTGGTTGTTCAAAGAGGGGAAAATGTACCTGAACATACACAGGAATTAGAGACAGAACCAGAAGTTCAACATAATGATGAACTTAATGAAGAACAAAATCATGAATTGGTTAATCCACTTAATGAGGGTCCTCATCTAGAAATTGTTAACCTACAAAATATGGACCCCCTGCAGATGCACAACATCAAGTGCGACAAAGTCGTAGTGGGAGATTGATTCGTAAACCTGCAAGATATCTTTTGTTGGGTGAGTCAAATCAGGATGTCATCATTGATGAAGATGGTGATCCCACGAGTTATGACGAAGCACTAGGAGATGTTGATGCTCAGGAATGGCTTGAGGCTATGAATCGTGAAATGGATTCTATGTATTCCAACTCAGTTTGGTCTCTTGTAGATGCACCTAAAGGGGTAAGACCCATTGGGTGTAAGTGGATTTACAAGAGAAAGAGAGGATCGGACGGGAAGGTTGAAACCTTCAAAGCTAGATTGGTGGCGAAAGGGTACTCTCAAAAAGAAGGTGTGGATTATGATGAAACTTTTTCGCCGGTTGCCATGCTCAAGTCCATCCGGATTCTCTTAGCTGTTGCAGCAAATCTTGATTATGAGATTTGGCACATGGATGTCAAAACTGCTTTTCTAAATGGAAATTTGGAAGAGGAAATCTATATGCAGCAGCCAAAAGGGTTTATAGCCATAGGGCAAGAAGAAATGGTATGCAAGTTGCAGAGGTCCATTTATGGACTTAAGCAAGCATCCAGATCATGGAACATCAGATTTGATCAAGCCATTGAGTCGTATGGCTTTGAGAAAAGTCCTGATGAGCCATGTGTGTATAAAAGGATCCAAGGTAGTGTGGTATCTTTTCTGGTACTTTATGTGGATGATATTCTCCTTATCGGAAATGATACAGAGGTATTGTTAGGCATAAAAACCTGGCTGAGCAAGCATTTTGATATGAAGGACCTGGGGGAAGCCAATTATATTCTTGGTATTAAACTCTTGCGAGACCGGAAGAATAGGGTTTTGGCATTATCCCAGGCTAAATACATTGACAAAATACTTGCCAGGTTTAGCATGGAGAATTCCAAGAGGGGAATTATACCCTTCAGGCATGGGATTCATCTCTCTAAGAAGCAATCTCCTCAAACTCCTGAGCAGAGAGAACGCATGAGTAGGATACCTTATGCTTCAGCAGTAGGTAGTCTCATGTATGCTATGCTATGTACCAGACCAGATATCTGCTATGCAGTGGGAGTAGTAAGCCGGTACCAATCGAACCCTGGAGAGAAACACTGGGTAGCGGTTAAACATATACTCAAGTACCTACGGAGAACGAGAGATTATATGTTGGTCTACTCGAGTGGGAGTCTTGAAACCATTGGTTACACAGACTCAGATTTCCAGGGAGATATTGACTCAAGAAAGTCCACCTCGGGATATGTGTACACCCTTAATGGTGGTGCCATTTGTTGGAGAAGTGTAAAACAATCATGTGTGGCTGACTCTGCTACAGAAGCTGAGTATGTGGCTGCTTCTGAGGCTGCAAAGGAAGCTGCATGGTTAAAGAAGTTCATAACGGACCTTCAGGTGATACCAGGTGTTAATTGTCCTATCACACTTTACTGTGACAACAGTGGGGCAGTAGCACAATCCAAGGAACCAAGGTGTCACAAGAGACAAAAACACATAGAGAGGAAATACCACTTGATCCGAGAAATAATTAAAAGAGGAGATACATTGGTAGCAAAGATAGCATCAGACGAGAACCTTGCTGACCCTTTCACTAAGAGTTTGCCTGAACGTGTGTTCGAGAGGCATGTTGCATCTACGGGTCTTAGGAGGATTCCAGATTTGCTATAGCTTTAGGAAGTTGTTATTTCACTTTGTTATTTTGTGCCTTTTGAGCAAGACATTATGACATTGCATTTTTTTTTCGAATGTTAATAAATGAGGTGTTTTTTCATTTATTTCGCACACTATTTACAAACTTTAAGGTCCAGATCAATTGTGGAGTATATGATCATATGGATACGTTCATAGAGGACATGGTTATAAGTTATCACAATTGATGAATTGGTTCACAGCTATTAAATTAAGTTGGGCACTTTATTTAGGCTGCAATATTTTATGAAATGGTTTTGTCCGAATCATTATGAAATATTGGTGTGAGTTAATACTTACATTGAATGGATCAAGGAGAGATTTGATTAAGATTGTTCTTTCTGTCATAAGGAATCAAATCTCCAGATAACTATAGTCATGTAGTTACTCTTAATCCTGAGTTTATTTTAAATAGGTAGTCAAATGGTTTTCACTCTTTGATTTACCAATGGGTGAGGTTTGATCTATATGACAGCCAATAACTCGGTATTTTGGGATTGAGACCATTTGGTTATCAGTGTTTATGAGATAAACAACATGGAATTTATAGGAAATGTCCCCTTGATATGTTTCGGTACTTGGATATTTAAGACACTGGCCAGTGCATGTAATCCATTAGAGAAACTGTTAAAGTCAAGGGAATAAATAATTGATTGGGTTACAGAAAACTAGTCAATCAATTATAGACATTCTATAAAGGGGTAATGCATGTTTTTGTTATAAGTGTCATTATTCTTGGAGATCACGTTTGGGCTTTTAGTGGAATAGCACCAAACTAGATAATCTTCTGTAGATTATCATGAGCCTTGATGAATGACAAATGGTAGATCCCCAGGCTAGCTCGAAACAAAGGATAGGGTATATAATCAGATGATGATGGCTTATGGGCTACATGGTCTTGGGTTTATGAACTCAAGTTTGCATCTTAAAGAGCAAGTGGGAGATTGTTGGGTTAATGTGCTCTTTGGTCACTTAAGCCCAATAAGGCTTAATTGAGACTACAGCCCAAGAACTCTATGGCCCATGTGGTTTAGGGTTAGGTCTTGGGTGTAGTAGCATATAATCCTACTTTCACCTGCTTGAGAGCAAGAGACGCATATGGAGGCTCTCATCAGAAACAAACTCTAGAGGCAGACGTTCATCATCTGAACGGTTGCCCACACAACCATCCTATTCCCCTCGAGAGATAGTCTGGAAGATCGATCATAGAGCAGACGAGGACTGTTCGTGGAGAGGCTTGTAGATCGCTCTTCAGATACGAGGACTGTTCGTGGAGAAGCTTTCAGATCGCTGCATCTTTCCAGGTAATCAAAACAATGAAGGTTTTAACTTTTCCTTATCGCGTGGTACGATACGCTTCCGCGTTTCTGGTGAGATTCCTACAGATATACACCGTGACACCATCGCTAGCAATTGTGGAAGTGAAGAAGGATAACGACAATACCTTAGAGTACAACAAGTTCTACAGCAAGGAGCTTTGATTCGTTGAACACCATCATTCAAATCAACACGTTATAGGATGAAGAAAACAGGGAACGATTGTCAGGGTGTTTTGGGTATTTTATATTTTATGTTCTTTTTTTTCTTTTTATAATTTATTTTAGAATTTTAAATTAAGCGAGATGGCACATTATGATTGGTTAGCAAGTCATATTTTAAAACATAGGCCTCATGTGCATAAGCTGGTCAAATATGGGATTTAACTGTCAAAATTAACATTTGCTAACAATCAATGGAACATTGCACCACTCTTAACACTTTTAGAGCGACATTAAACCTAAAAAAAAATTTGGACAAAATTGTCCTTTTGTGACAACTTCCAGAATAAAAATAGACCTTAACCCTTTTTTCTTAGACTATTCTAGAGATGTATTGATAACGTACACTCCAACTTAAATGACTAGAAGTCGGAGTGTTTGAGGAAAACAATAAATTTTTGATAAATAACTAATTTAGATAACTTTCATAATATGTGTGAATTATTAGTTAGCTTTTATATTTAGCATTGGAAGGAATATATTTCAGAATAATGCACAAAGTTGGCATATAATAAATTGCCGAGATAGGCCCATTGAGGATGCATGAATTTTTAGTGCTTGGAACTTTGTCGAGAGTGTAGAACAATAAGAAAAAAAACCATTCAAGGGAAAATGATTATCTCTTGGTCTTGTAAGCTGTAATTATAGGCCAAATTTTATTCATTGAACCATATTTTTACATGATTTTTCATAATTATATTAGGATTCTTAAAGCATTTTCTGGGACATTATTGCATGATTAAGTATTGATTTGATGTTGGGACATTTGTATAGAATTAAGTGAAATTAGGGGCAAATCTTGAACTTTTGATGCTACACTGTGTTTAATCTTGCATTATAGGTGTTTAAGAAGAATATTGAAAAATTTGGAAAAATGTCAATTGAGTCAAAATTAATATTTTTGAGGACATGGGAAAATTACAAAAAGTTCCCCAAAATTCCTGGAAATTGCAAATCAAAGAAGAAAAGGAACGAGAAACAATTACAAAAAAGTACCCAATGTTTTTGAAAATCATAGTTATGTCCCAAATATGTTTCAAAAATCTACACTTTAGTCCTTCCTCAAAACTTTTTAAATGTTCAAATTGGTCCCTGGGCAAAACGCAGTCCCTGGTCAAAACTTGTGTTTTGCCCAGGAACCACCAATTAGGTTGGTAGATAAGACAAACCCGAGGCAGCTAAAAGAGAGGACCGACAGCGCTGCGGATTGAAATAGTAGACGAGCACAAGAGGGCTTAGAACGAAGAGAGGGAGGGTCACTATCTTCACGCTGTCTTCTTCTTCATATCAGAATGAATGGGTTGGTCTTTTGTGATGAGGGCCTTTTTGTCGTTAGCCTTATGGTCCATAATCAAAAATTAACCAAGGATTGCGTATAAGTAAACTTAGGCATATTCTCTCTTCTCAAGGAGCCTTTTATTGATTCCCAAGTAATCTATATGTCATGTAAATGCAATTAAAACAAGGGGAAAATTGGTTTTAGCTTCTCAAATTTATAAACTGAAGTAAGAATTGAATTGAATTAAATATTAACTATTATTTTTGTTATTTTTTAAAAAAATTGAATGGAGTATGAAATGTATAATAAATGAATGCTTTTGGAAATGGAGTAATATATAGCTATTATGGTTCAATTAGATGTGGGAGTAAATTTTCACTAAGTCTTGATGAAAAACCCCAAGTAGACGCTTGAGTCTAGTGTTCTTAATTAGTCATTACTCCTACTAACATAGCCAACAATCACCTCTTAAGGCACTATTTAAGTACACTTAGTGTGTGATTAGGATTAGATTAATACAATTTGCTTCCTCTTGACATGAATGCGATAACCCGACACTCAATCAATCCGATTTAATTATACTATCTAACAATAACATATAGAAAGCACAATATCAATCAATTAATAAGGGAAATAAATATATAAATCCCACAAAATCCAATCACATAGGTTCAATCCATGAAGTTATCAAAACAGGTAAACCTAAGTCTCAACAATACAAGTCAATATTCCTAAAACTAGGAAATCCAAATCAATTAGAGAAAATGGATTAAACAAAATAAACTCCCGTATTCATGCTTTAACACTCAAGACACTGTCCATCCCCAAGAAGCAAAATGAGCTCAACTACGCTTGATTTTAGATTATGCTCCAACGACGTTAAACCCTATGGCCATGACAGAAGAGGTGAAGATGACAATGGTGACGAATTTGTAATGGGAAAGAGGAAGGGGACACTGATGGTGGAAACTGAGAACAGAGGAGGAATAGTAGTGGTGGTTTCTGACAATGATGACTTTGTGAATCTAGAATAAAGGAAGGATGGTGTGGTGTTGCGATTGAAGGATGATAGTGATGATAGAGTGAGTAAGAAAGAGATCGAAGGCGATGGTGGTTGAAGTCTCAACTGAGGTAGTGGCTGACGGTGGTGCGAGCAATCTGAAAAGGAACGATGGTGTGGTGAAGAAAGGAGATCGAATCTCTCATTCTAGTTCAAATTGCGTCTCCCTCCTTCGAGCTCTATTTGCAGTGTCAAAATCAAATTGAGCATTTCACTGCCTTGAGTGAATTTCTCAAGCGTTTTGTTGAGATAAATATTCTTTTCCTCCAAAGCCAAATAGTTTTCACAAACCTTTTTACGAACTTGGGGAACATCTTGAATTTGTTGCTCAAGAGTTTTAATCTTCCTTTTTGAGGAAATAAGCTCTTTAGCAATTTTTCTAAATTCAGAATGAAGAGAATTGTATTCAGATAGGAGTTCATCAAAAGAAGGTTCATAATCATATACCTTATCATTTTCGTGTTCTTCCTAAGCCACAAGGCAGATGTTTGGCCACCTCTTCTTCATCACCTTCTTCTTCACCGGAAGAGCTATCTCCCCAAATAGTTGATACATAAGCCTTTTTTCTGAATTTATTGAATTTCTTCTTTTCCTTTTCTTTATTCTTCAACTGAAGACACTCTGGTTTGATGTTGAAGGTGGAATATCACTTAAAGGGGGGTAAATAGGTGATCTCAAATAATTCTTTCGCGGTATGATGGATAAACGATGAAGATAGTAAAGAGAAATGAACAGAGGAATTATACTGGTTCGGTCCAACTTATTGACCTACGTCCAGTACCCAGACACTCCGAGATTTTTCACTTACGCACAAATACAATTACACACCCTATAAATCAGGATGATCCTTTCTCCATAAGACTCACTCCCCCTTACACGTTGTAATTGTACACCCACACTCAAGATACCACTACCTTGAGATTTGAACGAATGTAAAGCAATTGATAAAGCTCTCTCACAGAGTAGATGAATAATTAACACTGAAGCTCAATAATATCTGAAGATATAAACAAAATAGAAATTGATCGCTTTGAGTGCTTTGTCTGTGTATGCGTTGATTCGTGTTGATGAATTCAATCTTTCGAGTATTTATAGTAGTTTGTAGAATGAAGACCGTTGTAGGATTTGAATTTGTCCATTTGAATATCCCCGTTGTGAGTGTAACATCCTCATTTTTCATATGTATTAATATGAAATTATTTGCATTGACGAATTTTTGTGAAGTTGTGTGTAATAAATTTAGTCAAAAAGGAATGAGAAAAAGTTGCATGAGTATGTTCAGGAAATAAGAGGAAAAAGAAAAAAATTGAAGCAAGGTTAAGAATTATAATTTCCATGAAATTGTGCCGTATGTCTTATAATTATTTAGAATTTATAGGCACATGAGTATGGGTTATAAGTTAACAAAGTGGGCTAAAATCATCCTAAGAGAGGTTTAAATTTTTGGCCCAAACTAAGAAAAAAAAAAGAAAAAAAGAAATTAGCCAAACATATTCCAACTAAATAGTTGGATTTTAACAAGATGGCATAGTGGTAAATATGGGGCTAGTTGGAGGTCATTTTCCCCCTCATTATTTCAGCTGAATTGGACCAATTAATTGGCATTAAAACACTTCATTTTCCCCCAATAGAGTCGGGCAAACGCAGAGACAAGGAAAGAGAGGAAGAGAGGAAAATTTCTAGGAAAAAGAAGAAGGAAGAATTGAAGAAATCAATAGGTAAATCTCATGTAATTTCTTCCATCTCTTTTAAGCTTCCTTTTGCAACTCTTCTTGACCCAAAAATCTGTCTTTTTGTGGTTCATGAAAGGGAGGTCGAAAATTTTGGGTAAACAAGGAAGAAGAAATTACAAGAACATCAAAGGTTAGTGATTCTTGAACCTCCTTATAGTGCATTTGAGTTGGTGAATTAATCTATGGTGGTATTCCCTTGCATTCTTGGAATCTTGGAAACCCTAAATTTATGGGGATTTGTTACCCAAATTCTTGAATGGGATTAGAGGATGATTAAGGGTTCAAACAACAAATTAGAAATGATTATAGACTAGATTACGGTGTTAGAGAGGAAATTTGACAATTTGTTGGTTAAACATTGATTTTCGTCCAGCAGCATATACTAGTATTTTGGGAATGGATTTTGGTGTTTTTGATGGGTTTAAAGTGTCTAAAATGAGATTTTGTATGAGGGTGAACTTGGATCATAATTTTGGAAGCATAAATGGAAGTTAGAAAATTGCTAGGTGCTGTTTCTGGAAATTCCCTGTGGAGTCAGTCACCTTCTTCATGATATTTGACATGGTAAATAGACTTCGAAAATTATTAAATTTTTCAGGGAGAAAGTACAAATCTCAAGGATTATTTTCATATATAATATGTAATTTTTCAAGTTCTGGAATGGGATAAATTAATTTTTGAAAATGACCCTCTGGTTCTGGACATTATTTCGGACAGCAGGGGTATTTTGGGCTATGGATATATTTTCGACTTGTTCTGGCCTAAATGAGTATTTTTGGTTGGAAATATACATATTAAGGGTCATTTGGGCTTTGGAATCAACCCAAAAGTATTTTTATAGATTTAAGTATGAATTTTTGAAGATGAGTCGCTGGTTGCTGGAAAATCCTGAAAAGTGACGAAAATTAAGAGAATGAAGGCCCATATTAAATTCCTTAATAAGAAAAGGGATTTAGTAAAAATAGACCTATGAATTGGGCATATTTTAAATTATCAAGGGAATATTTATTGAAAGGAATTTAATTATATTTACATTTTATTATTTTAGGGATAATTGTGATATTTTGCATCAGGAAGGTTATTTTTATCTATAATCGACTGCCAGGTAGTAACCATAATACTCATATAATCTGTGTGACTTATGTATGTATATTTTTACCATATTATGTTACATACATTTAGTTATCACTTATTTCCAAGCGCTATGGAACCGGAACATGCTGTGTGCATAAACGGGCCTTGCTGTGTGCCGTGCCCGGCAGTCTGTGTTGTGTGCTATTAGGACTGCTGCAGTCTGTGCTGTGTGTTATTAGGACTGTTAGTTCCGGATTGGCTGTGTGCCTTGCTATGTACATGATACTGAATGAGATGTGGTTTGAATTATTTTTATTTGTGGTTTACTTACATGCTTTGTTACACATTTTATATGAAATTAACAGTTACTCTGGGATTCAATTTTGAATCCCAGCTCCTTTTAAGCCATCTGGCAGTTCTTTGAGACCGGAGCAGGGAGACAAGGGTAAGGCTCCGGAGCTGGGGTAGTGTGGAGGTGACTGTTATTTTTGGGTACTTATTTTGATTACCGGATGACTGTAGTATATTATTTTGGCCAGTCTGGCACCATTATCCGGATGACTGTATATTTTGGTCCCTTTAGGGAAAGAATTTATCTCTCCGTATTTTTATTAGTATATTTTTGTCCAAACCAGTGTGTGCTCTGTTGCTTATACTCTGATATGTGTCGTAAATTAACGGGGGAAATATAAGCTAAAATTAAACAAAAGTAAAGGACCGCACTACCCGCCACCCGAAAGGGCAAGGCCGGTAGGTGTGTAACAGTGAGCATTTAAGCATCTGCGCCTATTTCAACAGAATGAACCAAGCCTTAATTGGATTCAGCGCGTTGTCTCTATTTCACAAAACTTTCGGTGTTTGATAGCTCATCAAAATTCAAACATTGGTTAAACATCTGAAAATTACTCAAGAAGATGATTAATGATATCACAATAAATATTGAATGATATTTATGATGATATAAATAAGTAATCAAATCTTTTGAATAAAGTTACAGATGATTTGTGTTTCGCTGTTATATTATACTTGAGTACTCATACCTATATACTCGAGTAGCCTGTGTAGAAACACCTGACAGATGCTTTACTCTCGTCAATACTCGAGTACCCATACTCAATATTCGAGTATCTCTGTGGTTTAGTTATATCAAAGGCTCTGCTATTGATAATACTCGGGTATTTAATCTGAATACTCAAGTAGTACCTATGCTCAAATCTTGAAATTTTAAACACCTACATTTCACACACGGACAACTGATTGTAGTACATGAATTAATTGCGTGTGCCAAAGCAAATTAGATGAACTCTTCCAAACCCTCCAAGAATACTCAAGTAAGTTGTTTTCTTTGAGTTAGACGATTGTACATCCAACTCTTATTACGATCGCCTTCCATACTTCCCCAACCCAACCCTATATAAAGACTTTTAGAACATAACACAGTAATACTAACTAATTCAGCTACTAACCTAAGTAACTAACTCTAACTTCTGTACTAATTAGGCCACTAATATATTTTATATGCTTTACATATCAACATGTCACAAATATAAGTGGCAAATACAACTAACCGCTTATACCAACCAATTGTAACTTAATCAAGAAAGTGGAAAACACACACATGTAGTGAACAAAGAACAGATTCCAACAAGCAACCAAAGACTGAGGACATGCATGTGGATGGGCCAAAAAAAGAATGATAAAGTACAAGTTAAAATGGGGACATATTACAAATTTTTTGGAAAACAAAGGTACTATTATTATTTCATCACAATGCAAACACACAATTACATCAAGGTTGTAGTTTGTTACCTCAATTCCAACAACCAATTGCAGGGAAAAAAAAAAGGGGTCAAATGATGCAGAAGAAAATAATCCATACAAAATTCAACTGTCGCAAATGAGCAAAATAGGATATAATTAAGCCTTAGCACAAATCAGAATTAACCAAGTAGCAAGGGTGTACCAATATTTCCCATTAATCTATTAAATCATTAAGCCTTTAATTTTAAGTTGCCATTTCTTTTTCTTTTTTTTTCACCTTTGTGCACTTAATTAATTAATATTGGTGGATTAAATGGAGGAGATGCAACGTCTCTTAATTAATCAAAACTACTATTATTATATTGAATTAATTAATTACACATTTAATTTGTACTATATACATAGTGGTAATTTATAATTTTTTGATTGAATTATATGCACAAATATTCCATTATTATTATTTTAATGACTGATTTATATGTGCTTTATTTATATAATCACTAAAAAAAAAAAGCCACCATTTGTAGTGGTTCACTTGTAGTGGTCATAAAAAGCCGCTACAAAATCATGGATTTGTAGCGGTTTTATCCAAAACCGCAACAAATTTGTAACGGCAGCATTGGGTCCAAAGCGCTAGCTTGTTTGCAATGATCTTTGTAGTGGTTTATTTTATAGTAACCGCTACAAATTTGTAGCGGTTATTGTAAAATAAACCGCTACAAATGTAGCGCCAGCTTAGCGCGTAATGCTACGAATGTTTGTGGCGTGGAATTTGTAGCAATTTTTGGGAATAACCGCTACAAATTTGGCGCTAGCATTGGCGCATAATGGCACGAACTTTGCCGCGGTGAATTTATAGCGGTTATATGAAAACAACTCCTACAAAAAAGCGAAACGACATAGTTTTGTCGCGGTCAAAGTAAAGCGACGCTTTGACCACGTCAAATCCTATAATTTTGTAGCAGTTTTTACCTTAACTGTTACAAATATTTGTGCTATATATAGGTGACTCTGTCCGTACATCAATTATAAATATTTAAAAATTACTAAATTTGCATTGTCGCTAAAGGAACTATCTTGGTTTGGCAATGGAAAACATGCAGATATCTGCAGCTCTAATCTCTTGTCTCTAGAGATGAGATAACCACATATTTGCCTCTCTCATCCTTGAAGCCAAGGCAATTCCTTCAGTGACAATTCAGATTAAATTATAACTTTGACGTGAAGACTTCTACTCTTCTAAAGATAGTTCAACATGCGACCGAAGATTGAGTTCTAATATAGCCACCTTTCTCTCATGAAAATATTTCTGATCAAAATGAGTCAGTGACTTTTTTCGTGGGAGATCGGCGACTATACTTAATCCAAATCTTTACGGGCATGTTGGACTATTTTCAGTAAACTTATTATTCTTAATTTATCACTCCTGACTTTTTTTTGGAGAAATTAAAGAAGCTAATTAAATTACTTGAGAGTTTTTTATTTTTATTTCTTTCATCAAACTAATTAGTTTGGAGTTTTTTTGCCAAAAAATTAAATTTGTAGTGGTTGGTCCCAATATCTACTACAGAATCTCAAAGGTCAATCAATTTGTAGTAGTTGGACCCAATAACCGCTACAGAATCTCAAAGGTCAATCAATTTCTAGCGGTTCAATAACCGCTACAACATATCATGATGAACGAGGCAGATTTGTCGTGGTTGATGAAGTGGTTTATTCATAACCGCAACATCACGCTGAACTTTGTAGCGGTTATCGTTGAGAACTGCTAGAAAATGACGCGGTTTTTAAACAGTCTCCCCTCATTTTGAATCACACAAGGTTTTGATTTCTCACCTTTTAACTTTTGATTTTCTTTACTTGTAGTAGTAAAACTTATACATTATGGTTTCTAAGGATAAGGGAAAAGGGAAAGACGTTGTACAGGGTAAAGTGCCTATAAGGGGCTATAGTAGTAAAGGGGGTTATACGAGAGGGTGTGGGGCTCTAAATATCCCTCTATCCCCTCAGGCAGGGAGTGAGTTTGATGACCGCTTCACCGATGAGCCAATCTCAGACCCAGAGACCCTAGAGACTGTAGGGGGAGAATGGGGCGCAAGTTTGTCTGTCGACGACCTTGATGAAAATGCTGAGATAGAGATTAACTTTCCCCTCGGCAAGGCGCAGCAATTTATTGACCGAGAAAACGAGCGGGACCAAGGGAACCCCCTACTATCGTCTTCGCATTCCACCGGATTTGTGGTGGATGTCGAAGGTAAATAGACTACTCTCACAGAAGATCACTTCAAAAGCTCAAGAAACTAACCCCAAATACTCTTTTCCTTGCCATAATTCACAGCCTAAAACCAGTAAACATGAGTTATGAGTTAGAACCAATTAAAAACATATTAAGCCTCTGTATCTAAAATATCAGGTGTAAAAATAAAAATGAAGAGGCATATAAGTGTTAACATGTGTGGATTTGTTGGTTTGTAGGCATATGGATATTAATTTTGATGTTGAATATGATAGAAGTTGAAACTTGCAACAGTCAATCGCTATAAAGAGCTACACTGAGAGAGGATCTAACAATATTCTGTTTTGACCATTTGAGATGCTCTGTTCAATTTTGGTTACCGTTTGAAATAACAGCGTCATGCCTTAGTTAGGTTGCCTAGTCAAATAATCTCTTAGTTATTAAATCTAATCAACATTAAAAATTAAATAATAAACTCAAATCAGATGCAGAGTAACACTTTTCATTTCTAATGCCGACTTTACATCAAGTAATGAACTCTAAATATAATCAACACTATGCTTCGGTGCTTGTTGTTGCTGCCCATAAGGCCTTACGCTTAAACTTAAAGAAAGACGAAGGTAAATTTAATTCCTAAAACGAATTTCCTTAGATTTATTTCGGTACTTTATTTTCTTATGAATATTCTAGACTCATGCTCTAATCAGAATATATGCATGCTTATTTCATCGGGTAGAGAGACGAGAGGCGACGAAGTCTGTCTCCGAGGATCACGGTCTCCATTCTTCATCGGAAACTCGAAGAAGTCTGAAATTCGCAAATATCTTGATTCTGATTCTGAGTTTTATTTGCATTACTTGTCTTGATTTCAATTGTTAAATGCTTGATTTCGGGTAAAAGGACACGAGAAGAGCTTTTCTGCTCTTCGATGATAAGCACCGCATCCTTCATTTTTTGCAATTTGAATCGTGGGTTTTCTGTTTTATGATTGTATGTAAAGTTATTGAATGGATTTGGCTTTGTTAACCCTCGCAAGAGATAATAGCCGTCGCCATTTTCATAGTGAGAACCTATATTGCACCGACACCGACACGCGACACGTGACACGTGACACGACACGACACTCCACTCCGACACGTTAATCCTAAAAAAATCTAAATTTCGACACGTTAGGACACGTTTTGATATTAAATATATATTTTTAAAAATAATTCACATTTAATATAAAACATCCATAAAGTATAAAATGTAGAATTAGGTAGTCACACTCTCAAAGACACAACAGCCAAGCAACACTAAAAAAAAAAAGTTCGAGCAAAAAAAAAGCAACACTAAAAGTTAAAAAAATAAAAAAAGCCATGTTCAGATGCAAAGGTGTCAAGACGCAAAAAAGAAAAAACCAACAGAGAGTCAGATTGAAGCAAAAAGTACAAAACAAAGCAAAGCATTAAAGCAACACGCAATATATGATATAAGACAACACATATATATTATAATATTAAGACACAATAAACACTTAAAAAAAAGCAACTGGGAAGGAAGCTCAGTTTCAATTTTTTTTCAAACTGAAAGACGCTTCAGCACGCAAGTCAGACTGGTTCATACTCACAGTCACAGTCCCAGCCCAGTCCCCGTCCCAAAACGTGAAATTCACACTCACAGTCTCAAAACTCAAAGATGCGCTTCAGCACGCATTGATGCAAGTCACAAGACGCAAGGTTTGTTACCTGTCACAGCGTGGATCGAAGGACGAAGGGTCGAAGGCTATCTAAGGCAAAGAAAGCTCAGGCCTCAGGTTCTGATCTGAGGAGAGAACAGCGGCGATAAGGCGAAGGGAACGGCAGCGATTCTGTGAAGGGCGGAGCTGAGGTTCAGATGAGACAACGGCGGTGAAGGTCGAAACTCGAAACTCAGATCAGGTTTGTCTCAGATTAGAATCTTGGTCAAATAACCTAACCTCCTAGGTGATTCGATCTTTATATATTTTTCCCAACAAATCTGAAATCTTGATCAGAATCTCAATATTTCCTCTTCTGCGTTTCTTTCTTTCGACCTGTTTTTTTTTTCATGATCCAGTATTGCCCTTGACCGTGTCCGACACGGTCAAAGACGAGTGTCGGACCGGTCAACGCGTCGGACAACGATGACTACGTCCGGAACGCGTGTCAGAGCGTGTCGGACGAGTGTCGGTGTCCGACACAGTCCGACGCGCAAATTTCCCCAAATTAGGCGTGTCGGTGCTTCAGAGGTGAGAACGAAGGAACCTGGGACTTTGATTTAAAACTCATATTTTGGTTTTGATTATCCTGTTTATATGTCAGATTATTGTCCAGATCACATTCTCATTGTTTTCCGAGATCACCGTCGCCGAGATCATCGCCTTTTTGAGCTCGGGATTGCCGAAGAAGCTACCTGGAATCATGGGCAACGGTGGACTCATTCGGGTTCTATCCGGGTCAAGGGTCGGGCATTAGGCTCTAGTTGGTTGGGGTCGTTTCATGCTTCATACAAGGAACCCCTGGCCCCTGCCCTTTTAGTAGACACGACGTCGTTTGTTCGGCTTAGAGAAACTTGCGTTGCACTAATCCGGATGGGCCAGACACGCATTTAGGCTATGTGATTCTGGTAATGGGTTTTTTTTTTCCTAATTCGCATTCCTCGGTTGATAAAACATCTGGGCCGTGGCGAAATAATGAGTATTGTTTTATTTATTGCGTTTGCCGAAACTTTTGACACAGAGGTTACCCCTCGTTTTTGGGTTCAATTGGTAAAAGGGTCAGACACTCTTACTAAAGAGATGGGGTTTAATTCTTGAGTTGGTTAAGGCGCTAGGGGAGGTATCCTAGCTCTTAGGTGCCTAGGTTAACGCCTGAGGGTAATAGATGGCTCACCTTATTCAATATCGGTATCAGCTAAGAGGGAGATTTCGTTGTGCCCGTGGATCGTGGGTGAAGTCAAGCCTTTTCCTAAAATTTTTACACTCAAAAAAAAAAAAACACTGACGTTTTGTAACATTTATGGGCTTTCTTGTTTTAATTTCATTTCTGGGAAAATCAATAATAGATTACGTTTTGGATTTTTCACGGTTTTAAAGTTTCAATCTCCAGAAATGATTTTGGGTTAAATAAACATTTTAATGACTATTAATTAAAGGGAAAAACACTTCTCATGTTGTAGGAGAAGTGTATTCTCATGTCACATACACATGAAATGGTGGGACCCACACACACACACACACATATATAATGCTAATTATTTTTATTTTAGCCAAATTCCATTGTTTAGGCGACTTTTTCAATTTTCTGAGGTTTTTCTTTATTCATTCCATTTATGGGCTAGTTGATTTGTACCTCGATAAGCGAACAGGCTTACGATCCGAAGCGACGACACTGGTTTGGAAGCTACAAACGCTGGGGTAATAAACTTTCACCCACACCTTTCGTTTTATTCATTTCAGTTCTGAGTAAAACACTGACAGAGAGAGGATGAAAGTTTGACAGCGTGAGAGAGGGGAGCAAGCCGAGACAGAGAACATAAAATGCTGAGTTTTAGCGAGAGCATGAGCTGAGTTCTGAAGGTGAAGTTAGAGGGTATTGAAAAGTCAAAGGTTTGGATTGATGCATACAAACCAGAACTGATCAAGGTGAGTTTTAAACCTATTTCCATCTAGCTTTCATGGGTTCTGCACGTTTGTTTTGGTGCTTGAAAGCTTAAGAAGTCGAGATGTGGTTCTACATGCGTGCTCTGGTTTGAATGCTGAAAACAGAGAATAAATTATTTGAGTGCGCTACAGTGTCTGACGACTTCTCACTAAACTAAACGATGTCGTACACTATTCGCTGGACACAACCATATATCCTGCGACAGGACATCTGATTTTTCCAATTATATATATGTGTGTGTGTGTGGGTCCCATCATTTCATGTATGTGTGGGAATCTTCTTCTTCTCATGTAACATGAGAAGTTTAAACCCCTTAATTAAATTAGCTTCTGTTTTATCTATAATTTTGATCATATCACATTAAATTGTTTAAATTAATGAAAGAGGGCTGATTTTGGCATTTTTCTTATTTTGGAAAATTCACAAAATCATTCTGACATGTTACTTAATTGCCCAACTTCTAATTTTGTGCTTCTAACTATTCTAATTATGCAAAAATTAATTTAAATTGAAATATTCCAAAATCAATTATTTAAACAATTTTGGATACATAAAACCGTGGGAAGATTTTTTAATTAATTGTTTTTCCACTTCGTTGATCAAATTAATTGATTAATCCCTTAGATGTGCATATATTAGATTTATTTTGAATGCACAAGAGAGTAGAATAATTTGTCTAAGATGATTATTTAGTCACATTTTGTTGATAAAATTAAACAGTTAAATTATCATTAAATTTTTGTAGATATTTAGAATTTTTTTTTCGTTTACAAGGGAAAACAAATAAAACAGATCAGTCTGCTTCAGAGCACATTCTAGTTACTCCTATACCAGCTGCATCATCCTGGAGACACGCTTTCAGCCCCTCGGGGGCCTCCTGAAGGAAGTGATACCCCATAGTCAATTCCAATGCATGAGATGCGAGAAAATCTGCACAGTGGTTTCCTTCTCGGAAGACATGGGAGAGGGTAACCCTCCAATCCCTCTCTATTAAATTCTGAATCCGACGAACAAGGGTCCTGGAAGCATGGGGACCGATCTCTATGTTCTTGATCAACTTTACAGCCACCAAGCAATCAACCTGAACCACCACTTCTCTGTACCCCAAGGACCAAGCTAACTGCAGACCATCCCACAAGGCCCAAAGCTCCGCTTGGAGGGAAGAGCAATCACCAATGTTCCTACAGCACCCCACCAACCACTGGCCATAATGATCTCGTAGAATGCTTCCAGCCCCTGCTTTCCCAGACTCACCTTTTTTGGCACCGTCACAATTGAGGGTGATTGCTGCTGGGGAAGGCTTGACCCATCGAATCAGCTTCTCCTGTCGACAGGATTCGCCCTCATGGGCCTCCACATCCATCAAAAACGCATGCTGGGTAAAAGCCGCAAGAGTCCTAACTTCTCGGACCAAGTTGGCTGGCTGTATGTTGGTACGTTGAAAGACCATCTTGTTCCTGGAGTCCCACAGCTTCCAACACGTGAGTTCAAATGTTCTAGCCCAATGAGTGTTGTCGTTACTGCACTGCTGCGTTGAGAGATTTTGCAAAAGCCACCGCCTGAAATCTAAACGGAAAAAGCTTCTCCTCAGGGATGCAGGGACTAAGTATGACCACACCCCCTGAGCATAGCTACACCTTCTCAACACATGGTCAATATCTTCTGCATGCATACCACATCTTGGGCAACGATCCGACTCAGACAGATGCCTTCTTTTCCGTTCAGAGTTGGTTAGAAGATTGGACCGTGTAGCGAGCCACAAGAAAACTCTCACACGTTGAGCCCCTTGCCACTTCCAGATCCTCTCCCATAAGCTATCGGGTTCACCTTCATCATCTAAACACAAAAGATTATACGCAGAGGATACAGAGAATTTACCATCATGAGAGAGATCCCAGAAACACCCAGCATCACCGTCGTCACGCGTGGGGGGAGTGCAACCCGAAATTAGAAAAAGCACATGAGTCGGCAGGTCATTACCAATGAGATCCCAGTTCCAACTTCCTACATTTGTTACAAAATAAGATACTGGCAGGATTGCTTCCTCTGGTGTAATTTCTCTAGTGCTTAGAAACCTAAGAGGTCCCACCTCGGGTACCCAATTGGACGACCAAAAGCATACTCGGCTTCCATCTCCGAGGTCCCACCTTGTTCCGATCTCCACATCTTCCCATACCTTCTTCAAATGTCGCCATAGGTACGAGCTATTCTGGTTCCGCCTACAAGGCCCTGTATACTCGTCCCAACCATACTTATGGCGCAGCACCTGAACCCACAGTAAGTCAGGTCGTGATCGTAGAGCAAAACCTAGCTTCATTAGAAAGGCCCTATTTTGGACTTCTAATTTTCTGAAACCACAACCCCCAGACTTGATCGGCTTACACATATCCTCCCATTTAACAAGAGAGGGTCTTCTAGTACTACCTTCAGACCCCCACACAAATTCCCTAATGTGGCGTTCCAGGCGATTGCAAATACCTAAGGGCAATTTGGTAGTCTACATAGCGTATGCCGGAATGGTTGAGAGGACCGACTTAGCCAGTGTAATGCATCCCGCTAGACATAAAGTCCTAGCTGCCCATCCTGAAAGCGTATTCATGACTTTCTCCTCTAAATACTCATAGGTACCTGTTCGAACACGCTGGTGCAGCAAAGGCACACCAAGATACTTGCCAAGATCATCTGTACGTTGGAATCCCAGTGCTTCGCTGATTTCAGTTTGTGTGCCAGGTGGGACATTCTTGGAGAAGAAAATGGAAGTCTTCGAATTACTAACCTTATGTCCCGAGCTGGTACAAAACTCCCTAAGAATATCACGAACCAGAGCAACCTGAGAGCCATCTGTGGAACTAAATAGGACAAGGTCATCTGCAAAAAACAAGTGTGATAGTGGCGGGCCCTGACTCCCCATTCGAATTGGCCGCCATTGATTGCTAGCCACCCTTTGTGTAATTACCTGTGACAGGAGTTCCATGCATAGGACAAAGATGTAGGGCGACAACGGGTCACCCTGCCTAATACCTCTTGAGGGGGAGAAGCTTTCCGAACGCCCACCATTTCAAATCACCCTCATACTGCATGTGGACACACACTTCATAACTGCACTTACAAACTTTGGAGGCAACCCTGCATCATATAAGGTTTCTTCTATAAAGTCCCATCGAAGACGGTCGTAGGCTTTTTCCAGATCCACTTTGATAGCCATCCACCCTTCCGTCCCTCGTTTTAACCGCATATGATGAATTACTTCCTGTGCTATGATAACGTTGTCAGAAATTTGTCTACCCGCCACAAAACTAGCCTGATTCGGGAGAACTAGGCGAGGAAGCCAATTCTTAAGTCTGTTTGCTAAAATTTTAGTGAGAGTTTTGTATAGGACCGTACACAGACTGATTGGCCTAAATTCTTTAATGAACTCCGGCATAGGTACTTTAGGAACCAAGGTGATGAGAGTTTCATTCAGACTAGGATCAAGAAAACCCTCCTCGAAAAACTTAGTAGCCATAAGAAAAATAGACTGACCCACATGTTTCCATTGTTTTTGGAAGAAGGCCGCATGAAGACCATCAACACCCGGAGCTTTAAGAGGTTCCATCTGGAAGAGGGCAGCATGAGTTTCAGCAATAGTGATGGCAGCCACTAAGGAATCCAGAAAGGCACTACTCGTGGAGGGAAAGAGGCCTCGGCCTGGATAGGGGGGTGTGGTATCAACTTCCTTTGTGTATAGCTTCTTGTAGAACATAAATGCCCAGGAGCGCAGAGTCCCAACATCATAGCACCACGTCCCAGATTCATCTTTAAGAGCTGAGATTAGTTTCCTGCGACTATGTTGGACAGTCTTTGCATGGTAGTACGCAGTGTTTCGGTCTCCAAACTTGATCCAGTCCTCTCTTGCGCGTTGTGACCAGGTAACACTTTCTTGCTCGCAGGTGAGTTCAAATTCCTTTCGTAACTCACCTTCCAGAAGGTCAAGGTGGTGTGAGGGATGGGCCTCCTGGGCTTTTTGAATGCCCCCCAACCGAGCTAGTAGTTTGCGCTTCCGGTGGTAGATGTTGCCAAAGACCTCTTTATTCCATACTTTGGCCGCTTCAGTAAAATGATGAACATTCTCCATGATGGGTTTTGAGGCCGACCAACTCTCTTGAACCAACTTATCAAACGACTCAGAAGAGGCCCAAGCTGTCAAATATT
Source organism: Acacia crassicarpa (assembly GCA_034222035.1). Taxonomy (NCBI): domain Eukaryota; kingdom Viridiplantae; phylum Streptophyta; class Magnoliopsida; order Fabales; family Fabaceae; genus Acacia; species Acacia crassicarpa. The sequence continues at coordinate 21,879,124 of JAWXYG010000004.1, forward strand.
TAAAGGATGGTGGTTGCCGTCGAGGCTCTGTTCCTTGGCACACCTGTATGCAGAGAGGCCGATGGTCAGAGCTAAGCTTCGGAAGGTGCTTAACTATTGTCTGGCAAAAATTGTGTACCCAAGCGTCATTTCCCAAAGCCCGGTCTAGTCACTGTAGCAAAGTTCCCCATCGCCAAAGTTAGTATTTATAATTAGCATGCATCTTGGGGATTAGCCACAACATCCCTCTGTTGCATGTGTAAATAATCACTTATGTGTTTTAAAATATCAATTCTATTCAATGTGTAATATTAATTTAATCAAAGTAGGAGGATTGTATTTAGTCACTTATGTTGATTATGTTAATTGTTTAAGTTCTCAATGAAGCTGTGCATATACAGAATTTATATGCACATAATTGATATTTATGATTAACTTGCATGCTAGAGTGGTAGCTACAGTGCGCTCATACAACATGCATAAATAATTACATATGGATTTTAAAATATCAATCTTTTTAAATGTGAGTAAATATTATTTTATTCATATTAATGATTTAGTTTATTAAATATATATGGCAAGTAATAAAGGCTTTGTTCATGTATTATTGCAACGGCTAATTTCAACCATTTAAAACGAATTAAATTAAATATCTTTTATTCTAAAACAATCAAAGTGCCCAAATCTTTCTTTAAAATATTCAAGTGTCCAAATTAAATTTATGCCCCCCATTTAATTATCAAAAGCTGTTGCTGTTGAAACAGTAGCATTTAGATTTATGGTCCAAAAGTTTATATTTTATTTTTCTCTCTTTACCAACCAATTGTCCTTAACAAAGAAACTCACACACTCAGAATATTTCTTCTTCTTCTTCTTTTTGTTTTGTTTTGTTTTTTGTTTTGTTTTGTATCCGATTGGGTTATAGTGAACTCATACGATTCGTGCTTGTTTTGCAAAGCAATAGGGAGTTGATTCCAGAATTTCAAGGCTCGCCATGCGTCCCAGAAGCTTAATTTGGTGCTTATGCTCTTTGATGGATGGAATTTAGCTAGGGTCATGCTCTAATGTTGCAGCTTTAAGTGTTCAAATATTTTTGGGTTATTAAAGTGTGGTGATGTGTTGTAAGCTGTTTGTATGTTAGTGGGATTACAATATACTATAATGTGTTCTGTTCAGATTTGTGTGAGGTATGATTGATTTGGCTGTTTAATCATATGGATTTGGTGCGTTTCCTCACATTTTGGTAAATCTCTTCCAGGTGTTCCAAGTGATAAACTATGAGACTTGAAAGATTTTTTCCTTGTACCAGTCTGCCATGTATAACATCCCAATTTTCTAAAGCGTTTTCAAAATAGTTTGATCAGAGTAGAGCATCGGAGCAATTTAAAATACTGAGTAACTGATAAATCTGTGGTACAATATTGTCTGTGGTGTATCTTGATAATATCAATACATTTATCTGAGTATTAAAAATCCTAACTACGTAGCAATATAAGTACACCTTCAAAATAAACTTTATCCGGTCCTCACGCACGCTGTTTACCCTTGTCTCTTATCTTCAGTCCTCGGTCTTCCAGACCCTGAAGCTATAGTAAGGGCTGAGGTTCAATTACCATTGAACCTCAGGTAACGGTTAACCTCATGCTTGTAAGTTCCGGCTATCACCCAAGAGGGGGGGTGAATTGGGTGATATATAAAAATTTCCACTCTTTAAAACATTTTCGCAATTCAGTGTTTTCATCTTGAGTAACAAAAGTAAGTTTTCAAACAATTGATAATTGCTCAAATGTAAATGCTGGGAATGCAAAAGATAAGGAAGAAGAGCTTGCAAACAGATTTATACTGGTTCGGCCCTCTCTGACCTACGTCCAGTCCCCAAGCCTCACTTGGGATTTTCAATCCACTATCTCACTCAAGCTTTAATCGGGTACTTGAGAACCGCTACAATCCCACAAGTTTAGCCGGGCACTTGTGCAGCCTTTTACAAATCTCTTACTGAGATACTCCCCCTTACACACCGTAAGGATACACTGCTTGATCACACACTTCGTACTCGAAGTAATCCTCTCTCTCTAGGATTCACTCCCCCTTACAAGTTGTAATCAACACAATGTATAACCCACTCAAGATTACCCAATCTTGAGTTTCTCTCAGAAGGATAATGTGTTTACAATGAATTTCCTCTCAAAGGAATGGATAAATAAACACTGAAGTACAGACACAATTCATTTCACACTCTTAAGCTATTTAGATATGAAAAACAGAGTGAGAATGATGTAGAAGCAGAGCATCAGCATTTTGGCATGGTAATCATATGTCTCCACGTTTTTCTGCTTCAATCCATGTCTTTTATAGGTAGGGAAGAGTCTGTGACCGTTTATGACCGTTGAAGAATCAATCAGACCGTTGTAGCTGATTATCTTTAAGTTTGGTCAGCTTCTTTCTCTAATCTCCAACTAATCCAGTTGTATAATTGATCTGAGGTGGCTTTCTGTGGATTTGCCCGTTGGAGAAGACTTTGCTTGTTGTAGTAATCTTCCTTTTAGCCTTTTGCAGACGTGTACAAGTGGATTAACCAAAGGAAGCAACTATCTGGGCTGTGCATTTATTGTTCTGACAGTTTTTTGCTTTTTGCTCTAATCCTTCAATGAACCTTCGTTAATCTGTCTGAAACTCACTAGAAAGATGGTTAAACATATCTAGAATTAATATAGAATAATCATGGAAAGCATTGAGATCAAACAAGAAGGTATTACAGATTTCCCAAATTTGAAATTGCACCAACGGTCACAAACCTTGAGGCCAACCTCGAGGTTAGCCTGAAGGTTTCAGGCAAGTACTGGTTTTAAAACATGTAACCTCGAGGTTACAATGTGAACCTCAAGGTTGGAAGCTATTTTCAAACCTTCATTTTTCACTGGAGCCCGACAACCTCGAGGTTGGAAATCCATACTCGAGGTTGGCCTTTGAAAATGCAAAGTTCAGTTTTTGAAAACAAGGCTTAGCCTCGAGGTTGGAAACTTAACCTCGAGGTTTTCAATATTTTGAAAACCAGTTTGCTCTCTGTAAGCCATAATACTCGAGGTTGAAACTCCATACTCGAGGTTCAGAGTATTTTCATGAAATCTCAAGTTTAAAACAGAATACCCAACCTCAAACTCAATTTTACATGTCCAACCTCGATGTAAGAATCCAATGCAAGAAGAATCAGCTCCAAACTCATTGTATTATGTCCATTAAGATCCAATGAATGAAGGCTGTTCTTGATCAGCGTTTTTGCTGATGTCCTGAACTGATTGTCAACTTTCAAAAGCCATATCTCCTTGGTCTGAACTCCGTTTTGGTCCGTTCAACTCTTGTTGGAAAGCTCTGTGTGTCTACTTTCCAATGGCACTGATTTGAGCTCAATTGGATTTGTGGTTTGTGAGATACACTCAAAACACTAAAGGCTGTTCCTGACTGTGACGCTGATATTTGTGTCAACTTGTAAAATTCATCAATAATTCATCTGAACTCCTTTGGGTTTGAAGTTTTGTCAGAAATACGAGTTGGATGTCTAGTTTCCAATGCTTTTGGTTTCGTGTCAATCCAATTCCTGGTTTGAGAGATATCATCAATTTACCGAAGGTCGCCAGAAGCTGAACGTGGAACAGAGTGCACCAGAGTTGCTGATAGTGCTGAAACCTTGAGGTTATGACTGGAACCTCGAGGTTTCACTTGCAACCTCGAGGTTGCACTTCCAACCTCGAGGTTGGCTAGTCCAGAGACACCAAAGATGCTGAAAACACTCAAACCTCGAGGTTCATACTCAAACCTCGAGTTGTCTCATCCTAAACCTCATATTTGCTCTGGTTTAACTCTGAAATGACCCATTCCAACTTCCATTTGATCATGGAGACTTCTAGGATCAATTTTAGAACTTGGATAGTGATATCTTCATTCCATTCAACAAGATCTTCCTTCTTCCATCTCCCAACTTGATCATTCTTCATCAATTCTTTCTTTCTTCTCTTCTCTTGATCATTCTTGATAATGCAACTCTTTCTTCAGCCTTGAATGCTTCTTCTTTATTTGGTCTCTTTTCTTCTACTTGGTTATCACCAAAACCCATTGATAACAACTTGCTTTCTTGATAACCTCTGCAGATACTTCTTTCTTTCAACTCTTATCTCCTTCTTGATTAATCTCTATAATTCAACTTGGATTGATCTACATTAAATGCAATAGTTAGTCCAAGTAGGAGATAATTATATTGCTCAATCTTTTTGCTTATAAGAATGACATCTGTGTAAGACATCATCAAAACTAAGTATAACCAACATTCTCCCCCTTTTTGATGATGGCAAATACCTTAAAAAAAATATGTATGAATATAAGAATACATTAGATACAACATATTTTTCTTGCCATTCTCTCCCCCTTATTTGTCATTAGCAAAAAGTTGAATTGAAGTTATCAGAAAACGACTAATTTTGCATTTCAACACAAGTTGATCAGAGGATGACAGTAGATAAACATATAAACAACTAGAAATGTATTCAATGAACAAACTTCATAAACGCAGAACTGATATCAGAGAGGATAAATACTCTGATAATCACTGATATCAGAACCAATTACTACAAAATCAGCAAAATACAATGAAATGCAATGAGACACAACACCTAGAACCTATGCACCTTATGCATGTTAAAAGAGTCAAAGAAACTGATTTTCTCTCCCCGATTGAAAGTGCTTTTCATTCTAAATATAATGTAATTTGGAATGTTTTTATGAAAACAAATTTGAAGGAAATTGAGGAAATTTTCAAGAAATCTTTCACAATTAAAGCATGTGTATACCAAACATGTGCACAATTTCTACTGAATATAAAAAGATAGGGATTAGAAATGCTCATGTTGGTTTTGCAAATTGATGAACTATCTGTGAAGTCCATTTACTAGCTTTGAGATATGTGATGTGCTCTAAATAGCCTCTAAAATGAGACTAAAGTACTGGCTTCTTGAGTTGTATCTCATCTGAATGAATATGATCATCAGTACTTCAGCTTCCATCTTTTGCCTTTTCTTCATAAATCATCCATGTAGAGCACATCTCAGCTTCAATGATTAACCGCCAAGACATCTTTCCCTAATTTAATAGTTTTTCCTTGTAGTGCGTTAAGGAAAATTGTAACACAACAAAATCTCCTGTTACAAATTGAAAACATTCTTTCGAAAAGATTTGTTAGTGCAAGCCAAATATCAAAGTATCCTTTTCTATGTGATATTTTTAAAATAAAGCTAATGAAAGGAAAATATGATATTAACTCATCATCAAAACTAACAAAAGATATGAATGCAGATGAGTATGGTTAAAAGGGTTTTTCTTCAAATAAAGAAGGTGAGCTTTTAAAGTATAAAGCATGTATGAATGTGAAGCTCCCCCTTAATGAATGCAAGACTAAAATGTGAAATCCCCTTTAATGATATCAAATAATAATGTGACACCAAATGTTATGAAGTTTGAAAATATCTTTGCTCACAACATGGTACCTCAGAATTGAAAACTTTCAAGTTCACTTGGGTGGACTTGAAATTGTTATAAACAAATCACTTATGCCTTTTATGATGATAATAGAGTTTAAGGCATAAGGATCATTTTTTAAAAATGATTTGCTTAGGCTAAAGTTCATGAAAAATTTGAGTGAATAAAATCAAGTTAGCCTGAAGAGTGATATGAAACAGAGAAATGATTATCATATATGAATATTATTGCAGAATACAATACCTCACTCAAGTAATGTCGTAATTACTTGAGTCATAATGGTTTGTAGTCCATAGATGCATCACGGGCTAGCTTTTATCTGATAATGTGATCAATACTGAAGCTTTCCCAGTGTGACTAAGCTTCAAGATGAAGAGTCACATAACCATCAGATGTTCTGAATGCATCTTAGACGCTGAAATCCTGAATGAACTTTGTATAAGATTAGTTTCTGCTCATAGCTTCTCATCAAGTTAACATGCTCCTTATCATCTCGGTTCCTTGAGTGACACTTCCTTCTGGTTGCCCTTTGACATTCATACCTCCAACCTCGAGTTTACCTCTAGAACCTCGAGGTTCCACTGTCTGTTTGGATGAGATGTCTTCTCTGTCTGCCACAAAACTCGAGGTTCCACTTCCATACTCGAGGTTCCATCCTTCAGGAACCTTGAGATTTTGTTTGACACCCCGTCAACCTCAAGGTTGGCTTCTCAACCTCGAGGTTCTGCCTTTGACAGCAAAACCAACACCTGCAATAAAATGAATGTTCTTTGGTACTCAATGATTCTTGAGTCCACACAAGATTAGACATGACAACTCTTACACTCTTATAGGATTAAACCATATGACGTATGAGCAAGAAGTATAACAATCAAAGATCAAAATATAGTTTTACCCAAACAAGATCAAGCCAATTAATTGAATAGGGTAACAACTAAATGATACCAAAAATGTTATTTCTCAATGACAATTTGTGAATACACTAGATGCAGAAAAGATGTCATTGATGAGTATAGAAAACCTTATCTATAATGATAAGCATTTATCAATTTGAAGTTCAAATTTTTCAAGAAAGATAGTGAAATATGCAAAGTATTTCAAATCTTGAATGATCTTTCAAAAATGTGATGACACATTATGAAATCAGTACTTTTTATACATGAAAGATTTTTGAAACATGTTTGAAAACAGTGGTCATTATAAATATGATGGAAGTCAATAGGTTTAATGAATATATCAAGATGCTTCAGATTTGGAGAACATGTTAAACATTGAAGTTAACATGTTGAAGAATTTTCAGAAAAGCCAAAGTCATGAAAGTAAAGCATTATCAGGACATGCTTAGAACAACATAAATAAGCTTAATGACTTTGCTATTGACCAAGAGATAATCTTGCCTTAGAGAGTAGAGTATCGAACATATGAGAGCATTCAAGGCAAGAATTATGAGAATACAAAACTAGTTACTCTAAACATGAATGTGGACAAATAATTATATATTAGAGTAACACAAGTAGTATTAGGATTCATAGATTATGAAACACAGATTCTTTAGTCCAAATGACTAAAGTTCCAAAGAATTATCCTAGAAAGTTATTCCATATAATGGTTAATGCACATGATGCATTAATGAACATTCATAATATTTGGAATAGCTTAATCAATAAGGTTTTATGCAACAAGCATAAGTTTTCACATACTGAATTCATTTCTGGAAATTAGCTTGAAACTCATATATGATTCACTTATTTGACATAAGGTCCTACCATTTAGAGAATGAAACATAAGAGTTCAAGCAAAACATTGAATTCTATAGATCAATATGTGAATGACAGGGAAAACTCAATTGGACACATTTGAAGCATATCTACCATTCAATATACAATGTTAACTTCCAATTTGAAACATTATTTGAATGCAATCAGAGTATGAACATTTTTCAAATCATGCGTATGCATTTTCACAAAACAGGGTGAATTCAAATTCAAACAAGTTTTAGAATCGCGCATAACAAAAGAATAAACTCAGATGGTGAAGCATCAAACTCAAGTTCATCTTTTTCTTCAGACTTTCATTTCTTCTTCGCTTGTTGTGGATTTGAATTTAGCTTGTCAGTGTCAAGTTTGCTTCTCTTGGTAGCAAACTTCAGCAAGATTTCAGAGGATAATAATCATCCTGTATGAAAATCACATCTAGATTCTCCAATACTTAAGTTAGTAACCAATTAATCATCAAAACGCAGAACTAACATTAAGTGGAGGCAATTCACAATCTATTGGGATTAGACATTCCCAAAATTTCTCATTATCCAATCGAATTGCTCGTAGATGAATACGATATTTCCAAAAATATGTATCACAAATAATCTTACAAATTTGAGTAGATACATAAGCGAATATGTGATACCAAGAAATTCAGTGTTCAATGACGATTTGAAAATACATTCATGGAAAATATGTCATTGATATGAACTTTTCATAAACTATGCAAATAGTTTTCAATATCTCAAATATCAATCGTGATAATGTTATATGAGATTGAGATGTTGATGATATGAAAACTCATCTTTGTAGAAGTATTTAGAGAAACAATGCATTTGCAAAGTATGGTGGAAATTGAATTCCAATCTTGAGATATCATTTGAATCAAGACATGCATATTTTTAGAAACATTGGAATGCATTTTCCAAACACAGAATGAATTGTATTTCAAAAAAAAATCTTGACTTGTGCATCTCAGAAACTTTCAAGTCAGAAAAATTATGCACAAATTCACTTGTTATCCATTAGCAATCTTGAAAACATTTTTAAGGTCACAAGTAATTGATTGCTTAATGGTATACAGTATTGGACAAGTATACATTACCCAAGAATGAATTTCACATAAACACAATATGGGGTAAGGATTAGATTTCACCGTATTTCCCTTTGTCCTCATAGAAACTTGCTTGGTTGAGATGGATTGGTGTAGACAACTCCTTTTTCGGTTGTTCACCATCAACATCAAGCATAGCTTGTTGAGCTTTCTCAAGACTTGAATCATTTCTCTATGTTGCATTCTTGAGAAGCTTTCTTTCGTCCTACAAAACTTTATAAATCTTTGTCTTTCTTGGTATCCAACCTTGGATCCAATCATCGTTAGCTTGTAGAAGCCAAAATTAAATTCACATGCTCCTATGAATATAATCAATTCAGAATAATAAAGTATAGTGCATAAAACATGACTCTTTGCATAAAGGAGATACTTTCTTTTCTAATCATCATGCAAGCATAAAGAATTAAATCATTGAACATTGCAATCTTTTTGAAGAATAAATTAGGATGTGAAAAACTTGATTTTAAAAGTAGTTTGCAATGATCATTTCTAAGGTTACACAATATAAAACCTCAATGAATATTTCATATGATAACAAAGGAGGTTTTACCATTGTCTACCTTACACCTTAGGCACTTGGAGGATTGGCTTTGCTCACCCATTGCCTCTTTGGTGTCTGCAAAGTCTTCACATAAGGTACGATCTTCAAGTATCTTCTCCTTGACACTTGAGAGGTTCCCTTCTTTTTGTTCTCCTCAAGGTAGTTGTATGGTACTCTTTGGTAGTTTGTTCTTGAGGGAAGATATACTTCTCTAGCTTGTACCCTTTGCTTCTTTTGATGTTGAAGACTTGTAGGTTCAGCAATGGGTGCCATAGGAGTTCTCTTGCTTGATATAGATTCTATGATCTCCTTCTTTGGTGCATGAGGAACTCTTGGCTTCTTCTTCCTCTTCTTTTGACCTTGATGTCCATTGATATTCAAATCATCCTGCACACATGGAGTACTAGATGGACATTTCGGTACCCACTTATACTTGGGTCCTTGATTGTTAGTATTGGACCTTGATTGTCCTTTAGCAACCCAAATAAATTTATTTCTCACATTAGAATTTCTCCTAATATAGCATGTATGAGAAATATGTCCAGATTTTCCACAATAATTGCAAATAATAGAATTATGCTTATTATGAACAACTTTGCAAGAATTATGTGGTTCTAGTGGATGCAATCTCAAGTGACTCATGTTTGTGAATTCTTTCTTCCTATATGAGTTTCCAGCATGATTGAAAACGTTTTTGTTTTTCAAAATAGAATCAGTCAATGGTTGAAAAACAATTCTATGTGATTGTTCAAAAACATTTTTCTTATATACACAAGAAGAATTGGAGTTGTTTACCTCATGTGCATCTTGAGCTCTAGCTAATGATTGATCACAATCGTCTATGAGCTCATCTTGGGAATCCTCCTCCTCTTGTTCTTTTGTGTTGGCTGGACCATGGAAGCATTCTAAGATTTCTCCTTCTTCATGCTCCACCTCCAATTGTTCATCAATCATGGATATGCAATTTATAATTTCTGATGAACTACCAACACTATTAACTTCAACACATTTGTTAGAACCATAAATAGAATCAAGAGTATCCCAAATATCTTTAGCACTAGAGCAAAACTTGATTTCCTCATAATCATTTTCTGTCAATGCACTATAAAGGATTTTCATTGCTCTAATATTCAATGAAAACATTTTCTTTTCCTTTTCTGTCCAATCCTTTCTTGGTTTGAAATCATAGACATTTATAAAAACATTCCACATATCAAAATCAGTTGCTTTGATAAAACTAGTCATCCTAGCTTTCCAAAACCAAAAATCAATATCTTTGAAAAGTGGTGGAATGGTAAAATCAAAACCTTCTAAAAGCGAAGAACACCCAAAATCAGCCATTGAAACTCTTGAGACGGTTAAGTCCTTTAAACAAGAGCCTAGCTCTGATACCAAATGTAAGTTCCGGCTATCACCCAAGAGGGGGGGTGAATTGGGTGATATATAAAAATTTCCACTCTTTAAAACATTTTCGCAATTCAGTGTTTTCATCTTGAGTAACAAAAGTAAGTTTTCAAACAATTGATAATTGCTCAAATGTAAATGCTGGGAATGCAAAAGATAAGGAAGAAGAGCTTGCAAACAGATTTATACTGGTTCGGCCCTCTCTGACCTACGTCCAGTCCCCAAGCCTCACTTGGGATTTTCAATCCACTATCTCACTCAAGCTTTAATCGGGTACTTGAGAACCGCTACAATCCCACAAGTTTAGCCGGGCACTTGTGCAGCCTTTTACAAATCTCTTACTGAGATACTCCCCCTTACACACCGTAAGGATACACTGCTTGATCACACACTTCGTACTCGAAGTAATCCTCTCTCTCTAGGATTCATATGTAACAGTTATCTATGACAGATATTCATGACATTACAGCAATAATCAACATAAAAACTCATAACAGATTTGTCTGGATAACGGCACACAGCCACTGCATATGTCCGTTATCATTAGTCTGCACTATTCACCAGTGCCACGGTGTACATCCGTGTCTTCAGCACTAGAAAAACTCAACGGCGTTATCAAGACCATAACCCGTGTATAGCTGAATGTATATGGAAAACTTTAAGACAGAGTCTTATTCTATGAATACATCTATCACATATAAAAGTACAGTAAGCATCAGAATTAGTGTTACAGTACGCGTCCGTATCTTCGTCAGTGATATCGGTACATTCGTCGGTCGGAATGCGATCACGGGTATCCTATAATGGTAATATCGTATTTATTAATTCACAAGTAATATCCTAGTAGATATCTTAGTCACTAATGACTACTTTACCCTTGGTGGAATTATTTTTCAACTTGTTTCCCTTATTTTTCAGAAAAACGCTGGTACAGTATTTCTGGGCTGATTTTTCGTCTAACTTTGACAAATCATAACTAATTCTAGAAAACTCTAAACGAGGATCTGTAAAATTTTTTGAAATCCTTAGGATGTCTATTTTTAAGTAAAAATACTCAATTTTTCCCAGATTACACGAATCATTCCCAGTTTTTAAGTTTTGAGCCTCTGCCCAGAATTTTCTAGAAATTCGTATCCCAACTTTGAGAATTTCTATCTCACTATATAGAACTCATTCTAACATGTTCTTGGCATATTTGAAAAGCCCTATATGTCTAATATCACCATGAATTTTCTCAGAATTTTGTTACCTCATTTTCAACATAAAATATTGGCATTTTTATAATTGACTTCAGAAATCGCCTACTGACAAAATTTCGCCAGAGTTTCATTACTTTGACCCTAATCTTCCAAGAATTTTGCTAGGAAACCTTCTTCATAAATTTTTAGATTTAAAACCATTTTTAACCATAAAAACATTATATCAAAATTACTCTAGCATATTTAAGATCAAAGCTACTTCTAACCATGAATTTAAGAACTAAAACTCAAAGAACTTAAAAGTTAGAGCTAGAGAGCTTACCAAGAACCTTGCTACTCCTTCAAGAAGCTCCTCACACTTACTCTCTACTCTCTATATCAGCTTGTTCAAGCTTGTTTTGGTGTGAAGAAAAATGAAGAACCTAAACCCCTATTTATAGCAATTTGGTGTGGCATTTTGGTAGATCTTTCAAACCTAATTCATCTTGAATATTAGCCCTTGGATCTAGGTCATTTTTGAAGCTCAAATCCTCACCATTTATTGCTCAAAACCGTGCTCCCCCTTCTCTCTCCCTTATCCTCTTCCATTTTGCTTTATGACTCATCCCCCAATTATCCTATCCTCTTCCAAAAGTTGAGAATATTATCCCATGTGTTTTTTAAGAAATTCTTGGCTCCTTCTCTAAGCTACAATCTCCTCCTTCTTCTATTCTTTGTTTGCATTTCACTAGATAAAAATATTTTTAGGAGTCTTCTTGAAGTTTTCTACAAATTTTCTCATTGGTTTTGTAATTTTGGGACTTAGGGCTTTAATTAGAGACCTCTATTCCTCTTTTTCTCATTTGGACACAATCTTCACTACTTGGGAAAATGCCTTTGATTATACCCAATCTCAAGCTTAAATTATGTTTGTTAATAATAACTCCTTATATTTGATCTATGATTAACGGATTTTAAAATACAATTTATTTTGTATGGATTCTCATTTGCTTATGTCTGGAATTAATTCCACTGGTTAATTTCATTACTTTATGCTTCTTTTTCTTATTGGTGGAAATTTTGACTTTTCTCTTTAGGCTCACAACACTCCACCTTCATACTACACACTACACACTACACACACATGCACAACACCTATTCCATAGCTATTAGGAGTCTTTATGAGATTGTACATAGTATCCTCTTCCAATTGTCTCAAAAGTCTTCATGTATTAATGTTTTGCTTGTGACTCATCTTGCATGTGGGATTTGTTTCTTTATTAAACAATTTTTTCCTCTCTTTTTTTTCCAACAAAACCGTCTCCCTCCCCCTTATTATTATTTATTTTTATTTTTATTTTTATTTTGTATTTTAAGTAGTGTCACAACATCCACTACAAGAAAAAATGAAATTTGCTACGGAATTTTGCTACGGAAAAAAATCCGTAGCAAATTGCTACGGATTTTCAATTCCGTAGCAAATTTTGCTACGGAATTCAAATCCGTCGCAATTTGCTACAGAATTGCAATTCCGTAGCAAATTGCGACAGATTTATTTTTCTGTCGCAAAATTTTGCTACAGAAAACAATCCGTAGCAAATTTTGCTACGGAATTTCAAATCCGTAGCAAAATTTTGCTACGGAATTGCAATTCGGTAGCAAATTGCGACGGATTTATTTTTCCGTCACAAAATTTTGCTACGGAAAAAATTCCGTAGCAAAATTTGATTTTTTTTTGTAAGAATGTACATATGTAAAGTATGATTAATAAATTTTATAATCAAAATTTATGTAGCCATACTTGTTTTTTATAAGTAGTATACTTAAACAAAATGATAATATCATTAAAAAACATTCAACATGTCAGTACGAACACAAGACACGTAGTCTGAACTAAAACACTCACTCCATTTGAACTAATTGGCAATTGATGCAATCAAAGATACATATATTATTTATATAATATTTAATATTATAAAAGTATCCAAACAATTTGTTTTAGTTCCTAGAAGCATTTTTTTCAGATTCCCTCCCCCATCGGAATGAAATACCTAAATTAAATTATGAGCTTTTATAAAATTAAATCCTCTTATGTAATCTAGCAAATGTGGATCAATCCTGATTTCGAGTAGACATCTAATCAAATTATTATTTACATCTAGTATTAGTGATTAGAGAGATCTTCTTGTATGTATGGAGAAGCTGGTAGAAGAGAAAGGCTGGGTACTAAATTTTGGAATGTCAAACTCAAAAACCATCAAATACATCGTGACATAAAGCAGAAGTTGAACATTGACATATACCAGAAAAGTAAGCTTTTTTCAAATGAATGTTGAATAAATTTAATTAAATGGATACTTAGATTTTCTTTGACAGGCACAATAATTTGAAGAGAAATATATATATAATAGTGAGCCTCTATAATAGATGTGGCTTCTCACTTTATTCATCTCTTAAGCAGATTCTATCTTGAAAATATAAAGATTTGATTATGACATTTTAGCCGAATGACATTCATGATATCAGATTCAGCTTCCCTCCACTTCTCATCTCAAGTTTTATATGAAAATTTGAATGGCAAGCATATAACATTTTATATTTTTCTTAATTGTAGTTGTGGAGAATTTGCTACGGAATCCAAATTCGTCGCAATTTGCTACGGAATTGAAAATCCGTAGCAAATTGCGACGGATTTGGAATTCCGTAGCAAAATTTTGCGACGGAAAATTAAATCCATCGCAATTTGTTACGGAATTGAAAATCCGTAGCAAAATCTTGCTACGGAATTCTACTATGGATTTTCAATTCCGTAGCAAATTGCGATGGATTTGGAATTTCATAGCAAAATTTTGTGAAGTTAGTCTTTAAATTTAAATATATTATTTTTATAATAAGTTAAATATATTATTTAGTATGTATAAAGCTATAATTCCTTTTTTTTTTTACTAGAAAATATTATTCTTCCAAAAGATTCATATATTCCCTTCAATACAATGTAAACTTATTCTCCCTCCAAAATTTTCACAATTCCCTCCAGATCGGCTTAATTCAAATATAGATTTAATTAATATAGTTTTTAATCTAGATTCAAAATTCGAATTTCAGATAGGCTTAATTCACGGATTAAATAAATATTATTAATTTAGATCTATCATATAGATATAATTAATATATTTTAATCCAGATCTAAAATTTGAATTTCAAAAATTAATGACGATTAATTTTGCATTAAATACGCCAATCGGGTTTATAAAACCGAATTCAAAATTCAAATTATTGTATTTATTATTAATTTATTAATTTGTTGATTCATATTACAGGAAGTGAAAGATTCTTGGGGAGGAAAAACTCATTATTATAATGTATATGGGAAGTTGTGATCTGGAAAATTAAATAAATTAGTAATTAATGTGGTCATATTTTGGATTTGGTGGCAAATATTATCTTATTAAGCGCTAACTTCCCACCGTCTACGGATTTAACGATAAGTCTGTCGCAATAAAAGCATACTATTTTTAATTCGTCTTCAAAGATTGGTCAAGTTTTTTTTTTCAAGGTTTATTATTTATTCAATGACGTATTGCAAAGATATATACTTATTATTAATATTTATTTATTGATGATTTTTATGATGATGATGATATAGATAATGATATTAAATTATTATATTGATAATGATATTCAATTGATTAGGATATTTAAAATTTGAATTTCAACATAAAAGAATTGATTAGGGCTCACCACAAATTACGTGATTTAGAGAATTATAAAAATGAATTGAAAATTCAATATATTGTATTTATTATTCATTTATTAATTTATTGATTCATATTGGAAGGAAAAACTCATTATAATGTATATGAGAAGTTGTGATTTGGAAAATTAAATAAACTAGTCTTGTGATTTGAAAGTCTTGTTCTCTCCCATGCAAAAAGAAATTTATTTTCCCTCCACAAATTTCATTCTTCCCTCCATTTAACTTTATATAAAATTTTCTCAAACTATTGTTTTTTTCCCTTTGCATCTTTAAATCACGATGGAGCAGAGGAGATGGGGAAAAAAAAAGTTTTTGGATCCTTCCGAGCCTCCGTATTGCAAGAACCTAACCCTACTACAAGATCCCCAACTCCCTTTGATTCTTCAACCTTGCGATTATCCTCCCATCGTCTGTCGGTGGCCGCGTTGTCATTTCCCGTTCGCTGTCATCTTCTTTCTTTGGGTGGGAATCGATTTGTTGCTTCTCATCGTGGCTGTTCGACGTTGTTTGATGGTTCAGGGGAACGGTGGGTTCATTTCGTTTTCTTCTTGTTGACGGCATTTGTGGGGTTTGGAGGAATTTCTGATGGTTGCTGGTGTGTTCAAGCTCTTCTTTTTCCTTCTGTGTCGTTGCTGCAATCGTTGTGGTGGTGGGTAAGCTTAACTTCTCTTTTGTGTTTTTGAAGATTGGGAAGAGTATCCTTGTTTCTTTCTCTTCGCTGCTATGATTTGTAAGAATAAGGGGCTGAAGTAAATTTTCTTCTCCCTCAGCCGATTAATTTGCTACTGTGTTGGATTATTATTGCCTTGTATGTGTGGGCGTATTTTCTTCTCTGTTTGTTTTTATTTATTTTCAGCAAGTTGCAGTTTTGTTAATGCAGTAGAATGCTTTATTTTCCATGTTCGGTATGTGTAAATTGGTAAATTTGATCGGTATGTGATTGAGCTGTACCACATTTTGATGATTAAATAAATCCATTCGGGTTATAACTAGCAGACATTAAGTTTGGTGCTGTAGTTTTAAGAGGAACTCTGTTGTAGAACTTACAAAATTTAAATGCATATGAGGTGTTTGTCAAAATGTTTGTAAGAGAGTTTGTAATCAAATCAGTAGCTAGAGATAACCCTTTCAGTTCATTTATTTGTTTTCCTTTTTGTAATGTGATAGTATGTGTTGGGAATGATACTTGGTTGCTGAAATTATTTTAACTGTTATAAAGTTTAGCTTCTTGTGTTGATATTGGTTGAGAAGGATTCATGACTTTAAGGGATGAAACTTGTTCTAGAAGATTAGATTTGGATGGAAGCATAGGAAATTGTTAAAATGCAAGGGCGTTGTGACTTTTGTAAATTGTCCCTTTTACTTCTAGAATGCACACGGTGTTAGTGTAATTGTGTAAGAGGAAAATGGTTAAATTTAGATTCTTCGAGTCTGTGAGTTGATTTTTGTGTAGAATGCATGTGAAGTGTTTGATTAAATGTTGAGAAGGAAATTTTATGGAAAATAGCATGACAATAGGCCTGCTTTGGATATTAGGGAATTAAAGAGCAAGTGTGATTGTGAATGTGGCTAAGCGGGAAAGAGGTCCACATATATGTATGTGTATATGTACTTGAGAGTACATCAGGTGTGTGAATAGCGTCCCATTAATTTTTTCAAAAGTGATGCTTTCTAGTTATAATTTCATTTAAATTTCATTTTTCTTTAGAATCATTTTCCTCAAGATATGTGGTTTTGTGAGTAATAATGGAGAGGGCGGGGTCTTGCTGCAAAGGCGGTAGATCGCAGGCCTTTGAAAAACTATGACAAAAAAAAGGTAATTGCAAGAACAACAACATCATTACATGAGCTGCAACATGCTTCTTTCTTTCTTTCTTTGCCTCTCTCTCTCCCTGTTTTTCTATTTTCATTATTCAACTTTTGCTTTTCTGGATTTGTGTTGGGCTTCATCAGGAGATGCCTCCTTGTCATTATCACCATCATCATCAAGTATAAAGAGTCCCAAAGAAATGTGTCTACAATCACTTTGCTTCGTATTCTCTCAAATTAATTTATTTGAAACTAGTCTAATTTCTAATCATATATATACATACATGTAGACACACCAACTTTACAATTTTTTTTTTGGGTAGCTTGCATTGGTGATGATGATGAGGTGCATGAAGTTTTGATCGAAACAAGGTAATGTCAAAATTCCGTATTGAATGAAAAGAACCATGGATGAGGGAATTAAAATCCATGAGCCATATATTTATACACAGAATTAATTAACTACTCAGATACATTCACTTACACAATAATGTAATAACTGGAATTAATTACATATATATACTCAGTAAGGATTTTCCTCAAGGTTTATACATGTTTGTGGGATGCTTCAAAGATGAAAAGTGGTCTGTCATTTCAAGTTGGCTTGAAATTTGTTTATGTGAATATTCCAGCGAAATATATTTATATATTTACATGAAGAGGAAAATGGAATATACATTGATTTTTATAAATGCTAGCTTGTTTACTTTCTGGCAGGTTGTGATTTAAATCAATTGGAGAAATGCAAACTGATTTAAATCATAGCAACGGACAGGCAGAGTCAAATCTTAAATCTCTTGACAAACACATTCAAGAAGTAAGTTACATTTTCAATGGATAGTATTTGTTTTATTTGGAAGTGCATTAGAGTGCTTGTACTTTCATTTTGTTTTTGTTCCTGCGATTTCTTTTTGTGTCACATTTTTCCTCTACTCACTTGTTAAAGATTTCTTTGTGTGTCACATTTTTCCTCTACTCACTTGTTAAACTTATTGTTCTCTGAAGCTAATCTTAATGTTGCTTACAAATATGAGTTAGTTTTAAGTTTACAGTGCCCTGTGATTTGAATTTTATTTTCCCTTGCCATAGTTCATAGCTTTGGTCTCTGCTTTGGTTTCCTTTATGGCTCTAGTTTATGGAGTTATCTTTTCCTATCTATTCGAAAATATAATGTTAATGTTAATTTTTGAGGTATGGTGTTGATGTAATTTGATCCTGAACTCTGTAAGAATAAGTTCCTATTTTGTTCTCCCATCTGGTATTGTAAATAGGGTTTGATAAGATATATGATAAACAATCAAGTGCAAACTTATTTGCTTAGTTTTTTTAGAATGTTGTATCTTTTAGAATTTTTGAAAGACTGTCCATGTTTGAACTTAAGTGTATGCATCTCCCTCCCTCCCTCTCTTGTTATCTTTTTTTTTTTTTTAATCTGAAGTGACTATTGGTAAGCATTCATCACTCACTGTACAATTGATGTTCATGTGTTCCTCTTTCTACAATAAAACAATCTGTGTGGTGTTGTGGTTCCTTCATTTCTTCGTTTTTTTTAAATTTTTTTAATCTGTTTGATGCAAGGTTTTTTGTAATGAATATTAATTTTGTTTCTTCTTTTTTTGGTTAAATTTAATTCGCCAATAATATAGAAAGTGTTTGTAAAAGAAATATACATAGCATAGTATGTAGTTCAAATTTGTCAAAGGTAAGGTAACTAGTTTCATCGATATAGAAGGCATGTGAATTAAAATTCCATTGCCACAAAAAGCTCCTATTGCTTGGTTACCTTTTACCATAATTAAATTATATAGAATTATAGATGTGAACTAGGGAAGCCATATTGTAGAATTTAAGATATTATTATTATTATTAGAAGAGAGGAAATTATAATAACTATTTTTTATTATATTATATTTGCTTATATACAACGGATATTAAATTTCTGTATAATCGGATTATGGAATTTGAATTTTGTAATTGTTTTTTGTTTTATAATTCCTAGATATTAGGATCTTCCTTTTATAATTCTTAGATATTAGGATATACCTTTTATAATTTTTAGATATTAGAATATGCTTTTTATAATCCTAGATATTAGGATCCGCCTAAATCAATCAATAGATTATAGAATTTGAATTTTGTAATTGCTTTTCTCTTTTATAATTCCTAGATATTAGAATCGACTTAAACTGGAGTATCTACATGTATTAAAATCGTGAAGGCATATGAATAATAAAAATAAAGAACTCGAAATTTTGTACCTTTCTTTTTAATTTCGTAATTTTTATATTTTTTATATAATTTTCTTTTTCAGGAAGCGAATGATCATACTCATGCATCAAACACAGGAGATGATGAAGCATATACAGATTCTACTTCAGTCCCTAATGAAGGACAAGGGTGACCATACTGCTGCTGCTGTTTAGACTTTTGTTTTTTTTAAAAAATTACATATTGTTCACAATTTTATTATTTATAGTTTGTTTTCTCTATGTAAACTCTTTATGAATATTATTATATATTCAATTTTCTAAAAAGAAATTAAAAAAATTAAATATCCATAGTGCACTACTTTTTGTATTCACTTTTCTTTTAATAAAAAATAAAAAAAATATTTTTTAATTTTTTTATTAGTTTTGCTACGGAAAATAATTTCCGTAGCAAATTCTCAAATATGGGAAAATTTGCCACGGAAAATGAATTTCGTAGCAAAATTTAAATTTTTTTGTAGTGTAGCAAATTTGCTACGGAAAAAAATTCTGTAGAAAATTTGCTACGAAAAATAATTCCGTAGCAATTTGCTACGGAAAAAATTCCGTAGCAAATTTGCTACGGAAAAAATTCCGTAGCAATTTGCTACGGAAAATTTTCCGTAGCAAATTTGCTACGGAAAATAATTCCGTAGCAATTTGCTATGGAAAAAATTCCGTAGCAAATTGCTACGGAAAATTTTCCATAGCAAATTTGCTACGGAATGGAATTTCCGTCGCAATTTGCTACGGAAAATTTTCCGTAGCAATTTGCTACAGAATTTTTTTTCCGTAGCAAATTTGCGATGGAATGGAATTTCCGTCGCAATTTGCGACGGATTTTCCACTTCCGTCGCAAATTTCTACGAGGAATTTTGCTACGGAAAAAATCCGTAGCAAAATGATTTTGCTACGGAATTTTTCCGTAGCAAAATCTGAAATTTTTTGCAGTGATCTAGAAGGAAAATTCTCATTGGTTCCTTTTTGGTCACAAGGATTTAGCTTTATGGAATTGATTTAAGACCTTAGGATTTAGCTTTATCAAATTTAATCCAAGCCCTTCATGACTAATCTTAATTAGCATTCTTTAATAAAGTGGTTAAGTGTAATTGTCAAATTATGATTGGTTCCTAGTTTAATGATGGCCCGTAAAGGTTTATTTATGCTAACATTAGCCTTCATTTGCCATTGCTTCTTAATTAGAGTAAGTTATACCTATTTTAATTTTGTTATTAAGTTTAATGTTTTTATCCTAGTTATTGCAAATTTAAATTCCCCATTAATTGGTCCAAGTATTTTTATAATTCTTTATAGCTTTTTATAAACTAAATATGAACTAGGTATTAGTTTGTTAATTATAGGGTATTTATTTCTTCTTAATTAGAAAGTTTAGTCTCTTATGAACAAATTAAGACTATGCTTAATTATGACAATTTTATGATATGATGTTTTATGATCCCAAATTTGAACCTAAAAATTTAATTCTAAACCTAGAATTTGGTTGGTTCTATATCAAAGAAAAATTGCCACAAATCATAGAAAATAATTCACAAATTTAGAGTCAACATACTCTCCTATTTTAAATATGTATTATTTACCAAAATATTGTATTTAAGATAAATAATAATTTTTCGGGTATTACATGCCATATAAGTAGAAGAATTTTCAACCAACATACAACATTCTTAGTTAAGGTAACAACATAAAATCCTGAGCAAAAAAAAAAAAAAAGATGACAACATAAAACGTACGAGAAACTGGGAAATTGAAGTATTCATCAACCCCTTTGCTTTCGCCTGCAATAATTTAATTTTTTTTTTTTGATAAATAAAGCATCCTTACAGAAAACTAAATCTTATCCTTCGCAAGCAGACTGTCAAGCTCCATATTAGTAGACATAACTGTGTGAAATCCTGGCATGACAGAGAGGCTGGCTTTCGCCAGGTGATCCGCAGCATTATTGGCCCAGCAACTAATAAGGCATACTTCAACCCTCCAATCTCTCTTCATCAAGTGGTGAATTTCCACAGTAAGACCTCGATCCTCATGCAGCTCGTTTAGTTCCTGCTTCATTAGCTCAACAGCATCTGCAGAATCAAACTTTAGAATGACTTGCCGATGTCCTAAGTCCCACGCTAGTTTGAGCCCATGGAGACAGCCCCATAACTCAGCTGACAAACTATCTCCTTCCATCCCCCTAAACATGAAACCCTTTAGGAAGTTGCAATTTGCATCGTGAATCACTCCACCACTTGCTACCCTCATTCCGATATGTGAGAAGGTGCCATCTGTGTTAACCTTTACCCAGCCTGGCGGTGGTGACATCCAGTGAGGCCCACGCGTATTTGTACCATGCTTCCCTCTTTTAGATGTGGTGAATCTGCTATGAGCGTCTTGCAAGTTGCTGATGACAGCATTAACGCTGCAATGTAAAGTGTGGTTCGAAGTCTTTTTCCCTTCGAAGACAAAAGTGTTTCGACGGCGCCATAGCCACCAGCAAATAAGAACGAACCGTTGACGCCATTCCTCTGATTGACTACCCCTCCCGCTGAAAGTAATATTTCACCGAAGCCACTGCTCCAAGTTTAGAGAGTTAAACTTGCACCATAAGCACTGAGGCACCACATGCTTCCAAAGCTCACTGGTTGTTGGACAGTCCTTTAAAACATGCTGGATGTTCTCAAATTCGGCCCCACATACAGGACAACGGGCATCGCTACTCAACCCTCTCTTGAATCTGGAGGCATTGGTTAGTAGTCTTCTATGCACAACAAGCCACATAAAAACTTTACATCGTTCTGGTATCTTTAACTTCCAAATTTTCCCCCAGAGAGGATCAGGATAAGGCACATCACTATTAAGGGAATCATACGCTGTCTTGACTGAAAACTCCCCACTCTTGGACCATTTCCATCTTAGATGCCCAGTTGCCAAGGTTTCAATCCCATCCTGCACATTACCCCATGTTCTCTTGATCCCATTCCATAGATTCAATCCCGATTTGTTCATAGCAATCCTTGGTATCTTGTCAGTGCCACAATTATATTTGTTTCTGATGATATTCACCCACAGATCATCTCTTTGTGTTGATAGGCACCAACCAAGCTTCATCAAATATGCTCGATTCTGGTCCTTGGCATGTCGGAGTCCCAACCCACCTTTTAGTTTAGGCTTGCAAATGGCCTCCCACGCAACTAAGGGTACCTTTCGGTGGTCCTCCGTATTACCCCATAAGAAGCTTCGGTTACATCTATCAAGAGTCTCACAAGTGCTTAGTGGAAGGAGAAAAGTTTGCATAACATACCCTGGAATAGCCGTAGTTACCAAAGATATAAGCGTAGATCTCCCTGCTGAAGATAGAGAATTGGCTTTCCATGATTACAATCTTGTTTTGACTTTATCAATTACAAATTGGTATGTATCTTTGGTAACCCTGTTGTGATGTAGAGGAACACCAAGATACTTGCCCAAGTCACTTGTGATGGAAAATCCTAGGGAATCACACAATTCATTTTTCCGGATATGATTAACATTGTGGGAGAAAAAGACTTGTGTTTTCTAGTAGTTAACCTTCAAACCCGAGCTATCACAAAAAGCATTGATACACTTGTTTATTATGCGTACTTGGTCCATGGAGGCTTTCGCAAATAGCATGATATCATCAGCAAAAAATAAGTGTGAGATAGGAGGTCCCATCTTATTGAGCTGGATAGGCTTCCAATTTCCTTTGTGGATGGCATCTTGAATAAGATGAGCCAGTTTCTCCATACAAATAACAAATAAGTAAGGAGATAGTGGGTCCCCTTGACGGACTCCTCTAGAAGGATGAAATTCCTCCACTTTATCCCCATTCCAAAGCAACTGCATATTAGGTGTAGAAACACACTGAGCAATCACCTCTTGAATCGAGATTGGAATGTGAAGTTCCTACAAGCATTGTTGCAAAAATTGCCAATTAACTCGATCATATGCTTTTTCCAGGTCAATTTTAATGGCCATGAAACCCTTCTTCTTCTTCTTCATGTTTCGCATGGAGTGAATTACCTCCTGAGCCACAATAATATTGTCACTAGAGTGCCTGCCCGGAACAAAGCTACATTGATTTGGGGCTATCACCTGAGGGAGGATGGTCTTCAGCCTGCTAACAATAATCTTCGTGATTGCTTTGTAGATGACATTGCAAAGACTGATGGGTCTCAAGTCCCCCATTGTTTCTGGAGGGTCCTTTTTCGGTATTAGGACAATCAGAGTTCCATTGATCTCACCTATAGCCTGCAGGTTAGCAAATAAAAATTTCACATAATTCACTACAGACGAACATACAGTGCTGCACTGATTCTAAAAAAAGAGGGCATTGAATCCATCAAGGCCTGGGGCTTTGAGTGCACCCATACTGAAGATAGCGTCTTTAATTTCATTGTCCGAAACATCACGGCTACACCAAATTAGTGCCTCCTCACTTACGCGTGGAAAAGACACCGGGCAATTGATCACTGACCGAATCATATTATCCTCAGTTAAGAGGTGAGAAAAGAAAGTAGTCGCCATCCCTTTAATTTGATTGGTGTCATAGATCCATGTGCCCTCATTATCCTTAATAGCTTCGATTCTTTTGGATTTCCTTCGACGGTTGGCTCGAGCATGAAAGAATCGAGTATTTCGGTCACCATAGACTGTCCACTCTGATCTAGCTTTTTGTGCTCAAAGGAGAGATTCTTGCAATAGAACATCTTCGAGTTCTTTCCAAATCAGTAGCTGTAGGTCAGCATATCTGGGAATCATGCCAATCCGGGCGACTACTCGATTAATCCCATCAAGTCTTCGGAGTAAGTGCTTCTTCCTTGCCTCTGTATGTTTAAATACATCTTTGTACTAGGTTGAACAGGCATCTGCGAAGTGGGAAATATTTTGGACCTAGGAAATATCATGTTTCTAGGCATTACGGACAAATTCACCAAACTTCTCATGGAGGACCCAAGCCGCAATGAACCTAAAAGGTTGATTGGGCTTGCTTGGAACCAAACCTGGATTAAGTCGAATGAGAAGGGGCCTATGATCAGATTTGAAAAATGGCAAATGAGCTACCGAAGCATTAGGAAACAAATTAACCCACTCCTCATTTGCAAGCATACGATCTAGGCGCGCCTCAGAATCACCTCTCTTTCATGTGAACTCCGGCCCTACAAAGCCTATATCAACCATGCTCTAGGATTCCACCCATCAAACCAATTCTCGGTCATAAGACATTCTGAAGGTGGCATTAGAGCACCATTCGCAATAAAGTAAAGTTCCATTAAGATCACCTCCAAGTAGCCATGCTCCTGGCATAGTGAGAGCTATACGAGACAGGTTCTGCCACAGAATGCAACGAGAATTGCAATTAGGACTAGCATAAATCACAGTGAGGTACCAATCAGAGCCTACAGAATTAGAAATCATAAAGTGTAGAAATTGATGATTGCGTTCCAACAAAGAAACTCTAGCAATACTATCATCCCACAGACACCAGATTCCGCCACTGTACCCCTTACAGTCCATTAGCGTCATATTAGGGAAACCCAACAGTTGGGCTCGTGCCTGTGCCATCTGCTTAGTGCAACGTGTTTCCAAGATAGCTATGAAATTCAGTTGATAGTGATTTTTTAAGTCACGAATATGGGCAGGGAAGCTACGCGCTCCAGTGCCTCGTGAATTCCATATCATGTAGTTCATTGAGAAACATTTTTGGGTTGGGGTATGGCACTGTCCCCCTCGGTCTTATCCTGTTCAACCATTTCTTCATCCATACTAGCATGGAGAGAGGAAATCCCATCCTGGGCACCTTGTATCTCGATTTCAGCAGGGACTATACTTAGCATCAAATTGTCCAAGGGTGTTGCATGGGGCACTTGCACGTTGGACTCATGCATTGTGGAATGATTGGTGGACAAAACGCCACTTGCTACCTCAACCTCGACTAAATGTGCATCGGCCTCCAAAGATTTTAGCACCTCAAAAGAATTGCCTTGATTAGAAATTGTAGCGTGGCCCACATGCGAAGACGAAGGGAAATCATGTGTAGGCTTGCGACTCTCCTTACCCTTCATTTTTCCTTTACTGTCGCCTTTCCTTTTAGCTCCCACCTGTACCCACTCTGATTTGTGTGGGCCCTTAACATTGGTTAACTCCTCTTTATTGGCATTAATTCCTTGCTTTAATTCCTTTTTCATAGCCAGCTGATTAGAATCCCAAATATCCTCCTGATTTTTCTTCAATTCCTTTTTCACATCAGATTTCTTTAAAGGCTCATTAATACCAAATCCCATTCCCACCGTAGCTGCAAATCCACGGAAATCACGCTTTAATATCTTGATTTTACCAAAAGGGGATGCACTAGGATTCTTGTCCCCTGTGACTATGGTTGCTCCACCACCTACCGCCGCCAGTTCCTTCATCCTCTTCACACCCCCCTTACCTTCATTATCAGTCCCCATGTTTGGCTAGTCTTCAGGCCGAGCTTCAACTTTCTTCGGATCTGTCGGGCAATTATCCTTTTTATGTCCATATTTCCCACAAAGAAAACATACTTGGTGAAGTCCTTCATAGATGATAGGCCTTTCTTCCCCAAAAACCTTGTAAGAGGGTAGGAGCGGTTGTTGTAAATCGATCTCTACACAGATACGGGCGAAACCTCCATTAATTTAAAAATATTTTATTCCATGCTTCTTTCTTAATTTATCCTATAATTCTCTCAATTTTAGATTTTTTTATAATCCAATCCAATGCCTCAAGTTTGTGTCTAAGCCCGCAAATTTCCTTCTCTTTCTCCTCAATTATTGAGAACACTCTTTGCAGAAGAAAGAGAGCATGAAGAGTTGTAGTGAAGTGTGGGTGTTGGCGTTAAAACGCAGCGTTTTGGAAGCGCTTTGTGGTGGTGTGAGTGATATGATCTGAGGAAGAAATTGAAAGCGTTAATGCGTAGTTGCTGGGTTGGGATTACTAGAGAGTGTCAATTTTAGGTATTGATGAAAAAGCAATGAGCATCGGCTCTCCAAAGCCACCATCTAAAGAAAAAAATAAGAAAACATATAAGAATTACTGTATTACTTTTTATTTAGGAAAAATATTTACTTTTTTTACCAAACATTTAACTGAAAATTATTTATTAAACAATTTTTTCTTATTTTTTTGTTTTGTATTAAAAACAATAAATTATATTTTTTGAAAATAGAAAATCAAACAATGCCTTAGTTTTTGGACTCAGCAATTCTCTTGTTCAGTGTAAACACAAACACTTTGATTGCAAAGCTATGTGATGTCAACACTATGTGCAAAGTCAGAATAAAACAAAGCAGAATTTTGAATTATGTTTATGTAAATATTGACTACACATACACCTCTTATGCATTTCATAGCCGGAAAGTTTGATTGCATTCTTAAGAAATGTCTTGGAAAAGAGCTCAGAGACTGAGAAAACCATTTTCCACATTACAGTCCATGATGGGATAACGTTTTCAATATGATATAGACTAGTCTTTCTCCTTTTTTTCTTCCTTGCCCCTTTATTTTCTTTCGGTTGCACAGATCTCTGTTCATATTCCTCCATATCTTATAAATATAAATATATAAATGTATAACCAATCTAAATTTGTTATAAACGCGTTTTTGTAATCTTCATTTGCAATATTGTAAATTTGTAAGGCATGTGAAGACAGAATCAAGATAGGGCGATGTTAAAATGGAAAAAAGCTTTTGGGATGCCATATATGTAATTTTCGTTTAATTTTATATGCAAGCTTTGCAATTTTTGAGAGTTACATTCAATTAAAAAAAAAAAAAAAGATTAGATGTAAACTTAATATTTTCGGGCACGCATATAAGAAGTTTTGCCAAAGTTTTTATCTGCATATCTGTCTCAAAATTTTTTATACAATTCAAACTTATAATGCGCGAATACTTATTCCAAGATCTCAATAATATATTAATGTGTACAATTCTTTGCTAAAATAAAAAATAATAAAACTAGTTCTTTTTCATTTCAAGATTTATATGATTCTGCCAGGTTTCTCCCTTACACCATACGCTAATTAATAAGGAATGAAGGCAAAAGCTTGTTTGTTAAAAAAAAAAAGGCAAAAGCTTGTGTAATAATTTATGGGATATTTTCTTTCTTTAAAAGCTAATGAATGTGTTACGGACTTGCGTATCGGCCCAATGCCAGCAGGGCCCAACTAAGGATATATCAAGATATCACAACATACCAATAATATCGGTATATCTTATCTTAAAAGGAGATCGTATTTAGCGACAATATAGGAGTACTCACTCAAAGATACTCGTACCACAAATCGCGCAGGACTGAGATCTCCTCCATGGTAAACTCTATATAAACAAAGAACCTAACTTAAGGTGCACACGTTCTAACTCATCACCTTTACTTTCTGCAACACAGAGCACACACACCACCCTTCTGGCTAACGTCGTCGGGTACGTAGGCTCTAGGCTTAGTTCCTAGTCAAGTCCAATACACCAACCCTTGGCTGAACATCTATATTCTATACCAGAACAAAATGTATTTGTAAACAACCTTTAACTGAATGATTATTCGTATTGTGTGTGAAAAATAAACACTGGTTACTTGATGTTTTTAACTTTTTAGTTTGAAAAATAAATAGTGGTTACATAAAAATATTTCTTGTATTTTGAGAAAATTACACAGATTTTCTTATTCTACTTTAAGAATTAATGTCAATTAATCTCTTAAATTTTGATAAAATTATTCAAACATTCTTTTTTTAAATTGTTTGAAGTACTTTTATATTCCTACCTTAAAACAATGATTGAATTATACTGCTCCTTCCATTTTCTTTAAAATCTTAAAAACCTCCTATATATCCACTTTCAATAGATGTTCAGATTGAGTTAGAGTGAACTCATATGCTTGTTTTTCAAATCAATAGTTCCTCATTCCTCTGTGGCTCTGCTCTGCCCAAAGAAATCTCGTACGTTCTCCATCGCAGACATAGATACTGCTACCACCGGCCATTGCATTGTAAAGAACTTCCTATTAGTATTTAGTCGAGATAGATACAAGTAGTATATCAATAATAAAAGAAAAGTTTGTTACAAGCAGGGTTATATCCGTAATTTTGATCATCATTTCATCATTCCCCCACCGACCTACGTACCAGGTGGGAAAAGCAGTATATTTTTGATGCCTTGTTAAACAATGTACATAAAAAATATAACAAGGTAGAATTATAACTTATATTGCGAAAACAAAATAATATATTAATAAATAAAGCTAAAATATAGATTTAGTCTTATAAATTTAAAAAGAGTATTTTTAGTCCTTCATTATAAAAGGCCTCATTCTCGGGCCTCTTAGAAGTTTCAGTTTTTACGTGTGGTTATTCTATGAATTTGAGAGCTTCTCGATCAGTATACCAATCACGAACTCATCTGGTAAATTGATCTTCTTAGCCAGAAGCTACTCATTCAGCTTGTGGTACTCGTTAATCTAAAGTATGATGTCTTTGTTATCTGTCATCTTCCACCTGTGAAAATTTTCTATCACTTATAAACAAGGGATAGGATATTGTCACTACTATTTTTTGTCACTACCACTTTTTTACCGTCGGATTAGAATCTCAATAGAAGAGAGAAGTAATAAAAGTAGATGAGATTCTAATCCGATGGTGAAAAAGTGGTAGTGACATTGGTAGTGACAAAAAAATGGTAGTGACAATATCCTAGCCCTATAAACAATATGGGACTTGTTTTTATTTGATACACCCACTTTTATCTCATAACTCGGACTCGTATGTGAATCAAAATTTATTAGCTTAAGAAAAAATCAAATCCAGAAAAGCATTAGTTTTTACCCCTGGTGAATAAAAGCTTTAGATAAATGTCTAACAAAATTGAAGTATTGTTACGAGAACTATGGAAAATCCTAAGTTGGGCTCTTAACTTTTTCATCGACTGCTTCATGAGCTTTCTCCTCTCAGTGATCTGATAACATTTTCTGCTTCCTTCACTTTCTCCTGCAATTTCAAAACATTTGATTCCATGCATGCTTCTTAGTTTCTTGTCTAATTCTCTCACTGCCAACTCCAAATTTAGCTCAGCTAGGCTCCATCTAGGTTTTTTTTTTAAAAAAATATATATATATATCCTTTTGGGCCACGGGTGTCTTCTAGATCTTATTACTAAATATGCGAGCAACTAACCAATCTGAATCGCGCTTTTGCAACTATGATGCCTACCTAGGTGTCTTTTAGAATAAGGTAGGATTTTAACTCAATTCACCCACTTTATAGTGTAAGTACTTGGGTACACAATTAATTCGAGGGTTCAGGGCAGTGCCTCCGAAATTTTTTTTTAAGGAAAGTTCTAAACGCATTAAAAAACAAAAGAATATAAACAATAAAAGAAAAGAAAACTTTAACTTAACATAAAAAAATAATAATCAAGAGTCAACTAATATTTATATCAGAACGAAACATTTTTTGATTCTTCATTCCTTAAAAATATTGCATTATATCTTCATCATATCAAATATATCATTCTTTGTCTCTTGAGTTTCACGCATAAGATCTTTTTTTTTATTGATATAAACGCGTATGATCCTTTTTTTTTTTTTAATGATATAAACGCATAGGATCACTTTATGTAAAGATTTTAAAAAAGAAAAATAAGACCCCACCAATTATTGCCATTAGCATAGAGAATATATCGTGCTTGTGGCTCACCGTCGGCAGTGGGAGTTTCAGATCTGGTTGTGGGGGTTGTGTGCGACCTTTCCTTTCCGCTTCCCGTTTAGATCTGGTTGTGGGTACTGTACGTGACCTGTGTTCTGCGATAATCAAGAAGTAAATCCTGGTTCTGTTTTGCTGTGGTGATCGAAAATGGTTCTTTATAGTCATCTCTCCATCTCCCCTGTTCCTGGCCGCCTTTCCACAGGCTTAGACCAAAGAAATAATCAGATCAACCTACGGAGAGAATTTCTGTGTAACTGTGTTGAAGGCTTCCGGTGGATTCTTGGTCCAACTTTTCATCATATTTGGTTTTTTTTAAAAAAAAAAATCTGAAAATCTATGTCCGCACCTGCGTGCACCTGCGCCAACGTAGGTCCGCCGCTGCTTGGGTCTGCATAATATATTGTCTACAAATTAGAGAATGAGCAAATTTTGCCAGTTTGGACTACTCTCATAGAAGATCACTTCAAAAGCTCAAGAAGCTGACCCAAATACTCTTATACTTGCCATAATTCACAGCCTAAAACCTAAAACCAGTAAACATGAGTTATGAGTTAGAACCGATTAAAAAGATATTACGCCTCTGTATCTAAAATTTCAGGTGTAAAAATAAAAACGAAGAGGCATATAAGTGTTGAAATTTGTGGATTTGTATGGTTTGTAGGCATATTATATTGGATATTAATTTTGATGTTGAAGATGTCAAAAGTTGAAACTTGCAACAGTCAAGCGCTACAAAGCGCCACGCTAAGAGAGCATCTAACAATATTCTGTTTTGACCATTTGAGATGCTCTGTTCCATTTTGGTTACCGTTTGAAATAACAGAGTCATGCCTAAGTTAGGTTGCCTAGTCAAATAATCTCTTAGTTATTAAATATAATCAACATTAAATATGAAATAATAAACTCAAATCAGATGCAGAGTAACACGTTTATGTTTCTAATGCCGCCTTTACATCAAGTAATGAACTCTAACTATTAAAGCTTGTTATATTCCCTACACTATGCTTTGGTGCTTGCTGTTGCTGCCCATAAGGCCTTACGCTTAAACTTAACTATACTTGGAATGAATTGCCTCACTTAGTAGGAACGAAATTACTTTCCTTAAAGAAAAACGAAGGTAAATTTTATTCTTAAAATGAATTTCCTTACATTTATTTCGGTATTTTATTTTGTTATGAATATTCGAGACTCATACTCTATTGTATATATTGTAGGGGTGAAATCATTGAAATTATCGTATCACAGTGTGATGTTGATTTAATTAACTGAAACTGCTATATTTTAGTTTGGACAGTTTAAAATTAAAATTATTTTAGGAAAAATTAAGCTGGTACTCCTTGTAGTTTTATCAGATTGTGAATTAGGTCCCTATAATATATATATATATAT
The DNA here is from genome assembly GCA_034222035.1 of Acacia crassicarpa. NCBI lineage: Eukaryota > Viridiplantae > Streptophyta > Magnoliopsida > Fabales > Fabaceae > Acacia > Acacia crassicarpa. The sequence continues at coordinate 21,910,569 of JAWXYG010000004.1, forward strand.
ATATATATATATATATATATATATATATATATATATTTTTTTTTTTTTTTAAATCCTTATCGTTTGATCTGTTGATGATAATAGTCTTTCCATCTGTTAATTATAATAGTCCTTCCATCGATAAAACCATTAATTTAAGTTGAGATGCGATGATGTGGTGCTAATTACTAGAGCACACCGTCTTTAGTCCTCCTTCCCCAGCTTCTCTCTCCATCCCTCCTCCACTCCAAGCCAACACCATTATTTTTCTCTCACCGTTCATGTTCATAGACAAAAAGACTGTTATCATTAACAGATTAAACAATACGGATTCAATAAAAAGAAAAAAAGTAATATAGGGACCTGATTCAAAATCTGATGAAACTACAAGGACTGCCAGATTAATTCATTCAAAATTAAATTTAGATTGTTCAAATTTCAATCTAATGATTAATAGTGAGGAATTAGAGAAAAAAGGAAGTGGAGAGAATCCAAGTTCCTTTGTTGAATGGATGATGATTATAAACTTTGATCAGTCGCTTTTTTCGTAGGATATTCTTTATGTGTGAAGTGTGATAAAAAAAATATTATTTTTATACGAAATTCTCAATAATATACTTGTTAAATAGATTATCTCTCTACTCTATCAGTTCAATTCGTACTTTAACAATTTACTTTACTTTATTATTAGCGAAATAATTTATACCAATAGTTCAATATAAAGTTAGTCTGACATTGTAAAACCTACTAAATTCTCTTGGATCTTAAGTTCGAGTCTCATAGTGGATACCTATGCTACAAGAAGCAATTATGACTGCTTGATTTGGCTGTTTAGACAATTTTAGTGTCAAATTTTTTTAAGGTGTGGTTTCATGTTTTAGTTCATCTCCCAGTTATGTTGTTGTCTCTTTGCGAAAATATGTTTGAACGATATGAATTTTGTTTGAAGTATGCTTTTCTTATGATGTTCATTATACATAGAATGTCGCATCAATGATAAGTCTTTTTTAAATGAAGGTTAATTGCTAGTTCTAAATTCACTTTGAGTATGCATCAAGACTCACTGCTAGAAAAGCTTGAAATAGTGACGGATTTTGCGACGGATTAAATTCCGTCGCAAATCTTAGGAATTTTGCGACGGATACGTAAATCCGTCGCAAAATAAAAAAAATTGCGACAGATTTAATATTCCGTCGCAAACTTTACGACAGAATACTAAATCCGTCGCAAATTTGCGACGGATTGTATGTCCGTCGCAAAAATTTGCGACGGACAATCAGTCCGTCGCAAAATGGCGGCCAAAAAGGCCGCCATTTTCCTCCTATTTGCGACGGACAGGCTTTCCGCCGCAAGAATTTGCCACGGACCTATCTGTCCGTCACAAAATGGCGGCCTTATGCCCTCCCTTTTGCGACGGATAACTAAATCCGTCGCAAAGGTTTTCGCTTTTTGCGACGGAAATATTTCAGTTGCAAAAAGTAGTTTTGCGACGGACAGGTGGGTCCGTCGCAAAACAAATTAAACCCACCCCCCAGCTCGTGACGGATATAATTTTTCTTTCACCGCGTGAAGATCCCTCAGCTCCGGCCCCACCCCCACCCTCAGCTCCTCCTCCGGTCGGCCCCCCTTAGCTGCCCCCCAGCTCGTCTTCCTCTCAGCTCCTTTATCCGCAGCTCCTCGCGCCCGACCTGAGCTCCCCGAACCCCCTCAGCTCCCCAACCCAGCTCCCCCCGCCGCAGCCCAGCTCGCGGTTCCCCTCAGCTACACCTCCAGTTCCCCGGCGTCCCCAAGCTCCAGCCCCCCAGGTTCAGCTCCTCCTTCAGTCGTCGCAGCCCAGCTCGCCCTCCCCCTCGCAGGTTTGTTTTTTGTTTTTTTTTTGGTTTTTTTTTTTCTATTAGACACCCATAAACACATTAATCTCCCATTTTCCGGTGGTGTCTCGCTGTGCTTCGGTCAGTGATTTTCCGGCGGTGTCTCCTCCTCCTCTTCCCTTACTAGTTACCGTCTGCACCTCTATTCCAAGTAAGCTTGCTCTCTTTTTTCTTTTTTCTGGTGTGGAAAGATTTGATTGTTTTTTTATTATTTTCTTGAGTATTATTTTTATTAGTAATAAAATTATGTCAAAAATATTACTAGTTCTCTTTAGTGAAATTTCTGCAGAACATATCTTTTTTAATATTTTGTGTTATTTCTTTAATATTGATTAAATTATTTGTTATTGGTTATTAATGTTGATTTGTGAGTATTAGTGATAATATTAATGTTGCATTAATTTTTTATAGTCTCTTTTGTATAATGAAAGTGTGGTAAAACTATGATATTGTTTATTATTGGTTATTCATGTTGATTTGTGAGTATTAATGTTGCATTATTTTTTTGACTAGTCTCTTTTGTATAATGAATAGATTGTGTGTTAAAATTATGATATTGTTCATTATTGGTTATTATTGTACATAGTAGAAATATGTATATTGGCAGAAGATTATCAATTACATGAGTTTAGATTGTTTTTTTTTTTTTTTTTAGTTTCTTCTCTGGCTGATTCTATTAATTACATAAAGATCTTAATACTTAATGTGTTTATTAATTTGGATTATACTTATAGTGTGTAGGAGGTTCCATGATTTTTTTTAATTATTGGGTTTTAATGATTTTGAATTTTTTTAATCTTGCATTGTTTTTTAGGACGAAAATAAATTAAAAAAGTAATTTTTACAAGTAAACACAGTTAATAAACGTATAGAATTATTTTAAGTAAATTTTTTTCATTTCCATTTTTGTTTTTTTACAAAAGAGACTAGTCAAAACATTACATCGCTAAACCAACTCTATTTGGTTTGAAGATTGTAACTACCCCTGCCTCTCCTAACATAAGTGATTCATTTGAAATTCGAACTCGAGACTCAAAGGAATTATCAAAACCTTACACCGTTAAACCAACCCTATGTTGGTAATAATATTTTATTTTAATTAGTTTACTTTGTTTAAATATTTTTTGTTTCCTTTAAAATAAAATATTCCCAAATGTATATGATATTAATTTAATCGTATATATTTTTTTATGTTCCCTTTTTATGTTAGGTGAAAGTATATATTTTTTTAATATATATAGAAAGTTTGTACTTTCAAGGCATTTTTAGTATTTTCAATATTAAATATTTGTAAATTTAATAATTTGGAAAGGTAAATTTGTAACATAAACTCACGCTTAAATGAAAAAAGGAGCAAAAAATAGCAATAAACATTAGAAGGCGTACAAACGAAAATTGAAAAAAAAAAGGGGGGGGATAAATTTTAAAAATATCTTATAAACATTAGTAAAAATAGCAGTAAAAATTATTCGGCTAATAATTCTTTTTAAAAATATCTTATAAATATTACTAAAAAAGTATACATGGAAACAAAATACCAATTGCACTTTAAAATTTCAAATCAATGGTTTTTTTATTAAAATAATTTGTAAATTGATAAATTTTATACTAAACACTTATTCTGTTGAATTGACCACTTTTATATATTTGTAACATGTTGAGATGTTAATTAAGTTAGTAACTGAACTAGCTAGGAAATAAGGATGGCAACCATGATAGAAGTTGGATGTACAATCGCCTAACTGAGAGAAGAGAACTAACTCAAGCATTCTTGGTGGGTTTGCAAGAGTTCATCAATTTTGCTCTGGCACATTCAACTAATTCAAGTAGGGAGATCAGGTGTCCGTGTGTCAAATGTAGGTGTATAAGATTTGAAGATTTTGAGGAGGTCAAAATCCATTTGTGTAAAAGGGGATTCATGAAGGATTATGAGTGTTGGGAATGTCATGGCGAAGTCCGACAGACACCGACACCGACACCTAGTGGTTATTACGGGGACAGTAGTCATCGAGACAACCTTAATCAATATGAGCAGTTGGTTATGGACGCTGCGGGACCGTCGATCGGCCGATATTTCGATCCTGTTACTCATGTTGAACCGTCATACATGGGAGAGGAGACCAATACACATGCTCAACCATCATACATGGGAGAGGATCCTCATCCGGAAGCCGATAGGTTCTATAAAATGCTTCAAAAAGCGCAACGTCCGTTATAGGAAGGTTGTGAACACTTTGAAAATAGTGAATATTCATCGCTATCGGCTACCCTAGCAACACTAAGCTTGAAGACTGATCACCATATGAGTGAGAGGAATTACAACGAAATGATGCAGATCATAAGCAAGGTTGTCCCCAAAGACAATAATTTGCCGAAGGATTTTTACCAAGCAAAAAAAAAGGTGAAAGAGCTTGGGCTTGGATGTGAAAAAATTCATTGCTGCCCTAGGGGATGTATGTTGTATTACAAGGATGATGCTGAGCTGACCAATTGTAGATTCTGTGGACATGACAGGTATAAAGTTGTGAGGAAAGGAAGGAAAATTACCCGTCAAGTGTTAAGCAAGATGCACTATTTTCCTCTGGTGCCCAGACTTCAGAGATTGTATGCATCAGAACAAACAGCTGCTCACATGAGATGGCATTGGGAGCATCACAGAGATGAAAACTTTGTGACGCATCCTTCGGATGCTGAAGCTTAGCGTAAATTTGACGAGGCGAATCCTTTCTTTGCTATGGATCCCCGTAATGTCCGTCTTGGTCTATGTTCGGATGGGTTCGCTCCTTTTGATAAAACGGGCAGGAATTATTCCTGTTAGCCTGTCATTGTGACACCGTACAACCTCCCACCTTCTATGTGCATGAGAAGAGAGTTTTTGTTCGTTAACGGGTTAATCCCTGGGCCATCCAACCCAAAAAAGAAGATAGATGTGTACCTCAGGCCTTTGATAGATGAGTTGAAGATGTTGTGGAGTGAAGGGGTTCTTACGTATGATATATCATTAAGTCAGAATTTCACAATGCGGGCTGCCTTAATGTGGACGATAAATGATTTCCCTGCATATGGGATGTTGAGTGGCTGGCAAACGTCGGGAAAGCTTGCATGCCCGGTATGTCTTGAACAGAATACGGGTTATAGCTTGCAACACAGTCACAAAGTCTATTGGTTTGACAGGCACTGGCGATTCCTACCCCCCGATCATCTGTACAGGACAAATAGAAAAGACTTCACGCGGAATGTTGTCGAACGAGCAGATCAACCTCGTTGTTTAAGTGGCCAAGAAATATGGGATAGGGTCAAGTACATTCCAAGTGTCGAAGAGGGGGCTGCTTCCAGGGAATCTGAGGGATATGGTGTTGATCATCATTGGAACAAACGCAGCATCTTCTGGGAACTACCATATTGGAAAGATCAACTGTTAAGACACAACCTCGATGTCATGCATATTGAGCGGAATGTGTTTTGCAATATTCTGTACACCGTGATGGACACCAAGGGCAAGACGAAGGACACAGTCAACGCAAGACTGGACATAGAAGAGATTTACAGAAGGCCTGCTTTGCATTTGGTGCAGGATGGCAGGGGACGGATTTCCAAACCTAGAGCACCGTACACATGAAACAAATAGCAGAATTTAGAATTGTTGCAATGGGTTAAAGATTTGAAACTCCCGGACGGTTATGAGTCAAACTTGAAAAGATGTGTCAACATGCACGAGGGGAAGTTCTTCGGGATGAAAAGTCATGATTGTCATGTTTTTTTCCAGAGATTGTTGCCTTGGGCCTTCAAAGCACTACCGAAGGAAATATGGTCTATTCTAACGGACTTTTCCATGTTCTTTAGAGAAATTTGTGCTTCAGAGCTTAATGTTGAAAAGTTACGGCTCCTGGAGGCGAGTATGCCCATAACGCTATGCAAGTTAGAGACGGTGTTTCCTCCTACCTTTTTTGACTCAATGGAACATTTGCCCGTTCACTTGGCTTACGAAGCAAAGGTAGGAGGCCCGCAACAATATAGATGGATGTATCCGTTTGAGAGGTAATATATATTTCTTTCGATCTGATATTAATTGACCGACATGGTACTTTAGTTTATAAATACCCTATGATATTCCATTGTAGGTTTTTACGCACACTTAAGCAGAAGATCAAAAATCCAACCCACGTTGAAGGATCTATCGCTGAAGCATATCTAGTTGAAGAGGCCGCTAAATTTGTGTCATACTATCATCCCCCTGAAATGATGTCAAGATGGAGAAGGGTACCTCGCAACGATGCCGGTGATACAAGGGATCAAAAATCAATATTTAATTATCCAGGGCGAGTCGTGGGAAAAAATTGGAAATCAACTATTGACGGAAGAGATAAGCAAGTAGCGGAGTGGTACATTCTAAACAACTGTGAAGAGGTCGCCGAGTACTTAAAGTAAGATTTTTGTTTTTACGTTTTACTATTACGGTAAGTATTAAAGTATTAACTTCATATATATATATATATATATATATATATATATATATATATATATATATATGTATATCTTTTTTTGCAGTTATTTTTCTAATTGGGTCCGATCGGAAAATCCTTCATTGTCGGTGTCCCAGGTTGATCAATTCACGAACTCTAAGTTTCCAAAATGGTTTCGAACCTATTTCGCGAAAAATCGAGAAGATCGCAATGAAGTTGCGTGGAGTTTATCTTATAGAGCTCCAATTAGTGTTACTCAATGCAACAAATATATAATCAATGGGTATCGGTTTTCAACTGTTGACACGGATGCAGGTACACAATGTTGCAATTACGGTGTATGTTGTCGAGGTGACCAAGTTGACGGGGTGGAGACTGTCTACTACGGGAAGTTATGTGACATAATTCAATTGAGTTATCCGTGGGACAAGGTGGTGACCCTTTTTAAATGTGAGTGGTTTGATAACAGTCCACGTGGGACAAAAATGGACAAGCATGGAAATATTGAGATCCACTAGACAAGGAGATATGCGGTTGGTTATGACCCATTCATCCTTGCTCAACAGGCAGAACAAGTTTACTATACATCATACCCCACATCCCACCAAGGGTGGAGGGGGGTTATTAAAACCAAAGCACGAAATATCATACCGAAGTCGAAAGAGTCGGATTCAAATGACGGTATGGCTGAACCGTTCCAAGCTGATGTGGAACATCTACTGCCCATAAACATCGAAGACAACGAAGTACCAAGCAATCTCTTTGATTCTGCTGCGGATTTAGAATTGATTCCTATACAAATTGACGATGAGGAATCAGACGATGAGGCAGAATTGATTTACTCTGACAGTGAATATGAGTTCGACGACTATGAGACTTCAGAGGAAGACGGGCAAGCAGATGTCGATGAACAGGAATCGTCCGGTTGAGATTTGTTAGTTCTTTATTTTTGACGATCTGCTATACTACATACTTTGTTACTTTACTACTGTAATCAACCCTAAATATCTTTTTAGTTTTTTTCATTCTTTGACCTAATGTCTATAAGTGTTCAGAGATGGAGCATCCAGGAGGATCTTTAGGTAGTGGACGTGGTGGTGGTCGATCCCGGCCCCGTCCTATCAGAGGGGGTAGGGCGACGTCATCTGCCCCTTCTGTAGGCAGAGGGCGGGGCGGTGCGCCAGAGGTGCCACCGTTTAATATGTCATCGTCACCGTCGGGTTATTTGGCAACTTCACCGTCGCTGTATACATCGTCGTCACCGTCTACCCCCACTGATCCGCAGCAAATGGGACAACAGGTTTACTAGCCCAATTCTAATTGATTTACATATGTTTAGTTTCATGAAACCATCTATGTACAAACATCTTTAATATTTCACATTCCTTGCTTAGCACACCCCGTCACCTCAGAGCCACGTCGAGGAAGAAGGTAGTTCCTCCAATACACCAATCTGGGGCACAACAGATCCTTCGACAGGGATGCTTTGGATCTGTCCTGACGACGAATAGTAAGTCATGCCAAGTTACCAGTAATGTTACAAATCCCTTCTCTAATTGGTTTGTATGCTAATAATATTTGCATGATGTCCTCTGTCTTTAGCATTGTGCCTCGTGATCCGATGGGGGCTTTCATCTCGGACCAATTATTCCGTAATTACAATCAAGCTTGGACCAGCAGGACAGCGATTCCTACGGAAAATCGAAATTCTTGGTTCGATGAGTTTATGGTAAGTTATTTGTTTATGGTTATTAATTAAGTACTTTTACAAATTACCGCACTAATTGTTCGTTGTTGATTTTCAGAGGAGGCATATGTCGTTGCTTGAATATCGTGAAGCTCTGAGAAAAGCTTATAACGCCAGGGCAGCCTGGTGGTTGTCTTAAAAGCTTTATAACTTGAGAGAGTCAAGAGGCAGGCGAAATTGGCTTCCACAAGACACTGCAAACGAATTATTTGACAATTGGGCCACCAATGAAAAGTTTCAGGAGAAGCGTGCGAAAAATAAGCAAAATAAGGCCAAAATGGAAGGACTGTCATATGTTGGCGGCTCCATTCCGATGACTGAGTGGAGACGGAAACTTGTGAGTACACGCTATTTTCTATTTAGGTATTCAATATTTTGTACTTTGAAGTAATTAACTATGATCATCATTTGCGTTTGCAGGCAGAGACTGGGGTTTCTTCAGAGTCGATAGGTTGGGCTACCTTTGAGCGGACCCATTCCCGGCAGTCTGAAGGAAGTGATGAGAGGGAATGGATTAACTCAAGGGCCCACACAGTAGCGGCTAGACATTTATTGCATTTATTACTTGTTTTATGCACCACAATATTTATTTCATTTTACATGTCTTATTTGTTATGTATTTTTGTCTTTGTAGGAAAATTTTATGAAGCTGTCGCAGGAGAGAGACTCACAGCGTGAGACTGACCCCTCATCCTCTGTGTCTGATAATGATAGTTTGTTCTTTGAGGCTATAGGTGGATTTAACAAGAAAGGGAGAGTCTTTTGATACGGTGCCGCTGCTAGCCGACTGAAGCCAACAAAGCGCTCCTCATCTGGCATTGAAGATGTTTCTCCAGGTAAACGTATTTGATATTGATAATTTCCATTCTCTTGTCCATTCAAATAAAGTCCAAATAATAAATGTACTTGATATTGTTTTTGCAGATGAGATGAAGAAGATGAAGGCTTTGACAGCACAGATGACTCAGGAACAGGAGCGGATGCTTGAAGAGCAAGAGAAGATGAGGCAGATGATGATTCAGGAACGAGAGATGATGGAGGAGCGGATGACTAAGGAACGAGAGATGATGCAGGAGCAGATGAGGCAGATGCAAGAGGAGATGATGAGGCAGATGCAGATTCAACTTAAGTCCCTAATGAACAAGGGTTCGGGGTCGGCTCCTGGTGATGATGACCATGCTGGTGATGATGATGATGATCACAATGCTGCTGTTTAGACTACTGTTTAGAATTTGCTCTTTGTAACATTGTTAGACTACTTTTTAGTATTTGGTATTTGTTAGATTACTCTTAATGTGCACTCCTTCTAATTATTATTATATCCATGAATCACTACTTTTTGTACTCACTTTTTTAAAATTAAAAAAAATATATTTTTTAAAAATAATTATTAGTTTTGCTAAGAAATTGTTTCTGTAGCAAACGATCAAATATGGAGAAATTTGCAAAATTTCAAGTTTGCTACAGAAAAATAAAAAAAAATAAATAATAAATAAAACAAATAAAAAAAAAGAAAAAAAAGAATTTGCTACGGAAAAAATTCCGTAGCAATTTGCTACGGAAAATTTTCCGTAGCAATTTGCTACGGATTTCTTTCCGTAGCAAATTTGCGACGGAATGGAAGTTCTGTCGCAAATTGCGACGGATTTTCCACGTCCGTCGCAAATTGCTACAAGGAATTTTGTTACGGAAAAAATCCGTAGCAAAATGATTTTGCTACAGAAAATCCATATTTTTCCGTAGCAAAATTTTTCCGTAGCAAAATTTGAAATTTTTTGCAGTGACTATATATTGTACATAGAAGTTGGCATGTGAAGAATTATATTTACCAGTGCAAGGAAGGGTTTTAAGAGCGCCTCATTTAGACCGGACAATCGACTCCCCGGTCTTAAAGGTATGACCGGTGACAGTTTTGTAAATATAAAGAACTTTAAAGGTATGACCGGTAACAATTTTGTAAATATAATGAACTTCTTGGACCAGATACTTTATCAATGAGTCTCAAATATATTATTCAGACCGCTTAAAAAAACAAACGGTCTTAAAAATATTATTAAAAAAATTGAAATATCAAATTTCTTTATAGAGAAATCTCGAACAGGCTGACTTATATTTTCTGCGGTCCAAAATAATAAGGAAAAAATCAAATATACAGGTAAAAAACTTTTAAGACCGGATATATATAACAGGAGGTCTTAAAGATTATACTTTTAAAATCGAACAAAAATTGTGACGGGTAGTAAATAGTTTATTACTTTTAAGACCGGAATTTAACAAAGGACGGTCTTAAAACTTAACCTTTAAGACCGTCGTTGTAGTTCATCCGGTCTTAAAAATAAAGCGCCAAATATAGTTCTTCGCGCGAAACGTTACCTTACGACTTATGTTGTCCCTCTGAACTTTGAAACCCCTCTTCTTGTTGTGAAACCACTCTTCCTGTTGCATTACCTCTCTTCCTCGCCCATGTACCATTAGCCTCTGTTACTCTCTCATTTGCTCAGGCATTCCTCTCTTCCTGTCTCTAAAATGAACGGTGAAAACGATTTCATTCGTGTTCTGAGAACGCCAGTTACTGATGTGAGTCAGAACGAACCCTCTTCATCTGACAATGTGCCTCGTAACCGCCCTGCACGCCGTGGTAGAAGAGGCACACGAATGATGGATATAACCCTAAGTCGGACTTCTGGGTCAAGGCTCGAGATTCAGTTTGATGAAAAGTTGCAACCTTTCGGTCCTAATAAAAGCGAATATACTAGTTTTATCGGCTATCTTGCACGCAGTAAGGTTAGCATCTTGACAGATGAATGGAAAAATGTGGACTTTGGCAAAGTAAAACAACCTATTTGGGACACTATCCGGCTTACATACACTGTCCCTGACTCTGAGAAGTTGTTTTTTGAGAAATACAAGCAAGCCGGGGCTTGAAAATATGAGTTATGGGCCAGACTATGAAAGACTAGCCCAATAATACATCAAACAAGTAAACAAACTAGGCTCGACACATCAATTGGCCTTCCAGAACCATATCCAGACATCCCGCAGGAATTGTAGGAATTAATAACACGTCTGTATCAGCAACCACATTGTGTCCTTCCTTGGCCATAAAATCGGCACATGGGATGTTGTCTCTTGGGGTATAGTGAAGTGACACGTCCCAATCCTGAAGGAGAAGATCCCTGGTTTCTCTGATAATGTCTCTCAATGGGTGTTCAGAATGGCAGCAATCTCTCATAAGCATATTGACAGCATCAAGGGAGTCAAAATAACGAAGGATTTTACTGAATCCCATCTGATGGCCCATCTTTAATCCCAGCATGATTGCATGAAGTTCTACCTCGATAACAGTATAAAGTCCAAGATGCTTGCAGAATCCCATCATCCATTGTCCTTCAGAGTTCCTGATCACGCCTCCACAAGCTGCTTGAAATTGGTGGCGTACAGATCCGTCCACATCAATCCGGACCGCATCTGCAAGTGGGGGTGTCCACGTTCTCTCCTCATACCTGTCAAGTTGAAAAATTTGATGAGACAAATTATGATTAACACAGGTTTCCATAAGTAGATAATTACACAAGTGGAGCAACTCCCTAGTATCCTTGCTTTCACCCTGGAATAGGGAGTTACATCTAGAAGTCCATAGGATCTAGCACCCCAGGCTAAAGACTCGCGGCCATGGAAAACTATTAAACCTTCCTTTTCTGGGGTTATGGTTAGTGTTCCAGTTGAGCCACACCTGCAAGTTTCCTGCAAAAAACTGAGAAAAGTAGTTAGGTTTTAAAATTTCTTTCCATAAATTTCTTGCCCTGTCATAATCCCTGATGATGAGGAGCACACTCTCCTCACAATTACAATGGAACAGGCATAGGCTCTCATTTGTAAGACCTCTTTTGGCTTTAAAGGCATTGGTAACAAGCCTTTCATGGCCAACCTGCCACATGAAATATTTGACTTTTTCAGGGAGCTGCCACTTCCACATCTGGGACCAAAAGCTGCTTCTATTAGCTCCAGTTTGGTTAGAGATATAGAGGTAAGCAGATTTAACCGAAAAGCAGCCGTCTTTAGCATTTCTCCAAGTGAAACCATCAGGAAGGTTACCGCAAGGCGGCCGCATTCTCAAGATACCATTAGTGATATGGGGGGGAAGGACTCCTCACAACCTGCTAATGTCCCAGCTCCCATTCGCCAAAAGTTGATCCCGCATGGTCTCATCCTCATTGATTAAGGATGGGTCGACAACAAAGGTGATTAAGGGACGATCAAGAGGAAGCCAAAGATCAGTCCAGAATTTGGTTCCAGCCCAATTATTAACTTTTTTGCCGACTCCACTAAGGAATTTCTCCCAGACTTCAGCAATCACTTTCCATGCAGATGATGAATTTCATTTCCTTGAGACATTAGGGACAAAGGAGTTGCCGCAATTATACTTAGACCCAAAGAGCTCGCTTTTTGGTCAGAAGGCTCCAACAAAGTTTCATAATGAATGCCACATTTTGATGTCGAAGGTTTTTGAAACCTAATCCCCTATCCTTCTTTGCCTAGGTAATTTTATCCCAAGCAACAAGGTGCATTTTTCTCACATCCTCGTTCTAGGATCAAAGAAAAGTCCTTGAGATTGATGTACAAATAAGAAGGAGGGTTGACTGCATATAGTAATTGGGCAAGGAGGATATCACAGATTTTATGAGGACAAAGCGCCCAGCCATAGTCAAGAATTTGCTTCTTTTTTTTTTTTTTTGGTCAAAGTTACCCTTCCTTAATTGCAACAAGTTGTTGGCATGCTTTTATATTTCTAGACAAAACTTTATTTTGATTATTACTTTCAAGGAAGGGCACAATTGAAAAATCAAACTTGTCTTAGGACATCAAATACCACTTCATAACAATCGTGGAAATTGCTTGAATTAGTTAATTTCGCCCTATAATTAAGATCAAAGGGGATACTTGCTTGCTGTGTGCAGCAAAGACCCAAATCCAAAAATAACTCCAAAGAACAAAGGAGATGGTTCCAATTTTATTGGATGTCCTCAAAGGGACAAAAGAAGAGGAGATGGAGTTAAACTATTACCTATCCCTTGGCTTTCTATTGTCAAAAAGAAGACTATCCATTTGGATTGAATCTAATATCATCAACAATCAATCAAAAGATATTGACAACCACGGAATTCCTATATTGTAGAGAAGCATTCTGCAAAATTAGGAAAAGCTGAATCCAGTTTTAAGCAGGAGGATGAGGAGGAGAAGGAGGAGGCTCTTTTACAAAGAGCTGTGGGCAAAACAATACTTTGTGAGATGGTGGTTCCAACCCTCTTCTACGCCAATAATTTAGAAATGAAGCTTCCAGTTTCCTCACCTGTCATCACCGTCACATTATCACATCAGTATTTAAAAACTATAAGAAAAAACTCAGATGCAATACTTCAGTTTCTGCTGTTGAGTTTCTCAACCAAGTCACAACACAGGAAGTCACTTCTCTTTTCTTCGCTTTTTTTTTTTTTTAGTTAAGGGGGCAGATGCCAACAACTTGAGGTTGAGGTTACAAGCGGGACTAAACCTTCGACCTCTCACTTACAAGGGATGCTCTATGCCACTAGGTTAAAAAGACATTTATGTTGGGTGAATATACATTAGTCTGCACAAGAATACTAAGAAATTTAAGAATCTGATAGAATTGCTTATGTTGCTCAGACCTTTAAAAGGGAACTTAGGAAGATATAAAAGAAAAGGGAAAGTTACTTTCTAATAACCAGAATGTTGACCATACTATTTTGGAGAAAGTGCAGATTATTTAGGACTCGTTCGGACCTGCCTTTGGTCGAAAGGGTATTTGGGGACCGTGTTAGTTGTCTTTTGACTCTTTTGAAGCCGTTGCTGTGGCTAAGAGGATGTAAGAATCATTTTCTAATCAGAGTGTAAAAGAATTAAAAAAAAAAAAACAGAAAGAAGCTAGAACGTTAATCTCCATAACTCTAGAAAGTGAAATAACAGTCGTACACATGTACTTTTTCATGAAGAAATCTCATCACATTCCTGTCATTTTTCTAATGGGATTTTATAAGACAGCAACAGGACATATTTACCAAATTTCATATATAAAAGTGTAAAAGAAAGAGTAGGGCTTTGTCACTAAGTGTGTGTTAAGGTAGTTGTGAAAAAAACACTTTTGGAGCTCTAAACCATGATTTTGTCAAAAGGCAGCCAAACAGCCTAAATTTTTGCAGAAGCTCTTTTCTAACTGAAACCTTCAAACCATGGTTTATTTTTTTGCTCAGATCAAACCATGGTTTATGAGAAGCTGATTTTTCTTTTTTCTTTTTTGTCCCCTTTCAAAAGCTATTCTCTAAAATCACTTTTCCATTATCCCCTGCTTTTCCATCCTTGTTCCCCAGCAAGCCCGTCAAGAAAAAGAAGAAAATCTGTTGAGCTACCAAAATCATATTTTCATTATACCAGCTCAGTGGATTTATGTTCCCAGAAAAGAAATACAACATTGGGGGAGAACACTACATTTAACATTTTAAGCTTTAACCGTCTCAATTCCTTTCTATCTCAGATGTCTGCAGGGTGCCTTGATCCTATTACTGTCATGAAGGTCAAGCATAAACTTGAGGAATAAATAGCACCAAAATACGGACAATTGTAAATGAAGTTCACCCATGAATCAAATGACAAAGTTGACAAAATAGCAAAGATATAGATTAGGATATCTAATTTGCATTTTGTTTCGTGACTTTACAATTGTCATTTCACTATGCATAGACATAGCACCAGACAGGGCCAAATGAGATCCCTCAAGCACTTGATAAATGAAATGAAACGATGCAACTGAAGAACTATAAAGCTATACTTCTACAAATAAAAAGTTTTACATCAGAAGTAACAAAATGGATGCCCATTTGTAAATCACTAATTGGTAATATATGTGTATTTGAGTGAGTGTGTGTATTCATGTATAATGAAATGGGAACTGCGCATGATTATCCTACAAAAGCAGGCAAATCTAACACTGACATCGGTAAATAAAGATGAACTTGTAAATAAGAGACATACTGGAAGTTTGAATAAGATATCACATATGAAATAACATGTTTCGACAATGAAATATAAAAAAGTTCTAAACATCAGGAAGCTGAAACAAAGGAAAGAGAGCATACGAGTATGTTGAACTTGGTTCCCATTGAGACGCGTAAATATTCTTTAATGAGTTTGCCTTTAGCAAATAATTGCAGGTATTTATAAGTCACAGAGAGCAATAACTTGTGTTGGGCTTACTTAAGAACCATTATCGCACTTCACATATGCTCTGGAACAAGGTTTCCCTCCTACTCGTGTTTTATAGTTTTGATATTAGAACTTAGGACCCGTTTGTTATAAAGAAAGTATGGGGAGGGAAAGGGAAGATCTCAATCTTCCCATGGATTTGGGGTGTTTGTTACAGAGAAAGTCCAGTCAGCATCTTCCAGTGAAGTCCAATCTTCCTTTATTTGAGGGAAGATGCTTTCCATCTGAAAATGAAAGGAAAGCTCCAATCTTCCCAGGAAAGTTCGAACTTGATAGATTTACCCCTGAAATTCAAATTTTGGCGGGAAGTTTAAACTTAGCGGGAAAGTTCAAATTTTGGCGGGAAGTTTGAATTTAGCAATTTTTTTTTTTTCACAAGTTCAAACTTAACAAGAATATATATTTTTTAAAATATATTTTAGCAAAAAAAATATTTTTTCTTTTTTATTTTGAATTAATTTTTTTTTTAGGGTAAAATAGACATTTCCTAATTCCTTACCAATTACCACCTTTTCATTTTCTTCCTACCAAACAACTCAAACCATCTTCCCTCATCTTTCAAATCTTCCTTTCCTTTCCATTCCTTTCATTTCCTTTCCTCCTCCAAACTTTCTTTGTAACAAACGAGGCCTTAGTTCCATTAGCTGTCTCTTGAAGGAGGCAGAACAGAATTTTGCTCAATGGTGTTCTCTATGCTTTTCTTCCTGTTTAATTGATTCCTATAAAACACTTAATATTGAGTTGTCTCATTTCTTCTTTATTAACAAAATTTTCTACTTCTAAACAGAAGTTAAAAGAAAATAGAAACACGGAAAAATTACAACACAGTGACACACCAAAGAAAAGCTAAATATCATAAGAAGCAAACCTGTTGAACAACAAATGGCTCCTTGTCAAGACTAAAAGGTTTGGTCAAAATAGTAAGAAACCCATTTCGATTGCCAAAAACAATGTCAGTGAATGGCCGATCACCCACCTGCAACATTATACTCATGCTGAGACAAGAATCCTCAAAATATGAAACAAAAAACTACGTTAAAATGAGCTCTTCTAAATTCTTCTTTACCATGTTCGTGAAATGTACCCTCCTTTCCTCGTCGTTCTCGCACCCCTTCGGCTCGTCTTCTCGCGGAAGCTTTTGGTGTGTGGGTTCTGGGTGTTGATTATTGGTGTCCTTGCGGACAATAGAGAGGAGGAATTGAAGAAATAGAGGATGTGTCTGGCTCTGGCTGTGATTTAAATTGAAATTGACGAAACTGTGGGGATGTCGCAAAGTCAGAGTGGAGAAATCTCTGATGGGGATTTTACCGTGAGTAGTAGACTAGAAAGTGAAAGAGTGGTGAGATTTCTCTGGTGATAGGCATGGCGATGACAGTTCAGTGGCTTTGGAGGGACGGAACAGAAACTGGGAAGGGAAGCAGCTACAGTAGCCGCAGGCATTGTTGGTTAAATTGCAGAGCTTGGGCCATTCTTGAAATCTAACATAACAAAAATCAAAGAAAGAAACATATTTAAACTCTAAGCGCCCTGCACTTCTTTTCTAAAAATTAACTAACAAAAAAAAATATATTTAAACACCCTTTTTAATATCAAAACTTATTTGAGTTAAAATTGTGGTTTAGTGGTAACCTATTCAGAACAGTTTTTGATAATTGATTGTTATTAATTAATTAATTTTTTAAAAATGTATTTTATCCAAAACTTATTCTTCTCACTATTCATCCAAATTCCAAAAACACCTTCTAACTATGAAGAGGAAGAAGGTGAGCAAGGTTAAGTGGCATGCATTTATAGGCCATAATCAGAGTCGGGAAATCGGCTCGAATCCATTGGACCAGTCAGTTTAAGTCCGGTCCCTACAAGGGTCGTGCTTAAAAATTGGAACAGTTAATGGCTTCCGGCTTAAAATGGCTGGCCCGTTAAGCCCTTTTATTTTTTAATTACCTAGGACTGGTACTTTAGAGTTATTTATTATAGAGTGATTTTTTATTAATTACGTACCTAAATGTATTTTGTATTTGTTGTAGAGTTATTTATCCATTTAAGTATAAATACATAATAATTATACATTAATTTTATAATTTGGTTTATTATTTATTCCATATAAAGATTATGGATATATTCATGATGCAGGATAAGAAATTTTTGATATTTTTACCTATGAAGCAGAACCTACCACTCAAAGTGAAACACAATCAAATGTATTTGATATTGATGATAGTGACGAAGAATATGACAATGATAGTTACCGTGCTCATATTGCTTAGTGATAAGCTTCTTCTGTTTTATGTGATTTATTTGTGGACAATAGTTTACTTTTAATTATGAATTAGTGGTTGTTTGTTTGTTTGTTGCATGATACATGTTGTTTGGATACTAATGTTTGATAGCATTTATTTGATAAATTATAACTTTAATTGTTGTAATTTATTGATTATATTTATTTGGGAAAAAATGGATGAAAAATAGTTAAAATTTAGAGTAGTAACTTCCGACCTTAGCCCTCATGCTCTCGAGTCGGACTTTAAAAAACATATGTTTTTCTTACCCCGAGTATAAAAAGGCCAGCTCTAATTCTCAGCTCTAGCAATAATAATATAGCTTTAAACAAAGTCAATGGACAATAATAGAGACGAGAAGAGTTGATGAAGCAATCATTTCATGAAGCAAGTTGATGAAGAAGATGACTACAATTTTTTGGTCTAGTTTATCAAAGTTGTGTTTTGTTCCAACTTTCCCTTATTGTGTGTGTTAAAACTTGACACTTTAATTAGAGTAAGTGTCAACTTGAAGGGGGCGTGTTGGAGATGTTAAAAATGTTATTAACTAAGCAAGATAGTTATGCTCTATAAATAAGGGCATTGTGAAGTGATTTAGAGTGTGAGATGTAGAATCCTCACTGAAAAGAGGGAGGTTAATTTGATTCTCTCTTTAAGATTCTAGAGTTAGGGTTAGAGGTTAATCATCTTCAAGTGAGGGATGATTATTATGAAATCACTGGTTCATTCATTGTTATATTGTTCTTGATAGAACTTTTAATCTTCTGATGAAGGTTCATGATTTGATTGTTATAGTTTATGAGTTGTTTCACAGCAAGACATGAAAAGTCTTTGCAAATTTCAAACTCTCTATCTTTATCTAAACACCCTCACACACACTCTTGCAATCCACGAAAACAAAAAATGGTCCTCCATCAATAAACTTATCCACTTGAACCCCTCAACCCACCCACCGAAAAATAAAACACTATTATTTATATATGAATTCATGATAGTTATTTTGAAAAAACAGGTAATGAATTATTATTTATTATATTTCATAAAGGGTTTCTCCCCCCCCCCCCCTAATAACTGTGAGAAATGTTCTATATTTTTTCACAATAGTACATTTAAAAAAAATGGAACAATGGCTAGTTCATCAGACTACTCGTCACTAGAAAAGTGGCCATGATCATTATCAATATCATGACCATTAATCTTTTACTCATCAAGTATGAGATTGACCTTCCTATTCATACTCGAGAGGTATAAAGAAAGTCTCCTCATGGCGTGATCAGTGTGTTTTGCATGCCGCATTATTACCTCCAGTTGTGAAAGCATATGATGTGGAGGCGAAGGCGACAGTGGCTGATGTTGGGGAGGAGAAGCAGGAGGTGGAGGATGGGGAGGAGGAGAAATAAGAGGTAGAGGATGACATTGAAATCTTTTTGGAAATTCTTTCACAAAAATGTTTCATCTTTGCGATTGAGAGAACAAAAAAGGAGGACGATGAAAAAACATAGGAAAAACAAATAAATATGGGGAGTTTAAATAGACGTCTAGAACTTTGGAAGGGACGGAAGTTGAACATGGCATAATGAAGGGGTACTTAGTTTTCTTGATGATCATTTGATAACGAGGAGACACCTAGAGTAGATCAATATAGGAAGAGTAAAGGTTTCGAAAGCTTTAATTTACGTTTATTAAGCAGAACTGTTAAGTATGTTGGTTTTTTGAAACCATGGTAAAATAATACTTTATGATTATTAGTTAAAAATAGTGAAGTATGAAGTTGTTTTTTTTACTTATTTTTTTTAGAATATTCTAAAAATACAATAGTGGTGTTAAGTCATCTACTATTGTTGTCTTCCTCCTCCTCTTCATCCTTTTCATTCTCATCATCGAAGGTATAAGATAAAGGGTTTGACTGCAAGTGATATTCAACCTTATTGTATTGAAGTATGAAGTTCAACTTCATGTTCAGCCTGTTGGTGTATGCCGTGAGGAGCCTTGTGGGCCAATTAAGGCTTACCAAAGTTGCATCAGAGAATCCATTTCAGGAGGAGGCAAAGGAGGAGGAGGAGGAGGAGGAGGCGGTGGCGGAGGAGCCCCTTGGGATATTAATATGATGCAAAGAAGGAGGAGGCCAATAAAGAAAAGTAGTAAAAATAACAAGAAATATGTGAGTTTAAATAGAGGGTAATGAATGTTAGGAAGGGTTATGCTAATGAAGGTCCGACAATGTTATGAAGGGTTATGACCAATGAACTGGTACTTGGGGAAGACAGATTGTTTGAAAGTATTACATGATGGTTGTTTTTAAATATCGTTATGTTTTGTCTTCGCTAATATAAGAGACTGGGGTCGAATAGTTTGTAAATGTCATATGGCTGTTGTTTTGAAAGAATCATCACTTTTGTCTCTAAATAAATGACGGTTATTAACTATAATATTTATTTTTGTGTTTATGTGAATTCCATATCGCAATATATGACAATGCACATAATTAATCGTTACATTTAAGCATTATATATCCATAAGATTTTTCCAGTATTCCAACAAACTCATTTAATAATAATAACTTAAATTTTTATTGAAGATATCTTCCATTTGATTAAGCAACATGATTGTACAACTGAAGGTTATAGAGAATGTGTGCTAAATATCCTTCGATATGGTAGTTATGATAACTATATATATAATGCAATTCTATGAATCTATGAAGTCGTAAATTGAACATCCATACATCATATTTTTTATAACAGAAAGTATATAATTGATGACTTCCTTAACTGATAATTAATTATTAATGTTAATAAATAAAACATCATATTGTTTAGCCGTTGCGTGTTTCCCCAGCCATGGTGATCTGGTCAAAAAGATAAAAAAGGAAATCCCACTATGGTGAGGCTAATTAACTTTTAGTACTTTCTCAGCAATCTTTAACATTAGCTTTAGTTTAGCTTTTGAACGCCTTTTCTCAATAGTCAGAAGCAGCCATTGCTTTGTAATGACCCATTAGGAAAGCAATTAGAAGATAGGGGGAAAAGAGACGGAAGTAAATTACATGCTGGTTATGGGACAAAACCCCCCCTCCCCTCCGGCCCGGGGGGAGTTTCAATTGGCCCCATTAGCGGCAAATTAATTTCAGTAACCCTTAAAACTTTCTAAAACTCCATTGTATCCCATGGTAAAAAAGAAATTAGTTTTTGTGGCTGAAAAGAGAATGATGCCATTCTTTTATTATTTTCTTTTAAGAAAAGCACTTATAAAACAAATTAGGGCATCTACATGACATATAAAAATATTTACAAGATAAATAAAATGATTCAAAAGAATATATGGAATTAAAAATATTTTCTTCATTTACAAGATAAATATGAAAATTCGCTAAACAAATATAGGCATTTATAAGACAAATAAAGATATTTGCAATACAAATAAAGAGATTCAAAAGAATCTTGGGAGTTAAAAAAATTTTGGTTATTTACAAGACAAATGTAGATATTCGTAAGACAAATATGGGCATTTACAAGACAAATAAAGAGATACAAAAGAACATGAGGGATTAAAAATATTTTGGTCATTTACAAGACAAATATGAAAATTCACAAGACGGATATGAGTGTTTAAAGACAAATAAGACAATTTATAAAACAAATAAAAAAATGCATCATTGGTTCGATCCCATTACACCCTGCAAATAGTGTAGTGCAATGTGATGCAATGGTAATGCAATGCAATATTAATTAGGGATAAATACCAATTTTACCATGGAAGTTTTGCTAAATGCCCCCTAGCCAATACTTCAATGGCAAAAATGACATTTAACCCTATTAATTATGATAAGTATATATTTTATGATATAATTAGTTGGATTTATTAATATTATATACCTATTTAATTATCTTTTATATACTTTACTATCATTATAGAATAAAAAGATATTTCGATATAAAATCTACTTATTTCCTATTATATTTTACAGGAAATATTAGCTGATTTAGAAAGAAGTAGAAAAAGCAATTAGAAGATATACAATCAGCCAAACTCGGTGGTCCCACGCAAGAAAAATAGAAACAGAATCAATTGTGTGATCTGGTGGAGGAGATTACAAGATATAAGATATTTTTTAAATAAGAAAAGGCAAATCAATGACTGATGGTTTAAGTTATATTTAGGTTATATATATGAAGCAAAAAAAGAGGCAAGGGAAAGGGACGAAGAAGCAAAGGAGTAGCGGTTGAGCGTTTCGGTTCGCTTCATCATCTCCATGGAAGCATGAGAGGACTGTGGAGGTGACGGAGAAGCTTTCTTTCCTCTCTCTCTTTATTCTTTGAATCTGAATTCTTATCTTTTTGTTATGAATTTTATTAAAGCCATGTGTGGCTAGTTGGTTTTGCAAGCTAAAGGACCTATGAACTTGTGGGTGAATTGGATTTTGTTTTCATTATTTAATTAAATTTGATATTAATTTTGATTATTTAATCTTGGTTAATTTTATCTATTTAGTGATTGACCATCATTGAATATGATTTTGAGCATTAGGATTTACCTTGACAAATGAGATTTTAATTAGGCTCTGAGATTAATTAATATGGGATTAGATTACGATTTAATTTGCGATTAGGATAGACAAATACCTAATGACCCCATATAATTGTTGAAGAGTGTGTTCAATTTTTGTTACCTCTTGAGTAATTATGTTAGACATAATAAGTTATACTTAAGAGAGGGTTGTAAGTGGACTGACAGGCACTTATAGCTATTTATACTTTAGATAAATAAAATTGATATTAAAGCTAATTAAATTAGTGAAAACAAGATTTATGAAGCTAATAAGGGATTAGTGACTCTGGGTTGCTCATTTGATTATTGTGGTAGTTTTCTTATTTTTATTTTAGTTTTAATTTCTTTTCTCTTAATTAAATTCAATTTGGTTTGCTCAATTTAAAGGAAAGTGTAAAATTAATGCTTAACTGAAGTTGTGGGTACTAAGTCATCGTGGAAACGATACTTTTCTTATCACTTTATTACTTGATACGGCCCGTATACTTGCGGAGTTATAGGCTATAAAGTTTTGCCCTATCAAATTATAAGGCTAGTGTTTGATTTGATTTTTAAGCAAGGTACAATAAGTTATTTTTTTAATAATTATTTAAAATTAATATATCACACAATCTATTTTACCCTTAATGCAATCTTTGTAGAAAAAAATAGTTAAATGACATTGTGTTGCCTCATAATAGTAGTCATGTTACCTTGTCGAGGATCGTCCGATGTCAATGGTTCTGGTGGTAGAGGCAACAGTACCAATGATGTGGCGGTGTTGATGACAGGTGGTGACAGCAACAACGGTATTAAGTCACACGAAAAAGTACCAACAAGAAAGAACCTATAGCATCAGAGGTGTGAAATACTAAGAGGACCTAAAAGTGATGGGCGAGGATGTGTGAAAAGAGAGGAGTGACGGCGATGGGCAAGGACTTAGGGACGGTGATGGTGGGGGAAATAGTTGGGAAAGCAAGAACGATTCGAAGCATGAGAGTAAGAGGATTGAGTGGCGGTCAATATCCATTTCTTATAGGGAGAAGCTCTTGGCTCCGGGAGGCTTGGGGTTCTTGGTAAGTCATGCAGCAGAGGATGATATTGTTAGTGGATGGAAAGGGTTCTTCACTATAAAGAATGAAAAGGGGGAGATTGTTGATAGGGAGGCTGAGTCTGTGAGGGAGGAGGACATGAATGATGCGCCATTAAACAAGTACTCGGTGTTGTCAATGTCAGCAGAGCAATATATGGCATGGTGCAGGCCTTAGATGAATTTATTGATTATCAAAGTGCTGGGCTTGTCAATCCCAAAGCACGTACTAATTGAGAAGCCTCAGTAGCCTTTGAAGGTAGTGCCCCTTAGCAATGAGTATTATATTGTGTCATTTTCCAGTAAGGAGGATCGAAACTATGCATACCACGAAGGGCCATGGATGATCGATAACCATTACCTTCTAGTTCAAAGATGGAGGCCGAACTTTAATCCATGGAAAGCGAATTGCCCAAGAAAGATCGCAGTGTGGGTTTGGATTCCAGACTTACCAATGGAGTTTTGCACGGTAGAGTCTTTGGATTTAATCAACAATATGATCAGGAAAATCATCAAGATAGATAGATCTACATCGATTTATGATCGAGGGAGTTTACATGCTGTTAGAACTAATGTATAATTAGTGTTCAATTATCATTGTAATTAGTGTCCAATTATCATTGTATTACGATTAGCATTTGCAGATTGCTCTGTAGATATTCTGTATAGCTAATCAGTCACCACGTGTAGGGTCTATATTATTTTGTAACCGTCTGTGTACGGACTCTGCTTATAATATTCTCTATATATACAATGTTCAGGTCTGAGGCTCATTACGCTTTCAGCCTATTCTAATCTCTGGTCTTTGAATTCTTTCTTGGTATCAGAGCATTTCATTCATTAGGCTTCATTTGAATCATGTCTCAGTCGTCTCTATCTTCCGATGAGGTTCCGTCGTTGTCGGTTGCCAAGAGCTACTCTCTGTTTCACTCTTCGAGTCAGACCACCACTATAAAACTCGATAGGTCGAACTTCCTTGTCTGGGAATTCGTCGTTCTCCTACTCATCGAGGGGAACCGTCTTCAAGCTCATATCAATGGCTCCAGTGTTGTCCCACCGGAGAAGCTCACTGTCACTGTCTCTGGCTCTTCTTCCCTCAAATCTAATCTTGCCTATGAGGAATGGTAAGTGGTGGACCGAATGTTGGTTGGGTGGCTCCGCAATACTATGTCCCAAGAGGTTGGAGCTCAACTGCTCCATTACCGGACAGCTCTTGACCTATGGACTAGTGCTTGAACACTGACAAGTGCATTCTCTAGGTCCCGGGTATTGATCTATCAATCTGAACTTCACCATACTAGGAAAAGTGGAATGCGTATGGATGAGTATCTTGCTAAGATGAAGAATATTTCAGATCAATTA
The DNA here is from genome assembly GCA_034222035.1 of Acacia crassicarpa. Lineage (NCBI taxonomy): Eukaryota > Viridiplantae > Streptophyta > Magnoliopsida > Fabales > Fabaceae > Acacia > Acacia crassicarpa. Next base: position 21,935,165 of record JAWXYG010000004.1, read on the forward strand.
ATTCTCACTGGAGCTGCTATTTCCACCGATGAACTAATTTTACACACACTCAATGGGTTAGACGGCGACTATAATGCTATTGTAGTCAAGTTAATTGATCAACCTGATTTAACTTGGGTCGAGACTCAAGCCGCGTTGCTAGCTTTCGAAAGCCACTTAGAACAACTCAACCTCTTCTCCAACATGTCCATTCAACCATCTGCAAATGTTGCGACATGCGAATCCTCTGTTTTGCCCACTCTTTCTCCTCTGGTGGCCGCGCTTCACACCGTGGAGCGTTTCGAGGATCTCGTGGCTTTCGCGGACGTCGCTCCCACGGTGGATGATCAAACCACCAGGATGGCTCAAATCGTCCTTACTGTGACTATTGTCACCGATATGGTCACTACTTCCATACTTGTTATCAACGTCAAGACAATGCCACCTCTCGGGGCTTTGCACCTCACAATCATTCGCCTCAGGGCTTCTATGCTGATCCACATGTGGTTTCTGACCCTGAGTGGTACATGGACAGTGGAGCAAGCCATCACGTAATCTCAGATTATGCTCATCTTGACTCCACTGCTCCCACAGGTAACATGTCTCTATATACTTGTACTGGTAAGAAGGCAAAAATTCATGGCATAGGTTCTGCTTTTCTTTCTTGTCCGACTTCTAATCTCAAACTTAATGAAGTTTTGGTAGTACCATCCACAACTAAAAATCTTCTTAGTGTTAATTGACTCATTAAGGACAATTCAGTTTCCATAGTGTTTACTAATGATGGCTGTCTTGTGAAGGAAAAGGGCACAGGTCAAGTTCTACTGAAGGGAACACCAAGGCAGGGTCTGTATCCCATGACTAAAATCACGTCACCCATCACCATCAACATGGCATCTGCAGTCAAGAAGGATGATGACCTACTCCTACAGTGGCACTGTAGATTAGGACATCCCAGTCAAAAAGTTTTAAACAAAATTCTGCAAGAATGTTGTTGACTTTCGATTAAATGAAAACTTTGTTTGTTCTGCTTGTCAGTATGGCAAATCAAAGTGTTTACCCTTTCCTGTGTCTCATTCTCGTGCCTCAGCACTGCTTGAACTTATTCATTCTGACTTATGGGGACCATCCCCTGTTCAATCTACACATGGACATCGGTATTACATTCATTTCGTTGACGATTTCAATCGCTACACTTGGCTGTATCCCCTTAAACATAAGGGTGAAGCTGTACATGCTTTTAACCACTTTCGTCGATATGCTGAAAATCAATTTAATACCACTATAAAGACTTTTCAATGTGATAACGGAACTGAGTTCAAACCATTTGTACTGATAGCAGCTGAAGACGGTATCTTCATTTGCTATACATGTCCATACACTTCGGCACAAAACAGAGGGGCAGAGCGCAAGCATCGCCACATAGTAGAAATGGGTCTAACCCTGTTGGCTCAAGCACATTTGCCATTGAAATACTGGATAGAGGCTTTTCAAACTGCGGTTTATACAATTAATCGACTCCCTTCACCAGTGATTGGGAACAAGTCACCTCTGTTCTACTTATATCTAACAGAACCAGATTATCACAGCATGAAGACCTTTGGTTGTGCCTGTTATCCCTATCTAAGGCCTTATAATGATCACAAGCTTCAGTTTCACAGTGCTCAATGTGTCTATCTTGGTCCATCGACATAGCAAAAAGGATTCAAGTGTCTTAGTAACACTGGTCGAATTTACACCTCATGCCATGTTATATTTGATTGCTCTGTTTTCCCTTGTATTTCAGGTTTTCTTCACAACGAGCCTGCTGTGTCCTTACCAGGCAACAATGAGATTCCATTTTTAATTGATACACCATCTGGTGCATCTTTTCCAATGGTGGATCCGGCTTCTCGACCTCGGCCCAGTGCATCTCATGATGTTTCCGAGCCATTGCTCGGTGTTTTCAGTCCACTCATGTTTGTTGATGGTAACACAAGTCAAACACCCAGCGTCTGATACGAGTTTGGGTCAGGCCCAAACCGAGGCCCAAGACACAACCCTTCATACCACCTCTACTTCTCCATCGGCCTCCACCTCTCCTTTGGCACCGACACTTCCCATTTGACACTCCATGGTCACTAGGTCAAAGGCTGGAATCACCAAGCCTCGGTATCCCTTTGTCAGCCTCCTTCACACTGAGACGCCGACAACTATATCCCAGGCCCGAATTCCTCAAACAGCAGCTGAAGCTCTCTCTCTACCACACTGGAAACGAGCCATGGAAGAGGAATATAGTGCTCTACTTCGAAATCAGACATGGCAGCTAGTTCCAGCTCATAAATCTCAGAAGGTCGTCGATTGCCGGTGGAATTTCAAGACAAAATTTAGAGCTGATGGTTCGATTCTTAAACACAAAGCCCGTCTCGTGGCAAAAGGATTTCAACAAGCACCGGGTGTCGATTACTTTGAAACCTTCAGTCCAGTTGTTAAACCCACTACTGTAAGGACCATTCTCACTTTAGTTGTTACTTTTCAGTGGGAAATTAGGCAGATCGATGTTAACAACGCATTTCTTAATGGTTTCCTTCACGAAGATGTTTATATGCGTCAGCCGTTTGGATTCTGTAATTCTCGAAGGCCTACTCATGTGTGTAAACTGTCCAAGGCTATTTATGGCCTAAAATAGGCTCCTCGAGCCTGGTTCGATCAGCTTCAAAAGACTCTGACTAACTGGGGATTTCAAAACTCTAAGAGTGACATCTCACTCTTCTTTCTCAGATCTCACTCTGTCTGTGTTATTGTGCTAGTCTATGTCGATGACATAATTGTCACAGGGAATAATTCCAATTATATCTGAAATTTCATCTCTCAGCTTAATGCTCAATTTTCATTGAAGGATATGGGGCCCCTATATTATTTTCTTGGTCTTGAAACCTTTAGAGATAGCACTAGCCTTTATCTCAACCAGGGGCAGTATATTATGGATTTACTTCATAGATTTGATATGGTTGACTGCGCACCTGTTCCTACGCCCATGGTCACTGGTCGTCAATTCTCTGCAAGTGAGGGTACTCCTCTGTCCAATCCCTCTCTATATAGACAAGCAATAGGCTCTCTTCAATATTTGACCACAACACGACCAGATATAGCCTACTCAGTAAACAAGTTGAGTCAATTTCTCTCTTGTCCTACTGATATTCATTTTCAAGGAGTAAAGCGCATCTTCAGATACCTTAAGGGTACTTATTCATATGCTTTGCACAACAAACCATTCAGAACTTTCAGTTGTTTGCTTATACCGATGCTGATTGGGCCACAAATCTTGATGACAGAAGGTCCATGGCTGGCTTCTGTGTCTTGTTAGTTCTCTATGTGTTTTGATGATAATCAATAATTGTAAACACATCTTGGAGATTTTGTGTTTGCTAAAAATCAACTGTCAAATGGAAACTCGAGTATTAGTATGAATACTCGAGTATTGACTTGACAGAGAATTGCTCAAATCCATCTTGACAAAGCAATACTCAAGTATTGGAAGCAATACTCAAGTATTGGTCTTACAGAGAGCAATCAAATTTTTCACCTTGAGTCAATACTCAAGTATTGGAAACAATACTCGAGTATTGGACTTACAGAGAGCACTCAAGTTTTTCAGTCTGAGTCAATACTCAAGTATTGGAAACAATACTCGAGTATTGGACTTACAGAGAACTCTCAAGTTTTTCACCTTGAGTCAATACTCAAGTATTGGAAAACAATACTCAAGCATTGGACTTACAGAGAGCACTCCAAGTTTTCACACTGAGACAATACTCAAGTATTGATATGAATACTCGAGTATTGAATACTCAAGTATTGGTCATACAGAGAGACATCAAAGTTTTACACCTTATGCATACTCGAGTATTGATTTTACATACTCGAGTATTGGACTTTCACAAAGTTTTTCAAATCAACATATGTTCATGAATACTCAAGTATTCATTTGAAAACTCAAGTATTGACATGGAAAAACTCCACAAAATTTTCAAATGAATGCATACTCGAGTATTGATTTGGAAACTCGAGTATTGGGCATACAGAGAGCTTTTCCTCTTGTCAATAACTTGAATACTCGAGTATTGATTTGAATACTCGAGTATTGTCCTTAAGGTCCAAAGTTCACATCACGATGATTCTTCTCTAGATGATGAATACTCAAGTATCAAGATGGATACTCAAGTATTGACTTAACTGCACAGTGACATACTCGAGTATTGATGAACATACTCAAGTATTGAATGCTAAACTTGAAAATCAAATTTGACGAATTTTTGGAATCATCTTATTTGATCTTAATACTTTCTCTTATCATTCTTCTATATTCTTAGCTATGTTTAACCATTTTTTTGATGAATTTCAGACAAATTAACGAAAGTTAATTGAAGGTTAGAGAAAAAGCAAAAAGGTAGTTCAGAACATTAAATGCTGAACAAAAAGTTGCTCCTTTTTGGCTAATCCAACTGCACACGCCTACAAAGCATTTAAGAATGTATTCTACATCAAGAAACTTCATCTCCAACGGACTAATTTGCAGAAGAACAAATCAGATTACTTGGCCAGCTGGATTAAGCTGAGTTTAGAGAGAGAATATGCCAAAACCACTTCCTAAACATGGCAGAGCTTCTCCAACGGATCTATTGGGATAGCAACGGTCATATATTGATCTCTACCTATAAATAGAAGACAAATTCAAGCAGAAAAACGTAGAGAAACAAGCTTACACTTCCAACATGCTGATACTCTGCTCTCATGTCTTTTACACTCTGTTTTCCATGTCTAGATGACTTAGAGAGTGTAGTAATTTGTATTTGATCTTCAGTGTTTATCTATTCACTTCTAAGAGAGGATATTTATTGTAATCATTCTATTCTTCTGAGAGTTATTCAAGATTGGGTGATCTTGAGTGGGAAACACATTGTGTTGATTACAACTTGTAAGGGGGAGTGAATCCTAGTGAGAGGATTACTTCGAGTACAGAGTGTGTAATCAAGCGGTGTGTTGATTACAGTTTGTAAGGGGGAGTGAATCCTAGTGAGAGGATTACTTCAGTTACAGAACGTGTAATCAGATTGAAAGAAGATAGTGGATTGAAAATCCCAAGTGAGGCTTGGGGACTGGACGTAGGTCAAGGATAAGGCCGAACCAGTATAAATCAGTTTGCACATTCTCTTCCCTTATCTCTTATATTTCCAGCATATATGTTTGAGTGTGTATACATATTTAAATGCGTGGTTATTGCTTTCTAAACTGATTTCAGTGAGTTACGAAAAGAGTTTCAAAGTTCCTAAATTTTTATACTTCACCCAATTCACCTCCTCTCTTGGGTTCAGCCAGTTCTTACATGTCTATCTAGGTGGTACACTTATATCTTGGGCCTCTAAAAAGCAAAAGGTGGTTTCTCAGGCAAGCTCTGAATCTGAGTACAGAGTACTGGCTAATGGTTCCGCTGAACTAAAGTGGCTACACACTCTATTAACTGAAATAGGGCTACATCTACAACGACCTTCAATCATTTGGTGTGATAACTTAAGCGTACAAGCACTCGCTTCCAATCTTATACATCATGCCCGAAGTAAGCACATAGATATAGATGTGCATTTCATTAGAGATCAGGTTCTAGCTGGCGAGGTCAAGGTTTCTTATGTTCCTTCTCAGCAACAAATAGTAGATTGCTTGACAAAAGCCTTGACTCACACAATTTTCCTATCTGCGTAACAAACTCGGATTGTGTCCCACACCCTCTCGTTTGAGGGGGAATGTTAGAACTAATGTATAATTAGTGTTCAATTATCATTGTAATTAGTGTCCAATTATCATTGTATTACGATTAGCATTTGCGGATTGCTCTGTAGATATTCTATAGATTTTGTATAGCTGATCAGTCACCACGTGTAGGGTCTATATTATTTTGTAACCGTTTGTGTACGGGCTCTGCTTATAATATTCTCTATATATACAATGTTCAGGTCTGAGGCTCATTACACTTTCAGCCTATTCTAATCTCTGGTCCTTGAATTCTTTCTCATGCATTTGTGTAGAAATCGATCTTTATAAACCATTGCTACCAACATTCAAGGCGTTCGAAGAAGACAAACAATTAGTATATGAGGGCCTGTACTTGGTGTGCTTTGATTGTCGACGATATGGTCATGAACGAGTTGAGTGTTCCGATAGGGTGGTTGCCGATGGTGCACAAGGAACGCTGTCATCGTAGTTGGGTTCCAGTGGAGGTGTAGTTAAGTTAAGACCAATGGGGGTCCACAATTGAAAGGAACGAGGAGCAATGCAAGTGAGGGTGGTGAGTTGAGTATGTGGGATTGGGAGAAGACAGTGACGCCAGTCGGCAAGTATGGGATCGAAAAACAGAGTATGGCATCATAGGTGTTGGGTGAAAGGGAGGTCGGGATGAAGGGGAGCAAAACATAGTACTGGATCGAGTGCGACGGTCACGACAGCAGACCTAAAAACTGAGGAACAGGACACATACGTGCTAATGTCGGAACATATAGCTCTGACCGATGGAACCATTTGGGCCTTAGATGCTTCTACGTCGAGATTTACGTAGTAGGTCACAGTTCATGATGAAGAATGTCGGATTGAAAGGAGCAGGAATCAGGCAAGAGTCTACAGAAGCTAGTAAGGATTTGGTGGGTGCACATGGTGTGGGTCAATCATTGGTCAACAATGAGCATTCAATGGGTTTGGATTTGGAAAAGTCAAAACTTAATTCTAGAGAAGCTAAAGTTGAATGGATGGTTGTGGACTCTAAAAGGAAAAAGAGAGAGAGGCCCAAGGTTTATGGGAGGGAAAATAGACTTGAAGGAGGGAGGGGGGGGGGGGGGGGGACCACTTTTTGGACCTTACTAATAATTTCTCACTTCTCCAGGGACGTATGGAAGATAATGAGAAGCACATGCACATGCCTTTGCATGTAGACAATAATAATGCATGCATCCTTATGGCCTCCTTGCAGTATGAGCAGAATTCTTTGCATGTCTTGCAAAAAAAAAAAAAGAGGTTGGGGCCGATGGGATGAAGGATAGATGATGAGATGAGACTGGTAGTACATGAGTTAGACAGTGTTCCTAATGCGGATATGGAGTTACCTTTGGGCAGTGGGTGGTGGTCAAAGCTTACCAACAATTGCAGTAAAGTGTTCATTTCAGGAGGAGGCAAAGGAGGAGGAGGAGGTGGTGCCGGTGGCGGAGGAGCTCCCTGGGATATTAACATGATGGAGAGAAGGAGGAGGCTGATAAAGAAAAGTAATAAGAATATATAACAAGGAATACATGAGTTTAAATAGAGAGTAACAAATGTTACGAAGGGTTATAACCAATGAACTGGTACTTGGGGAAAACAGTTCGTTTAATTTGAAAGTGTTGCATTATGAATGTTACTAAATAATGTTATGTTTTGTCTACGCTGATATAATAGGTTGGAAGTTGAATCGTTTGTAAGTGTTACATGGCTATTGTTTCGAAAGAATTGTCACTTTGGTCTTTAAATAAATGGCAGTTATTAACTACAATCGTTATTTTTGTGTTTACGCGAATTCTGCCTCGCAATACATGACAGTGCATATAATTAATCGTTACATTTAAGCATTATATATCCTTGCGCGACTTTCGCCTCAACATACATGACGTTTATTAGCTATAACCATTATATATTATGCGTTATAAATGCTTAAATTTGTAGTGATTTTTTTTTTTTTTTTGGATACAAAGCCAGGGTGAAATTGATACAACTTGAAAACTTCTAATGAAACATGTCTCCAAAAAAAAAACTTCTGAGCCAAAATTAAGATTTTTGAAGAACTTTTGAGACAAAAATGGACCTTAACCCATAACTAAATCAACTAGGAAATTTTAGTTGTGTGAATAATCAAGTCAACATAATCAAGTACATTTACATCCACTTTTACTTTTCACAAACCAAGTTGTCTTAAATAACTAACAGAGTTTTGTTATTTGTTCTTCACTGGTAATAGTTATAATATTCAATATGTGCCCATGTACTTGCGTATAATTTTTAATTATATTTATTTCAAATAAACACATTTGAACCATTTTGAAGATGTAATTATGTGACAAATGAAACTAAAGGGTAAATTAGACTTTTTTAACCATGCAATGGGTGGTAATGAATATTCATAGGGGAAAGTCTGAATGAGGATTACCAATTTTTTCAGTAATAATCAATACCATGATAAACCCTATTACCACACTAACAAGCAAGCAACACTCTTATTTTGGTAAATAATCATGATTATCATTGAAGGCATGCAATGTGGTTGAATCAAACGGGCTCATAGAATTTTTGTTGTGGTTGAATATGATAAATTATGAACTTTGATTAATTTAATTTCAATTATTTGGATTTAAAATATAATTATATCAAATTTTATCATTTTTATATTTTAACTATTTAATCATATATTTTTAATAGTTATTTATTAATAAAAGTAAACTCTTATGAGTTTGAGCAAACTTCTAATTAGGAAATTATTATTCAATAAGCCAACTAACTGGATATAAATCTTGCATATTACAACACATAGGCCTTTTGGTTTTTATTGTTACACTTGCAACTTAAAAACAGACGCATAATGTTTTTATTTGGTTGTAACTCACAACTCTATCAAAGTTTAAAGTACAATCATATATCACAATGAAGGCTGTTAATCAAAAGTTTCTTAACAACATGAAACACATCCGATCAAAAAAAAAAACAACAACAACAACATGAAACACACATAAACACACACATGACAATTATTACAATATGTTGTCTTCTCATAATTCACTAAATTTAATATAATAAAAGGACATTCAGTAGGTAACATCAAAGTCCTTAACCATGCGTTACTGCAACAAAACTCCTTATTCCTTGAAGCAGAACTCAATATCTGAATGAGAGGAACGCTCAGAGTAGTGATAGCTATGTCACTTGCATCCAGTAGACAAGACATATTGAAAAATAAAAAAGATAAAACATAATCAGCTAAGAACATAACATTTTAAGCAAGTAGAAAATAACAGGAAAAAGAAAATGAAACCTCAATTAAATTATAATAGTTGAAAAAGAAAGGCGGAGTTAATTTATTACCTTAAGGGAAATTTCTTATTAAGATTCAGCTGAAGCTTTTGAAACAAAGGACCGAGGCAACATAAATTTGAAGTGATCAAACCATAGGAAAAATTTGTGTCTCCATGCTCTGATGAGGAAGAGAGAACCACAAACTCCCCAGAAGCCCACTGCAAATCCAATTCCCATACCAAGATACAATGACTTTAGAAAGTTGTCGTCTTCTTTTCCTTCAGCTTGCTTTGGGTCATCATAAGTTTCTTCCTTTTTGTTGCACTTCTTTGGAAGAGGATCTCCACAAAGTTCATGATTGCCAACAAAACTCCACGAATCAAAAGTTTGAATTTGGGTTCCCAATGGAATTTGCCCAATGAAATTGTTGTACGAGAGGTTCAAATAAGCTAGAAAAGACAAATTAGAAATAGTGGAAGGAATTTCTTCAGAAAGTCTATTGTAGCTGAGATCAAGAGATTCCAAACTTGTCACGTCTCCAATTTCTTTAGGAATCTTTCCAATCAATTGGTTTCGAGATAAATTCAAGGTCTGCATTTGACTTGTACCAAACAATTCTTTAGGAATTTCTCCAGACAAGATATTTGCAGAAAGATCAATAACTCCACTTCCAAGATTTGCAACACGAAGAAAATTGTACTCTAATTCTCTTCCTTTAGTAAATACTTCTATCATTTCCCCAGTCGAATATGACCCAGAATTTGGAGGCATAAGGTTATATAGACAATGGGGTATGGATCCAGAAAGCTGATTTCCAGCAAGATCAAGTATTGTCAAAGAAAGGTTGCACAATTGAGATGGAATATTGCCTATAAATTGATTGTTCCTCAATTTAAGAACTACCAAATTTTGAGCCACGGGATTTGGCAAACTTCCAGAAAATTCATTACCTTCTAGATAAAGGCATTGCAAATTTGTCCAGTTTAAGAGGTCTGATGAAAATTTTCCAGAGAGATTGTTATCACGCAAAACCAATGTCTTAAGATTCAATGAAGCCATGGAGGGAGGAACCTTACCAGATAGCTTATTATTTCGCAAGTTAAGGTAACTTAGTTGTTTCCAATTTTCCCAACAGTCAGGAAGTATCCCACTTAAATGATTGTGCGATAAGTCCAAGTAAGACAACATGTTTTTCCCATTACTTTGTGGATGACACAATAATGAGAAAATAGATCCTGACAAGGAGTTGTTAGATATGAATATAGCTTCAGATTGTGAGTTTATTGTCACATTGGATATGTCTCTACTAATGAAGTTGTTTGATATGTCAACAATCTTAATTCTTTCTATGAAGCTCCAAAATATATCTGCATCAATGTTTGAAATCATTGATCTAGAAAGCCACATCGATTCTAGGGAACTCTGTGTGTATAGCCATACTGGAAAATTGAGACCTAAGCTTGTATTATCTGAAGAAAAAGATTTGAGTTGAAATGGTGGGACCCAATTAGGATCAAAGTCAAATTTGAAACTAGTTGAACTCAAATCCAATGATGTTAAGCTTGTTAGATTGGTAAAAGTCCTCTCTGAAAGGACACCCGCCCAAAAGTTGCCAGCAATGCTTAAATAACTCAACTTATGGAGTTGCCCAAGGCTTTTTGGAAGGCTTCCACTAAATTTATTATAGGATAATGATAAATAATTTAGATTTGGAAGCTTGAACAAGGCTATTGGGAATCCACCATAGAAATTGTTCTGACCAAGGTCAATAGAAGAGATGTCTTTGGTGACATTAAAGAATGAGTCAGGAAATTTTGATATGATATTGTTGTAAGAAAGATGAAGAGTTTTAAGAGATGTAAAATTGACATAGTTGTAGGATGGAAAATCTCTCAACCCACAAGCTGCCAAGCACAATTCAGATAGTGAAGGCAGCATAGCCACATGCTGGAGCCATTTGGGTTCACTTCCAATATCATTGCCACTAAGGTTAAGATATTTTATTGAGGAAAGTTGAGAAAGCCAACGAAGATCATTTAGTGCCATCAAATTACCTGAAAAGTCAAGGTAATGAAGAGGAGCAGAAAATTTTGCTGATGGAGTATAAGAGGTAGCGATTGATTGGTTGTTTGATATGTCTCTATGTAAAGGAAACTTAGAGACTTGGCATGGTGGAATACACACACTTGTGAAATAATTATAGCTCAAATCCAAATAGTTGAGAGATTCAAGTTGAAGTAGAGAGAGATTAATCACACCTTGTAATCTTTGATCATGTAGATGAAGCTCTGTGACTCTACCTGTGATGTTGTCACAATGCACTCCCTCCCAGAAACAACAATCTTCTTGACTGGTCCATGAGGATAGTCGGTTTGAAGAATTCACGACGCCCTGTTTGAAGATCAAAAGTATGTTTTGATCATTCTCATTGCACAGAACCTCCTTGCCTGCTGTAGTAGTGCATATGGTTCTGTTGAATGTTGTTGCAAATAGGAAGAACAGTAAAAGGAATGAAATTTGTGAAGGGAAGCTCCTCATTGTGTTTGATTTGAGTAGAATGATCTCCACAAAGTCTATATTTGATATATATAAGTTGCGAAAATCATTGGAAAATGCATGCACATAGAAATAGAAAATTCAAAAGTAACTAAAATCTAATTTAAAATCTTAAAAAATTTCCTTGCACATCATATTTTCAATGACATTTATATGTGATTATAAATACATCTAAGATCACCTATCTTCTTTTTTTTTTTTTTTTTTTTGCAAGCCTAAGATCACCTATCACTTAAAAAGGAATACCACAAAATAAAATTTTCAGAAAAAAGGCATGTAATTATTTCGTCTCAATAGTTTTTGGCTGGGGAACCATCCAAGCTAAGAAATGAGCATATTAATATACTATTGTTGTTTTATATTAACCATATATTTTTTCGCATCATAAATTTTAATTATCTAAAAAAGATTTTCGAGAAAATTCTTGTATAGTTCCAGATTACCGTATCACGCATGCTTTCTCATATGAGAATGCTCCAACCGTCTTTTTTGTGGGTCCCATGAATGTCTATCGTAATGGGTCATTGAGATAAAAAAGACAACAAGTAGGAGAGGCAGAAAAGGAATTAAAGAAGGTGATTAAAATATTTTAAAAAAACAAGTAATATTATCAAATTTAGCTAGTATTATTAATCTAATTGAAGTAGATAAATACATCTTATACTAAACGAAGTATGACCCTTTTCAAGAGTTATAAAGTCTTCATCTCAAATAACACTCAAATCATAACATGTGCTCTTTATTTTAGCTTCTTTCTTGCATGTCTCACCAATCTTCATTTATCATTGTAACTAGAGCTGGGAATCAGGGCCGGCCCTATAGGGTCTGAAGTAAGGAAAACATCTGTTTTTTAAAGTCCAGCCCAATAATACCAGGGCCTGAAAATTACTATTTCAAATTTTAACTATTTTTTCTTCGATTTTTTTTTCAAAGAAATATAATTAATAAATTGCAATCATAAAGTTCTAATCTATCAAATAAATTTTATCAACATTAATATCTAAACAATATAAATCATTCAACAAATAAACACATTCATTAATTCGTAATAAAAAACAAATAAACACAAAAAATATGTTTTTTCCCTTTTTTTTTCAAAAAATATTAAACAAAAGAATTGCTTTATGTATGCCTATGACAAAATGCTTTTCCCTCTCATAATTTTGTGTGTCTGCAGATTCCTTCGGTTCATGCATAATTTTATTGACAGGTAAAAATAATTATACTTATTTTACACAGAATATATTTATAATTTATTACTTATATAATATTGTAATACTAAAGTATATGTTTATTTAATATGAAAACATCCCGTCTTTAAAATTTATAATAACTAATTATATGTTTTAATACAGAATAATAATAAACATAAAAAATGTAATACCCCAAAAATCATTATTTCTCTTAAATGCAATATTTTGCTAGATTAAGCCTATTTAAAATAGGTGAATATGTGGTCTCAAATTTTGAGATGTGTTTATTCTATTTTCTAGGAAATCCTTCTTTAGGATTAAGGTAACCAATGATTGAATTTTCTTAGGAATCATAAAATATCATAAAAAAATACAAATAATTACCAAATTAAATTATGGTTCTTGTATGATCAAAAAGAGCAAGAAAGTGTTATGGAAAATACTTAAACAAATAGGAGAAATTAATAAGAATTAATAAGCAACTAGGTTTTCACTAAACTAAATAATTGTGTAAATTTTCATAATTAATCAAGGGATTAATTAATAAAGACCTAAATTTTCTAATAACCCACAATTAACACCTAGTTCATATTTAGTTTATAAAAGGCCATAAAGAATTATCAAAACACTTGAACAATTAAAGGGCAATTACCAACAATTAATAAGCAATTAAATTACCACCAGTAGAATATTTAGATAATTATTTACAATTAATATTAATAGTCAACAATTAGTGGTACATTAAGCTAATTAAAACTCAAAGACCAATAAGGGGTTAAGATTAGTATAAAATAGATTACCAATGATCATAAACTACTCTAAAAGTCAATAATACAATAATCAAGGGACACTTAAGCCTTGGATTAAGATGTTAATTAAACGTTAATCAAGCTTTGAAAAGTCAATAATCTCAACTAAGATCAAAGGCCAAGATTAAACCTCATAAAGCTAATCTAAGGGCTTTAAAATCAATTTCATAAAATGGAATCCATGTGAGCCAAAACTAACCAATGGAAGATTTTCTTCTAAATAGTGTGTGTGTGACGCATAAGTGTGTGTGTGTGTGACGCATAAGTGTGTGTGTGTGTGTGACGCATAAGTGTGTGTGTGTTGTGTGTGTGTGTGGTTGAAAGAGAGAGAGAAAGGGTTGTGAGTGTTGTGTATGGAGGAAGGGTCAAACCACCCTCCAATGAGAAAATTAGACTTTAAAATAAATAGATTAATTCATGAAATTAACTCTAGACAAAAGCAAATGAAAATCTATACAAACTAAATTGTATCTTGAAATCCATTAATCATAGATCAAATATAAAAAGAGATTATGAACAAGCATAATTCAAGCTTGAGAATGATTATAACCAAAGTTATTTCCCCAACTTTTGAAAATTGATACCAAATGAGAAAGTAAGTGATTATGGTCTCAAAATGAAGCTAAGAACTTCAAGATTTCAAAACCAATGAAAAGATTTGAAAAAAACTTCATTAAGATCCCCAAATAAATTTTTATCTAGTGGAATGCAAAACAAAGAAGAGAAGAAGGAATTGTTGGCTTGTGAATCAAGCTAGAACACATGGGAGAATAAAATTCAAACTTGGAAGAGGCTATTGTGCTAACAAGGGTGAGTCATAAAGCAATGGAAGAGGCTAGAAGGGAGAGAGAGGGGGTGGTTTTTGTAAGGTGTAGGGCTAAGATGGGAGTTTGGTTTTAACCTAAATCCAAGGGTTAGAAATGAGTAAAAGTTGTTAGATAGTTAACCTTCAAAATTGCGAATTTCTGGGAAAAATGCTGGGCAGATGCTCAAAACTTAAAACCTGGGAGTGATCCGTGTAATCTGGGAAAATTTATTATTTTTACTTGAAAGTATACATCCTAAGGACTCAAGGAAATTTTACGGATCCTCGTTTCGATTTTTCTAGAATTAGTTATGATTTTTCAAAGTTAGGGAAAAATCAGCCCAGATGCTGACCAGCAGCGTTTTTCCGAAATTAAAGGAAAAATAATTGAAAAATAAGTACACCAGGGGTAAAATAGTTATTTGAGGCTAGGATATCTATTAGAATATTGATTGTGAGTTAATAAATGCAATATTACCTTTATAGGATAACCGTGACTACCATCCGACCAGCAACGTACTGATATCATCGATTAAGGTACGGACGCATACTGTAACACTAACTCTGATGCTTATTGTATACTTGTATGTGATAGATATATTCATAGACTGTGACTCTGTTTTAAAAGAATTGTTATACACATACAGCTTTATACGGGTTATAGTCATGATAACGCCGTTGAGTTTTCCTAGCGCTGAGGACACGATAGGCCATCGTGGCACTGGTGAATAGTGCAGACTGTAATAACATACATATGCAGTGGCTGTGTTTCGTTATTATCTTTGATATGTGATTATTGTTGTAATGTCATGAATATCTGTCATACATAACTATTACATAAGCATGAGGTTAACTGTTACCTGAGGTTCAATGGGTATTGAACATCAGCTCTTACCATAGCTTCAGGGTCCGGGGAACCGTGGACCGAAGACAGGAATAAGCTGAGTGAACAGCACGCGTAAAGACCCGACTGAGGATCCTATTTCTAGACTTGTACCGTTATGACAAATGTATTGTACACTATGAACAGATGAATACGCCACAGTTGATGATATATCAGTTACTCACTCTTTTACTTGCTCCAATGCTCTACTCTGATGGGAAAAAAAAAATTCCGCTTTTGAAAATCGGGGTGTTACAAAAAAGGGTTATAGTTTAAACTAAACAAAATCTAAGTAATTACAAATAAACACATTTATTAAGTGGAAGTCTAAGTCAATATTTTTTTTTTTTTTAAAAAAAAAAGAAGCTACAGTTAAACGGGCTTGTAGGGCCGACCTGATTAAGCCCGAGGTCCTACAGGGTCGGCCCTGCAGGACCAATTTCAAATTTCTGGCCTATTTTTAATTTCAAGCCTGAACCCTGCAGGGTCAAGGCTTAAACAGGCCAAGCCCATCCAATTTCCCGTCTCTAATTGTAACTGTTAAAATTTTAACTGCACGGAAGTTATAGCAACTTGTTTTAAACAAGCAAGTCATTGTGCCTCAATACAATTCAGTGACTGAGTGTTGTTTAGTTGAAGGGGAAGGCTATATTGGCAGTAACAGCGAGCGACAAAGCATAGTATTGAGAATATAACAAGCATTAAAAATTAATCTTCATTACTTAAAATGAGCTCAAGTCAACTCGGCATCAGAAGCATACCTGTGTTGCTCTGTATCTGATTTGACCAAACTTTGTTATGTAATGTTTATTATATATTTAATAACTGAGACATCATTTGAATACATACCCTAACCGAAAACATGACTCTGGTTTTTCAAACAATACAGAACGTACAAAATGAAGCAGAGCTCTCAACTGTCGACAAAATGTTTTTAGATCCTCTTAACTGTTGGAAGCTCCAAATTTTGATGTCTTATACATCAAAATTAATATCCAATATGTCAACATGTGCTCGTAAATTATGAATGAATTTTATAATATGAAGTGTGTGAAGCATTTAGTGGCGTGATTGAAGTGAGAAGGGACATTTTGGGTCATATCCACATTGGAACAGGAGAAGCCGTTTGTCTCTGGTCCTCCCTTTCCCACTTGTGGAGCCCTTCCACTAGTTTCATATTGGAAAATCAATACTCCCTCTGGTACTTATTATAAGGCACAAACTAACGATTTTTATAAACCAATAAAAACAGTTAAAGTCAATAAAGTCGTTCTATAATTTAATTAACTTCCACTATTAACCCTACTAATTGCATTAAACTCTAATATTATTACTATCATCCACTACTCTTATTAATTATGTGCATATATGAAAAAAAAAAATAACTAATGCTCCTTGGAATTAATAAGTGCCTTATTAAAAAAAACCAAATATATTTACTAGTTGGTGCTTTATAATAAAGACAAGAGAGAGTAGTAATATATTCTACTTTTCACCATTAGCTAGAGAACAAGCCAAGTACAAGGATTAATTTAAACACAAGGCAAGATATGTGTGGATAAGAGATGAGGCATGTATAATGTTACGTTCCAGATTGATGTAATTCTCAACTAACCTTAATTCCAAGATTTGAACTTATTCGTGTGTTCGTAGCCCTAATGTGGCAGGTCTCTCTTCGGTTCTTTTTTTTTTTTTTCATTTTTATAAATGTGTAGGTTGATTGCTATCAAATCAATAATTTCTGATTATTATCCTATCCTTTTTTTAGTATTTTTTTTATAACTAAAAGGTTAAGATCCATTTTTTGTCCTAGAAGTAGTTAAAAAATCTCAATTTTATCCCGAAAATTTTCAAATTGTGGCAGTTTTGTCTGGGCCACTATCTAAATTAAGTATTATCATTAATTAACTAAATATGCTGAGTTGGTAGTCCACATGACATTTAAATCATTTTTGTGTTTGATTTAAGTGTAAAGTTGCCTCAAAAGTTTTCACTTAAGAATTATATTTGCCTCAGAAGTTTCTAAAAGGAGCAATTTCTTTTTGCAAAATCATGATATACCACCTAGTTACAATTATTCATTTGGAAAATTCATGCTTCACTTTTTTTCAAATTAGATTTATAAATAAGTTTTTTTTTAAAAAAAAAATGCATCCTATCGAAGTGATTGGAGAAAATAAAAAAGGTGAAAGCATCTTATATATGCAATGAAAGGAAAATCGAAAAGGTGCTGGCAAATCCCTAATTATTTATATTTTCATATTTTTTTAGGGTTTTTCTCATAATAATTGAGTTTAAAATGCTTTCTTTGTAATTAATTAAGATTAATAGTTAATACATTAAATTAAAACTAAAAAGGAGGCAAAATTGTCAAAAAAAAAATTCCTATGCACGACATATATATTCAGTGACAAGTCTTTTCACAATTCGAATTCTTCCAATTATGGTCTCAGCAATTTTTTAGACTAATTTTAATTTGGAAAAAAGAAAAGAAAACCCACTACGGTCTCAGCAATTTTTAAGACTAATTCTAATTTAGCTTTTGAATGCATTCTCTCAATTTTCAAGACTAACTTTTTTGCGACGGAACGTTTTCCACCGCAAACCAATTTTACGACGGAAAATAGCTTTTTTGCTAGGGAATTTTTCTGCCGCAAAAAACTTTTTTTTTTTTTTTGGTAGTGTTCCGCCTCATCTACGTTGTATTATATATTGTTTTTGTATAATCTGTACATGAATTGAAGAGGATGATTGTTGCATCTCAGTTAGATGAATGCTGATGATGAATTTGAAGGGAAGAGAGAACTGAGGTGAGAGACACTGAGGGTATTTTTTAATCAGACGGTATTTTGATACTTTTAAAGGGTAGTTAACAGATGTTAGCTTTTTTTAACGGTGATGATATTTTTGTTCCGATTTTAAAAGGTCATGTGTAGTTTTGCACCTAGCAAAAGCATATGATGTTAAACGCTCCTCAGGATAAAATAAATGTGTATTTTTATACCTTAACCCTAATAAATAAGACATCCTTTTAATATTTCTTATAAAAAGAAATAAGGTATATGTGGTGGTTGTTTCTTATAAAAATGGAACCGAAGAATTAATTACTATGTCTGAAAAGTCTTCCTAACAAATTTTTGTCTGCTCACAGCGGGACCCACAAACCAAATTCCGTCGTTTTCTTCACTTTCAAATTCCACAGCCAACATAATTGAACATATGGAAAAGTAAGAGTAGAGTTTGAAATTTGGCTTTTTAACGGGTTATAAAGTCTTCCTCCCAGTTCACATTGAATGTTAATATGTTCTCATTAAAGGATGGAACCCACACAGAGGAGCTTCTTATCTTCCTTTTTGACCATCTTACCAATTTTCCTTGACGATACTAACATGGAAGTCACAGTCACTTTTTAATATAAGAATTTCTCACATCTATCATTCCATGTAAGCTGCCACATCTCAGATTTCATATCCATTCGGCGCCACATCAGCCGGGGCAAAGAAAGGTAATTTTTGTAAGAAACTAATTGATATTATTTTAATTCCAGTTTAATTATTGAGTAAATATTTCCGGGAAATATAACCGTGCTTGTCTAGTTGCCTTGGCTATTTTGTCTCGAAAATGTTTTAGAACAGAACTATCATTAGGAGGCATGGAGCATGAAATTGAATCAATGGGAAATATAACCCACAGAGGAGCAAGAGGATGTCAGTTTTCTTCAGTTGAGAGGAAATCCGAACAACACTTAAAGATGAACAAAGCGAACAGCCCCTAATCCCAGAAAGTTTAACTCAATAATTAAACTGGAACTAAAATCATATTAATCAGTTTCTTGAAAAAAAATATTACCTTTCTTCCCCCAGCTGAGGTCAGGCCTACCGAATATGAAATCTGACATGGCAGTTTACATGGAATGAGAGATAGGATGGATCAAAAGTTGAGGATTGAGAGTTCACAAACTAAGCTGAGTTTCATCAATGAAAAGTTGAGGGATTGAATTACAACTGAGTTAAAAGTTGGACTAAAAATTAATTTTCCCTTTAATTTTTTAGTTAGGACCTATAAGCAAATTTTTTAATTAAACATCTTCATTCAGTATCGTACCACACTGTGCCTAAATAAAAGTAATTTGTATATGAAAAGTTTAATTTTAGATATAAATCACTTGTAGAATAATTAATAATGTTTTGTCAATTTACTTGTATTTAATTTCTATTGAAAAGAGAGAAAGATGAAAGAGATGAAAATTATTAGTAAAGAAGAGATAGATAACAAATTTAATAAGGGCAAATGTGGAATATTTAATCTATTTAATGTGTTTCTTGGTATATGTGTGAGAATGTGTTACAAGTGATTTTTATTAAGGCATAGAGTACTATCTGTTGAATATATTTTCTTCTCATGGAAGCAGGATTCAAGCTTTTTTACACGAAACAGAGCCTTCGCGGAGTAATATGGCCTCCAAAAAGTGTTAAAATCGTTTATATGAGTGAACATAGGCCAATAGTTTCGGGTCTTCAAATTCACGTTGCAGATAATTCTATATATGATGTCATTAGTGCCAAATACTGAAGAGATGATGATGAATTGATGATTATGATGACAGTAGTAGTAGTAGTAAAATTAACAAACCAAAGAAAAGCTCAAATATCATAATTAATTAAGAAGCAAACCTGTGGAACAACAAATGGCTCTGTGCCAAGACTAAAAGGTTTGGTCAAAATAGTACGAAACCCATTTCGATTGCCATAAACAATGTCAGCGAATGGCTGATCAACCACCTACCACGTGCAGTATACTCATCCTGGTGCATGAATCCTCAAAATATGAAATAAATTTAAGTTACACTAGCGTAAAAAAGGCTTTTAAGACCGCTTCATTTAGAGCTGACTATCGACGCCCCGATCTTAAAGGTATGACCGGTGGCAATTTTGTAAATATATTGAACTTTAAAGGTATGACCGGTGGCAGTTTTATAAATATAAAGAACTTTAAAGGTATGACCGGTGACAGTTTTGTAAATATAAAGAATTCTTGGACCGAATCGTTTACCAATGGGTCTTAAATATATTATTCAGACCTCTTAAAAGAACAAACGGTCTTTAAAATGTTATTAAAAAAAATTGAAATATCAAATTTCTTTATAAAGAAATCTCGAACAGACCGACTTATATTTTCTGAGGTCCAAAATGATAAGGAAAAAATTAAATAAAAACTTTTAAGACCGGATATATATAACAGGAGGTTTTAAAGATTATACTTTTAAGATCAGACATAAATCGTGCCGGCAGTAAATAGTTTATTACTTTTAAGACCGGAGTTTAACAAAGGACGGTCTTAAAACTTAACCTTTAAGACCGTCGTTTTTGTTCATCCGGTCTTAAAAATCAAGCGCCAAATATATCTTCGCGCGAAACGTTACCTTACAACTTACGTTGTCCCTTTGAACTCTGAAACCCCTCTTCTTGTTGTGAAGCCACTCTTCCTGTTACATTACCACTCTTCCTCGCCCACGTACCATTAGCCTCTGTTACTCTCTCATTTGCTCAGGCATTCCTCTCTTACTGTCTCGAAAATGAACAGTGAAAACGATTCCATTCGTGTTTCGGGAACGCCAGTTACTGGTGTGAGTCAGAACGAACCCATTTCATCTGACAAAGTGCCTCGTAATCGCCCTGCACGCCGTGGTAGAAGAGGCACACAAATGATGGATGTATCTCTAAGTCGGACTTCTGGGTTAAGGTTCGAGATCCAGTTTGATGAAAAGTTGCGACCTTTCGATCCTAATAAAAGCAAATATAATAGTTTTGTCGGCTATCTTGAACGCAGTAAGGTTAGCATCTTGATAGATGAGTGGAAAAGTGTTGACTTTGACAAAGTAAAGCAACCTATTTGGGACACTATCCTGCTTACATACACTGTCCCTGACTCTGAGGAGTTGAAAGACAAGACATTATCTTATTGTGCTGATCGATGGAGGAAGTTTAGGATCTCTCTCGCTAACACGTATATTTTTGCCGAGGTTCCGCCTGCCAAACAACCTTGGGAATAGTACACATTTATTGATGAACGAATTTGGCGACAATTTGTTTTGCTACGGACCACTCCTGAAGCTCTGGTGAGTCTATATTTAGTTTTGTTTGCTTATATAACTTGTGCGCTTATATTTGTTCATCTAATCCTGTTAGTTAAATTGTGAGGTGTGTAAATAGAAGCATACATTTCCTGCCTTTGTTTATGCAAGTCTGATATGTAAACCTTGAAAAGGTAAAATACTAAGGAGGTAATTGTGTAATGGTTTGTCTTGCAAAGGAGGAAATGAATAGTCTTAAAAGGGGGAAACTTTATATACCAAGTTATTACTATCTAATGTGGACTGATGATCCCACTGGATGCCTTAAAAAGGATCAAGTTTGTATTATTCGGTAAGCATAATTCTCTTTTGTTTCTTAACCTATCTACCTAGCAGTACAAAACATAGCTCTTTTGTAAGCATAATTCTCTTTTGTTTCTTAACCTATCTACATCTTCCTTAAATAAAATGTTGAAACTTGATCAACTAAATTTGACTAGTGTTTGAGGTTCATATCAAGCAGAAGTTCTCTAATTTCTGTTAGAGAGATGGCTGGAATTCATAATTAATAGTTGTTTTCAATTCTGATTCACAGGAAAGAAGGGGAAAAGCACAGGAGATAGGGAGAAAGAATGATTGCCCGCATAGGGCTTCTCGCGGCAGATATGAAAAGGCTGAAAAAGAATTGATGGCGGCCAAGCGGAAGAGATTGGAAGATGAAGCAGAATCCAATCCTTCTGCGGTACATGGTCCACCATCTCCAATACGTCGCGAGGAGTTGTGGTTGCACATTCGGCAAAAGCCAAGCGGCGCGTACACGAGTGAACAAACTCATGTAGTTGCTAAAAAAATTGTAAGTATCGTTATTATTGTTATTTTTTAGTTACTAAACATGTTTCATTACTAAGCTTCTCATTATCTGTACCTTACAGGAAGATCTTAAAAAGAAAGAAACAGAGGGATCTTTTGTGTCAGCCGGGAGGAGTGATGTTCTCACTGTTGCCACCGGAAAACTGGACCATGGTGGGCGTGTAAGGGGGATTGGAGGACGGGTAGGCCTGAAGGAATTCTTTGGTTCATCCGCCAAATGTCATAGGAAAGAGGTGGTTACCCGGGAGGAGATGGAACAGACAGTGGCCAAATTAAATAAGGAAGTAGCTGCTAAAGAAGCAAGGTATCAATCCGATATGAGCCAGTTGAGGGAGGAACTGAATCAGATGAAGCTGCTTTTGAGCTCTCGCCCAGAGACCAGTGTTCCCTTCACACACTCACCTGCAACTGTGCAGCAGAGCACTGGAGGGAGCTGCATTGTTGGACAGTCAGAGCAACCTTGTGACCTTTATGTGGAGGATCCTGATCATCATGATAGACTACTATTGGTCGCAAAAGGGACTGTCCACAACTTATTGGGATCAACTGTACACCACCAACAAATGTCTAATGATGAAGTCAGAGTGTCAGTTGAAAAGATGATCATTGATGCACCTCTCCCTCTTCCAACTGATGTGCTGAAGCTTGTGAGTGATGTCAAGGGAACCTTCATCTCTTGGCCAGTGAAGCTTGTACATGTCTGTACTCGTCTTGAAGCTTCAACCCCTTGTCCTCAAGTTCCATCCCCTCGTCGAGCTCCATCCCCTCCTCAAGCTCCATCCCCTCCTTAAGCTCAATCCCCTCCTCAAGCCGAATCCCCTACTGCTAAGTTGACTGGCCGTGAAAAAATATTCGATATGGTGAAAAGTGGAGTTTTTAAAGATAAATTGTGGCCTGTCGATGAAGTAGTAGGAGTCCCTCATCTCCTACCAGTCCAAGTTGACACCGTTGATATTGACTCCCTGTTGCTTCCTAGACAGGAGCTTACTGATGCAATTGTTCAAATTTGGATGAAGTAAGTATGTTCTTCTATGAGTACATAATTTAAATGCATCGTTTAGACACACATACATATACTAATTCCCTGATCGATGTAATTATTGTAGGTTCTTGCATCAAAAATTGGAGAATAAGGGTAGGAGCAACGATTTTGGATTCTTGTGCCTACAATATTCAAGTCAAACGACCATGGAGGAAAGACAAGAGTACATATCAATGAGGTTGTGTCAAGTGAGAAGAAATGTGTACTTTTTGCCATTCTTCTACAGGTACATATCACAAATCTTGTCTACAATTCACTTAATTCTGCTACATATATATATCACTGAGTATACTTAACTGATGTGAATTTTCAGCCGCCACTGGCAGTTGGTCATCAAGTGCATGGAAGAAAATAAAGTTATCTTCTTATGCTCCACTCACAGCCCGCCAGTGCCTGCGTTGACGCAGACCATCAACGAGTAAGCATGTTATTTTGATTCTCTTGTCTGAAATCTCTGCTGTGAATTTTCATTGAACATTGATAAATATGCATTTTTTATGATAGTGCCATGAGGACCTTCCAGATCGATGCACTCCAAAGGCGTTCTTATAAGGCCAAAGAGCCTAAATGGTTCAGACCAGAGGTTGGTACAATATTTGTACACTTGGCACACTGCCTTGTGAACTTGGTCAGTAAGATATATATTACTTATATATATTTCTTGTTCTTTTTAGACCCGTCGGCAACCAAAGGAGTCCAACTTATGTGGCCAGTACATCATGAAACACATGTATGATATTGTCACTAAAGGAAATACTCAATTATTTTCAAAGGTAAATATTTGATGTTACATATTATGCACGCAAGTTAATTCAGTTTCTGGCTTAATGTTACATATGAAATATGGACGCAAGTTAATTCAGTTTCTGTCTTTGATGTTACATATGTTTCACTGCCCTAAACCCTTTTCGGATGCTGAACTTGAGCACATTCGCAATTTGTTTTGTGAATATGTGTATGACCTGATCTTAAAGTCAGGACAATAATTAATATTAATTTGTAAATATCCTGTAGCAACAATAATCTTTTGTAAATTTGATTATTTTTTCGAACAATTCATTTGTATATATACACAGGCAATGTAAAATTCAATAGATAAATTTGTTTAATTTTTCGAACAATTTTCTTGTGTCCATTTTGGGTTTCTGAAATTGGATGGTGGATATAGCTATTTAGTGCTTGAAATTTGAGATTCAGGAAGTTGTAAATAAGTAAGAGATTGTGACTTTTAGGACCACACATTTTAAACTTCCGGTCCTAAAAGTATTCGGTTTAAATAATATGAGACTTTTAGGACCATCATTTTAAAATATGTGGTTCTAAAAGTATTCGTGCTAAATAATATGAGACTTTTAGGACCGCATATTTTAAAATGACGGTCCTAAAAGTATTCGACTAAATATTGGTGAGACTTTTAGGACCGTTTGTAAAATGACGGTCCTAAACATATTCGAGACTTTTAGGACTGTATCTCCTTTTACCGTCCACTCCTAATAGTCTTCCTTTAAATAGAGTTTACTCGCTTTTCAGAAAAATTAATTAGGGTTCAAGGAAACCGATGTTCTGGCGTTCTGATCAAGCTAGGTCCTTCATTGTAGTCGATGTTACCTCTCTTGATTTAGATTATCAGTTTCCCTTTTCTTTGTCCCTTTTCTTTTTGTCGGAAAAAGGTGGGAGATATTGAAAATGACACTTTGTTTCTAATCATGCGAGGTAACACCGAGGACAATGACGATCCAACCTTGAGAAGAATTGTCACTGTGTTTGTTTTTATTCGAATAAGGTAAATGATCTTTTTGTTTTGCTGGTCTGATCTATATATTGTTGGATTTTTTAATATGCGAGTTTTTAATGTTGATCATACACACGAGGGCAATGTTTTATTTTTTTTCCTTCTTGTCGGAAAAAGAAAGAATTTTTTGTTGGATCTTAACTGTATATTGTTGGATTTTTTAATGTGCGAGTTTTTAATGTTGATCATACACACGAGGACAATGTTTTGTTTTTTTCCTCCTTGTCAGAAAAAGAAAGAATATACTGAGAAGGACAAGGGTGATCGAAATAGGAAAGTAACAAATTTATTATAGATTTTTTAATGCTGCCCCGTGGGGGGCAGCGCAGTACATGATAAACAAAAAAAAACATAAAAATATTTACTCCTCCCCATCGTTGTCGGAGGGGAGGGAGTCGTCGGAGAGGTCGATGATGTCGTCATCTAACGGATTGTACTCAACGTCCTGGGCATCGAGCATCACGTTGATCTTGTTGTTGACGGTGTTGTAGACCTGAAAAAGCTGGCCCTGTCGTCGATCTATATGATCGACGCGGACCAGGAGGTGGCGCAGCAGCTGTTTGGTGGTCGGGGTCGGAGGAAGCGGAGGAGGGTACGGATTGTTAAGCCCAACGGGAGGAGGAAAAGGAGGACTTGGTGGTGGTGGAGGACCTTGGGGTGGTGGAGCAGCCATTGTAGAAGTGATGATGAAGAATGTAAAGAAAGTAAAGTAACAACGGGTTTAAATAGAGAACCCATCCGGAGTAAAACGCTGAAACCTTTAATGAGCAGACGCATAGTTCATCCGAATACGAGGAGACGTCTAGTTGGGAAGTTTATCTGGAAGCCGAAGAGATCCTCTGATAGAGTGTAAGGATACGACTCTGCTATCGGAATTTAAAACAATGAACTTTTAATACCTGATATTGTAAAAGATCCGTTCTTAAAACTAATATTTTTTATGAAATTAAATCTTACTTTAAAAAATAGGAAAAAAATAAATGAATTTTAGGACCAGAAAACTGATAAAAGATCGGTCTTAAAAGTAATTTAATTGATTAAACAAATAAATAATATACTTTTAAGACCGGAGAAATGATAAAAGGTCGGTCTTAAAATTAATTCTAAAAAATAAATAATATTTATAAAAATCGCTCGTAAAATAGACCATTTGTCTACTCTTTACCTTTATTAACTTCTTAGTCCTCATACCTTTCTGTCCTTAACACTCCTTATTAACTCCGCACTACCTCGTAACTCCAAACTACGTACCTCTTTGAGCTTATCTGAGAACTGCTCTCTGCCTTTATTAATAAACTCCTCATACCTCTTTGCGCCAACCACTCAAACCATGGTTAGATACAAGATAACCGCTCGTAGGGGTGCTCTTACTCGTGATGCTCATGCCTTCCGTCGATCGTTATACGGTGCGCCTTCTCCATTGAGAGTGCGTTCTATTGAAACAGAAGAGTCTCGGGTTGTTGGACCCATTGTTATTTCTGATGATGAAGAGATTGCCGCACCCCCCCTCCAGCCTTCTGACCATGAAGAGGTTCCTGCGCCACCTCTCCAACTAGTTGGCCCCAGCGTGCCTACCGCTGACCCTCCTCCTCTTTCCTCTAATGACCTGATACGAATAAGACGGGAACTTGCTGATATCCGACGGGAAATTAATGCTGCTCATGCCGATATCGCCAAGGCTTTGATGGATAATAAGCTTTGATAATTTTCTGCTTTTTTTTTTTTATTATTGCAATGTGTACGACAATATTCAAGTAATTAATAATAGCATTAAGAACCATAAGCTTGTCTTTTTTTAATTTTTTGTTCATATTCTCCAGTAATTTAAGAAATTTAACTCCAGTTTTCCTTTAATTTTAATTCATTCAGTTGCTACGCTCGCCAAAGCCAATACTTTTTTCTTGAAAAAAATAATTGGGAATTTATTTTCTGAGTTTTCAGATAAAGTTATATATTTAGGACCGTCTACTAATAATTAACCAGTCTTAATAAAACCTACAAATGAATAATAAAACCTTAGGTCCGGAGTATTATAAAACTCCGGTCTTAAATATTTAGGACCAGACAGGATAATAATTCGGTTTTAAAAGTAATACCAATATTTAGGACCGGACAGGATAATAATACGGTCTTAAAAGTAATACTTAAAAATTTAATAAAAAATATTTAGGACCGAATGCTTTATAATTAATCGGTCTTAAAAAATTCCAAATACAAAAACATGTCTCTGTCACGCGGAAAATTAAATTTCCCTCTCTAAATTTCTCTTGTTGCGCCGAAAGTGATTACTGAGGAGGTTCTGTCTCCAGTGTTTGTGTGTTACTCCGTCGGTGCTTCGCGTTGCTCTCTCGACAATCACTTTCTGGTTCCTCAGCTAAACGTAAATAGACCATTTCGGTTATATAACTTCATGGTTTCCCTACTTATCGTTCTGGGTTTTTCATGGGTTGAACGAAATCGATGAAATGCTCTTGTGGGTTTCTCTGTTCTTAATGAATATTCTATTTTGAAGATTATATTTGCACTTGAGACCTACCCAACTGACCAACAAATATTTTTAGGGTACTCTTGCTGTCTCCAACATCAACATTCGTGGTGGGAGAAGAAGACTCTTATTTCGCATTTGAGCTACAGGTGAGTCCACAAGACCTTCATGCGAAGCATTTAATTTCCTCGGCATGCATTTATTTTGCTTCGTGATATTTTATTTTGGATTCACTGTGATATTCATGACCAAAAGTGATTCTTCATTATGCATTTATTTTGCCTTATTTTACGTATGTTAAATCTTTCCGTCCATAGGAATTCTACTATGGATCACAGTTGGATAAATGCTTTATGGACGAGCGTTGAATATTAGAATGGGGTGAGGGACTTTATTGAATTTGCTAAACAAAATGCCAATGATGATAGTGGGAAGTTTTATTGCCCTTGTGTAAAATGTTTGAATGAAAGGCGACTAAGTCCTGAAGTTATACGCACACATTTAATTTGTCATGGATTTTGTAAGACTTATACAGTATGGGTATGATATGGTGAAAAAATACCAAGTGGGTCTCAACATGGGGAAGTGACCTTTGATGATAATGACACGGATATGGATGATCGCATAGAGGACATTATTCGTGATGTAGGAGAAGAGGCCTTTCAACAATCACATGCATATGGTAATATGTGCAGTGATGCAGAGACCCCGCTATACCCTGGGTGTCAAAAATACCAATTGTTGAACGCTGTATTGAAATTGTAAAGCTTGAAGGCGCATCATGGATGGAGCGACAAGAGTTTTTCTGAAATGCTTGAGGCTTTTAAGGACATGCTTCCGGATGATAATGTGTTGCCGCATCGATACTATGATGCTAAGAAAATACTTTGTCCATTGGGGATGGAGTACAAAAAGATCCATGCATGCCCGAATGACTGCGTATTGTATAGAAAAGAGTTTGAAGAGAAGCAGAATTGTCTGATATGTGAAACCCCAAGGTACAAGTCAAATAAGGGGCCTGCAAAAGTGTTGTGGTATCTTCCAATCATACCAAGGTTCAAGCGGTTTTTTGCGAATGAAAATGATGTAAAAAATTTGCGGTGGCATGCAGATGAGAGGATTTCTGATGGAAAGCTTCGTCATCCAGCCGATTCTTCTCAATGGAAGAAAATCGATCAATTATTTCCCAACTTTTTTCGAAGAACCTAGGAACCTTAGGCTCGCCCTTAGTGTAAGTTCCGGCTATCACCCAATAGGGGGGGTGAATTGGGTGAAGTATAAAAATTTCCACTCTTTAAAACATTTTCACAATTCAGTGTTTTCATCTTGAGTAACAAAAGTAAGTTTTCAAACAATTGATAATTGCTCAAATGTAAATGCTGGGAATGCAAAAGATAAGGAAGAAGAGCTTGCAAATAGATTTATACTGGTTCGGCCCTCTCTGACCTACGTTCAGTCCCCAAGCCTCACTTGGGATTTTCAATCCACTATCTCACTCAAGCTTTAATCGGGTACTTGAAAACCGCTACAATCCCACAAGTTTAGCCGGGCACTTGTGCAGCCTTTTACAAATCTCTTATTGAGATACTCCCCCTTACACACCGTAAGGATACACTGCTTGATCACACACTTTGTACTCGAAGTAATCCTCTCTCTCTAGGATTCACTCCCCCTTACAAGTTGTAATCAACACAATGTATAACCCACTCAAGATTACCCAATCTTGAGTTTCTCTCAGAAGGATAATGTGTTTACAATGAATTTCCTCTCAAAGGAATGGATAAATAAACACTGAAGTACAGACACAATTCATTTCACACTCTTAAGCTATTTAGATATGAAAAACAGAGTGAGAATGATGTAGAAGCAGAGCATCAGCATTTTGGCATGGTAATCATATGTCTCCTCGTTTTTCTGCTTCAATCCATGTCTTTTATAGGTAGAGAAGAGTCTGTGACTGTTTTTGACCGTTGAAGAGTCAATCAGACCGTTGTAGCTGATTATCTTTAAGTGTGGTCAGCTTCTCTCTCTAATCTCCAACTAATCCAGTTGTATAATTGATCTGAGGTGGCTTTCTGTAGATTTTGCCGTTGGAGAAGACCTTGGTTGCTGTAGTAATCTTCCTTTTAGCCTTTTGCAGACGTGTACAGGTGGATTAACCAAAGAAAGCAAGTTTCTGGTCTTGAGCATTTAATTTTCTGACACACTTTTTGCTTTTGCTCTAATCCTTCAATAAACCTTCGTTAATCTGTCTGAAACTCACTAGAAAGATGGTTAAACATATCTAGAATCAATATAGAATAATCATGTAAAGCATTGAGATCAAACAAGAAGGTATTACAGATTTGCCAAATTTGAATCTGCAGTAACGGCTACAAACCTTGAGGTTTGTTTCACAAACCTTGAGGTTGGTTCATCCAACCTCGAGGTTTGCTTGAAGGTTTCAGGCAAACAAAGGTTTTAAAACATGTAACCTCGAGGTTGAAAAGTGAACCTCGAGGTTTCCCTTTAAAAAGAAACCTTTTGAAAATCACAGAGGCTCACCAACCTTGAGTTTCCAAAGGTAACCTTGAGGTTAGAAACTTGATTCAAAATTTCATTCTTCACTAGAGCCCGATAACCTCGAGGTTGAAATTCCATACTCGAGGTTGCCTCTGAAATTACACAGTTTCGTTTTTGAAAACAAGGCTCAACCTCGAGGTTTTCAATATTTTGAAAACCAGTTTGCTCTCTGTAAGCCATAATACTCGAGGTTCAAAAGTGATACTCGAGGTTTGAAGTATTTTCATGAAAACTCAAGTTTAAGACAGAATACCAAACCTCAAACTCAAGTTTACATATCCAAGCTCAATGTAAGAATCCAATGCAAGAAGAATCAGCTCCAAACTCATTGTATTATGTCCTTTAAGATCCGATGAATGAAGGCTGTTCTTGATCAGCCTTTTTGCGATGTCCTGAACTGACCGTCAACTTTCAAAAGCCATATCTCCCTGGTTTGAACTCCGTTTTGGTCCATTCAACTCTTGTTGGAAAGATCTGTGTTGTCTACCTTCCAATGGCACCGATTTGAGCTCAATTGGATTTGTGGTTTGTGAGATACACTCAAAACATTAAAGCTTGGTTCTGACTGTGACGGTGATGTTTGTGTCAACTTGTAAAATTCATATCTCCTTGATCTGAACTCCTTTGGACTTGAATCTATGTCACAAGTACGTGTTGGATGTCTAGTTTGATATGCCGTTGGTTTCATGTCAATCCGAATCCTGGTTTGAGAGATATCATCAAATTACCGAAGGTCGCCAGAAGCTGACCGTGGAACAGAGTGCACCAGAGTTGCTGATAGTGCTGAAACCTTGAGGTTTTGACTTCAACCTCGAGGTTTCACTTGCAGCCTCGAGTTTTCAGTTGCAACCTCGAGGTTTGCTTGTCCAGAGACACCAAAGATGCTGAAGACACTCAAACCTCGAGGTTTATACTCAAACCTCGAGTTTTCTCGTCCTGGACCTCATATTTGCTTGATTTAACTCTGAATTGAGCCATTCCAACTTCCATATGACCTTGGAGACTTCTAGCATCAATATAAGAACTTGAATAATGATCTCTTCATTAAATTCAACAAGTTATTCCTTCTTCCATCTCCCAACTTGATCATTCTTCATCAATTAACTTGGGCTCATCATTATTTGCAGCTTCTGCCTTCTTCAACATTCAGAACATGATGAAGCTTCATTTCAACTTCTGCAAATGCTTTCTTTCTTTCATCTCTTATCTCCTTCTTGATCATTCTCCTTAATTCAACTTGGATTGATCTACATTAAATACAACAATTAGTCAATGTAGGAGATAACTATATTACTCAATCTTTTTGCTATTAATAATGGCATCTATATAAGACATCATCAAAACTAATCATAACCAACACTTAGCACAGATGGCATGAATCCATATGGAAGCCTTAGCAACGTACATAGTTCATGGCCTGTACTTCTCATTATTTACAACTTATCTCCTATGTTATGCATGAAACGAAAGTACATGATGCTGTCTATGTTGATTTCGGGATCAAAACAACCCGGAAATGACATTGATGTTTACCTGCAGCCCTTGATCGAAGACTTGAAGGGGTTATGGGAAGAAAGTGTTGATGTTTTTGACTCTTTTAAGAAGGAGGTATTCAAATTGCGAGCCATGATATTCTGTACTATAAACGACTTCCTAGCATATGGTAACTTGTCAAGGTATAGTGTAAAGGGCTATAAAGCATGTCCGGTTTGTGAAGAAGGCACATGCTACCATCAACGCCAACATGGAAGAAAGACGATTTATCTTGGACATAGGAGATTTCTTAGACGGGGCCACCCATATCGTCGATTAAAGAAAACCTTCTTTGGTGGGCAAGAATATGAAGATGCTCCGGTGCCATTGACTGGGGAGCAAGTTTATGAGAAGGTGAAAAATATCAATGTCATATTTGGTAAGACAGCCAAGAGTAGAAAAGATACAAATATATGGAAAAAGAGATATGTATTCTTCGATCTTCCCTATTGGCGCAATCTTGATGTGAGACACTGTATCGATGTCATGCATGTGGAGAAAAACATATGTGATAGCATTGTTGGCACGCTTCTCAATATACAAGGCAGTTCCAAGGATGGTGTGAAGGCAAGATTGGATTTGCAAGCAATGGGAATACGTGAAGAGTTACATCCAAGGCCGTATGGGAAGAGAACTTATTGTCCCCCGGCTTCTCATACTTTGTTTAAGGATGAGAAATGAAGTTTTTGTGAGTGTTTACATGGCACAAAAGTTCCCTCGGGGTATTCTTCAAATTTTAAGAGGCTTGTATCGATGAAGGACTTGAAATTAGTAGGCCAAAAATCGCATGATTGTCATGTCTTGATGCAACAGCTACTCCCAATAGCTATTCGAGGCATCGCCGAATATGATCTTTGGGTCGTTTTGACCAGACTTTGTGTCTTCTTCAAAGCGGTTTGTGGTAAAGTTTTTGACATTGAAAAGTTGGATGAATTGGAGAATGAAGGACATCTTATCTTGTGCCATCTTGAGAAGCTTTTTGTTCCTACATTTTTTGACATCATGGTTCGTCTAATTGTTCATCTAGTGAGGGAGATAAAGTTGTGCGGTCCTATCGATTTACGGTGGATGTACCCAATTGAAAGATCTATGAAATTCCTTAAAGGGTACGTGAAGAATGCATACCGTCCAGAAGCATCGATTGTTCAGAAATATGTTTCTGAAGAAGCCATGGAATTTTGTCAAAATTATTTAGCCAAAGTAAGACATATTGGGCTTCCAAAACGTCAGCATGCTGAAGGGGGTAGGCGAGGGGCTTCAGTAAAGACTGTGGATCCTGATGAATTGTCACAAGTCCACTTATAAATCTTGAATAATGTTGATAAAGTTCAAGCCAGCATAGCTGCACATAAAGAAGCTGTGAGGAAAGAAAATCATCGAATGACTGAACAAAGGTTGATTAGGGAGCATAACAGAACTTTTGCACACTGGTTCAAACAAAAGGTCGAGGGGGAGGAATGTGTTTCTGATATCCTCAAATGGTTAGCACGTGGTCCTGAGGTTGATGTCATAAGTTGGAATTCGTATGTGATCAATGGTTATACATTTTACACGAAGTCCTTAGATGATACGAGCACAGTCCAGAACAGTGGTGTTATGTTAGAGGCTGAATCTTTGCACTTCTCCAGTTTGAAAGACAAGAGCCCTTTATTGACAGTCATGCCATATTATGGGGTTATTGAAGAGATACGAGAGGTGGACTATGTCAAAATTAGATTTCCCATTTTCAATTGCAAGTGGGTTAATGTCAATAATGGTGTTCAGATCGATCGGCTAGGATTTACATTAGTCAATGTCAATGGTAGAAGTTTTGGAGAGGAACCTTTTATTATGGCAGACCAGGCGAAACAAGTGTTCTATATCACCGATCAAGAAAATAAAATGTGGTCTGTAGCTCTCCAAGGAAAGAGGGTCATTGATATTGATGAGGAAATGAATTCAAATTATGGTATTCCTGAGAGTACTCCT
Organism: Acacia crassicarpa; assembly: GCA_034222035.1. NCBI lineage: Eukaryota > Viridiplantae > Streptophyta > Magnoliopsida > Fabales > Fabaceae > Acacia > Acacia crassicarpa. The sequence goes on from JAWXYG010000004.1 coordinate 21,968,778, forward strand.
TTTTCAAGGGGTCTACAGGACATGAACGAAGAAGATGAAGCGGATAATGAACCCGGCATAAGAAGTGATCATCAAGAAGGGATATGGGAAGATATCACTTTATAAAAGAGTCAATTCATAAGGTAATATTCATATATATGCAGATTTCTTTGAAAACTTTAAGTCTTTAACTATAACATTTATTCCTTCTATGTTCATAAAATGTCTTTGACTATGAAGTTTGTTCCTTGTTTTATTTTTGTGGTAGGATCTGATCCAAATGGGCATGTTATAAAAGAGGATGTTACGTTGTTGGGTAGGAATCAGATGAAGGCATGGTGAATATTATTTTGGGTGCATGTATGTTGTATTTGTAACTTATTGTATTTGTAAGTAAGTTATCTTATTGTATGAATTAATTTAGGTGTTGTAGACATAGTATAATCATTAATTAAGAGGCCAAATAACTCATGGTGAATAAATATTTGTATCATTTTTCCAATTCAATTTATTCAAATAATTGTTCATGTGCTGGATTGGGTAGTGGATTTGTGTGTATATATATAGTAGCGGGAACAACAGCAGGGAAAAATTTGGGAAAATTTAGACTGGAAATAAATAAGCCGGTCTTATATGTTTAACTGTTAAGACCGGATGTAATTATATGTCCGGTCTTAAAGGTCATATTAAGCCAGTCTTAAAAGTTGGTCTTTTAAGACCGCTATGTTATATTTAGACGTCCGGTCTTAACTGTAAATATTTAAGACCGGAGGTAATTATCATCCAGTCTTGAAAGTCAGTCTTTTAAGATCGCGTATAATTAGTCGTCTGGTCTTAGAAGCCGCTATTTTTTAGACCGTATGTGTTTTGTCCGGTCTTAAAATGCTGATATTTTAAGAGCGGCCTACTTTTTGGCCGGTCTTAAAAGTTGAGTTTTAGGACTGAACAAAAACTATTTCAGGTTCATTTAGTACAACTTTTAAGACCCAATGTTTTAAATGTCCGGTCTAAAAGATTTTCTTTAAGATCGATCCGTGTCCGGTCTTATATGTAGACTTTTAATACCGGCTGGAACAAGACCGGTTGCTCGTCCGGTTTTACGAGCCTCTTTTGTCCGGTCTTAAAACCCTTTTTTGCACTAGTGTTACAATAAGCTCTTCTAAATTCTTTTTTACCATGATTATTAGTTGCAAGGATTCACAACTAGAATGCTTTTCAATTTCGTCAGTTGATCTAGCAGGTTTCTTCACTCCTATGGCATGCAAATACATACAGACATCAACAACAATACTACGTTATTACTGACAATCCAAATGAATATTTCACTTCACTAATGTTTAAAGAATGAAGAAATGTCTCAAAAGAAATGTTACGGACCGGCCCAAAGCCCAAGTCTGAGATAGGGCCCAACGAAGGACATATCGGGGAGTAAGATCCGATATCACAATGGGTTCGATCTATCAGCATCTAGGAGTATCCGGACCATATCCACGTAATATGCACTCCGAGATACTCGCCCCGAATATCTGGCGTGGCCGAGATATCTGCCACGGACACCTCTATAAATAAAGGCGTTAGATAACCAGGTGCACACGTTCTATCTTTATGCTCACCTTACTTTTTGCCACACAGAGCACACACACCACCCCTCTGGCTAACGCCACCAAGTGTATCGAACTACGTGGACTTTGATCCCTTCAAAGGGTACGTAAGCTCTAGGCTTGACACCTAGTCAAGTCCAATCAGTCCTGTTCCTTGAACAGAACATTGGCGCCGATCGTGGGGACCATTAAAATTCGATCCCCGTGACCACCGATGGTGAACACCAGAAGCCACAGTCGAAATCATCAGCCTGACCAGCTACAGGCTGCAAGCAATCCACAGCCAGACCAATCCCAGCCTAGACCAAGTCAACAGCACATTCAGCGTCATCCGTTGCGTGAAAATACTCCTAAGGGCCACGTTACCGACACGGCGTCCTCCACCTCCCCTCTCGTCACTGAGCAACCATTGGAAGAGGTGGAAAAGGAGACTCCAGCTCTAGATGTTCTGGCACCAGACGCCGATGTCCGAACCTTACGGAGAACGCAGGAATCGATGCTCCAGAGATTCGAGAACAAGGAAAAATGGGATCACCTCCAACGTCAATAAGACTTCCGAGCAATCGAGCGAATGATAGAGGAAAAGCTCGAGGGCCTGTTTCAACACGGAAACCAGAAATACTCCCGTAAAGGAAAGGAAAAGGTACTCTCGGACAGTAGTAGTCCATCCAGTAGCCCTGAATTGAGGTCAAAACGTCGGATTCCCGGCAAGACAAAGGGAGGCGCGAGACTGGAACCAGAACGTCAATCGGTGTTCGCACGGAAATGAAAGACCTGGCTATCACCCAAGAGGTGAATTGGGTGTCGGATAAAACTTTAGGAACTTTAAAAATCTTTTCGCAACTTCCAAATCGACAGTTAGATATTCAAATGATCATATACTGGAAATGAAAAAGATAAGGGAAGAGAATATGCAAACTGTGATTTATATTGGTTCGGCCTAATCCTTGACCTACATCCAATCCCCAAGCTCCACTTGAGATTTTCAATCCACTGTCTCCTTGTTTAACCAGGCACAAGAGAGAAGCCTTTACAACGTCACAAGCACTACTACAAAACAGGGCTATGAAGTCCTATTTTTGTACTTTTGGCGTCCAATTCGGGGGGGACGTCTATCTGGGGGGCGCAGTAGGGAAAACTTAAGGAGTCCTATTTTAAAATTAGACGCCTAATATAAGGCGTCTAAGTTCTGGAATTGGACTCCTTAAGTCATGACTTAAGGAGTCCAATTCCAGAACTTAGACTCCTTACGTCATGACATTTACGCTGTTTGATGTCACTTAAGGAGTCTAATTCCAGTAGTTAGACTCTTTAAGTCTCACTTTAGGAGTCCAATTCCAGTATTTAGACTCCTTAAGTATCACTTTAGGAGTCCAATTCCAGTATTTAGACTCCTTAAGTCTCACTTTAGGAGTCCAATTCCAGTAGTTAGACTCCGTAAATCTCACTTTAGGAGTCTAATTCCAGTATTTAGACTCCTTAAGCGTTCTTTTTTTTTTAAAATAATTGCTTCGTATATTCACTATCCCATAATTCCTTGAAAAAAAACATCCTTACATAAACAAAATACATGCACCACCAGAATGTGATAATTGCATACAACAACTAGCTAGGTGCTAAAAGGTTAGCTCAGCTAACCTTATACAGAAACAGAATACATGCACCACCAGAATGTGATAATTGCATACAACACCTAGCTATGTGCTAAAAGGTTAGCTCAACTAACCTTGTACAGAAACAGAATACATGTACCTTTTATATAACAAATATCCCAAGATACATAGTTCATGATGAGTTGAACATAGAGGTAACAAAATAGTAACAACAAACTTGGCTAACTTCAAATCATTTCAACCAATCAGCTCTAACTAATTCAAGTGGTAACTACTACTACTTTTATGTACAACAATCACCACAAACACAGATCAACAATTAATTTGATTTTATTGCTTTGATTTGTACAATTCAATTCTGCAGATTGCAATAGTAAACAAACTTTTCATGGAAAATATAAAAATTCTGATAGATGGCAACATAAACATTAGCAAATAAATTAATAGCAACAATAAAAATATTCGCAAGGATTTAAAGATAAGTCACCTGTATAAATTGAAGCCTCACGAGCAGCCACAGGCATGTTCGAAGTATTAGCCACTAGTGTTGTGCGCTTCATGACAGATTCTTCACAACCATCAGGCAATGTCATTGTAAGTTGTGGAAAGTCCATAAGAACCTGAGGATTTGTTAAATTAGTTTAAATCAACGTGAAAATTAAATAGATATTTACTAGAAGTAACAAGAAGGAAACATACTTCAGCCATTTCATTTCCACGTTCCCCACAAGATATAGTAGGAGCAAGTTCTCACAAAAGGAACAGAAATATATGAATCCTTACAAGCAATCAGAAGTAGAATTATGATACTTATGATTTATGAACCTAGCAACAGTCCCATAAGATGCTGCATCCAAGCAAAGAGCTTCTTTATCATTTACATCTCCTGAATCCCAATCTGCATCTAATAGAACTGGGTATGTGTATGTTCCATTTTGGGCACACTGAATGTTCCTCTCATGCAACTCCTTGACGGTTAATATTTCTCCCACAAACTCACACACAAATGCAACTTTTGGCAGCTCCTCTAAGATACGAAGACCCCATCCTTTTCCTTCTGAAGTAAAAAACACCTAAAATGCAAAAGATTGAGAGAAAAGATGTATGAGTTCAAATGCATTTATGAACAACCAATCCATTAATATCATGTCAAAGTAGAAGAAAATACATGTGACAACTAGAAGCACTAATTTCACATCAGAAACTAAATAGATAATCTAAATTAACAAAGAAAGCCAAAACCATGCACGTTACAGTTGTAGAACTTCTTAATCGGTGCTACAAGTTATTCATATAAACAATTAATGCAGAAGTAGATATACTAACCAAGTTATTCCCATTCTTGAAGCAAACAAAATTTTCAAGATTTCATTGAGATTTCAGTAAAAGCTGGAGATTTCAGAATTCCTATACTTACAGTTTCGTCATTGATATCACCCCATGAGTGAAACAAATTAAATCAAATTAAATCATATTACAGTTTCGTCATTAAAGTGACATACTGACCTCTAATTTTGACTCCTCATCTTGTAATGCCTTCGGTTTACATTCTGAAACAACCTTGCAAAAACCTATGCAAATTATACCCATCATTTACCAATAACAAATTTTCCAGGTAACAAAAATACATGGAGACGACAACGAAAATGCATTTTTGCTAAAAAAAACATAAATAACAATAAAATTAGCAAGGAAAGATAGATAAATAGAAACAGAGAATGAGGAACACACTGTTGACTATCGTAGCTACGTTCTTGTATTAGGTGACGACTTTAGAAGAAGAGAGATCGAGCTGTTTCTCCTCCCTTGATAATTGAATATTTTTATACGTATTTGTATCTCTTGGTGAATAAATTTAGGATTGTTTAGTCATCAAATAATGGGTTTTATTACCTAATTGAGCTTTGAGCTTTTATTGTGATTGATTTCATTTTTATAATTAAATTCCAAATTTACAATGATTTAGTATTTTCGCCATAATTTTTGATCTAGATATCCGATTAGCCTGATTCTTCTTTCCTTTTTTAGATGATTCAGAGAGCTACAATTGTTATGAAGACTTGGAAGGCTGATTCGGACAAGAAAATGGACGAAATTGGAGCTAAAGACATACGCATTTTTCTGGATTTTTATTTTGCTCGAATTTTGTAATAAAAGACCAATTTTAGAGGTTTCCTTTTTTATAGGGATTTCCTATTAATTAGAGGTTTCCAATTTATTACAGTTTTCCTATTTTTTTAGAGATTTCTTATTTATTAGAGGTTTCCTATTTTTAGTCATCTTTCCTATATAAGGAATATTAGATGGTGGCTACAAACATATTCTTAATTACCCTTTTTGGGTTTTTGAGATTAAATTAGAAGCTTTTTATTTTCTCTTAGTTGTTCTTTATGTTCTTCTTCATCTTTTCTTCTGCGTTTTTCCTAGCCATGCTTGGCTAAGCTTCTTTGATTGACCCAACGTTAAGAATTCCATGATTCGTCTAGAGAACTTGTACTTTATCGGTAATTTAACTCGTTTCTATTTTCATCTTATCGGATCCGATTTCTGGAAATAGTTTGAATATTACATTTAATATTCGGTTTGGTTCATCCCAAGGACTGAGTTCGAACTAGGTTTTAAGTTTTGTTGTGCGATCGCACAGTGGGACGCCACTGTTCGGACAAATTCTAGGCGATCGTCTAATCGAGGGATTTTCTGGGTGAATGAAGAGATCTCGGTTCGTCCAGAGCCAAACGTAGGTTATTTATATTTCGTTCAATGATGGAAGTCTCTGGAATCTGAACGTTGGGTTGATTGATTTTAATCTGTTTCTTCTCATTTTCTTATATTCTATTTTATCTTTGCTTCATTTAAATTGCATTTCTATTTTAGTTTATTAATTTAAAAATCCAAAACCCAATCCCCCCTTGTTTTCATTGCATTTGTATGACATTTAGATTACTTAGGATTCAATAAAAGGCTCCTCGACAAGAGAGAACGATCCTAGGTTTGCCTATATGCAATCCTTGGTTAATTGTTGATTGTGGACCCCAAGGCTAATGACAAAAAGGTCTTCATCATCCCTCTCATTGTCCGAGAAAGTATCTCCAATATTGAATCACAACAACTTCTGAAAACACAGAAAAGAGGGTAAAAAAAATCCATCTTTGGTCTCCTTGGAATCAGAATCAAGCTACCACAGTTGAAAGAAAAGGGAGAGCCAAGAAATAGGAGATACTGTAAGAAGTTGATGTAATGCTCACAGTTATCTATACATACTGTCAAAAGATAATTTTAATTATGTACCCTCAAATCATTACCTCCCGAGTGTAAAACTTCACAGCATTGGCTCCCCTAGCATGGACATAAAAATTTGCAAGTTTCTCTACTAAATGATAATCCTCCAGGAGAAATTGACCTGCAAAATGGGATGAAAATAGATAATTTAAGATGACTTACATACAACCAAATTTGTTCCTTAAGTTCTACAACAGATTGATTAATAAAACCCCTTCCCTACTTTGACTGAGTTACTGAGTAATTCCTCCCCTTACAATAACTTAGTAGAACATGAGACGTTGCTGTTTCTTCAATCAACACTCATCAACATAAATAAAAGAAATAATCAATACTGTATGAAAACATATTGGTATATAATAAACAATTAAAAACCATCTATAACGAAGCCCGCGTACTTAAAAAGTTATAGTTACTAAAGCCGTTGGCTAATAATAAAAATCTAGTAAGCTATCTTCAACTACACTTGGACAATTTTTTGTTAAACGTTGGATGGGTCAGCGTGCAGGACTAATGGTACTCACTCATTCGAAATAAGCTACTCTTAACATTGATTTCAGAATAATAAGACTTAAATCGTTTCACAACTCGGTATCCAACCAACAACACATTCTTTTCGAATTTGACCATTCACTATCATGGCACTCAGATCAAATAGTCTTAATAATAAGGTTCTTTTGAGGATTTTAGAATTTCCATGAATAAGAATTCCATAACCATTCAAATGAGCATTTTTGACATCAATAGTTTAAACAAAAAATATGGCTAACGTCCCCAGGCATAATTAATATTGTCTCCCGGATACAAAGTTTGTAAATTGCAAAAGTAAGTAATACCTCTAGATCCGACAGTTAGAGATGAGTTATTATTCCACACCGGAGCACCAGAATTTGTCGTCCAGAAGGGATAATTGAAGGTGCTTGATGTCCTATAATCATAATCCAAAAAATAAAATACCCACTCATATACCTATGTTTCTCACGGGTTCTATTGACTTAATTCTTCCTTAAATACAATAAGTACATATACATAAGCCTTTGTGATTATCGTTTTTGGGGAAAAACATTAAAACGATTTCTGACTTGATTTCCCAATAAATGAAATCAATCAAAGAAGAATTACGAATAATCAAAATAAAGAAGGCGATTGAGAATGTTCTTAAACCATAAAAAAGAAAGATTTCAAGATCACCTCAAACAGGAGAAGGAATAAACTAAACTATAACGAAAGTGGCCATGTTTGCCGATGAGGAATAAAATCGAAAGAACTAGTATCGAAATTCCTGTACCTTGTACAGATCCATGAATAGGATTACTGCAGTGACTCGAAACGGAGGGAAGATGAAGAACCACTCCTTCGAATGGAGACCACAAGACTTCACTCCTTTGGAATAGGCGGCTCACTCCAACAAGGGTTATAAGGAGGAGTCGAGGGCCGGCGGTGCTACACAAGGAGGAGGGGAGGGCCGGAGGTGCGACGCAAGGATGAGGGCCAGTGGTGCGTGGATGAGTGGGACGGAACTGGAGGCTGACTTGGATTTCCAGCGGCTGATCTGCGGCGACACAGAGGGAAGCATATCTGCGGCAGAGACTGAGAGCCTCAAGTGAGTGAGAGCGTGTAAATCTGAGGTTGAGACTGGCAGAGGGCATGAAGAAGAGTGTAACGCCTCATTTTCAATACCAAAATCTTGGCCAAAATATTAGTAACACCACCAAATATAGGATATTTAACACTCAAACACATATTTACAATATGGCCAAAGGTAGAAATCCATTTATACAGGGCCAAAATAAATCCAATAAATAAGAGTTATTTTAAAATGCGGAAGTCTTTTAGGTTCATGGCAAATAAAATAACACAACATAAACTAAAGGAGTACAGAAGAGCCTACAAAGCTCACTCCATGGGTGCATTCCCTTGATCTCTACTAAGTTATTCACCTGAAAAATGATAATATGGGGTGAGATTACACATCTCAGTAACTACTAAATATTTCTACCGTACACGAGCAAATAATATATGACAAAAAGATATGGGCTGATTTCAAATATATATATAGATTCCATAATTTATCATACAAAATAATTTATACTAATAGTCATCAATATAGAAGGTATATATATCTCAAAAGTTCTCATCTCATGTCTTTACAGAATATTCATCATCATATCAAATTCTTGAACTGTTCAGAAATGCACTATGCAGTATGCAGCCTCCCTTATATCACCACCTCCCTTATACCGCAGACTGGAGCCATAGGCTAACACATAGTCCAATAGAAACTTATTCATTTGACTGAATTGTTCCAAGCTCACCAAAACTTAAGATACACCCGGCCAAAGGTATATAGCTTAAATCTGGACTATGGCTCCCCTCCTTTAAAATAACTAAGGAGGTGTCACATGTCCCACAACTCCAATGAAATCCCGGCCAGAGGAAAACATGGAAGATGGGGCCCTGAAACAAGTACCATCCACTGTGCACCGAGTGGTGGCATAAATCATTCTTATCATTCAAATCCCTCCTTACTCCACCCATCATAATACAACCGCCATGATGAATATGTTCACTCAAAATAATGCATTATTATACCATAAAGTTTTATACATCAATATGCGTATTTATGAATAGTGAATACTATGCGTATATGTGAATAGTAAAATACGATATATATACATGAATAGTAAAAATGAAGAGTACATACGGTATGTATACGTGAATAGTAAATACGGTATGTATACGTGAATAGTATTATGAATAGTAAATACGGTATACGTGAATAGTAAAATGAATAGTAAATACGGTATACGTGAATAGTAAAATGAATAGTAAATACGGTGTGAATAGTAAATATGGTATACGTGAATAGTAAATACAGTATACGTGAATAGTAACATGAATAGTAAAAATGAATAGTAAATACGGTATACGTGAATAGTAACGTACGTATAAATAGTACCTCTGCAGATTTGCAAATCAAAGTTCCCACACCAGATCTTAAAACCATAAATATTTTCTAAATATTCTTGCCAAAATAGTAAACAAACAAATTTATAATCATACATAATTCACAAGTATAAGGAAGAATATTCAGAGTTACCTGTTACTTGCTAATACCCGAATCACCAACCAGCTATTATAACTCTCAAGCAAATATCTCTCTACTCTCTCTCTCTCTCTACCTCTCTCTATAGCTCTTAGAAGTTGTGAAGAATGAAATGAAATGGAAGGTCTATTTATAGTTGGAAAATGGGTCCTTAAGTGTAATTTTCGTTTCTGGGTCGTTCTACGTAATTTTCCCCGTGACAAATTTTCAAACCTCCCGTGACTCTTCCCGTGGCTGGTTGTGGAAATAATTTTTCGTGGGTCCCACATGAATAGTAAATAATATTATATTATAATATAATATTATTATTCAAATAGTAAATTACTATTACGTGGGTCCCGCTGACAAAATTTTCAAACTTCACGAGAGTTTCTGTCGGCAGAGGAGAAATAATTTGACGTGGGTCCCACATGAATAGTAAATACGTATTTTGGAATAGTAAATACCGTATTTTTAAATAGTAAATACGTATTTGTGAATAGTGAACACTATTCATATTTCACAAATTTCAAGTATTAAATACGTATTTGCGAATAACATATATATATATATATATATATATTTTTAAATACGTATTTGTAAATAGTAAAAACGTATACATGAATAGTAAATACTATTCACGGGGCCCACAAAATACTGATTTCAAATTTATTACTTTCCAAAAATAGAGCCTACTAGTCTTCCCAAAATAGGTTTATGTTCAAGATATTAGATTCAAAATTCAGGATGTTACATTTCTCCCCTCCTAAAAGAAAATTTTGTCCTCAAAATTTCGCTATAATAAGAATTCTAACCTATTTAAATAAATGAGGATAGGTTTGTCGCATGCTCTCCTCCGTTTCCCAAGTAGCATCTCCGGGAGCCATTCCTTTACACACAACCTTTACAAGCTAATAGCCTTGTTCCTCAATTGCTTATCCCCCGCATCAACAATCCGCTCCGACTCAGCTTTATATATCATATTATCCCTAAGTCCTATCTCTTTCCCAAACATGCTCACCAAGCACACAACACAATTTTCGTTCATCCTGTACCCAAAGTAATATTCAGACACAGGATCCACTAGTTCCTTATTTGAGCGCTTGGTTACACTGGCCTCACAGGCCAGTTCATTCTTCCTTTCTGCTTATTTCATTGTATTACCACGACACTGGATATTCAGATCTTACAGCTTAAGAAGTTACCCTCAGGCCATAATAACCACAACATGATATAATCTGATTATTCTGCCAACCTTAAGATAAACTTTAGACATACAGGTCTAATGTTACCATGATAGGCAACAAACACAATACTAGGCACATAAGTCTTATAGCCTAGAGATACCACCATATGCAAACTAGCTCAACGGGTCTTACCGCTTCAAGCCTCTGCTCGTCTATCCTATACCCGTGCTTCCTCAATTCAAGTTTAAGAAAACACTTACTTACTAAATCTAGCTTTCACCAATGGCAAGTAATTCAAAAACAAGTACATTTGGCAAGATTCCGCAAACTAAGTATATCCACAACAGTTTCCAACCTCTTCTAGCTTGTACACCTTCCACCACAATCATAATGTAAAAGTCAATTCTTGTTCTGATTTCGCAAGGATTCATTCCATGAGACATCATAGTTTATAAATGTCGATTACAAACTGGTCTTAAATCCTGTTGTAAATATTGCGTAAAAATTTCCAAACACAGCAAGTGCATTGGTAAGTTCAAAATTCAAATACTCAGGGACCTAGCAACTATTTTAAATAGTCACCAACTCCGAATACATTCCAGGTTCCAACTTATTCTACTCAACTCATCCATGAAACACTCAATTCATTATTTCTAAAGAAAGATTCTATTATCAAGATCATTTCCTATGCTAGTTAAACAGTTGGCAATCTCTGAACACCTTATACATGTTGGTATCACATTTTGTTCCCTATTTCTCTCAAATCAATTAATACCATATTCTAATATCTCAATTTATTCAATCAATTCAGTCTCCTAAAGAATCAATACAACTGTTAAGTTGAACTGTTATATTACATTTATACTAGATTCATCATACTCCATAGCTTATATCATTTAAGAACTATCCTCAAACTTTCCCCAAAAATGATAATTGTCAAATTACAAATCAACTCTTAGAACTTCAATATCAGCAAGACAGAGATATCATGTGTCCTCAATGATATCCATAGAACATTCATGTTTCACAATTCCTAGACTAAGATTTAAAACATTCAAATATTATTCTCACAACCTCAGCATTGTTCACATGATTCGAATTCAATCCTTAGTATCTCAAAGACATATACTAAATATCATCTGTTCCTCTCATAGTTATCTATTAATCACACCCAAATAACATACTAATATAAATCACCGGATTTCATACTTTCTTAATTAGACACACTATCTTAACTCAGATTGAATTCAAGTCTATTTTCAAATATTCCCAGACATTAATAGTCAAGTTTACAATTTGATTCTTATAACCTCAACATCAACTGATAATTCGTGTTTCCCCAAAAATACCCATCATACTAAGATCATGATTCACAATTCCTAATCTAATTCTTGGATTATATGAAGACTATCTACAACCTCAGCAGTATTCACAAGGTTCTAATTCTACCTCAACCTGCAATATCACAAAGGCTCATTTCGTTCTTGAGTTCTATTTCAGCTTAGATTAAATTAAAGCCTATCCTCAATATTTACTATATTCATTCTAACATCTTACTGGCATTCCTAAGGATCACCATTTCATACCTTTCCATCGATCTTCCAACATGTTTATCCAAAAACCTTAGTCTTTGAATTATCTTTGACAAATTCATAGAGTTCTTCGGATACTCGGAGAGTGAAGAATGCTCTCGGGTTAATTGGCACAACTCATCATCATTTCAAATCTTCGGATTCTCTCCGGTTCATCTAATATTATTAGGAAGTCACCCTTCCCAAGATTACTATCACCTTAGCACGCTTACGCTTAAAATCCTATTTTCAAATGTCAATTCCGACATCTTGAGTCAGCTGCACATCCAAGACAGATTTCTTAGATAAATGCGCGTATAAACGTCCAAACTTAATTTCTTGAAAACACAGCTAGCAATAAATGCCATAGCGATTTCTGTCTGCAAAGGTCTAGGAAACTGCGACCCCTAACGGTGGCTAGGGTGCACTAGGGTGCGGTGCCATAAAATTTTCCGCATAACAACAAAATCTACATGATTCTGAGCTAACGACAGATGAGAATCCGATGCTGCTTAACAAAATATAGACGTTGCTAGCCCAGCTATAAATAGAGTAAAGAAAGAGTAAATGTTTCACGTTCTCTCAAACTTCACAAAACCTCCACATATTCATCTCCTCTCCGATCGTAACCTTCACTATAACCTTCCACATTATCCTTAAACATGGCCGGTTCAAGTAACTCTATTCCAGTCTCCGATTCATTCAACCCTTTCTTTCTTGAAGCCTTACTTCATGACTATCAGACTAACATGTTGTCTGATTTGTCAAACAATGCATCATACCCTTATTCTTCTTTACTTCCCCAAAATCTCGTAAGTATGAACGTTCATTCATCTGCCTCAACGATTAACATTCCTACTCCTCCTCCAAGGATACAAGATTCTATTTTTACCACTACTAACAGAAAGGAATCTGAAGCAGGTCCATCAAGGCGACCTGTCCAAAGGTGTCGTAATGTGGCAGAACTTATGGAGTCTACGGTACCTTCTCAACCAAGGAATCCTGCTTCTACCTTGACTGAGACTACTAATCCATTTTCATGTGGTTGCTGCCATGTTCTACGAGAGATTATTCATACCAATGGACTTCAATACCATAAACTTGAAGTTCATGGGAGGATTGGTATGATATGCCACGCTGTCTTTCACCAGGACGTACAAGGAGGTTCTTCCAGTCCTCAAGTATTTGACTTTGGTAAGAAAAATTTAGAAGATGTCAAACATTTTCTAGAAAATTATTGTTTGAATCAAAATTCTTTAGGGTATGTCCTGGTGTCAGATCCCCTATCAGCCTACTATGAGGCCCTTTGTGTTGGTTTGGAATGGACTAAAAATCAAAATGAACTCCCTAATAGTTCATTTCCAACCAATACAGAAAATATATCCAATAAAGGAAAAGAGCTCATGGTTGTAAATAATAATCCTTCAGTCCCCATACCTAGTAATCCATACCGATCAAGAGCTGAACAAAATATTAGAGCTGCATCAATGTCAATTAATGATCTTAGAGACTTATTCCATTTACCTCAACAAGAAGCGGCTCAACAAGTTCGTCTATGCAAAAATGTTCTAATGAAAATATGCCATAGGGGAGGAATAAAGCATTGGCCTTATGTAAAAATTCGAAGCACTATGAAGCAAATAGCTAGATTGAGAAGAACAATGTCTCCTGATGGTCCTCTCTCAAGAGCAGCCGCTCAGGAAGAAATTAATAGACTTAAACTTGAGATAGTCGAAGCTTGCGGTGGGATTGTACCAACTGTTGTTCTTGATGCTTGAAATAATATAGTCTAGCCTTCTTGCTAATGTTTGTAATCTCTTATTCTAGGATTCATAAGGATTTTCGAGTTTTCCTGCCAAACTCAACTTTATCTTATTAAATTCAAACTTAAGCCAGTTATTCTGTATAATCAAGACTATGCCCGTATTCTGTTATGGTATTGTCATCTGTTACTCATATAAATTAGCTAGGTAAGTGAAAATCTAGCGAAAATCTCTTCATACTTTTTACAACGGCAACTAATTGAATAAACATCAAATAGGGGCTTAGTCTTTCAATCACTTTCCTAGACACCAATAAAAATATTCATCCTAGAAAGTAATTTTAGGCCTACAGAATCCAATATTCAATAAATTTTCTACTTACCAACTTCCGCTACGCAGCTCTGAAATTTAATCTCAATCACATCCTCAAATCATAAATCCTCATTATCAATCACTTGAATATTTTGATTAACCCATTCTTCTCCTATCATGAATGTCACAAGAAAATTGGTAAAAAGAATCCAAAGCTATAAAGGAAAATGCACATGTTATGATATTTAATTTGCCATGACCTCAAAATTTTTATTTAGAAAACTGATAGGAAATTTACAGATTGGCCAGAACCTTTGCTCTGATACCAAAAATGTAACGCCTCATTTTCAATACCAAAATCTTGGCCAAAATATTAGTAACACCACCAAATATAGGATATTTAACACTCAAACACATATTTACAATATGGCCAAAGGTAGAAATCCATTTATACAGGGCCAAAATAAATCCAATAAATAAGAGTTATTTTAAAATGCGGAAGTCTTTTAGGTTCATGGCAAATAAAATAACACAACATAAACTAAAGGAGTACAGAAGAGCCTACAAAGCTCACTCCATGGGTGCATTCCCTTGATCTCTACTAAGTTATTCACCTGAAAAATGATAATATGGGGTGAGATTACACATCTCAGTAACTACTAAATATTTCTACCGTACACGAGCAAATAATATATGACAAAAAGATATGGGCTGATTTCAAATATATATATAGATTCCATAATTTATCATACAAAATAATTTATACTAATAGTCATCAATATAGAAGGTATATATATCTCAAAAGTTCTCATCTCATGTCTTTACAGAATATTCATCATCATATCAAATTCTTGAACTGTTCAGAAATGCACTATGCAGTATGCAGCCTCCCTTATATCACCACCTCCCTTATACCGCAGACTGGAGCCATAGGCTAACACATAGTCCAATAGAAACTTATTCATTTGACTGAATTGTTCCAAGCTCACCAAAACTTAAGATACACCCGGCCAAAGGTATATAGCTTAAATCTGGACTATGGCTCCCCTCCTTTAAAATAACTAAGGAGGTGTCACATGTCCCACAACTCCAATGAAATCCCGGCCAGAGGAAAACATGGAAGATGGGGCCCTGAAACAAGTACCATCCACTGTGCACCGAGTGGTGGCATAAATCATTCTTATCATTCAAATCCCTCCTTACTCCACCCATCATAATACAACCGCCATGATGAATATGTTCACTCAAAATAATGCATTATTATACCATAAAGTTTTATACATCAATATGCGTATTTATGAATAGTGAATACTATGCGTATATGTGAATAGTAAAATACGATATATATACATGAATAGTAAAAATGAAGAGTACATACGGTATGTATACGTGAATAGTAAATACGGTATGTATACGTGAATAGTATTATGAATAGTAAATACGGTATACGTGAATAGTAAAATGAATAGTAAATACGGTATACGTGAATAGTAAAATGAATAGTAAATACGGTGTGAATAGTAAATATGGTATACGTGAATAGTAAATACAGTATACGTGAATAGTAACATGAATAGTAAAAATGAATAGTAAATACGGTATACGTGAATAGTAACGTACGTATAAATAGTACCTCTGCAGATTTGCAAATCAAAGTTCCCACACCAGATCTTAAAACCATAAATATTTTCTAAATATTCTTGCCAAAATAGTAAACAAACAAATTTATAATCATACATAATTCACAAGTATAAGGAAGAATATTCAGAGTTACCTGTTACTTGCTAATACCCGAATCACCAACCAGCTATTATAACTCTCAAGCAAATATCTCTCTACTCTCTCTCTCTCTCTACCTCTCTCTATAGCTCTTAGAAGTTGTGAAGAATGAAATGAAATGGAAGGTCTATTTATAGTTGGAAAATGGGTCCTTAAGTGTAATTTTCGTTTCTGGGTCGTTCTACGTAATTTTCCCCGTGACAAATTTTCAAACCTCCCGTGACTCTTCCCGTGGCTGGTTGTGGAAATAATTTTTCGTGGGTCCCACATGAATAGTAAATAATATTATATTATAATATAATATTATTATTCAAATAGTAAATTACTATTACGTGGGTCCCGCTGACAAAATTTTCAAACTTCACGAGAGTTTCTGTCGGCAGAGGAGAAATAATTTGACGTGGGTCCCACATGAATAGTAAATACGTATTTTGGAATAGTAAATACCGTATTTTTAAATAGTAAATACGTATTTGTGAATAGTGAACACTATTCATATTTCACAAATTTCAAGTATTAAATACGTATTTGCGAATAACATATATATATATATATATATATATATTTTTAAATACGTATTTGTAAATAGTAAAAACGTATACATGAATAGTAAATACTATTCACGGGGCCCACAAAATACTGATTTCAAATTTATTACTTTCCAAAAATAGAGCCTACTAGTCTTCCCAAAATAGGTTTATGTTCAAGATATTAGATTCAAAATTCAGGATGTTACAAAGAGTGTGTGCAGCTTTGATTTGAGAAGAAATCAGAGAATGAGAATTGATGGATATGCACGAGGGAGACAACGCGAGAATGGTTTTTGGGTTGGGGAAAAATGAGCTAAGGAGTCTAATTCTTGAACTTAGACTCTAAAGCTCGATCTAGGGAGTCTAATTCTCAAACTTAGACTCCAGATTGTTTCCCTTTTTTCGCCTGGGCCAACTTTTCGCTTGTTTTTGGCTCCAGGGCTGCACTTTTGGCGTCTAAGAATTAAAATTAGACTCTAAAAGTCACCTACTAATTACATAAATGCCACCGCGTTTTTTTGTTTTTACTTCCTTTTTTAAGAATAGGACGCCAATTAGGGACGCCAAAGCCAATTTCTGTAGTAGTGAAGTTTAGTCGGGTACTTGTGCAGCCTTTACAATCTCTTACTGAGATGGTCCTTTCACTCTCAGACTCCGCTCCCCCTTACAAGTTGTAATCGTACACCCACATTCAAGATACCTCTATCTTGAGATTTGACTGAATGAAAATAATTGATATAACTCTCTCGCAGAATAGATAGAAAATAAACACTGAAGTATATGAACGATCACCTCACTCTTTACAGTAGACTATATAGACATTGAGAAACAAAGAATGTATGAGCTATTGAACTATCGACAGTGAAGTAGTAAAAGATATTTTATTGGCTTCGTCGAGTCATTATTTGTCACTTCTTTCGGTTTGAAGACTTCACAATTTATGGGTTATTGTATTTCGACCGTTGCGAGCATTCGACCGTTGAGCTATTCTTCCAATTTAAAATATGACCGTTGGATATCTGTTGGAAGTAACCGTTGGAGCTTCTGATGTAATCGTTTACTTTTTGTAATCTGTTGTTAATCCTTCATATAATCATTTGAAACTTATTAGCAAACTGGTTAAAAGCATTTGGTAATCATAATAATCAATAATCAGAAGGAGTAAAATATTATTCAATGATTTAAGTTTCTCGGAGCATGGAGATTTGAAGAATAGGGATGATATTGTTCGAGCAACAATCCAAGCTTGCTCGAGCAAGCTCCTCTTGATTACAAAGGAAAGTGCTCTCTGTCGCTGATGCTCGAGCAAGGTTTTCTGTCTGCTCGAGCATGAATAAATTCATGCTCGGGCAGACTTGTTCAGAAGCTGTGAAATCAGAGAAAGAATAGTGTTGCTCGAGCAAGCATACTTCGTTGCTCGAGCAAGATTCTTTGATCTTGCGTTTTCTTACTAAACTCGATGATGCTCGAGCATGTTTTACTTTTGCTCGAGCAAGCCTTTGTTTCTACTCGAGCAAGACATCTCAACTCGGTGAAAATGTTGCTGCCCACGCTGTTGCTCGAGCAAGCTCCATTCTCTGCTCGAGCATGACTGTCCATCTTGCATTTTTCTGTTATGAGATCAATGATGCTCGGGCATTACAAATACCTTGCTCAAGCATGATTCTAGTTATAATGATGTTTCTTGAGCATGCTTTTACCATCTGCTCGGGCATGATCTTCAACTTGCAATTTTGCCATTTCCACGATGATGCTCAAGCATGCTGCTTGTTCTGCTCGGGCATGCTGCTTGTTCTGCTCAAGCATGGCTAGATAATTGTGAGATTATGCTTGGGCATCATGTTCTTTGAAGCTTCTAATCATATGTGAATAAGCATAATACTCTCCAGTACAAAGCTTCAACTTCCAAAGTATAGAGACTTTCAAGAAGCAATCACATTGACAGCAATTTCAAGCGAGCATAATGTCTTCGGTAAAAATCAAATTTAGCAAATCACCCCATCTCAGAAAGCTCTTCAAATATTCATTCCATTTCAAAAATAATCAACTCCAAACTAGTTGTATTTCGTCCATTAACATCAGATAAATGGAGGTTGTTCTTATCCAGCGTTTTTCCAACATCTAGAACAGACTGTCAACTTCAAAACATCATACCTTCTTCAATTGATCTTATTTTTTTGTGTTCTTGATGTTTTGGAAAAGGTATTTGAGTCTAGTTTCCAATTCCACCGATTTCAGCTCTATCGGATTTGTCGTTTGTGAGATATGCTCAAAATACCGAAGGTTAGTCTGGACAGTGACGGTGATTTTTGTTAAAACTTCAAAAAATCATATCTCCTTGATCTGAACTCCTTTTGGCATGAATCATATATCAAAATGACGCATCAGAAGTCTAGTTTCAAACAAAATTGATTTCGCTTCAATCCAATTCTTGGTTTGGGAGATATCGTTGAATTACCGAAGGTCGCTAGAAACAGAGATGAACAGAGTAAGCTGATGAACGTTTTTGCTCGAGCATGCCTTTGCTTCTTGCTCGAGCAAGGCACTGTTTGGGCGAAAATAAGAGCTGGAAATGGTTGCTCGAGCAAGGAATTAGTTGTGCTCGAGCAAGGTACTGTTCATGTGAGAGAAAAATGCTGAAATTGCATTATGGCCCCAAAAACAAACTAATATTCATCTGGAAGCTTGAACTAGTTTATTTTAACTTCGAATTGATCCGTTCCAACTTCTATTTGATCATAGGAACTTGAATATTGATATTCTCATAATATTTAACAAGTTCTCCTTTCTTCAAACTCAAAGCGCTGAAATTACATAAATGCCTTCCAACAAACCAGTATTCATTTAGAAGCTTGAACTTGCTTGTTTTAACTCTGAATTGAGCCATTTCAATTTCTGTTTGATCATGGAGACTTGAATATTGATATTCTCATGATATTTAACAAGTTCTTCTTTCTTTAAACTCCATTCTTGATCATTCTCTATAACTTGATTTGGACTAACCTATAATAAACAAAGTAATTAGTCAATGTATATGATATAAACTTTTTGCTCTAGATAATAGCATCAATATAAGACATCATCAAAACTAATCACAACTAACATTCTACCCCTTTTTGATGATGGCAAATACTTTAAGAAAAATATGTATGAATATGAAGATATATTAAATGCAGCATATTTTTCTTGCCATTTCTCTCTCCCTTATTTGTCATTAGCAAAAAGTTGAAGTATAAAGAAGACATATTTGGAGAGGCAAATATTAAACAAATTAGAAATAATCAAGCAGCAAATTTGAAAGTGTTTTCTCTACTTGATTGAAAGTATATGTTGTAAGTATAAATGAGTTTTCATGAGAATATGTTTGAAAACAATTTGCAGAGGTTTTCAAGAAATACCAAACATATGCAAAATATTCACAGAATATAAAGAGATAAAGTTCAGAAATGCTCATTTATATTCAGCATATTGAAGAATGATTTGAGAAGTCCATTTTCTTGCTGTATGAAATTTGGTTTAGTTGCTGTGGCCTAAGATGAAGCAATGATAGACTTTCTTCTTGTATGAGCATAACTCGGCTTCAATGTGATTAAACATCAAGGCATCTTTTCTCAGTGCAATAATTCCTCCTTGAAGTGCATTAAGAGATACCCGCAGAATGAAGTCTCCTGCTACAAATTGGAAGCTTTCTTTGCAAGAGAGATTTGTCAGTGCAACCAAATATCAAAGTATCCCTTTCAATATGATATTATCAAATATGAAATTAACTAATCATCAAAACTAATAAAACATAGTGAATACAGATGAGCAGATTTAAAAAGGATTTTCTTCAAATAAAGGAGATATGCTTGTAAGATATAGAACGCATGTGAATGCGAAGCTCCCCCTTAATGAATGCATGACTAAAAAGTATGAAATTCCCTAAAATGATACCACATAATTGTAAAACTTATGCTTTTTGTGATGATAAAAAAATGTTTAAAAACATAAGAATCATTTTGAAAATGAATGTGGTCAGACTAAATTTCATGAAATAGGATCAAATGAATAAAATCAATTTAGCCTATCATAATTATGATATACAGTATGTATATTGTTTCATAATACAATACCTCACTCAAGTAATATCGTAATTACTTGAGCCATATTCCCCTGTTGTTCATTAATGCATCTAGTCAGTATGATCTGTACTGAAAGTCTCTTAAGATGGATGAGGAGAAGCTTCAGATGGATGAGTGCTTCAAGTGTATTCTATGAATACTTGAGCTTTTTTGGAATGAAATCTCATCTTTGAAATTTGATCTGAAATTCATGGTTTGCATCTCTTAGATTGTTGATTTAATCAAGTAGTCATTCAAAAATGCTTTGACAGAAGCTCGATGATCACCCATACTCGAGTAACTCAATCACCATACTTGAGTACAAAATGAAATACTTGACGGGATCCGATAGAACCCCATTCTCAAGAGCAACGGCAACGGCTCCTTACCCTAAAAATTTTGATCTGGCCGATCTTCTAAAATACGATGGGACTCAGGATCTGCGCAACTACGATAAGATGCGCGACGGTAAGCCGAAATACGATAGCTACACCCCACTGAATGTCTCTCGATCGCAGATTTGGAAGGAGGTGGCACAAACGGAGATGAAGAAGGTTGGTAGGCCAAGGTCAATCAGAAGCCGGCCCACCATAGATCGCTCCAAATTTTGTGCATGCCACGACGGACCGGGGCACAATACTAATGAATGCTATGAACTCTGGGATGCCATCGAAAAGTTTGTAAGAGAGGGAAAGCTACGCCAGTACGTGATCCAAACCCAGGGAAGAAGAAATGGCAAGCGGAATCAAGATGGCCGAAGTAGAAGCCCAACCTCGGACTCTAGGAAAGAAGAGAAAAGACGAAAAAACAATTCCGAGGATGAGTTCCCAGAAGCTGAATTCCAGTGCAATGTCATCAGTGGAGGGTTTGGAGGCGGTGGAGACACGGCAAGCCAGCGTAAGAAGTATCTACGAGAAGTTCTGACGGTGAGAGACCTCCCAAAGTTCAAGGACGACCCAGCGAAACCAAAACCACCTCAGTTGGTATTCACCAGCGAAGAGTTAAACGACGTGGTACCCGGCTACCAGGACGGGCTGGTTATCCTGGGAACTTTGGTAAACTACCGGGTCAAAAGGATCTTCGTAGACACTGGGAGCTCGGCCGACATTATAAGCTGGGATGCTTATAAAAGGATGCACCTTGACATAGAAGATCTGAAGCCGTGTAAGACAACCCTTAGAGGGTTCAACGGAGAACGTTCTTTTCCTAAAGGCTACATAGACCTCCAACATTAGGGACGAAGGAGGCGTTCAAATTAGAACGTGTAAGGTTCATCGTGGCCGACTTTTGTTCCCCTTACAATATAATATTGGGAAGACCGACCATACACAATTGGGACATGCTAGTATCCACAAAGCATTAGAAGCTTAAGTTGGTTAACGACAAGAATCAAGTGGTAGAAGTGTCCGGGGACCAGAAGGAATCAAGACAATGCTATTCTGAGACCCTTCGCATCGGGGAAGGAGGACCCTCATCACTGCCTCGGCTCGGAAGGGATGAAATTCACGCCGGCGCCGAAAATGACAGACAACCCCGGCAATCAGTCAATATGGTAGAGCTCGACCTTAGGGAATCAGAGAATCCCTGCCCAGAGCCGAAAGGAGGAGCGGACCCAACCAAGACAACTAAGATTGGCGGAGGCATGAGTATCGACCTCAAAACTCGTCTGATCAAGTTCCTGAGGCAAAATCAAGACGTTTTTGCATGGACATCATCCGAGGTACCAGGGATCGATCCACATTTTTGCTGCCACAGGCTGGCCATCTGGCCGGGGTCGAAGCCGGTGGCCCAGAAAAAGCGGAACATCACTGCTAACAGACAGAAGGCTCTCGAGATTCATGTGGCAGAGCTTTTGGCAGCCAGGTTTATCCGGGAGGTACAGTACACCACATGGCTTTCCAATGTGGTTATGGTTCGAAAGCCAAATGGCAAATGGAGGGTGTGCACAGACTACTAATGAGCACAAATAATACCAAATTTTCACTATATTTAATGACTCAATTGCATGGTAAAAATGAGCTTAACCATGATTTAATCAAGCAAAAAGGCATGTATTCATGATATAGGGACTAAGAGATAGAAATCATCCGCATGTGCCAATGACAGCGTAATTCGCAAGGTTTTTGAAGAAAACTGTGTAGCAGAGTTGATACGATGCAATAGCATTCTGACAGCAGACTGAAGGGCATTACAAGGCACACGAATGCTATAGCAAAGTAGAGGATGCAATGCTATGCGGCCAATATTCTGACTGTTTTATCTAGATGATTTCAGGAATTAAAGACAAGGGCGATATTGACAGATAGATTGCTGACGTATCAAAATAGAAGATGCGGAGGATCAGAACTGAAAGATTTGGAAGAATCCCGTAGAATCTGCAGAGGCAATCTAATCTAATCAGAAGATACTGAAGATCCCGACAGAATAGGAAACTCGCTACAACTTGCTCTGCACGGAAGCCCGATTATAAAAGGCAGTCGAGTGAACCCTAAAAGAGTCGGAGAGTCCTAGACAGAATTCTATCTTCGGCAGACTCACGAGAAGAGTGAGAAAGATCACAGAGCACGCTATTTTCAGGACAACCCAGCATCCTTCCCTGTAGTGCGACGGAGAGAAGACGACGTGGAGTAGTAACGTGACAGGACTTCATCCACACCCTCGGAACTCCGATCAAGCTTTCTGTTTTTCTTTTCTTTTGTGTTTCAATCATGGGTCATTCTGTTAATGTTTGTTTTGCGTCTTCCTCGTCAGTCATGAACTGATTTTCATATGGCTGGATGAGGAGAATCTTTAAGTGCCGAATGAACCCAGTTGCATGTTTCTAATTCAATAAATTTGGTTTGCGTATCGATGTTTTCATTACTAGTCGGTTAACGGAAGTTAAGGGCTAGATCAGTGGCTTCACTTACTGGCAAGGAGTGGAGTTAGACCTCCAAGAAACAGGTGCTTGCTAGGCGGACCGTGCACGGCATGACCTATATTGTAGACTTCAGGAATGGGTTTATCTCTCACAACCATAACACCCTGTGCATAGCAAAGATCTACACTACAAAGTTGCCATAGGAATATGGAAGGAGTATAGATAGTAGTATCCTACGTATCGGACGCAGAAGCTTCGGTAGACTATAGAAGTGGGTTAACCAAATAGCTTTGTGAATAGCAGCTATGCTGTAGCAATTGCGGAAGCTGTACAATATAGATGCCGTAGCATTGTGTAAAGCAACTGGGGAATTAACGCACTTAAGGGTGCCTCTGAGTCCAGCCTAACCTATTACTGATATCTTCTCGCATTTATCGTTATTTTTGTTTACTTCCCTAGTAGCATAGTTACCACAACCTCCCGACAAGATTTAATTTATTTTCTGTTTCACAACTATTAGAGCAATCGAGCGTCATTCCTTGGTATTTCAGTCTCTGTGGGACAATACTCTACCTTCACTTTATTACTTGTTCGACTGGTTCGGTTGCCATAAGGGAATTTGACCAATAAGTTTTTGGCGCCGTTGCCTGGGACTGCTGATACCCCTAGTGGTGACGCCCCTTTTCTTAATAGTTGTGATCTACCATGTAACAAGCTCACTTTTCTCTATTCTTGATTTTTCAGGTACAATCTGTAGTGCATGCACAATTCACCTTCAGCCAATCTAGAGCCGTACGACCCTGAGATAGAACGCACCTATAAGCACAGGCGCAAAAGGTAGAAGCGGAGAAGCCAATCTCTTGGCACAGCGAGCATAGCGGATATACTTGACCATCACGAACGAGAACAACGAGAGCGCATAGAGGTGCACAGGGACAACCAGGACCCTCCATCTCCACCACCAGACTTAGATTGGAACAAGGCCATTATGGAATTTGGAATTCCAGATCTGAACAAACTGACTTCGGCCATCACTCCACCAACCACAAATGCCGGGAACTTCGAAATCAAAAGTGTCATAATCCAAATGCTGAATGCGGCTGGGCAATTTGGAGGACTCCTATCTGAAGACCCGCACCTTCACCTCAAGACCTTCTTGGAGGTGTGTGATTCTTTCGTAATTCCTGGTATACCTCCCGACGCCGTCCGGATCAAATTATTCTCATTCTCACTAAGGGACAAGGCACATACGTGGCTCAACAACCTGCCTGCTAATTCCATCACCACATGGAATGATTTGGGGAGTAATTTTTTGCTGAAATTCTTTCCACCTACTAAAAATGCACAACTCAGAGGAGAAATCACTGAAAGTGGAGCCTAAATACCCAAGAGGGGGTGAATTGGGTATTCTTAAAATTTTTCGGTTAAGTACTCTGTTTTTGAACAATGAAAACAGGGGTTGACAGAGATAAGAGAAGAAAAGCTTGGACACAAAGATTTATACTGGTTCGGTCTCAACAATTTGACCTACATCCAGTCCCCAGACTCTTTGGGATTTTCACTATCTCAATGATTACACACTCTGCACTCAAGAGTAATTCTCTCACTAGAACTTACTCCCCCTTACAAGTTGTAATCAATGAACCCAACCACCAAGTCCCCTGACTTGTGGTTCTTTACAATCAATGATCAATATTCAAAGAAAACTCTCTTAAAGAGTAGATGATGATAAACACTAAAGCTTATAATGTCAAAAGACACAATACAAGTGAAAACAAATAAGTAGGTGAAGAAATTGAATGCTTGTGCGTTTTCAGTTGTTGTAGTTGTTGAAGAGGCTTGAATGCAGTCCCTTTTATACTCAAGAAGTATTAATTCACCGTTGCATCTTCAATATTACCGTTGAGAGAAGTCTTCTGAAGTTACCAAGTGGTTTAGACACCTTCTCTCTCTCTAGTTTTCACTTAATCCAGTTGGCAAAGTAGTCTGACTTGTTCTTCTGCAAATTAATCCGTTGGAGATGAGGTTGCTTGTTGTAGAAAACATTCTTTAATGCTTTGCAACCGTGTGCAGAAGGATTAGCCAAGTTTATGCAACTTTCTGAGCAGTGCATTTAATGAACTCAACCACTTTTTGCTTTTCACTTTATCCTTCAATTAACTTTCGTTAATCTGTCTAAAAACTCATCAAAAAGATGGTTAATCATGGCCAAGAATATATAAGAATGATAAATGAAAGTATTAAGATCAAATGAAGAAGTTTCACAAATTCATCAAATTTGATTTTCAAGTTCAACGCCCAATACTCGAGTATGTTCATCAATACTCGAGTATGTCACTGTGCACTTAAGTCAATACTTGAGTATTCATCATCCAAAGAGAAATCATCAAGAAGTGAACTTTGGACCTTAAGGACAATACTCAAGTATTCAGACCAATACTCGAGTATTCAAGTTATTGACAAGAGGAAAAGCTCTCTGTATGCCCAATACTCGAGTTTCCAAATCAATACTCGAGTATTTGTTTATCTGAAAAGTTTTGTAGAGTTTTTTTCAATGTCAATACTTGAGTTTTCAAAATGAATACTTGAGTATTTGTAAACAAATGTTAAATTGAAATCTTTGTAAAAGTCCAATACTTGAGTATGTAAAATCAATACTCGAGTTTTTATAAGATGCAAAAGTTTGAAAGCTCTCTATATGATCAATACTCGAGTATTCCAATGAATACTTGAGTATTGAGAACTTAGCAAAATGTTGAAATTCTCTCTGTGAGTTCAATACTCGAGTATTCATACTAATACTTGAGTATTGTCTCATGGTGAAAAACTTGGAGTGTTCTCTGTAAGTCCAATACTCGAGTATTGCTTCCAATACTTGAGTATTGTCTCAAGATGAAAATTGGAGTGCTCTCTGTAAGTCCAATACTCGAGTATTGCTTCCAATACTTGAGTATTGTCTCAAGATGAAAAATTGGAGTGCTCTCTGTAAGTCCAATACTCGAGTATTGCTTCCAATACTTGAGTATTGCTTCGTTAAAAAGAAAATGAGCAACTCTTTGTCATGTCAATACTCGAGTATTCATTTCAATACTCGAGTTTCCATTTGACAGTAAAATTTTTATCAAAGGCAAAAACTCCAAGGTGTGTTTACAATTGTTGATTATCATCAAAACACATAGAGAACTAACAATCACCAACTTCTAACAAAAGCCTGGTGAATCTACTTACGATGCTTGGGATAGACTCAAGGATATCCTGAGAAGATGCCTACAACATGGGCTGGTTAACTGGGTACAGATTGAAACATTTTACAAGGGCCTTGACACTCAGACGCGATCGATAATAGACGCTTCCTCAGTAGGATCACTGCTAATGAAATCTTATGAGGAGGCATACAATTTACTGGAACGCATGGCCATGAACAGTCACCAGTGGCAAACAGACAGAGCTACTCCATCCCGCACTATTGCAGGAATACATGAACTGGATGCCATGACTGCTCTCACAGCACAGGTGTCAACTCTGACCAATATGGAGAAAGGACTGACCCTTCCATCTATGCAGCCATCTCAAGTAGCTTGCGTGTATTGTGGTGGAGAGCATTCGTATGCTCAATGCTTTGCAAACCCTGAATCAGTAAACTTTGTCAATAATTTTAACAGGGGAAGCAATTCTAATAACCCATATTCAAATACATAGAACCCGGGGTGGAGGCAGCATCCAAATTTCTCATGGAACCCCTAGGGTGCACAAGCAGTAGGACAACCCTCAAACCAACAATTCTCCAACCAAGCATCAAACCGGCCGGGATTCACCCAGCCAGCAAGGCAGCAAGGCGGAGATTCAAACCCGTAGAATTCTATGTTGAACATTCTGAAGGATTATATGTCAAAAAACGATGCAATCATCCAGAACCAACAAGTGACACTGCGGAATCTTGAGACTCAAGTGGGGCAACTAGCAACTGCTCTGAACAACCGACCTTCAGGAGCCCTGCCCAGAGACACTGAAGTCCCCAAGATCCAAGGAAGGGAAGAAGTTAAGATGATCGAGCTTCGAAGTGGTAGAAGCCTTGCACCCATGACAGCAACCAAGCAACCAATGACGATCTATGATCCACGACTAGAGAAATCTAAGGGCAGGAGGGTAGTGAGCTACCCCAAGAGGACGAACAGAGGCAGCCAAGACCGACACCACCAGCACAAAATCCAGGTGCAGCAGTTCTACCCCCACGAATAGTGTTGGAAGATCACGATCAATGTCCTCCACCGAATGCTACCGCATTACCAAAGCATAATTCTGACCGTGAACCTCCAGTAATGCCCAAACCACATCCGCCTTTCCCATAAAGGCTTAAGAAACAAGGACAGGAGAAGCAGTTCAAGCAGTTCCTCGACATGCTGTGGCAATTAGACATTAACATCCCACTCGTAGAAGCTTTGGAACAGATGCCCAGCTATGTGAAATTTATGAAGGAAATTCTGTCTAAAAAGAGGCGATTGGAAGAGTTCAAGACGGTGGCATTAACCCAGGAATGCAGTGCCATGTTAACTAATCGACTGCCTCCGAAATTGAAAGATCCTGGCAGTTTCACAATTCCTTGTGCGATTGGACCCAACTACTCGGGTAAGGCTCTGTTCGACTTAAGCGCTAGCATCAACCTCATGCCTATGTCAATTTTCAACCAGCTGGCCGTAGGGGAAGCTAGGCCCACAACAGTCACCTTGCAGCTGGCTGATCGATCAATAGTACTGCCTGAAGGCAAAATCGAAGACGTGCTGGTAAAAGTGGATAAGTTCATCTTCCCTGTAGATTTTATTATTCTGGATTTTGAAGTGGATCATGAGGTCCCAATTCTGCTAGGAAGACCCTTCATGGCAACTGGTCGTACACTGATTGATTTGGAAAAAGGAGAAGTTACGATGCGGGTAAACAACGATCAAGTTACCTTCTCAATACTGAAGAACGTAAGATTCAAAGATCCAACTGAGAAGAACTTAACTTGTTCATATACCAGCAAAAGCACTACAGAGGTAGGGGAGCTCCCTGCAACGCCACAACATTAACTTGCTACAGCAAAGTCAGGCTAAAGACTTTAAACCAAGCGCTACTAGGAGGCAGCCCAGGGTTATGTTTTAAATTTCTGTTTTGAGAATAGAGGCTAAGACCAGAGCAACTAGGTACCAAGGCTCTCGAACTGCCGTAGCAATTCAGCTACACTAGTCGCACTTAAGGATGGATTGGTGGGGTGGGCTGCACAAGACTGGGCCCAACAGATTTGAAAAATAGCAGCCACTGTCCAGCGCATTCTGCAAAAGTGTCAGCCGAAAATCCAACCGCCTAACTTGGCCAGTTCCTCTGTCACACCGCCGGCTAACACGCCCCTGATTTCTGCCGCGGCGTTCAATACTTTGGTGGCTCAAGTTACTACCTTGCAGCGTTCGGTGAGCAACCTGCTTCTTTAGCAGCAAATGTGGTGGCAGTATGTCGCTGAAAGAGATCGTAGCCTGGCAGCAAACCTCATGGCGAACGCCCCATACTACACTCCACTGCCAATCTTCCCTGAGGCGACGTTTGACATGCACAATTCAATCGCGGGACCACCACAATAGGAGCGACCCAGCTCAAGGAAGCGCCGTCGTAGCACGAGTCCGTATGAAGGTGAGCCCACCAACACACAGTCAGCTGACACCAATGATGAAGAGGTGTTTAATTCTCCGGGACCTCCCACCGGACCTGCTGCAGGAAAAGGTAAAGCTCCGTTGATTTGAGCTGCAACCTTTTGACAAACTTATGGTACTAGACTCTTTCTCTGTTTTTCTCTTATATCATTTGTTAATTGCTGATTTAATATTAAAAAAAAATTGGGAAACGAACGGGGAAGTCCTCCCTCACCTTCTCTTGTCCTCCGTAGTCACTTCGTCGTCGCAATGGGGGCATTGCTTCATTTAAGTGTGGGGGGATTGAATGTTATGATCTGCTGTGAATGTGTGCTCTTAGTTACCCTGCATTTAGTTTTAATTGCACAGACTAGAATTTTTTTTTTGCATGGATAGAATCTTGTAGCATTGGCATGAATGTCTGTATAACGGAGCATAGCATAAGGGCCGAGGGGAACTGAACCTTTAGGCTTGGGAAATTGACGGTGCTAGCCAACCTGATGCGGGGTAAAGTGATAATGTTGATGTTTAAAAGGGAAGATCCCCCAATGGAAGAATTAACTTGAGCCTTATTGTCTTATTCTGTGTGCATGTCTGCCAGCCTGTGTTTGATCCTTGATTTGTCCTAGTTCTTTGATAAGCTACTTGGCGTCTGAGTTGAAGTTCATAGGATAGAGGCATTCATATAACGCCCATTGCCCCCATACACAAACCATTTGTCATCATCTCCACATTGCCAACCCCTTGAGCCATACGAGTATGCTATAGCAGAACAGGTTAGGTAAGCAAGCTGAAGAAGACTGTGAAAAAGTTGCTACAGCAGAGTGTGTTCATGTTTTGCGTAAAAAAAAAGAGAGGAAAGAACCCAAGAAAAAGAGGCTTGGAATAAAGGAAAAGCATGAAGAATAAAGTTCAAGTAGGAACACTCGGCTGAAGCCAACAGAAGCAAAAAGAAATGACCTACCCGAGCTACTATAGCATCCACCATCCTTTCTTACCTTACCACGCTAAGCCATCCTCACATCACATCCCAAAAAGTCCTTTTAATGAATGAATACTCAGATGCTGGGGAGTAATCTTAGAACTCTGACAAGGCTATGGATCTTCTGGGTCCGCTGGACAAGAGAGAAATCAGAATCCCTTGGGTGAGCGAGTGTAAACACTTAACCCTGAGAGCCCCTTGAGACTTCCGCATTGGAACAACACCATGTTGATGAGCGGTTGGCACTGGGCAGTGGGATTGCCAAAGAGGGAATGGAAACTGAAAGCAGGCGTGCAAGCAAAGTTATACGGGCAGGAGTACTATGGCTATGAGCTTTTGTTTGCTTTATCTTGTTTTTGCCCGGGAGTGCAAAAAGCTAAGTGTGGGGGTATTTGATGAGCACAAAAAATACCAAATTTTCCCTGTATTTCATGACTCAATTGCATGGTAAAAATGAGCTTAACCATGATTTAATCAAGTAAAAAAGCATGTATTCATGATATAGGGACTAAGAGATAGAAATCATCCGCATGTGCCAATGACAGCGTAATTCGCAAGGTTTTTGAAGAAAACTGTGTAGCAGAGTTGATACGATGCTATAGCATTCTGACAGCAGACTGAAGGGCATTACAAGGCACACGAATGCTATAGCAAAGTAGAGGATGCAATGCTATGTGGCCAATATTCTGACTGTTTTATCTAGATGATTTCAGGAATTAAAGACAAGGGCGATATTGACAGATAGATTGCTGACGTATCAAAATAGAAGATGCGGAGGATCAGAACTGAAAGATTTGGAAGAATCCCGTAGAATCTGCAGAGGCAATCTAATCTAATCAGAAGATACTGAAGATCCCGACAGAATAGGAAACTCGCTACAACTTGCGCAGCACGGAAGCCAGATTATAAAAGGTAGCCGAGTGAACCCTAAAAGAGTCGGAGAGTCCTAGACAGAATTCTATCTTTGGCAGACTCACGAGAAGAGTGAGAAAGATCACAGAGCACGCTATTTTCAGGACAACCCAGCATCCTTCCCTGTAGTGCGACGGAGAAGAGACGACGTGGAGTAGTAACGTGACAGGACTTCATCCACTCCCTCAAAACTCCGATCAAGCTTTCTATTTTTCTTTTCTTTTGTGTTTCAATCATGGGTCATTCTGTTAATGTTTGTTTTGCGTCTTCCTCGTCAGTCATGAACTGATTTTCATATGGCTGGATGAGGAGAATCTTTAAGTGCCGAATGAACCCAGTTGCATGTTTCTAATTCAATAAATTTGGTTTGCGTATCGATGTTTTCATTACTAGTCGGTCAACAGAAGTTAAGGGCTAGATCAGTGGCTTCACTTACTGGCAAGGAGTGGAGTTATACCTCCGAGAAACAGGTGCTTGCTAGGCGGCCCGTGCACGGCATGACCTATATTGTAGACTTCAGGAATGAGTTTACCTCTCACAACCATAACACCCTATGCATAGCAAAGATCTACACTAGAAAGTTGCCATAGGAATATGGAAGGAGTATAGATAGTAGTATCCTACGTGTCGGACGCGGAAGCTTCAGTAGACTATAGAGTTGGGTTAACCAAATAGCTTTGTGAATAGCAGCTATGCTGTAGCAATTGTGGAAGCTGTATAGTATAAATGTCATAGCATTGTGTAGAGCAACTGGTGGATTAACGCACTTAAGGGTGACTCTGAGTCCAGCCTAACCTATTACTAATATCTTCTCGCATTTATCGTTATTTTTGTTTACTTTGCTAGTAGCATAGTTACCACAACTTCCCGACCAGATTTAATTTATTTTTTGTTTCATAACTATTAGAGCAATCGAGCGTCATTCCTTGGTATCTCAGTCTCTGTGGGACGATACTCTACTTTCACTTTATTACTTGTTCGGCTGGTTCGCTTGCCATAAGGGAATTTGACCAACAACTACACCAATTTAAATAAGACATGCCTGAAAGACTCCTACCCAATGCCGAATATTGATCAATTGGTTGACAATTCGGCCGGGTATCAGCTGCTATCTTTTATGGATGCCTACTCCGGATACAAACATATAGCCATGCACCCGGACGACCAGGAGAAGACGGTCTTGATGACCGACAAGGCTAACTACTGTTATAATGTCATGCCGTTCGGGTTGAAGAACGCCGGAGCCACTTATCAGTGCATGATGAACCAGGTCTTTGAAGACCAGATTGGGCAAAACGTGGAGGTATACATAGACGATATGATCGTGAAGTCAAAGCATCTAGACGATCACATCCGGGATCTGGAACAAATGTTCGAGAAGTTAAGAAAACATCAGATCAGACTGAACCCGGTCAAATGTGCTTTTGGAGTCCCAGCGGGAAAGTTCCTAGGCTTCATGTTGACCAATCGTGGAATCGAGGCCAACCCGAATAAGTGTAAGGCCGTGCTAGACATGCAGGCTCCGAGGTCAAAGAAGGAGGTTCAACAACTAACGGGCCGGTTGGCCGCCTTAAAAAGATTCCTACCCAGATCCGTAGAAAAAGCACTGCCTTTCTTTAGATTGTTGAAAAAGGAAACACATGGAGGATGGAACCTAGATTGTGAATCTGCGTTTGAGGAGATAAAGCGATGTCTGTCAACTCCTCCGGTCCTGATAAAGCCAGAGCCAGGGGAGACCTTATTCTTATACCTATCGATAGGAGACGAGGCTGTCAGCACCGTCTTGGTTAGGGAAACTGAGGCCGGACAAACACCTATCTATTTTATGAGCAAGGCACTACAAAGCTCGGAACTCCAGTACCAGAAGCTCGAGAAGGTAGCTTTCGCCTTACTAACGACAGCGAGGAGGCTTTGGCCATACTTCCAAGGACACCAGATCATCGTCTGAACCGAATTGTCACAGGCGAGTTTACACAAGCCAGACCTCGTGGGGAGGATGACTAACTGGGCAATTGAACTATCCGAGTTTGATATCACATTTGAAGCCCGGCACGCAATTAAGTCACAGGCGTAGCAGACTTCATCAGGGAATTGACCCCGGCAGCAACAAATGACATCAACCTAAATGAGGTATGGAAGGTATACGTCGACAGTTCCTCTAATACTAAAGGAAGTGGAGCTGGAGTCATCGTCGAAAGTCCAGAGGAGGTCGTAACGGAACATTCCCTGCAATTAAAGTTTCTGACTTCTAACAACCAGGCTGAGCACAAAGCTCTCCTAGTCGGACTCTTGCAAGCTAAGGATAACAGGGTGTGGCGGGTCAAGGTTTTCACTGACTCGTAGCTCGTCGCCACGCAAATCGAGGGCAGCTATCAGGCAAAAGGCCCATTATTGGCTAAGTATCTCAATAAAGCAAAGTAGCTCATGGCTGAGTTCGACGAGGTGGTTATCACCCACATTCCGAGAGAGGAAAACACCAGGGCGGACATCCTATCCAAATTGGCAAGTATGAAAGGTCCGAGCAGTCATAGAACGGTGATCCAACAAAACCTTGCTGAGCCGAGCTGTGTGATGACTATCTCGGCAGGAACAAATTGGAGGAAGCCGATCAAAGATTACCTAGAAAGAGGCATCATCCTGACGGACTCCACAAAAGCAAAGAAACTAATCCGAGAGGCAGCTATCTACACCATGGTTGATGACCAGCTCTATCGAAAGGGATTGCATTGCCCAATGATGTGGTGTTTGGGCGAAACTGAGGCCAAGTATGTGCTGGCCGAGATACATGAAGGCTGCAACGGCCACCACATGGGGGGCAAGGCTCTTGCCAGGAAGGCCCTACGCACCGGATACTATTGGCCGACCATGAAACAGGATGCCATGGAAGCAGTCAAGAGATGGGATAGTTGCTAGAAACACGCCAAGATTATCTGGCCACCGCCAACCGAGTTGAAAGGCATTTCGGCTCCCTAGCTGTTCTACAAGTGGGGAATGGACATCCTCAAATCATTCAAGTCATCACCCGGGCAACTTAGATGGCTCATCGTCGCAGTGGATTATTTTACTAAGTGGATTGAGGCGGAGCCATTGACTACGATCACCTCGGCTCACATAATGAGGTTCTTTCGTCACAATATCATCTCTCGCTTCGGGATACCAGCCAAAATCGTCACGGACAATGGGACACAGTTCATGGACCATAAGTTCCAGACCTTAATGTCTAATTTAGACATTAACCAACATTTCTCCTCGGTCGAACATCAGCAATCTAATGGCCAAGCCGAGTCAGCCAATAAGATTATTCTAGACAGCCTGAAGAAACGAATGCTAGATGCAGAAACCAACTGGGCCGAGGAACTTCACAGCGTCTTATGGTGTTACAGAACAAGTGTGCAGACTGCAACCCAGGAGACTCCGTTTCGGTTAACTAATAGATGTGAAGCCATGATCCCGGTCGAGATAGGATAGCCGTCATGGAGAAAACTCAGAGCCCGGCAGGAAGGATAAGCGTCAAATGACGAGGCCTTGAGGACTGACTTGGACCTCATTGATGAGATCCGAGTCACGGCACACTGTCGGGAATTAGCCGCCAAGCAGATTCTTGTAGCAAAGTATAATCGGAAGGTTCGACCCCGGTCTTTTAATCGAGGTAACCTAGTACTCCGACGGGCCGACATTGGCAACAGGAACGCCCAAGATGGCAAGCTAGCCGCGAATTGGGAAGGCCCCTACCGGGTCAAGGAGAGACTGGACGACGGAGCGTACATACTCGAAACCCTGGCAAGGAAGCCGGTTAAGAGAACTTGGAACGCTGACAAACTAAAAATCTATTACAGTTAGATTTTAGCTCGGCCCAACTGGGACTCGCACACCCCGTCTGAAACGCGGTTATTTCTCCGTATTAGTATGTCTATTTACGTATTTTCTGTTTACGAATTTGTGTTTTCAAGATTGCCTTATACTACTTGTTATTTCGTTCGACTTGTTTTCGTGTTAATGAAGGATCCCTCAGAGGAGATTCAATAACGTGCATGGATGATTGCTTAAGCATTACACTGAGGCATGTAAGCCCGATCACAAACTTGACACTGAGGTCATTAAACCCGGTCAAAACCCATCTAGATGGAGGACACCGGCCGTTGTACTCCAATGTGCTCAGGTTAGAGCTCGATGAAATTGCCATACGTGGCCTTTGCGAAATTGACGCGTCAACGCTCGCCTGACTTAAGCACACGAATTGCCATCCCGACCCTGATCAGGTCAAAATGTTTAAGTATTGCGTTACTAACACTTCGGCTGAACATGTGGCAATTCGCACTTATTTTAGTTACAATTCATTTTCCCGGCTAAACCAGCCGGGACAAGGTAGTGCGGTTAAGTTAACACCCCACGAGGTTAAAACATACAACCCTACCGGAATCCCATACTTAAGTTCTGGTCGAGTATTTAGACCTGTACCTACTGTGGTCGATAAATTTCTAACTAAGCTTAGACTTTATAAACAAAACACGGCAAATAAGGTGGATTGAAATCACTAACTGTCATAAAATTTACATAAACGACACAGACGCCGGAAAAATACAAGCTTGAAATAGGGCACAGTCGCCCCAGGATGAAAACAAAACAAATACAAAAGACCCCCAACTATTTGCTCGAGGGAGCAACACTGTTAGAAGGAGTCTCCTGGCCTCTGGAGCCCCTTGTCTCGCCTCGTCTTTGTTGGGCATCTCGTCGGATTGGGCTGAGGCAAGAGATTGGAACGGAACCAGGACCCCGTCTAGAACATAAGCCCGGAAGTCGTAGCCAACTAAGTTCAGAGTGACACCCGGGTTCAGACATTTAATTTGCTCCAAGGCCATGTCATAGCATTCCTTCGCGGTCTCCTTCAGCATGTCCGATATCTCCTGGTGCACCAATTGCTCCGCCAGAAGAGCCCCTTTCGTCGACTTCAGCTCAATGTTTAGGGCAGAGCGCTGCTTCTGCAGAGACTTCATAGCATCTAGGCTCTCAGCCTGAGCCTTCTGCAATCTGGCGCATTTAGTCGACGTCTTCTCCAGCGCCTCATTGGCAAAGTGTAGCTCCCTAGAGGTCTTCGCCGCGGCAACCTTAGCGGTATCCCGCTCCTCTGTTAAGGTCTTCACCCTAGCTTCAGACTCGGCCAGGGCCTCCTTGACAGCCTCAACCTCGGCCAGAACCATCCTTTTCGCCTCGACTTTCGCCTGAGACGCCTTTAGCGGACAGATCTCCTTTTCCACCAGGGCATATTTGCCCCTTACATGGAGCAGTGCCTGGTGCAGCCCAATAGATTTGCATAAGGCTTTGATATAATCGTGAACCAGCCCCTCGTTGACAGGCGACAGCAGTCGGCTCTCCATGAACTGACGAGGAGGCAGGAAGGTGACGTCAAGTTCCTCGGTGACCCCCTTTTCCAAGATGAAGCCACGAGGAAGGAAAGAAGAAACTCTGGACTTATGAGGAGGTGGAGGAACTGCCGGTCCAGATGGAGGGGAAGAGGCAACCACGGTCTCAGACACCGTAACCTCTTTTCCTTTGGAGGCAGAGGCTAGGACTCCCGGAGACGCCTCAGCTGGGACAGCAGGAACAGGATTCTGGACCTCGGAGGCCTTAGTCTTCTTGGCCTGAGAAGAACTAGCCTCGGCCTAAGCTTTATGCGCCTCGGCGACAGGGGCAGACCGTTTCTGACTCGGAGCGGACGGATTAACAAGAGAAAGATAGCGGGGTAGCTCCTTCATATTTTGTGCTGCAAAGACAAGTGAAAAGTGTTAGAAGCCAAGTCGAAGATATAAAATGAAGCAAGAACATAGACATAAGCAAAAAACGAAACCCCTACAATTTGAGGGTATCGGCCTCGACCCCTCCCCAGTAATGAAGAAGGCTGCGCTCTGGACGTCGTACTCCTTTACAAAAGCCGACAACCGAGGGACAGAAGGGATTGTCTCCGACAGAAGGTCGTCGCGGGATACTTGATAAGACCTGGGGGCAATCTTGTGATGCTCTTCCATCCAGTAGAGAGGAAAGCTCCACTCTATGTCTGCGCCCTCAACCCCTTTCAAAAACCAAGGCTGTTGATCGGGCTTGGCGACAACCTTGAAGAAGGCGTTCTTGAAACGTTTGAAAGAGTCAGAAAAAGGCTTCATAAGTTTCCTCTCCGGATCATTATGAAGAGACGTTAGCCCTTTTAACTTCTCACTCTCTTTAGGTGAGCCGAGGGTGAAGGGGCAAAAATAATAAAAGAAAACATTGGCTGAGCAAGGAATTGGAACGGGGAATGAGCGGCACAGTTGCTCAAACGCCACAAGGTAAGCCCACCTGTTGCGATGAAGCTGAGAGGGTGCAAGGCTCAGGTGCCACAAGGCTGAAATTTGGAAAGTGGTGAACGAGAAGCGAACATCGACCCAGGACAAGCAGTCCCAGTAAAAGAAAAAGAAGTTGGTATGACCTATCTCCCACTTTGAGCAAATAGGCTCATCGACCTCCGAACGACAGATGATGCACCCGTCCATATCTGGAACCTTCATACGGACGATGTCCGCATCCGACATTAGAGACCGGGTTTTCAACACCTCGTGTGATACCCAGGCGAACCTCCGGCATAAAGCCTCAGGTGGACTAAAAGAGTCCGACTCCTCGTCCTCAGGCAGTTGATTGGATGGAAAGATTTGGGGGCCATTGACCTATAAAGCAAAATAAAAATACTAGCATTAGCGAGTGTGGAAATACCTGGCACAAGCATATTTGCAGTCGATAAAGACGCCGGAATCAGGCGAAAGAGGGAGCTAAAAGGAAGGCCCGAGGAAAGCCAATGCCGGCAGGAGCCAGGTATGAAAGAAGCTCTTGCATCCCCGCCATGCGCGATGTGGAAAGAACTCTCAGCAAGGCAATCCTAGCAGGGGCCGAGGTACCCTTCTGGATGGGGATCTGAGCCCACAGGGGGAGGAGCCTTGTAGATATTAAGAGGCTGGGCCAATAAGGCTGGACACCCGGAACTAATGCCAGAACCGTTCTCGGCTCGGATTGGTAAGGCAAGAGGAACAGTGCGTGCCGGATTTCGGGCAGTTGTAGAAATTGGAGCTCTAGCAGCAGCAGGTCGAGGTCGGGCTTGTCTTCATTGACCGGCTCCACCCGGAGCGCGGCGGTCGATCTCTCCTTTTCTGAAAGCTCGGTACCGAAAAGCCAGTAGGAAGCTCGAGGGAAGCAGGCGCGAAAAACTTCCTCTTCTTCAGGTGTTAACATTGGTTTTGACCGGGGAAAGTTTCTACCTCTATCCATTGGGGAGGAACTAAAAGCCTAGGAGTTGAAAGGCTAATGAAAGAGGAGAAACAGTTACAAGTGGGAATTCCGAATGTATCAAGATTAACGAGAGCGCTAGACAAACCCAGAGCCTGAACCATAAACCTACCCAGCAGACCAAGAGGAAGAACGAGTATACAGTTTGCAGACCAAGGAGAAGGAAATACGAGTATACAATCAGTAAAAATGCAAAGTAACACCGTAAACAAGCAAAGGAGAATGAGTTGAATACCTGGAAAAGGAAAAAATGAAGGAAGCACGAACTGTGAATGGGGGAGACAGCAAAAGCTTGACAGTGGCGGAAGGATATGGCACTAAGAAACCAGAGAGAAAGTATGGCACTACGATTACAGTGGAGGGAAATGAGAAGTTTAACAATAGAAATGTGCTTTTCAACGAAGCAAAATATTCAAAGCGTCGGGGGCAATAAAGTCTTTCTACCTGGCGTACTACGCGAAGTGGGAGCATTAAATGTGCATGAACATCGGGACGTGGATAGGCGCAACGGTTACAGACTCTCCCCAATCAAGGCGAGCCAGGTGTAAAGTAACAATGATGGCGAATACGGAAGGAATACAGAGCGACTGACTGATAACCCCGAGGTTAGGTCCGTGGAACCGAGGTCATTCTTAAACACCTTGGACCAACGCGATTCACGACACCACCCCGAACAGTTAAGGCAAAAGCAAGCCACGGCGCCGGTAAGCCAACTCGGTTGGAGAAGAGGCCCCAGACCACGGCACTAGCTGGTGGCAAGGAACACCTCGGCAGTTCAGAGGCCCGAACTACCGAGCTGTGGGGCAACTGTTACGGATCGGCCCAATGCCCAAGTCCAAGATAGGGCCCAACGAAGGACATATCGGGGAGTAAGATCCGATATCACAATGGGTCCGATCTATCAGCATCTAGGAGTATCCAGACTATATCCACATAATATGCACCCCGAGATACTCGCCCCGAATATCACGCCAATCTGAGATACTCGCCCCGGATATCTGGCATGGCCGAGATATCTGCCACGAACATCTCTATAAATACAGGCGTCAGATAACCAGGTGCATACGTTCTATCTTTATGCTCACCTTACTTTCTACCACACAGAGCACACACACCACCCCTCTGGCTAACGCCACCAAGTGTATCGAACTATATGGACTTTGATCCCTTCAAAAAGTACGTAGGCTCTAGGCTTGACACCTAGTGAAGTCCAATCAGTCCTGTTCCCTGAACATAACAAGAAAAGATTTTGAATCAAAAGAAACATTTATATATTGTGCCTTGTTATTGAATCCCACACCTAGAAGAAGCCCAAAGAGCACAAATAATTATACGATATAATAGGCAGTTGTTTCCAAAATACATTTTAGATCCTTCATTTGATATATATACATACAAACACTAGATAAGCTCTATTCTCCTATAAATAGAATCATCATTGTACACTTTCTAGGATGAAAAACATACAATTCTTTTGGATTTGGCTTATCTTCTTTACCCATTCCGTTCGCTGCTGTCTGCTGCTGCCCAAACGATATCGTTTTTTTGTTTTTTCTTTTCAGCAAAACACACACACCTGTTCCTTTAAAAAAAAAAAAAAAATCAGGACACTATCAGGTAGTAAAAAGATAACTCAGGATACCGAAATGGTACTAAAAAAATTCTTCATGATCTTCAAAGATTATTTCAGGATCTTGAAAAAATATTTCAGCGGACTAGCTGGTACTAACAGGATACTGAATGGTACTGAAAAAATAATTTATGGTCTTAAAATTTTATTTAAGGATCTTGAAAAAATATCCTAAAATATATTTTTAGTAACATTCTGTATCTCAAATATTTTTTCAAGATCTTAAAATAATTTTTTTAAGATGATAAATTATTTTTTCAGTACTGGTTTGTATCCTTTTATTACCAGCCAGTACCCTGAAATAATTTTTCAAGATCGTAAAGAATTTTTTTCAGTACCATTCAATATCCTGAGTTATCTTTTTACTACCCAACAAGGTTCTGAAATTTTTTTTTCAAAGGAACCAGTTATGTGTGTTTTGCTGAAAAAAAAAATAATAATAAAACGGTGTCGTTTGGGCATCAGCGGACAGCAGCAGACGGAATGAGTAAAGGATATAAGCCAAATCCAATTCTTTTAGGCGCACTATGACCTTTGCTTTACAGTTTATACTCTGCTTTGCTTGTGTAGTACTTTATCTGATACTTTGCTTAATTATGGTATCAGAGCACCACTATGACCCTCTTATCCTATATAAATAGAACCGACATTGTATCGTTGATATCATCAAAAGCCCTCTGGTTCAAAATATGAGTCAAATTTGTAAGGGTGTGGTTTTTTTATAAGATCTACTTTGCTTTTATATCTACATTTAATGTTTTTTTTTTTAATATTTGCCCCTTCACTCTCTCTAATTTGTCACACCATCTCCCATCATTTTTCTCTTTACACTCTTTCCTTTGCCACACTCTCTCACATCATTTTTCTGTCATACATCCACTTTCTTCCTTTTTCCTTCCTAGGGCGAAATTGATATAATTAGAAAAATTCCAAAGGAACATCGCGCACCAAAAAAAAAAAAAAAGGACAAAATTGGGATTTTTGGACAACTTTCAGGAAAAAATGGACATTAACCCATAACAAAGTCAAGTAGGAAATTTAGTTGTGTGAATAATCAAGTATATTTACGTCCACTATTATTTTTCACAAACTAAGTTGTCTTAAATGACTAAAAAAAAAATGACTAACTGAGTTTCGTTATTTGTTCTTCGCTGGTAACAGTTATAGCACTCAATGTGTGCCTGTGTACTTGCATATAATTTTTAATTTTAATTATTTTAAATAAACACATCTGAACCATTTTGAAGACTTAATTATGTGACAAAAAAGAATACTCAATTGAAAGAGAAAAAGATAAAAATTTCGCACTTGCATTCAGCTTTTAAGTATTGAACTCATGCTTAATTATTTTAAGTTTTTTAATGAGAGTGAGTAAACAATTAGATTATAATAATAAAATCAATAAATATAAATCTTTCAACATATAATTATAAGTAATAGAATTTTTAAAATTTTTACCCAATACACTTGACAGTGTACCTTACAAATTAGACTATTAAATGTGTTTTGAA
This sequence comes from Acacia crassicarpa, assembly GCA_034222035.1. Lineage (NCBI taxonomy): Eukaryota > Viridiplantae > Streptophyta > Magnoliopsida > Fabales > Fabaceae > Acacia > Acacia crassicarpa. The sequence continues at coordinate 22,010,440 of JAWXYG010000004.1, forward strand.
AATAGAGAGAAAATGTCTATATAATTTTAGCAATATGAAAGGTAGGTAATTGTATTTTACTCTTATATATTGGGAGAAAGTGATAAAAAATTAAAGGCAGAAAAAGAAAAAAGAAAAGATTCCATTTCCTTTCTGTGAAATTGATTTCTATCAATTTTGTTAAATATCATTTTCTACGGAGTTGCATAAACCAAACACATTATGTTCCTTATAGCCAAGTCTTCTAATACCACCAAGTCCTCCAATCTTTTCAAACATTACCTTTATCAACGAAGACCAAAATTTTTTAGCAAAAAAGATACATAATACTTACGTTTGAGAAGTCTTCTTCCTAAATTTTCGTTGGCTCATCAATCAAATCGACAAACTAAATTCCATCGTTGTTCTCATTTTCAATGTCTACAGCCAAACTTTTTTAAACATTTCAAAAAAGTAGTATGAACTTTCTGACGAGTTATAAAGTCTCAACTATAGTATGTGCTTATTAATGGATGGAAGCAGTGGCGGACCCAGGATTTTAAGTTTGTGGGTGCACAATTAATGGTGAGATTTTGGGGGTTCGGCGGCACCCCCGAAATTTTTTTAAAAGAAAAGTTCTAAATGCATTAAAAAAAACAAAAGAATATAAATAATAAAAGAAAATAAAACTTCCACTTAACAAGAAAAATAATAATCAAGAGTCAACTAACCTTTACATTAGAACGATTACAAAAGCATTCTTCCTGAAACATGTTGCAACCTATAAGCTAGCTCATCTCAATGCTTCCTCTATCGAAACCTATAAGATTGTATCTTTTTTCATACAGGGACACTAAGCAACTGGTGTTATGATTTCCAATTCCAAAGCAACTAAATAATTTGCACTCTATAACAATTTAGTAAGTAATTAGCAAGTAATCCAAAACAAGATAAATTAATATCTAAAGGATGAAAAGACAATATTTGTAGTTAATAAATTATGGATAAGTAAACTAAATGAAAGGCGTTTTTTTATATGTTTTTGCGTTTTTTTCTCTCAATGAAAGGTTCGCTCAACTGATAGAGTGTTTTCTCTTAGTGTGCTGCACCCTTACACTACGTCGTGAGTTCGAAACCTTTGGGTATCTTTTTTGTGGAGCAAAGGATGCGTTTTTCCTGTTAAAAAATATATATATGAAGAAACGCGCCCTGGAAGAATTGAACATGGGTCATGCCAATCAACTTTGTAAACCTTCAACCAACTAGGCCACCTTGCCAAGTTGATATAGGATTCCCTCAATGTATATATATTATAAAAATTTTAGTGTCTGTACTTGCCCACACTGACACCAGTGTGCGTCCGTCGCTGGATGGAACTTAAGGCATGACTCTGTTTTTTCAAACAAAACGAAATAGAATGAGACAGAGCATCTCAAGTGTCAAACAAAATATTATTATATCCTCTTAACTGTTGCAAACTCCAAATTTTGATATCTTAAACATCAAAACTAATATCCAATATGCCATATGCTAACATGTTCTTGTAAATCTTTCAGATTACAACACTCATATACCTTTTCCAATACCCCATATGCTAACCCATAACTCAGGATTAAAGTTTAAATTACAATATCATATATCACATGGAAGACTATTCATCAACGGTTTCTTGACAACATGAAACACATATACACACTAATAATTATTATTACAAAATATTCCCTTACTCACAAATCACTAAATTTAAGATAACAAAATGACATTCAATAGGTAACATTAGAGTCCTTGACCATGCGTAATTGCGGCAAAACTTCTTATACCTTGAGGCAGAACTCAATCTTTAAATGAAAGATCAGAGTACTGATAGATATTTCACTTGCCTCCAGTAGTCAAACCATATTGAAAAATGAATAAGATAAAACTTTTTGAAGGTGCTCCGTGAATCTTGTCATTCTTCAATACATTTATTGTCTTTCTATTTAATTTTTCCGCAGTGACTTTGAGTTATTTTTTTTTCTTTGAACTTCATATTTTATAAGAAATATATTGCAATGGAGGGAACACAATTTAGCTTGTGAGAATTGGAGGGAGTAAAAGCCCATTTAGATGGGTTTTTTTTTTAATTTAAAGAAAAAGGACTTTTTTTACATTGTATTTTAAAAAAGTACTTTAACTAGAAGTTAAAGCTATTTTACATTTTGATACACTATTTAATAAGCACTTATAAATAAATAAATAAAAGTTGTTTGAATGTTAAAATAGAAAAGTATTTTTTTTATTAGTAAAATTATTGAAATGGGGACAAAGTTGTCATTTTATTGATAATCAAGAGTTATTGCTGTCAAAACAAATCACTAAAGAAGAGTCAATTTTTTTTTTTTCATTCTCTCTCTTTTTTCACAGTTGCTTTTTTTTTTTTTAAGCTACAAATTAAAGCTTTAAAAAGAAACAGAATTTTAGCTTTTTTGTTGTGGTTACTTTTCCTTTTTTTAAAAAAAAAAAAAAGCTATCATCCAAATTCATTTATCAATTTAAAAAGCACTTTACTTTTTTTAAAAAAAAAAAAAAAACCATCCGAACGGACTCTAAATGTTGTTGCACTCTTGAAAAGTTTTGTAACATTATTGTTCTTTTGTGGGAACACAATTTAGTTTGTGAGGATTGTGTTAGAGGGCAGTTGACACATTGTGCAACTGAGTTTTGGGAGACACTTGTGTGAATTTAGCTTCTCTTTCATGCTTCTGAAGTTTGGCCAAAATTTCAGTTTTGGACCCAGTCTCTGGACCGCTCTTCCTTCTTCTTCTCTGGGTATTTTGGAGAAAATCACAGTTAACTACCTATACCTTTAAGATATTATATTATCTACAAAAGAAAATCATATATATATATATATATATAGGTTTTGTGGAAATATTACTTTGTATCCTCAATACTAGATTTAGACAAAAATACCACTCTAGTCCTATGTATAAATCCACTTTAACCAAATCTCACATACTAACGAAAGGTAGTTAACTCAATAATTAAGAGTAAATTTTTAACTTTGCCCTCATTTATAATTAGGTATTTTTCAACTATTTCTTTTCTCTCTATCTTCATGGGTACAATTAATATGAATAAAATTGTCACAATCTCATTTATTACACAAAATTGGACTTATAAATAAGACTAAATTTTTTTGGTCAAACTAGACTTATAAATAAGAGCCCAGAGTGATATATATATATAAAGTAAATTAAATAGCTAATAAAATATTTATTGATTTGATATAATAAATTAACTGCATGGGAGTTAAAATAACTTGCTTTTACGGTAGATTATTTAAACAGGCAAGTCATTGTCAATAATATATATAATTCAATGTGTAGTTTAGTTGAAGGGAAAGGCATTACGGGCAGCAACATGTTTATAAAGCCTAATTTTCCTGAAACATGTTAAATCCATAGGAATATTTTTATGTGAATGATTAAATGGAATATTTTAGAAAAACTTACATACATTTTTTATGAAAGGAAAAATTAATAAATTTTTATAATATCTGTAAATTAGTTACTTAACCCTTGTACATTTACTGAATATAACAATATTTATTTTGTAAAATTTTATATATATATATATTAGCATTCGAGAATTTTTTGTGATATTTTTCTCTTTATAAAATTATCATCATTATGGTTAAGAGACCGAAAAGATGCCTTATATAATTAAAGGATCAAATTAAATCTTTTATAAGTTTTTTTGAAAAAAGTTAGAGGTCTACTTCTATCTCTCGGATGTGAAAATCAATTCAATATATAAGAATGTTACAAATTAGACCTAAGCAAAATTTAAATGCCTGCAGAATTTATAATCATGCCATATATATTCCTTAATAATAGAATATTCAGGTCCGACACATAAATTTGAAAGCCAATAGTTTCTGGCTGGGGAACCATCCAAGCTAAGAAATGAGCATACTAACATACTATTGATGTTTTATACATTAACTATGTATTTTTTGCATCATAAATTTTAGTTATCTAAAACAGATATTTTGAAAATTCTTGTATACTTCCAGATCGCCGCATCATCCGTGCTTTCTCATATGAGAATGCTCCAACCGTCTTTTTTGACAAAATGTTATTAGATCCTCTTAACTGTTGCAAGCTCCAAATTTTGATATCTTAAACATCAAAATTAATATCCAATGTGAGTGCTCGTAAATTATGAATGAATTTTACAATATGAAGTGCGTGAAGCATTTAATTTGGTGGCGTGATTGCAGTGAGAAGGGACATTTTGGGTCATGTCCACATGAGGACAGGAGACTGAGGCGTAGCCACCGTTTGTCTCGGGTCCTCCCTTTCCCACCTGTGGCGCCCTCGCATCTCCCATGTGTTTCATATTAGAAAAATCAGAAGCAAAATGCATGCTCGTCATAAGTGTATATTTTGGTTTTGAGTGGGTAGGCTTTTATAATTGATGAAGAAAAGTATATAATTTTAAGTATCTCGCAATATATATTCGTCAACACTAGAGATCAAGCCAAATACAAGCAATGGCGGAGCCGGGGGGCCTAGCTAGGCTCCATATATGTTTTTTTTTAATAACCTTATGGGCCTCAGGTTGTCTTCTAAATCCTATTACTAAATATCTGAGCAACTAAGTAATCCTAATCGAACCCCTCGTCTTTGGGTTCAACTGGCGTGGGGTCGGTCTTTCTCACCTTAAGGGAGGGGGTTCGATCCCTGCGTTGGTCAAGGTGCTGGGGGAGGCATCCTAGGGGTCTAGAAAACAGTGGTAACGCTGGTAGAGGTGGAGGCATGTGTACTCTCTGGCCAGTATTCCCTGTGGACTGGGCTCCAAGCACCCTGCCCTTGGACTGTGGGTGAGCCCAACCCCTTTCCTAAAAATTCAATATCAAAAAAAAAAAAAAAGTAATCCTAATCGAGGCTTTGCAACTATAACGCCTACCCAGGTGTCTTTTAAAATAAGGTGGAATTTTAACTCAGTTCGCCCATTTTGTAATATAAGTAGTCTACTACTGCACCAAGTACCCTTGGGTCTGCATACAATATGTTTTACAAATTAGAGAATGAGCAAATTTTGCCAGTTTAGACTACTATCTTAGAAGATCACTTCAAAAGCTCAAGAAACTGACCCAAATACTCTTATACTTGCCATAATTCACAGCCTAAAACCTAAAACCAGTAAACATGAGTTATGAGTTAGAACCAAATAAAAACATATTACGCCTCTGTATCTAAAATGTCAGGTGTAAAAATAAAAACGAAAAGGCATATCAGTGTTGAAATGTGTGGATTTGTATGGTTTCTAGGCATATTGGATATTAATTTTGATGTTGAAGATGTCAAAAGTTGAAACTTGCAACAGTCAACCGCTAAAGCGCCACACTAAGAGAGGATCTAACAATATTCTGTTTTGACCATTTGAGGTGCTCTGTTCCATTTTGGTTACCGTTTGAAATAACAGACTCATGCCTTAGTTAGATTGCCTTGTTAAATAATCTTAGTTATTAAATATAATCAACATTAAATATTAAATAATAAACTCAAATCAGATGCAGAGTAACACGTTTATGTTTCTAATGCCGACTCTACATCAAGTAATGAACTCTAAATATGATCAACACTATGCTTTGGTGTTTGCTGTTGCTGCCCATAAGGCCTTACGCTTAAACTTAACTATACTTTGAATAAATTTATTTCGGTACTTTATTTTGTTATGAATGTTCTAGACTCCTGCTCGATCTATTGTATATATTGTAGGGGTGAAATCATTGAAACTATCGTATCACAGTGTGATGTTGATTTAATTAATTCAAACTGCTATATTTTAGTTTGGACAGTTTAAAATTAAAAATTATTTTGGGAAAAATTAAGCTGGCACTCCTTGTAGTTTTATCAGATTTTGAATTAGGTCCCTATAATATCTTTAATTTTTATTTAATCCTTACCGTTTGATCTGTTAATGATAATAGTCTTTCCATCTCTGTTAATGATAATAGTCTTTCCATCGATAAAACCATTAATTTAAGTTGAGATGCGATGATGTGGAGCTAATTACTAGAGCACACCGTCTTCAGTCCTCCTGCCCCAGCTTCTCTCTCTATCCCTTCTCCACTCAAAGCCAACAGCCCAACACCATTATTTTTCTCTCACCGTTCATGTTCATTCATAGACAGAAAGACTGTTATCATAAACAGACTAAACAATACGGATTCAATTAAAAAAAAAAAAAGTAATATAGGGACCTGACTCAAAATCTGATGAAACTACAAGGACTGTCAGATTAATTCTTCCAAAATTAAATTTAGATTGTTCAAATTTCAATCTAATGATTAATAGTGAGGAATTAGAGAAAAAAAGGACGTGGAGAGAATCCAAGTTCCTTTAGGCCATGTTTGCGAGTTTTATTTTGGAGGGAAAGGAAAGGGAAGGGAGAGTTTTGGTAGTCCCTTCCCTTGTTTGCAAGTTTTAAAAATAAGAGGGGAGGGTTTTGGGGGATTTTCCAAATCCTCCAAAGCCCGGACAAAACCCTCATTCTTCTAAAAAATAAAATTCCCCCAATATAGGAGGTTTTAAGAGGAACAATAAATCAATTACTTCTTTACCCTCGTTCACTCTCACCACCACCACTACCACTCCGCCCCACCCCACAACCACCAACACCGCCACCCCCACCGCCAGCCACCACCAACCTCCACCACCGCCGGCCACCACCACCACAGTCGGCCCACCGGCCACCACCGCCGCCGCCGGCCGGCCACCGCTATCACGGTCACCGACCACCCCCGCTGGCCCACCACCACCGCCACCGACCACCATCATCGGTCTCCACCACCGGCGGTGGTGGTGGCTGGCCGGTGGTGGTGGAGGCCGACGTGGTGGTGTCGGTGGTGGAGGCTAGCGGTGGCAGGCGGTGGTGGTGTCCGGCGGCGATGGCCGAAAGGCGGTGGTGGTGGCCGGCCGTGGTGGTGGCCAGTCGGTGGTGGCGGTGGCCGGGGAGGGGATTTTATTTTATTATTTTATTTATTTAAAACTAAGGGTAAAAGGATAATTTCACCCGAATTTGCATATCCCTCATAGGTCCTTGGTACTTACAGCCATTTTACAAATTCAATGAACTTCTGGGGGTTTTGCAAATTCAAAAGGTATTTATCTGGAATTTTCCCATAATTATATTAATTATTAAAGAAAAGGACAAAATTGTAAAAGTAACTTATTAATCCTCCATCTTCCTCCCTCACTATTTTTTTAACTTCCAAACAAGGGGAGGAAATATCATCCATTTCCCTTCCTTCCCTCCCCCTCCTTTCTCCTTGCATCCCCTTCCTTCGCTTCCCCTCCAAACTCCCAAACATAGGATGATGATTATAAACTTTGATCAGTTGCTTTTTCCGTAGGATATTCTTTACGTGTGAAGTGTGATAAAAAATTATTTATTCACATGGGAAAATTTATTTTTATACGAAATTCTCAATAATATACTTATTAAATAGATTATCTCTCTACTTTATCAATTCAATTTGTATTTTAACAATTTCCTTTACTTTATTATTAGGGAAATAATTTGTACCAATAGCTCAACACAAAATTAGTCTGACGGTGTAGAAAAAAATATCCAAACATAAATAACATTATAACTAGCTGACTTTTATGTAACTTTAGTTTGCAAATTGTAGAATATGCAAATTTCAATTTCTTAACCCTTATTCCAAACAAACTCAGTTTTGCACAATTAATTTATGCATATTTAACGTGAAAAAGAAAAAGAACCTAAACTCATATATATAAGATGCCTTTAGAATTGGAAGAAATTGATAAGAGTTTTTTTATACAAAAATTGATAAGAGTTTATACAAGGATTTGGGTGTGTTTGACATCGGGTTTGGAGGCCCAAATGTTCATCCTAACAGAAAAAAGCCACTTGTTGACAATTTATGGTGTTTGGATCAATTTTTTTTTTTAATCAATTGGGCTTTTAAAGAAAAAGATGATTTAAGCTGTAAGCAAAAATTTCATGTTTGCATTAAAAAAAAAAAAATCATGGTTTTAGCTTTTTCACTCTAGAAAGAGAAATAAAGTTTCTATCATGGAGAGTAAAGAAACTAAATACTTCATGAAGAAAAGATATTGAGTCCTACCTTTTTTTATTAAAATAACATTCTAGTCTTTATTATAAGTCCATTTATAGATGAAAATTTTGGTCCTAATTGGCTAATTATATAAGTCTTCTAAAAGGTTAATAATGACTGTTTTCAATTTTATCCTTATTTATAAAAGAATCCAAAGAAAAAATAAATAATAAAATTAAAGAAAAATCAGGGGAAAAAAACTCTCTTATTAGAAATTTAATTGACATGAATAACCTAATAAGTGTGTGTGTGTGTATATATATATATATATAAATTAAAGAATGACAGTACTCAAATTAAAGTAATTCTTACCCATTAAATTTTTAAAGAGAGATTTTTTTCCAATTTTCCATAAAATTTAAGTAATTTTGTATTTCCAAATTTTTTCCAATGACACGTTAACTATTTTTTAATTGAATTCCTATCTTTTTTAGTCATTTTATATCCAAACTTACTTTTGCATTAACTATCTAAAAAAATTCAATTTATCAAACTAACTTTTCTAAAAACCAATCTAAATATAAATCACATTATATAATCTAACTTTTACACTTGTCAAAGTCATATCGGGGAAAAAAAACCATTTCTACCACTGTAAATCCAAATACGCACTTATATAATTATCCTTTCGTTTTCCTTCTAGTTAGGCAAACTCAATATATGACAAGGCAAGAGCAATCTTTAAAGATATGGCATACGAGTATAGAACTACCAGTTTCATCTTAAATTGCCAATATTATATTGAGGATAATTATGGGTCGTCATACTAGCTAAACAAACAATAATCTCACTTTTGCAATTGTCATGATTAAATCTGAACTTAAAAAGCAAATCGCATTGTGTCAGCTCGAGAAAAGCCCCGATAAATCAGGACAAGTTTGATACGAATCAAAATTTATTGGCTCAATAATATAATATAACAAAAGCAAGCAAAGCACTAGTGCTGTGTTTTTTCCCCTGTTGAATAAAAGCATCTAATTACAAAATTGAAGATAACTAATGCGTGCACCTTCAAAATGACCATATTGCCCCTTATATGACTAGGCCGAATTCCATATAGACCAAGGCATTGTAGAGATATTGAGCCGTGTTAGCTCAAGCGTGGACCACAACTGCACCATTTCATACGATTGCAAAGACTTGAAAATTAACTATAATGACTTGGTCGGTATTTATTGCACAAGCAAAGACTTGGGAAAAAAAAATAAAAAGCTTAGAAAGACTTGACAATAGGATAATGACTTTGTCGGTTTTCATTTCAAAAGCAAGGACTTGGGGGAAAAAGTTTAGAAAAACTTGACGAGGATCGATGATATGAACCGGATATAATTTGGTTGACTCCGATTCAACTATGGTTATGATCACAAAAAGCTTAGTTGGGTTAGGAAGACTTGAAACTAGGATAATGACTGTCGGTTTTATTATTACTACCTCTAGTTCTAATTATAAGAGCTAGTTGATTTTCTTTGAAGAGATTAAGAAAGCTAAATAAGTTACTTAATTATTTTATATGTTAAATATTTTTAGATTATATATTAGTTTATTAGTCAAACTAATAAGTTTGAAGAAAAAATAAAAATAAAAATACTTTAAAGTAATTTAATTAGCTTATTTAATCTCTCTAAAAAAAATCAACTAGCTCTTATAATTAGGACCGAAGGAAATATTATAATTAGCTTATTTAATCTCTCCATAAAATGTTTATGTGTGTGTGTGAGTGTGTGAGAATTAACTAACTCAAGTTAGAGTTAGTTATTATATGGGCACTTGTCACTTAAGTAAATGATTAGAGTTTGAATCCTAACGCTTTTGTAGGGACAAAATTATTTTTTTAAAACACTATAATGGATTAGTGCATTGGTTAGAACAAATATATTGGGACCATGTTTCTCCTAATGAAGTCTCTCTTCTAGGACATTTAATTTGTTAAAAAGTGCATATGAAAAACCCACCCAAAAACACACACACACATACATACACTCACATTTGATCGAGGATATATCTCTCCTATTTTTATTTTAATATTCAACACTACAATGTCAGCCTTCCAAGGTCCATTCCAATCCTGTATTGGGAACAAGTATATTTTGTATATTAAATTTACGGTGTTTTGATTTGTAGTGGGGATGAACAAGGCTTAAACATCAGAGGCAAATTGTGGGGAAGGTTGATTTAGTGGTTTTCATGAAAGAATGGAAGATGCTCTGTGGGTTCCATTCATTAATGAGCTGAAACAGACTCCATATTGAGTGTGATTTGGGAGGAAGACTTTACCAACGTGATAGACGGGTTATGGGGTTTCATTATATATGATAAAACCAACTTTTGATCCCTCATGCCCATTAATAAAATTAGTCTTATAGGCTTATCAGCTTTGGTTTATATAATTGTATGTAGAGAATGAAGGTTTGACAAAGTTGGCAAACAAGGGGAACTACTATGCATGTCAAGTCTGGTCTAAAGTTTTGATAGAACGATTTAGTTGTAAATTATTAATTAATTGTAACATCCGTGTATAATTGTAGAGCAAGAAGACAACTTGTCTTCCACTTATGGATAATCATCCAAGATTTTGTCCCTTAATTCAGCTTTTCTATGAATAAAATATTCATATACCAACATACTATTATCCTTATGATTACAAGACGACGGCCAACGTGTAGCACATTTGCACCAAAATTCTCTTTCACTTTGTTAATCAATTATACAATCTGTAGCCATGTGATTGTCCAACCATTCAACATTATTTCTTTAATAATTCTCGGGTGCAAGCAGTGGAGGCTACTCTTTATTGTTCAATCACGGGTATCACATTCATTAGAAGCATGTTTTATATATTCAAACGTATGCCTCTCTTTTATTCATTTCTGACGACAAAGAGAAATAGAAAGTGAGAGTGTGAGAGAGCTTCCACAGTGAGAGATACCTTCTTATATTAAATTTGATAGAGAAGGCCGCTCGTTTTAGAAGCAAAAGAAAGGAGAAGCTACTAAAGTCCAAGGAGTAAAACAAGTAAGTAAGGCTATAACTTGTCTTATGTTACTTTGTGAAGCTGGTTATTATTTTGGGTCAATTAAGAAGTGGTAAAACCGTAAGAATTTTTGATGATTTTAAGGTTACCATAGTGTTTATCACGGAAAATAGAGTAAGAATAAGGTTGGAAATGATTTTTAGAATCAAAAAGAATTAATTAAGCAAGCTACCAAAACTGCCAGTTTTAACGGTTTGGAAGGCAGTCGAATTTAACATGGTTTTTGGTCAAGTTAATGATGTCTAAAAATCATGAAATTTTCCAGATTTGAAGTAGACATCCAGAGCTTTCTTTTGATATATAATATGTAATTTTTAGAGCTCTGTACAAGGAATTATGGATTTTACAATCTGGCCTAAAATACTGGAAGTTCAAGCTGGTCAGCAAAGTTGTTTATTTAAACTGGGAATGATGTGGACGTTTTTGGCTGTTGAGAATATTTTTCGGTGAAAATAGACTCACCAAAGGACATTTAGGTTTTGGAAGCACATCATTTCAAGTTTTGTACAATTAGTTATGAATTTTCAAAGATTAATGAAAATTCTGGACAGAAAAGGGAATTAATCCGAAAATTGCTACAATAATAATTTTAAATGGGTGATTTATCATTTAAGGATTACAAGGATTCTAAATGATGAAAAGAACCCTGTTGGATATTTTGGAAGAAATGGATTATAGTGAAGATTAATATTTATAATGATACTATTTTAGGAGTTGACTGTCAAGTGGTTCGAGCACCGGTGAATTTCTTTTAGCTAATTGGAGTTGAGGTAGTAACTTTTCTCTCACATACTCTGTGTGCCTTTATATGCATGTACGTACCATTGTGATATTTGAATTGTGAATTTCTAACCTTATCGCCGGTATAAGCTGGGAGGTAGTGCCCTTGAATGTGGGGTAACCCTGGATGCCATCACGGTTGAGGCCGGGGGTGGTACTCCGATAAGTGAATTTTTATGCAGAAGGGTGAAAGCCCATTTGAGTATTTGAATTATCCAGTACTGTGCGTATGAACCGGTAGGTTCTTGAATATTGTTAAACTGCATATTTGAATTTTGTACTTGAAAATTAATGTGAATTACATTTATTGCAACTGGTTGTCTACCATGTACTGTGCATGCATCTTATGTGAGTGATTAACGTTACTACTGGGATTCACTTGAATCCCAGACAATCCCCAAAGTTCAGGACGGAAACCTAACAGCGGTCGTGGCTCACGTGATAAGGCGGTGGATATGGATAACTGACGGTGCTAGATGGAGCAGAGATCTGATTTATTTTCCCTCATTGTGTTTGAAATATTATGTACTTGTTAAATTCTGTATGAACCTTTTTATGAATTTCGATTATGTGCCGGACTTCAATATCAGTATTACTATGCTAGAACTAGTTTATCCTTTAAGCTGTGCATATTTACTCTTGCGAATGTCGGTATATCGAAGGGGTGTGACATTCGTGGTATCAGAGCCTTAGTTCCGGCAATGTCAGGATAGTATACTGATAAAGTCTTGGATAGATAGAAGTGTGTAGTGGTATATATAGAATGGCATGTGCATGTCATTATTTGAGGAATTTTGAATTAAAATGATATTAACAAGAATCTTTACCTGAATAGCAAAAAGACATTATGGTGAATGTTCGAGGAGGTAGCAGTGGCAGAGGCAGAGGCAGAGGTCGTGGTAGAGGCAGACCACGTAAGCAAGTGCAGGCTCAAGAGCAGTCAAATGAACAAGAACAGGAGCGAGAACAATCGCATGAACAAGAGCGGGCACAAGAGGAGAATATACCAGAACAAGATCCTTTTCACTATGTGCAACAAATGATGGAGATGATAAATAAACTACAGGAGGAAATACGTGAAGTAAAGGCTAGGCAGAACGAGGGTGGACAGCGAGCTGCAACTGCGGAAGGGGAAAGATCCACTCAACCCGAGATTCAACAAAATGAACCTGTAGCTGACAGGATGCAACTTGACGAAGAGGATGAACAGTATTGGATTACCAAATTTTGCAAGCATCAACCACCAGTTTTTCGCGGGAGTTTTGATCCCCAGGTAGCTGAGAATTGGGTGCTGAGATTGGAGAAGATTTTTCGAGTAATGCGGTGCCCTACAGAAAGGAAAGTTGAATTGGCAATCTACAAATTGGAAGGTGATGCTGATCGATGGTGGAAGAACACAGAATTAATTTTGCGGGCTCAGAATACCCCCATCACTTGGGAAATTTTCAAAGATAAGTTTGATGAAGAGTATTTTCCTGAATCCACTAGGGACGAGAAGGAGTTAGAATTCCTGGCTATACAACAGGGTAAAGAAGAGTCTTTTAATGAATATCTGAGTCGTTTCAACCGACTAGCTCGTTACTCTTCAACCCTGAAAATCAGTAATGACGAGAAGTGGAAGTCGGGAAGGTTGATTAGGGGGTTAAAATATGAACTGAGAAAAGAGCTGGTCTCCCGTAAATTCCAAAAATTCAGTCTTGCAATTGAGGAATGCAGGATGGTTGAGAGGAATCTAAGGGATTTGCAGCTGCCTGAGGTCACTACGAATCAAGGCGAGTCTAGCCGAAGGAATTCTTCCCAGAAAAGAAAAGGGGCAGGGACCAAATTCCAAGGAAGTAATAAGAAACCTGTTCAGTCTAGCGAACGTATCAATCAAAAGCCAGTAGAGCCTAGACCATGTCCTCAATGCGGTAAATTCCATCAAGGCAGGAATTGTAGCGGGCAGATCATTTGTTATAATTGTCGCAAGACGGGTCACTATAGCTCGGATTGCCCACAGCGTGCCACAGAGAGGAGGCCACAGAATTTTGGAAGAATATTTGCTATGACGCATGAGGAGGCTAGAAAGTCTCCGGAGATGATTCAAGGTACCATTCTTCTTCATGGAAATACATTACAAACATTGTTTGATACGGGTGCTAGTCATTCTTTTATATCATATGATTGTGTTAGTCGGCTAAGATTGGTTATCCACAAACTGCCTTATGATCTTGTTGTGACGACACCACTTGGTGTTAAATCTTTGACTGCTGATGTCTGTTTGAATTGCATTGTAAATGTGGACGGCCATGATTCTGTGGTAGATTTGATATGTTTGCCACTTCATCGTATAGATGTTATACTTGGTTTAAATTGGTTGACAGCAAATAATGTGCTGTTAGACTGCGGAAATAAAAGGATTGTATATCCAAATCCGCAGAGAGATATTAGTAAAGATGTAAATATGAATTTCCTCTCAGTAGATGAAGCTGAGAAGTGTTTGAGAAAGGGTTGCCAAGGGTATGTTGTGTTTTTCTCAGTACAAACAGAAACTGGGACTGCACTTGAAAATATTCCAGTTGTGAATGAATTTCCTGAGGTATTTCCGGAAGACATTAGTGGACTACCTCCGGAAAGAGAAGTAGAATTCGGCATCGAAATTATGCCTGGAGCTGGACCAATATCTAAAGCACCATATCGAATGGCACCTAACGAGATGGCGGAGCTGAAGAAACAAATTGAAGAATTACTAGAGAAAGGGTTTATACGACCCAGTGTTTCTCCATGGGGAGCGCCAGTGTTATTTGTAAAGAAGAAAGACGGGAGCCTGAGATTGTGTATCGATTATCGAGAATTAAACAAGGTGACTGTCAAGAATAAGTATCCTCTCCCTAGAATAGATGATTTGCTTGATCAGTTAGCTGGTTCTAGCGTATTTTCAAAAATCGATTTGCGTTCGGGTTATCATCAACTACGAGTAAAAGCTGAAGATGTTCCAAAGACAGCTTTTAGAACCAGATACGGACATTATGAATTTTTAGTAATGCCGTTTGGTTTGACCAATGCACCTGCCGTGTTTATGGACTACATGAACCGAATCTTCCGTCAATACTTAGATCAGTTTGTGGTAGTCTTTATCGACGACATCCTAATCTACTCAAAGAGCAGCAAAGAGCATGAGAATCATCTGAGGATCGTGTTGAATATTTTGAAAAACAAGCGACTTTACGCTAAGTTGAGCAAGTGTGAGTTTTGGCTTCAAGAAGTTAGATTTCTTGGCCATGTCATCTCACAAGAAGGGGTCTCTGTAGATCCCAGTAAAGTGGAAGCAGTACTGAATTGGAAAAGGCCAGAGACTGTGACTGAAGTACGCAGTTTTCTGGGTCTTGCTGGTTATTACCGACGATTTATATTGAATTTTTCCCGAATTGCCTTGCCATTGACAAAGCTTACAAAAAAGAACCAGTCATTCGTGTGGGATGAACGTTGTGAAGAAAGCTTTAAGCAGCTGAAGGAGAGATTGACGTCCGCACCAGTTTTGATTATCCCAGATCCTGGTAAAACCTATGTGGTTTATAGCGATGCTAGTAAGCAAGGATTGGGATGTGTCCTGATGCAGCAGGGCAGAGTGGTGGCGTATGCCTCTCGACAGCTGAAACCTCATGAATTGAATTATCCCACTCATGACTTGGAACTTGCAGCAATTGTGTTTGCTTTAAAGATATGGCGGCATTATCTGTATGGTACTAATGTTGAATTATACTGCGACCACAAAAGTCTCAAGTATCTTTTTGATCAGAAAGAATTGAATATGAGACAGCGTAGATGGATGGAGTTGTTGAAAGATTTCAACTTGGAAATCAAATATCATCCAGGAAAAGCTAATGTTGTTGCAGATGCTCTGAGTAGAAAGGCGGTGCAGGTAGCATATATGATGGTTCAAGAACAGAATTTGCTAGGAAATTTTCGAGATTTAAATTTGTTAAATCAGGTAATTTTAAACTCAAGAAGGCGCAAAGAAGTGATACTTGCTAACATTAGTGTTAGTCAAGGAGAAAGTGATCTACGAGCAGAAATTGTAGAAGCTCAAAGGCAAGACGAACTAGCAAGCTCCATTCGAGAAAAGATCTCACGTGGAGAAGCTCAGGATTTTGATCTTTCTCCAAGTGGACTAATCAGATTCAGGAAGCGTATTTATGTACCACCGAAACCTGAGTTGAGACTAAAGATATTAGATGAGGCGCACAAAAGCAAGTATACTCTTCATCCAGGGGTGGTCAAGATGTACCATAATTTGAAGTCTGAATTTTGGTGGCCAGGACTGAAGAGTGATGTGACTAAATACGTAACTCGTTGTCTTACTTGTCAAAAGGTTAAAATTGAACACAAGCGACCACCAGGACTTCTTCAAAGTTTGGAGATTCCTGAATGGAAATGGGAAAGCGTTACGATGGATCTAGTAGTGGGATTGCCCAGGATCAGGAATCATGATGCGATCTGGGTAATTGTTGATCGTCTCACCAAGTCGGCACATTTTCTTCCCATTGGTGTCAACTATTCTCCTGCAAAGTTGGCAGAAATTTATGTAAAAGAGATAGTAAGACTTCATGGTGTACCAAAGATTATTATCTCCGATAGAGATCCTCGTTTTACTTCTCGATTTTGGAAAGCTTTACAAAAAGCCATGGGTACAAAAGTGAGATATAGTACGGCTTATCATCCTCAGACAGATGGACAATCGGAAAGAACTATACAGACGTTGGAAGACATGCTAAGGGCGTGTGCATTAGACTTTAAGGGTAATTGGGACCGTAACCTTCCACTGGCTGAATTTGCTTACAACAACAGCTATCATGCAAGCATTCAAATGGCTCCGTATGAAGCACTGTATGGAAGGAAGTGTCAATCACCCTTGTGTTGGACAGAATTGTCTGACAGAAAATTGCATGGAACAGATTATGTGGATAAAACATCAGAACATATCAAGCTTATAAGAAAGAGGCTCCTAGCAGCACAAAGTCGACAGAAAAGTTATGCTGACAAACGGAGAAGACCTCTAGAATTTGAAGTTGGAGATCATGTGTTCCTGAAGGTATCACCAGTAACTGGAATTGGAAGAGCGATCAAGAGAAAAAAATTAAGTCCTCGTTACATTGGTCCATTTCAAATCTTGGCAAGATTTGGATCAGTGGCATACCAAATAGCCTTACCCCCAAATTTGAGCAGGCTTCATAATGTTTTTCATGTATCACAGTTAAAGAAGTACATACCAGACCCTGAACATGTTATCGAGTACGAAGATGTTGATGTACAAGATAACCATACATATGCGGTTGAGCCTGAGCGAATCATTGATCGACTACAGAAGCGGCTCAGAAATAAGAGTATCCAGATGGTGAAGGTGGTTTGGAAGGGATTATCTCCTGAAGAAGCAACTTGGGAAACAGAAGAAGACATGAAGAATCATTATCCAGAGTTTATGGCTCAGTACACAAGGAATGAAGCAAATTTCGGGGACGAAATTTCTTTTACGGGGGGAGAATTGTAACATCCGTGTATAATTGTAGAGCAAGAAGACAACTTGTCTTCCACTTATGGATAATCATCCAAGATTTTGTCCCTTAATTCAGCTTTTCTATGAATAAAATATTCATATACCAACATACTATTATCCTTATGATTACAAGACGACGGCCAACGTGTAGCACATTTGCACCAAAATTCTCTTTCACTTTGTTAATCAATTATACAATCTGTAGCCATGTGATTGTCCAACCATTCAACATTATTTCTTTAATAATTCTCGGGTGCAAGCAGTGGAGGCTACTCTTTATTGTTCAATCACGGGTATCACATTCATTAGAAGCATGTTTTATATATTCAAACGTATGCCTCTCTTTTATTCATTTCTGACGACAAAGAGAAATAGAAAGTGAGAGTGTGAGAGAGCTTCCACAGTGAGAGATACCTTCTTATATTAAATTTGATAGAGAAGGCCGCTCGTTTTAGAAGCAAAAGAAAGGAGAAGCTACTAAAGTCCAAGGAGTAAAACAAGTAAGTAAGGCTATAACTTGTCTTATGTTACTTTGTGAAGCTGGTTATTATTTTGGGTCAATTAAGAAGTGGTAAAACCGTAAGAATTTTTGATGATTTTAAGGTTACCATAGTGTTTATCACGGAAAATAGAGTAAGAATAAGGTTGGAAATGATTTTTAGAATCAAAAAGAATTAATTAAGCAAGCTACCAAAACTGCCAGTTTTAACGGTTTGGAAGGCAGTCGAATTTAACATGGTTTTTGGTCAAGTTAATGATGTCTAAAAATCATGAAATTTTCCAGATTTGAAGTAGACATCCAGAGCTTTCTTTTGATATATAATATGTAATTTTTAGAGCTCTGTACAAGGAATTATGGATTTTACAATCTGGCCTAAAATACTGGAAGTTCAAGCTGGTCAGCAAAGTTGTTTATTTAAACTGGGAATGATGTGGACGTTTTTGGCTGTTGAGAATATTTTTCGGTGAAAATAGACTCACCAAAGGACATTTAGGTTTTGGAAGCACATCATTTCAAGTTTTGTACAATTAGTTATGAATTTTCAAAGATTAATGAAAATTCTGGACAGAAAAGGGAATTAATCCGAAAATTGCTACAATAATAATTTTAAATGGGTGATTTATCATTTAAGGATTACAAGGATTCTAAATGATGAAAAGAACCCTGTTGGATATTTTGGAAGAAATGGATTATAGTGAAGATTAATATTTATAATGATACTATTTTAGGAGTTGACTGTCAAGTGGTTCGAGCACCGGTGAATTTCTTTTAGCTAATTGGAGTTGAGGTAGTAACTTTTCTCTCACATACTCTGTGTGCCTTTATATGCATGTACGTACCATTGTGATATTTGAATTGTGAATTTCTAACCTTATCGCCGGTATAAGCTGGGAGGTAGTGCCCTTGAATGTGGGGTAACCCTGGATGCCATCACGGTTGAGGCCGGGGGTGGTACTCCGATAAGTGAATTTTTATGCAGAAGGGTGAAAGCCCATTTGAGTATTTGAATTATCCAGTACTGTGCGTATGAACCGGTAGGTTCTTGAATATTGTTAAACTGCATATTTGAATTTTGTACTTGAAAATTAATGTGAATTACATTTATTGCAACTGGTTGTCTACCATGTACTGTGCATGCATCTTATGTGAGTGATTAACGTTACTACTGGGATTCACTTGAATCCCAGACAATCCCCAAAGTTCAGGACGGAAACCTAACAGCGGTCGTGGCTCACGTGATAAGGCGGTGGATATGGATAACTGACGGTGCTAGATGGAGCAGAGATCTGATTTATTTTCCCTCATTGTGTTTGAAATATTATGTACTTGTTAAATTCTGTATGAACCTTTTTATGAATTTCGATTATGTGCCGGACTTCAATATCAGTATTACTATGCTAGAACTAGTTTATCCTTTAAGCTGTGCATATTTACTCTTGCGAATGTCGGTATATCGAAGGGGTGTGACATTAATAATTCTCCTGGGTTGGATTACATGTCGTTTATATATAAATGATCTATTTACTTGTGTATTCATGCCTTTTTTTTAAAAGAGTGTGTGTATATATATATTATTCTTTTCAGTGATGTATATGGATATATTTTGTATATTTTAATTGAATTTTATTATTTTAATCATACTTTGGATGATTCCGATTCAATCATGGTCGGATTACTGACTTTCCGAATTATATTTTTGTTGAGTCACCAATCATTGTACGCATGAGTCTTTTAGTATGTCGACTAATTGATTCATTACCATGTGAGCAAGAGTCTTTAAGTCGGATGACAAAAAAAAAAATTCAATTATTTTTTACCAATCAAATTGGATCCATATTTCCCTTTTCATTTAATCTTTATTAAAAAAAATTACAAAATTGTTACTAATAAATTAGTCAATCTATTGACTAATATAACCTAACTATATTAAATATCTGGTAAAAAAAAAAACTAACCATACTTGATAACTCTTTGTTTGAAAGAACATACGAGACTGCATTCTTATTTTCTGGATGGTGCCCCTTCAATACACTGAAGCTCTTGTATTAATTAGTTTTTGGACTTAGACCTTCTCTTGTGCTATAACACGCACACTTTGCTTGCAAAGAGAAGCTTTAACACTTTGTGAAAACTGTATACTACTTCCATCCTATTTATAAGCTTCAATTTTTCGAATGGATTTAGTCTTTTTTATAAGCTTCATTTTGGAAATATTTGAATATTTATTGCATTTTTTAATTTTTCCCAATGGTTAGTTATATGTCCCTCTCATCCTTTTTCCCCCCTTCAATTAATTCTCTCCCATATGTTTTCCTACTCATTCTCTCCCCAACTCACATTCTCCATGTATAAATAACGGTGTTTTTGGGAAAATAAATAAATAAATAAATATATATATATATATATATATATATATATATATATATATATATACACACATTTCTTGCTTTAAATTAAATTTTAACCAAATTTTTGAATTGTGTGATTTAGTTATTTGAATATTAAAAATAGGACAGGATGGAGTAGTAAATAAGAATTAAAAAAAAAGTTGAATTTTGAATTACGCTTGTCTAGAACTACCAAATACTGGGTACACATTTCAGTCTTCTGTACATTTGATGGTTGGAAAGTTTGATCGGACTGTGATGATGAAGTTTCTTAGAAAAGAACTGAGACTGAAAAAAGTATTCTCTACAATAGAAAATGAAGTTTGAGAAAACTGGCAACGTTCTCTTTCAAAGAAGGATTGAAATTAAGAATAGTAGTACAAGAAAGATAAGAAATGACGCTCCTTTGTGGTTTCCATTCATTAATTATCAGAAATTAGATTGAATCATAAATTGAATCTATGATTTGAGATGAGGACGAACCGACGAAGTCTTTACAATCTTGGATTTAACGTCACAGATTGTTATCTGGGGCAAACACATGAACAATTGTTGGAAGACTTCTATGGAAAGAAAAAAAACAAAGAAAATGACATATACTTTTGAGTAAAATACATCAACCTCCCCTTTATTTACTCTAAATTACAAATCGACCTCCCTTCTATTTTAAAAAGGATTAAGATACATTTTTGCCCTTAAAGTATGCGCCCAGGAACAATTTTGTCCCTGAAGTTTTCGGCATAGCAATGTTGCCCCTGAAGTTTAAAAACGGAGCAATGTTGCCCCTCTGTTAAAAACCCTAAGAGTTAACTAACGGTCAACATTAGGGTTTTTAATTGAGAGGCAACATTGCTACGTTTTTAAACTTCAGGAGCAACATTACTCCATAAAAAGTAGCAATTTTGCCCCTAAGTTTAAAAACGGAGCAATGTTTCCCCTCCGTTAAAAACCCAAACGGTCAACTAACGGTTAATTGACCGTTAGGGTTTTTAACGGAGAGGCAACATCGCTCCGTTTTTAAACTTCAAGGATAACATTGCTACGCCGAAAACTTCAGGGACAAAATTGCTCCTGGACGCATACTTTAAGGGCAAAAATACACCTTAACCCTTTTAAAAACCTATATAAACCTCCCTCAAAATCAAAATATATGTTGTACAAACTTCCCTTCTATAATTGAGATTCAATTTTCATCCATCTAACCGTTAGTTGATTGTTAAATCACAACATTAACTCATTATTTTGATCAAAATGCCCCTCCTTCAAATAAATATTACTACTTATCATGTAATCTTTGGCCAAAAAAAAAAAAAAAATCATTTAATCACATATCTTTATTCAAAGTTAAAAAAAAATTAGTATATGTTTTTATATTTTTTTCATACTTTTAAATTTATCATATTATATGGTTAATTAATTTTGACATTATAAATTTTAATTTTTTGATAAATTTAAATGTTTAATCTCTTTTTTTTTTTAATTAAACTTATCATGTAATTTTTAAATACACATGATGATGTTTTGCAATAATACATACATACATATTCAATTAACTCATATAATTATAAAATGATACTCCTTATTATGAGATTCACATATTAATATCTTATAATTTACATTTTTTTAAGAATATTTCATTAAACATATATTCTTAAAAATAATTACTCAAATTTGAACAAGTTATTAATATTTACCACATAAACAAGTTACTAAAACTTATTCTGAATTAAATTTATTAAAAATATTAAATAGATCATTAATGAACATTAATATTAAAAGATAAATTAGGGAATTTTTACAATGAGGGGTAAATTTGTAAACAACATTTATTTTAATATGGATTTTAATTTAAAAATATACTTGAAAAATATTTTTAGAATATCCTTTAACGGGGTTAATTTTACTCTATATTTTTTCTTCTATATTGAGAATCATAGTAAAACTCTTAAATTTCTCTAAAATAAAACAAGCTTTATATTCATTTTAGTTTTTAGTGATTTATGAACCTTCCTTAAAACAATGATTAAATTATATCAATCTCCTTCAACATGTCTTTCAACAAAAATTATACACCCCTCCTATCCACTTTCAAAATTAACTTCTTCCGAAAATAGAAAGAACTAAATCATAACAAAAATCAGAACAAATCCATGTGTTTTATCTCTTTATTTTCTGGAATTGTTTTATAGATTTTGAAAATAAAGAAAACTTTGGGTTAAATATATTGAAGGGAAAAATTCACGCAAATTTATTATCGAAGTTTTAGCGTTTTTAACTAATTTAACCAATTTTTTGAATTGGGTGATTTAGTTATTTGAATTTGAATATTATAAATAGGACCTGAGGGAGTAGTAAAAGAAGAAGAAAAAAAGATGAATTTTGAATGATGCTTGTGTTGAACTACCAAATATTGAGTACACATTTCAGTCTCTCGTGGATTTTATGGTTGGAAAGTTTGATCGGATTGTGATAATGAAGTTGCTTAGAAAAGAATTGAGACGGAATTTTTTTTTTTTTTTCCTCAGCAATGGAAAATGAAGTTTTAGAAAACTGGCAACATCTCTCTATTTCATAGAAGGATTGAAATTCGAAATAGTAGTAAGAAAGATAATAAAGGACGCTCCTTTGTGGGTTCCATTTCCATTCATTAATGATCGGAAATTAAATTGAATCTATTATTTGAGATGAAGACAAACTGACGAAATCTATACAATCTTGCTTATAACATGATATATTGTTACTTGGGGCAATCACATGGAAAATTGTTGGTAGACTTGCTTTGGGGAAAAAACAGGGAAGAAAATCACATAGATTTTTTGTTCTATATGTGTGTATTATTGTAAGCCTCTTATATTTTTTTAAAATAATACAAGCTTTATATTCTTTTTAGGTTTTAGTGATTGAACCTTGCTTAAAACAAAGATTAAATTATATCAATCTCCTCCAACATGTCTTTTAAGAAAAATCATACACTCATCTTATCCACTTTCAAAATCAACTTCTCCCGAAAATAGGAAGAAGTAAATCTTAACAAAATCTCTTGTTTTTCGGGAATTTTTTTTTAATAGATTTTGAAAATAAAGAGTGCTTTGGTTTAAATATATTGAAGGAAAAAATTCACGCAATTCATTATTGAAATTTTAGCGTGCGGATGCAAAATTTTCTATTTATAATATTGTTTCTTAAAAAGAAAAAGAAAAAGAATTGACAAGTGCTATTATAAATATTTCAAAGTGCATGTTTATTTTAGCTTTTCAATTTTTATTTATTATATTTTTAAATGATTGACAAAGTAAGTATACAAGAGGAGTTTTATCTTGGTTTGCAAAGTAAAACTTCTTAAACTACGGTTTGAGAGTTTCTCAAACAGGTAAAATCAAACAAGCAACATGCATGATGATGCTTCTTCATTTGGCATCCCAAATGAGACTTATATTGTGGGATCACTTGCTGCCATGAGAGTGATCAAAGCTTACTATTAATATTCGGATAAGGTGTTCTTGATCTTTCCAGCTTAAATTTGATGACTCCCCTTTTTCTGTTGATTACTGTCAATAGCTTAGAGTTAAGGTGTGATCACAATGCCAATAGAGTTGAAGCTTCTGTTTGACATTGTAACAAGTCCCGAATCGGGGTTGGGTTTCTTTGAAAGACGGGTTTTATAAGTCCTTAGGTTCCCCAACTCTAACAACTAAATTTTGGGGTATGGCTCTTCTAATGACTTATGTCTGTTACAATGGTGCTTTCGTTGAGGGACATATGAACATAGAAGGCTACTTGCGGAGGAGTCAACCATCGAAAGGTTGAGTGAAGTACAATGTTGATTGAAGTGCTGTAGTGTGTAACCATCGGGACATCGTCTCGCCTGGCTGCAGATTGGAGAACACTACTTAAAGAGGGTTCTTCCAACAAGTGGCTAAGTTAACCTCTCTTTTGGGTAATGATCCCACATCCTTCATACAAGACACATGGATTAAGACTTTTATATAAAGTTTTAGGGTCATCTAGTATAATTAGAGTCGGAAAACCAGGCTAGCCTGTTTAGGCCCTGGCCTTGCAGGGCTCGAACTTGAAAAATAGGTCAGAAATTTTAAATTGGCCCTGTAGGGCCTCAGGCTTAATCGAATTGACCCTACAAGGCCTCAGGCGGGCCCATTTAACTGTAGTTTTTTTTTAAAAAAAATTTAATTACTTAAACTTCCACTTAATGAATGTGTTTATTTGTAATTACTTAGTTTTTTTTTTAGTTTAAACTATAACCCTTTTTTAATGTTTATTATTATTTTGTATTAAAACACATAATTAGTTATTACAAAATTTAAAGAATGGATGTTTTCATATTAAATAAACACATACTTTGGTATTACAATATTATATAAGTAATAAATTATAAATATATTTTGTGTAAAATAAGTATACTTATTTTTACCTGTCAGTAAAATCATGCATGAACCAAAGGAATCTGCAGACACACACAAAATTACGAGAGGGAAAGGCATTTTGTCGTGGACATACATAAAGCAATTTCTTTGTTTAATATTTTTTAATAAAAGAAAAAAACATATTCTTTGTGTTTATTTATTTTTTATTACGAATTAATGAATATGTTTATTTGTTAAATGATTTATATTGTTTAGATATTAATGTTGATAACATTTATTTGATAGATTAGAATTTTAATGGTTGCAATTTACTAATTATATTTCTTTGAAAAAAAATCAAAGAAAAAATATTAAAATTTAGAATAGTAATTTTTAGGCTCTGTAGGGCTGGCCCTGGTACTATCGGGCCAGACTTTAAAAAACAGATATTTTTCTTACCCCAAGCCTTATAGGGCCAGCCCTGTTAGGCCTTGTCTCTGTAGGGCCAGGCCCTGATTCCCAGCTCTATAATATAGTGATTAACACTAATCATCATAACTAATTCAACCTTCTGACACTTTCTATGTGGGATTTTAGTTAAACACACATAGAATCTTCCACAACTTACATTAGAGGCATCTATACGCCCTTTTGTAAACCAATATTGTAAAGGAGAACAGTATTCGATCTAACAATGCATTTTTATACTAATGATAGGTTCTGAAAAAAAAAACAAGGATTTGGAGAATCTTATATCATCCAAGCTAGAGTATTATTTACGCTATTCTTTCACAAAGTTTAATTTGCATTCTTTGTTTGGGTCCAAGACAAAGTTTACATTTTAACAAACCGAATTTCACATGTGTTAGTTAGAGATAGTTTATAGGTTACTCTTTCTCATTTGTTCCTTGGAATCTCATATCTACCATTAGATTATGAAAATGAATGACTCAGATATAATAATTTATGAAATTTGATAAACATATATAATTTAATTTAGACGGTTGAAATAGGATCAAAAAAATTCCTGATTGTAATACAAACAAAATAATAAAAAAAAAGATTTATAAAATATGATAACAATAATTTAATAAATATTAAATCTAAATCATTCATTTTCTTATCTAAGAGAGGAGATGAAATATTGAGAAAGATGAAAAAGAGAGCATCTGCGTTAGTTCTACCCGACCATAATATCATCATAATTAATTGGAAAATCCAGCAGCAGTAAATGGGGTTTGACAAAATTTGCAATATCTCTTTCAAAGAAATTGAGAAGCGATCCTCTGTGGTTCCATTCATTAATGAACAGAACTAAGTCTGCATCTGTGATTTGAGAGGAAGACGAAGACTTAACTAGTGATGACTGACTAATCGTATTTATCAGATCAATTTTCTGAGAATGTATTTATAACACAGTAACTCAACCTATATTTATAGCCCGTCCCAAACCTGGGTGGAGGAGGAGGGCTGTGTTAGGCTATTGTTAGCCAAGATAAAAACTCTATTAAATCTTGATTAACATATTAATCATAAAATTCAAATTGAGTGGTTTAAGTAGAAAAACGCTTTGGGAGTTATTGCAATCGAAAATTACCTAATAAAGTAAAATGGAATCACTCTATAAGACCAACAATAATACTGTATCATAATGAATGTTGGCCTTTAAATAGACTATATGAGCATAAAGTAGGGTAGCTGAGATGAATGTATGGTCATACAAAGAAAGATAATATCACAATGAACATATAAGTGGAAGAGTCAAAATTGAAGGGAAAATAGTATAAAATCGTCTGAGATAGTTTGAATATGTTCAGAGAAGACCGCCCCATTGGATGGGGCAATGAGGAGGTTTGATTAAGTAGGACTAGGAGTTATCTAAAAAGGGATAAAGAGAGATCGAAGAAAGCGGGACCTCTTAAACATCAATTTATCATAACTCTTTCCCAAAGACTTTCATTTCCATTTACACATACTCAAAACTGGAAGTATATCATCTCAAAATTCTCTCTCTCATTTTCTTCTCAAAATCTTATCTCTACCTTTAAATAAAAAAATGGATGATTCATATTTAATTATTTATATAACTATTATTATAATATTTTATACTCCATTATACATGTATTTTTTTTTTAATCAAATAACCTATTATTCACCTTGGGCATGCATCAAGAATATTGTACAAAGTTGGCATGTGATGATTTCCCTATACCATTGGGGTGGGAACCAACTTGGGAAAATTCTCTGTTTTTTTTTTCTCCAAATAATATTTATAATAAACATATATATATCATAAAAATCATATCATTTCCGGTCATTATACATATAAAATCTGCTCTTCAATTATATCTTTGAATCAAGTTTAAGCTTGTTAAATGATTTTTTCTGCATAAAAATATCCATTCATAAATCATTTTAAAAGTATGACAAATTTATTGAATAATAAGTAAGTTGTAAGAAATAGAAATTTAAATTTATTGAAAGAAAAAATTTATAATTATGAAATTAGTTAACTTTGTAATATGGAAATCAATTTAAGAGTATGACAAAAAATTTGAAAATATATATCAAACTTAGTTTTAAAATTTTTGATAAAGATATGTAATTAAATAATTATTAAATACCACCTTCGGTCCATAATCTAAGAGTACATTTATAGTTATATGAGAGTATTAATATATTATCTTTTCCATTATTCATGTTTTTAAATAGGGATTGATTTGAAATTATTTTCATTTATAATAAAGTAAATAATTTAAAATAAATTCCAATTAAATCATTTAATTGGAAATTTTCTATTTGTTTATAGTATATTTATGTTTTTGTTTTGATAAAACAAACTGAGGAGTGTGTCCCGAGGAAACAATCTATAGGACCCCGTTCCTGCACTCTTAAATTAAGGAATTTTAGATATAAAAAATAAAAATAAACAAGGAAGAAATGTTTGTGATATATATATATGGGAAAAGTAACAAAATTACAGAAACACTCTTCATTAATCCAAAACGACGTAGTTTTAGGGGTCACTGGAGATAACTGATCTCTAGTGATTCAAGAAATCCTTTACTATATATATATATATATAACTTAAATAATTTTATATAAACAGCACAGTTTTAAAAAAAATTAATTTTATATTATACATGAACTATATATAGATAGATAAATAGTTGTTTGTTTCATAAAAACAATTCAAAACGTAAACTATATATATATTAAAAAAAACAAGTTAATTGAAAACACATACAAAAATCAATTACATCCCACTGAAATAATCAAAGTTGAAATTAGGTCATGCCTACCTTCAATTTTCCTTTTTAACTACGAAGGGGCATTCTAGTGTTTTAATAACATTTATAAATATTTAAGTAGGTATCTTATTCTCGGGAAAACAATTAGGCCTCTTATTTTGATTAGGATTTTATTAAAACTTAAGAGTGTAGGATTGAATTTTCACTATTGTATTCTGGATTTAGTTGGATTTTTTGAAAAAATTAATACATTTTTCTAAATTTAATAAGGTGATTTGAAAGGATTTATATATAACAAGATTGGGTTGCAAAATGTGTTTATCTCACAATGAGTGAAACATTTTTGAAATTGATTTTCTTATTGGTGAGTGTTTAGAGAGAGAAGGTCCAACTTCTTTTTTCTTTTCTGCCGCGTCTCTTCATGATCTTCTTTTCCTCGCCGGCGGCTTGTGATACAGGTCGCCGGCGAGCACTCTTCTCGTTCCTGGGGCAAGCTTCTCCCTCTCCTTCTTTAGATCTAATCTGCCGAGGTGAGAGTTTTCTGATTTTCTGTGTTTTTGTTTCTTTTTTTGTAGTATGGGGTCTTGTGGTGGTGTTCTTGTCTCTAGAAATAAACAGATCTGTCAGATCTGAGATCAAATCCTCTTGGTTGGATGGCTGTTTGGACGTTATGAGGTCTGACTACCTCTTGGCAGCCCGGATCTGCGTTCTTGGGGGAAGATCTAAAGAGGTGTGGTCTGGTTTGTGGTCGATGTCACCGGATCTGTTTGGTCAGAGGAGCATAAGTGTTCTTCAGGACATTAAGAGTCTTCTTTCTTCCAAGGTTGGGTTTTCTGGTTTCTTTACTCCAAGATGGGGTACCCAGTTAGCTGATTTAATTGCACCTATTGCTTTTAAGATTGTGTGCCCTTTAGGGTGGGTTTTTCAACCAACACTCTCTTGTTTGTCACTTCTAACCTTGGGTTTCGAGGAAACCGATGATGTTCATGATTCTACATCTACTCTTATATTTTTAATGTACGGTGCTTGACTAATATTGTATCCAGTGTTTTTTTGTTGTTGTTGTTGTTATATTGGTTATATTTGTTTTAAATCTGTTTATGGTTACTATTATGTATTGTATTGTTTTGGAGTATTAATATAGATATCCTTTGAACAAAAAAAAAAACAGGATTTATATATAAAATCTAAAGGAATATGGTTTTGTAAGTTGTCAAGTTTTCTGAAAAATAACCGAAAGAGTATAAATGCATTTTTCTGCTTATAACGGACTAGAATTGAATGTACTTTGGAGCAAAGACGTGATTGAGAAGGTCGGGAGACCTGGAGAAAAGGTTGGAAAATTTTCGAGAAAATGTCATGAAAAAACAATAGAAAGAGAGGAAACTATACAAATGTATATATTGTATTTTGAGGAAACTACACAGATATTTTCTTCCATCTTTGAGAATAAATGTAAATTCTCTTAAATTTTGCTAAAATAAGTTTACAAACACTCATTTTATTTTTAAGTGCTTTTATAAACCTTCATTAAAACAAATGTTCAATTTATAGAGCAATAATTTTCATTAAAATATTTTTTATGAACTATTTTACCCTCATGTATACTTTAAAAACAGTGCAATTCCCCCCCCCCCCCAAAAAAAAAAGGTAATTCAGCCTAAAAACAAGGGAAAATTCCATTCAGATCCCAAGAAACCAAAAATATCTCAAGAGAAATTCAAATATCAGAAAAATCCCAAAAAGTTATTAATCCAATTGATGACGTTGTTAATCCCACGGACATGGTCCCATAAATTGCCAAATATCAACTCCACCCGCAAATATAAGTAATGCTATCTGCCAGAGATCAGATATACAACAAAGGCTTCACTAAAAGAAACCGTTTTGATGGTGATGATGCTTCGTATTATATCACAAATGTGTCTCATATTGTGGATGTTGCTGAGTTCAGTGAGATTGAACACAATCACTTGCTGCAATGAAAGAGATCGAAATTTACTATTAATGTTCAAACAAGGCGTTGTTGATCCTTCCAACCGCATCTCTTCTTGGTCTTCTCTTCAAGATTGTTGTCTACATTGGGAAGGAGTTTCGTGTGACGACGACAGAGTCGTACGTCTTGATCTGGAAAGCTATAATTCAGAAATCTTGAGAGGTGAAATCAACTTTGCTTCTTTACTTTCACTTGACTTTCTTGAAGTATTGAATTTGAAAGACAACGACTTTGAGCGCATAAGCATGCCGTCTATCAATAATTCCGTTGCAACTCATACTCATTTGCTACCAAATTCTTCTAAGCTTTCGGAACTGAATTTATCATACAATATTCATCTTCACATTGATAAGCTTCATTATTTGCTATCTCGACTTCCTCCCCTGACATCTCTCGATATCAGTGGCATTCATCTTCCTAGTGCAACGAATTGGGCTCAAGTACTGGCTTCTCTACCTTTGGAGGAATTATTTTTATATGACTGTAATTTGACCAGCTCTGTTCTGTCTCTTGAATATGCCAATTTTAGCTCACTTTCAACTCTTGATCTCGGTCTAAATGATTTTACATATGGATTACCAAATTGGTTGTTTAATCTTAGCGAACAACTTTACTATATTGGTCTCAGTCAATGCAATGTCAGAGGTCAACTCTCCGATTTTTCAGACTTCCGACAGCTGTACTCGTTAGATCTATCTAACAACAAACTCAAAGGATCAATACCTGATTGGATTGGTCAGCTTGACAGTTTAGGTGACCTTGATCTATCTAATAACTCGTTTCATGGCTCTTTTCCTTCTAATCTCGTGAACTTCTCATATTTAGATATTAGCTTTAATGACTTGAGTGGTACACTCCCAAAAATCCTTGGCCGAAACGAGTCTATCGGAGCAGATAGACGTCCGGAAATATTTTTGTCATCCAACAAATTCAAAGGACAGCTTCCTCAAGTATCAGATACGGTCTATGCTTTGGATTTAGCAGACAACTCATTCTCGGGACCTTTATCTTCATTATTATGTGATCACAGTGACATTAATTCTTTGTCGTATCTGGACCTATCGAACAATTATCTAACCCAAGAACTCCCAGATTGTTGGAGCAATTGGACATTTTTGAGTGACATATTCTTAGGGAATAATCAGCTAGTTGGCCAAGTCCCATTAGCGATGGGTTCATCATTACGGTATCTAAGGGCTCTAGATCTACAAAATAATGGCTTTTCAGGTCATATACCTTGGACTTTCCATGAGTGCACATCTTTGTTGTTGATCAACTTAGAAGGAAACAACTTTTCTGGAAGTATACAAACATGGATGCCCCAAAATGTGTCAGTTGTGATATTGAGATCCAATCAGTTTTCAGGCACCATTCCACCACAGCTATGTACTCTCTCTAAGTTGATTGTATTGGACCTTGCCAATAACAAACTTTCAGGATCAATCCCTCGTTGTCTATCCATCATAACAGGTTTTTCTTCAGTACTTGATGAATGGTACTTACGCTTGGATATAAACCGTTTTCATCAACGTGAGACCATGCCTTTACGTAGATACTTGAAAATTGATTTGCACACAAAGGGTCAACAATTGGAGTATCAAAAAAATCTAAGGCTGCTGCGAATCATTGATCTGTCAGCTAACAAGCTATCGGGAGAAATTCCAGTACAATTGTTCAAGCTCACCAAGTTAAACTCCTTAAACTTGTCTAATAATCATTTGATAGGAGATATACCAAATCAAATAGGAGAGTTGAAAGATTTAGAATCTCTTGATTTCTCTAATAACCATCTTCATGGGAATATCCCTCAGAGCATGTCTAGTCTCTCTTTCTTAAGTGTTCTAAACCTCTCACACAACAATTTTAGTGGAAAAATTCCACTAGGGACTCAGCTTCAGGGCTTTGATGCATGGAGTTACACTGGGAATCCTGAGCTTTGTGGGCCTCCTCTTCAAAAGAAATGCACAATACCAGAAAAACCAGACAATATAGAGCAGGTTGAAGGAAATGATTATGATACTTTTTTGAAGTCATTGTATCTTGGTATGGGAGTTGGCTTTGCTGTGGGATTCTGGGTAGTTTGTGGTTCTCTGTTCTTGAATAGAGAATGGAGGCACACATACTTTCGATTCTTTGATGGTGTGATTGATCGAATATATGTTGTTGTGGCCATAAAGCTTCAAAGATTCCTCTGAATGGGAATATGTTACTGCTCCAGGTCAGTTATAATTTTTTTTTTAATCTCTTTACATTTAAAATTATCTCTCATAACAACTATTTCTGCATACATTCATCAGTGTTGTAATGGTTTCATTTTTCTATTAGTTGCATCCTAAATGAAATGCATAATGCAAGTTAATATACTTGTTAAGGCCCCATTCATGTATTAATACAAAATTGCCAATTTCATCCATTTAAAATGAATTATATTATTAATCTTTTTGTGATGATTGAGTTAGAGTGAACTCATGTTTCATGCTTGTTTTTCAAAGGAATAGGTAGTTGATTTCAACTTTTCAAGACTGGCTTGTATCTCAGAACATTCGGTGCTTAGGCTCTTTGATTGATGGAAGTTTGGATAAAGCAAACGTGTTCAAATGTTTAGGGCTGTATGAGTTTGGTGCTGTTTTGTAATATGTGCGTCTATCATTGCGCTTACTGCTTGATTGGGTTGTTTAAATGAATTTGGTTCGTCGTGTTTTTCTAAGATGTGGTTTTCATGTTTTAGACAATCTCCCAAGAGTTGTCTGTTAGTGAAAAAAATATAAGTTTGATTTGAAGTATATTGTTCTTATTACAATATTAATGATTTGAATAAAGTGACATTTGATGCGTATTTTAAAAAGTTAATTTCTAAATGCATCTGGATTAGACAAAAAGAATATGGAAAAATGACAGCCAGGTCCCAAGAAACATACAAAATATCAAAAAAGCCCCAACCCAAAATCACATATCAAAACCCTCGAGACTTTTTTGATATTATTTGTATTAACAACAAGAAGTGTTATATTTAAAAAAATAAAAAATAAAAATCTGGCTATTTATAACAGAAAAAGTTGTATTCACAACCGAAGGTACTATATTCATTACAAAATTTAAAACCTGATCATTTACAACAGAAAAAGTTATATTCACAATAAGAAGTGCTATATTCATAACAAAATTTAAACACATGGATTTAATTTCAATAAAAATAATATCAAAAAAGTCTCTAGGGACTTTTTTGATATGTGATTTTGGGTTGGACCTTTTTTTATATTTTGTATATTTCTTGGGAACTGGCTGTCATTTTCCCAAAGAATATTGTACAAAGTTGGCATATGATGAATTTCTTTAGGTCCATTGAGTTGGGACCCAACTTGAGAAGTTGTAAGAGCAAGGCAATAAAAATGACCATCTTGCCCTTGATAGTAGATTTCATTTAGATAATGGCATCCTAGCAGAGATTTTTTGAGTCTTAGGATAAACGAATCCTAAACTAGCTTCCTATATACATCAAGAACTACATATTTTATATTGTAGTAAAATTATATGTTCATGTAATTTACTGCTACATCCGACTTAAATGCAGAAGCTAGTTGAGAATGTTGTATTGTTATTTCAGTTTTAGATGCAAGACATTCATCTCCTTTGGCTCCTACATTTATATTTTTTTCATCAGGTTAAGGTCTATTTTCATCCAAAATAATGTTGTTAGAAAAAAAAATTTACCTTAAAAGTTTTTTTTTTTTTAGTTGGGTGTAATGTCACCCCGAAAGTGTCAAAAGAGATGCAATGATGCCATAAGCGGTAGCAAGTGTTAATTTTGACTATTAAATCATATATTTGACTGGCTTATGCACATGTAGCTTGTTCGTGTTGGAAATATGACGTACTAACCAATCATGCGCCAACTTACTTAACTTAAAATTCTAGTCGGCACTTATTTAATAAAGGGATTAATTTATCTGCTTTTGAGGCAGAAATTAACTCTGCAGCAAGCCAAACGACACCATTTATTCTTCTTTTTTTCCTCTTTGTATCTGATTGTCCCTCTAATTTTTCCAACTTTTGCAATCTTCCAGCATCCACTGTAAACCGACAAAAGTTTCCCCTCAACTGTTACGTATGAATAATTATCTAAGCATCCAAGAATGCATCTTCCTTCCTCAATTTTCTGAAACAATCTTATACGCATCCAAGAATGCATCTTCCTATCTAATTCAATTTGCATCCAAACTTATGAAAAAAGGCGGTGGAGTGAACAGGTACGCTAGAACCTTCAGCAGGGAAACTTCTTGTTCTTTCTTTCCAGCAAGGAATTGCTGTAACTCAGTTACCTCCTGCTCCAATTGCTCAACCTGCATGATTTTAAACACATTAGTAAACTAAGGAGCAAAAAGCCGCCAAAGATTTTGAGAAGAACAGATTATTATTGCATTTGGATGCTGAACTAGCTTTTCCCAGCGTTTGTATGATATCTTGAATAAGTCCTCAGCTAATTTGGATCATTGCATAGTCATCTACATCAAGCTCTCTCTCTCTCTCTAAGAAAGAGACACAACAGGTGGAACTATCCAAATATTAAGCATACCCTAGCAATTAGTTCCTGTCGATTATCTCGATTGACTGCCTCCATTAGAGCTGTTTCTAGCTCCTCTGCTCTGGTTAAAAGGATGGAAATACACACATGGAGATTAATTTGTTGTTCTCAATCAACATCATGATAAAACATTTGAAATATGAGTAATTAAAATAGAAAGGGTAGAATATCCTCAATTTCTTTTTAAGATTTCCAACAAAGAAATAAGAGATGGAGGAAGAAGGGAGGAACAAGAAGAAAAATACAAAAAAGAAGTTGAAGCATTCTGAATGCTGTTTTATAAAGATTGTCAACTGTTGTTGTCTATGAGCTAGAATATCTGCGCCGTGAATGAAGTGAGAAAACATAATGCAGCATTGGGGAGATTTGCCCAGATGCACCTGTTGGTGGTTGAAGGCCATTTCCAGAGTCCAGACCCTGGCACTTGTTTGGATGCACCCTGCTGAAGGTTCTAGAGTGTACCACATCTTTATGATTGTTTCAGAAAATCGAGGAAGGAAGATGCATTCTTGGATTCTTGGATGCTTAGATAATTATTCATACGTAATAATTGAGGGAAACTTTTGTGGGTTTACAGTGGGTGCTGGAAGATTGAAAACGGTGTAAAAATTAGAGGGACAATCAGATACAAAGAAGGAAAAGAAGAAGAAACAGTTGTTTGGCTTGCTGTAGAGTTAATTTTCTGCCTCAAATGCAGATATATTAATCCCTTTAATAAATTATAAAATAAAAAACATAAAATACCTAAAACGCCTTGAAGGAACGATTTCTGCCGCGGCGTCCACCACTGCTAGAGAATCTGCTCCTCGACGAGTATGGAAACCTCGAAGTCATAGATTTTGGTTTCAGCACTTTCTCCGATGGTTTGTTGCATACTACCTGTGGTACTTCGACGGATGATAGTGCTAAGTCAGATATTTGGTCTTGGTCTTATCTTATACGTACTTCTCGCTAGATTCTTGCCATTTCAGGACGACAATTTGGTTTCTATATACAAAGAGATTTACAGAGTTGACTTTAGATGCCTGCTGTGGTTTTCATCGAAAGCTCGAAGACTCATAGCGAAGCTCCTCGACCTGAACTCTACACTCGAATTTTGATTTCAAAAATAATGAACTCATCATTCTATAAGAAATCGATTCAGAAGAGCTTGAGGACAAAAACAGGGAAGGAATTTGAACTGGAATGCGATGATAATATTAAGAAATTATCAAAGCAAAATCCATTGTCGACAATGAATGCATTACATTTGATATCACTATTAGAAAGTTTTTACTCGCTGCCGCTCTTCTTGAAGATGAGGAAAGCGAAAGAGGAAATAAGGTTCGCAATGGTGAGGCTGGCGAGCTGCATGATATCGAGGCTAGAGGAGGTGGCCAAGGTGGATAGATTCAACGTGAAGAAGAGCAACACCAAGTTGAGGTTGGAGAGGCAAGAGTATCGACAGAAAGGGAGGCTAGCAATTGTGGTTAGATATATATGTCGTGATGCCATCGTTGGCGATGGTGGAAGTGAAGAAGGATAATAGTGATACCTTGAAGTACAAGTAGTTTTGCAACAAGGAGCTCCGACCCATTGAAGACCATCATTCAAATCCACAAGTTATAGGATGAACAAAATAGGGAACGATTGCAGGGGTGTTTTGGGTATTTCATATTTTATTTGTTTTTATAACTTACTAGAATTTTAAACTAAGTGAGATGGCACATTATGATTGCTTAGCAAGTCATAATTTCTAACGTAGCAAGGCACATGTGCATAAGCCGGCATAAGCCGCAAACATGGGATTACTAGTCAAAATTAATACCAGCTAACTGTCAGGATAACATTACACCACTTTTGATGCTTTTGGGATGACATTACACCCAAAAAAAAACTTTTTGAATAAAATTGCCCTTTTCTGACAACTTTCAAGGTAAAATTGGAGCTTAATCCTTTTTTCTTAGACTACCCCTATAGCTTTGTTGATAACACTTCAACATAAATGACTCAAAGTCGGAGTATTCTAAGAAAAAGAACATTTTTTTTGACAAATAACTAATTTAGCTAACTTTTATATTCTATGTGAACTATTAATTAGCTCTTATATTTATGACTGAAAGGAATATATTTCAAAATATTGCACAAAGTTAGCATATAATGAATTACCGAGACAGGCCCATTGAGGATGCATTAATTTTTTGTTCTTGGAACTTTGTATGGAGTGTAGAACAATAAAAAAACCATCCAAAGGAAAACGATTATCTTAAGCTGTGACTATCAGCCAAATTTCATATAAGACTAGGCCAATCATTCTGACATTAAGAGCTCTATCAATAAACTTGGCAGTGTGAATAAGTAATGTTTTAATTGCATGAGGTGGACCAAAAAAAAAAAAAATTGTATGTACCAGACAAGTAAAAGAGTTTTCAACCAAGATACAACATTTCCAGTTAGGCTAACAATATAAAGGGTACAAACAATCGAACAGTCCAGCAAAAACACATCTGTGTTTGGAGAACATCCTCAGCTTTTTGTATTAAAACCACAACAAACAGAAATACTATCACCAGCAGCCAAAGTGAAAAAATCAGTTATAGATATCAAGTGACTTGACGTTGAATGAGTATGCATATTGAACAAAAAAGACTACACTGATAGAAGATCACTTGAAAACCTGAAAAAAAAATTATAAGAGGTGATAGGACACTACCAAAAAAAAACAAAAGACTTGTTTAGCGACTAACAAAATCTATTGGAAAAAGGGTCTGAGGTAGAAAAAACTCCGTCGCGAACAAAATCTGCAACGGATTTTGTGTCATCTGTCGCAAATTGCGACGGATTATTAGGGGGGGGGGAATCCATCGCAAATTGATGAATTAGAAAAATAAATATTATTATTATTAGGGATCTTCCACAATAACCAGTCAAATAAAAAAAAAAAATTACGTATATAATAGAAGTACTCAAACTAGTCCTAGAAGTAGCGTTTAGAACAATTATATATAATTAAAATTACATAACATAAGCACCCAAACTGGATTCACACTCATTATAAGGAGAATATTAGTAAATTTAGTTGACATATTTAATACTTCAAATAACAAAGATGGAACCCATAAAAGCCAACGAGTTCATTCATTCTGCCTTCATAATAAAATTGACTGATTCCATATCAGGGACTAATATGGTTACATGTGCAAAATAACTTCCAAGCTGGACTCTCCTTTTCTTTTTTAAAATCAAGCTTCACAAATATCGTGTGAACATGAAATAGTTTGCTATTGCTTTTCCAGACTGAAAAAGCAATATGGTTCAAGCAAATTTATTTTAAAACACTCAGAAACTGTGCGTTATGCTGCTCATCTCATGTCCAATCAAATAACAACTAGCTCAAAGGAAATAAAATAAAATAACATTGTTAGCAATGTTTGAAAAACGATAATGTGCACCAAAAAATGGTAAAAATATCAACACCCAACCTTCCAATGACAAGAGCAGCCAGAGCAGTGGTGCCAGATGCATGGTCAGCATAAAGCGAACAAGCATTAACAAAAGCATTGTCTGTCTGCCAAAATGCTGATGCAACTACCTTTTGAATATCACTCAAGAAGCTTTCATCCTCAACAATAAACTTTGGTAAATGATGACAAGCAAAATCAGCAGCATGCTTTCCACCATGTCCATCAAATACCTGATCAACCCATATAAAGTAATGGATTATTTCTTACTAACAAATGCAGGACAAACACTTCTCTAACACTTGCCAAGAGTTCAATTGAAGAGACTAGTAATAGTGTGTACAAAATGTGTACTCATATATTGTTCCCTATTAAAAGCAAATAATATCATTAACAAAGACAGTCTAAAATACAATTTCCTGAGAACTTTTGAAAGTAACTCATAGAATGAGTGGAACATAAGAATAAAAGAAAATACAAGGGATATCAGGATGGCAAGAATGACATACACAAGTCAATTGTTAAATTCCAAAGATTGGTATGTGAGTATGTGACACACACATGCCACGTGCGCACAACCAAAAAAAAAATGCAATTTATAAACACCACAGGCACTATAATCATTGCCAAGAGCTAGTTACTTGATGTGTCAAAGAATAGAAAAATACCCCATAAAATGCACTGGGTCCATCTATGTGGCTCTTGGGTCCAAGATTTGGCAAAACGTTGTCCACGCACAAATTCACTTCTTCCATGCTTGAACGGAATCCAATATCAGCACATGCTCCGAAACGAAGGTTTTGTAGGAACTCAGACTTGCAATCTTCAATAACAGGTTCTGGCTCAGCAGATACTTCAGACACCTTTGTCTTCATCTACTCAGTTTCCCATAAAATTTTCAGGAACAACAAAGAGCATGCATTCAATCAAAGGAAAAGAAGAAAGAGAGACGCCCACCGGAAATAATGTTATTGATGTCACTCATTTTATCAATGGTAGTATTAAGAAGACCAGACAATATAGAAAATTTTCAGTTGCCCACCAAAATTCCCGTCCCACTCAAAGATAAAAATGTTAACATTACGCTACTCTATCCCACCATCATTCTTTACAGATTCCTGGATACAATTAAATTTATTTTAGTCCAATACTTCGAATCAAATGATAAGCTGGCAAAATAATTACAGTGAGACCAACTTGTTCTTTTGTTTGTTCCCTGCTAAAACCACGCTACTACATCATTAACACCATTAGCACAGTAAACGTACGTAGGACCCATTTCTCATGAGAAATGAAGAAAAGTTTGTATCTGAAACTTACAAGAGAAGGGTGCCGAACAAGGGACCTCTTACTTGGTGCCGCCCCACAGTCGGCGCTGAGGCATTGTCCGTATTCAGCAGCGAACGGATTCGAGGACGACTCTTGCCGGAACTCTTGAGTCCACTACTTTTTTGCTGTTCATTCTCCTCCATTGTCGTCAAACATAAGATTCCCTACCCGGAAACCCCCAAATCTCGCCCTATCATAGCTAAGAACAGAGATCCCACGATTCATCGATCTAGTAACTGACTTTCTAGGTTGGCTCAGCTGCGAATCGAACGCAGCTATACCCACTTAAAGGCAAACTACAGGAGCAGCTGAAAACAGAGGTAAAAAAAAGAGAGAAGTTACGGTTTTTATAGGGAATTGGGGTTGCTGGATAAGAAGCCGGAAACTATGTTGGTAGCGGAGATTTACGAGAGAGGGGAAGTGGCCCCGATGAAGATACTTCCTCTGGCCCCGATCATCCACTGCAGCGCCATTTCACTGAACCTTCCTCTTTGGAAATGCCCAGCGAATGTGTGTTTCTGTTCGACTCGATCTTTTATAAAGGTAAAGGAAAAAATATACACATGGGTTTTATCTTCAGAAGCGGCCAATATTACGTATTTTTTTTTTTAACAAAAATACACACGAATTTTTAAAAGTTGAGCAAAAATACACACCTCAGTTAATTAGATTGGATGCCGTTACTTTTTGGTATGTGTGAACCCCACCTGTCATCTTTTTCTCCCTCTCTCCCTTATCTCTCTGCTCCATGCAAACCCATACCATACCCAGATAATTCCTTACATCTTCCCAGTTTCCACTTCTAATATCATATTATTCAAACTCCGATCCGCATATATCATCCTTAATTCCATCCAATCGATTTCAGTATCTCTAAGCGATATAGCTTATGCACTGTGCAGCGTCCAGAGGGTCCCTCGAGATGTGCCGGTTCATAGTGGAAGCTCAAGGCGGCGGCAACAGCAAACTCATTGAAGCTCGCAACAGGAATCTAGAGACGCCTCTCTACTTGGCTGCTCTTCATGGCCATAAGGATGCTTTTCTTTATCTTCACTCTCGTTGCGCCGACAAGACTATGGGGCCCTGTAGACGACGAAGAGATGGAGACACTGTCCTTCACTACACCATTTGCCGAGAATACTTTGATAATTTCACTCTAAATCTTTCATGAACTGATGATATTTTCGCATCTTGCTATAATAATCATATACTAATAGCTCAGGTTGATAATATAAGATCTTTACACTAGAAACAAGAAGTTATATTAAAGACTGGAGTTTATATATATATATATATATATATATATATGGATGAGTTAATTGATTGATGTTAATGGCAGAGTTGGCATATGAAATCATTGATTTGTACAAAGACCAGATTGTGGGCTATATGGATGAAAAGTTGACAACTCCTCTGCACATCCTGGCAACCAAAGCATCCGGCTTCGAAACCAGCAGCAACTTTATGTGGTATGACAAGCTTCTCTACAACTGTAAGTACAACACTAGTTTTACCCTATCTACCTTAAATGATTTGTTTATATAAGCAAACGGTAATTATTGTTTACGTTTTGTTTTCTGGCGGAAGGCATAACGGTGGAGCCATTCAGGATACAGGAACAGGGCTCAGAGAACAAAGGCACATTCCTGAATAACTGGTTCAACTCACCAAAAACTCATACGGGCAAGTTGCTTTATGAAAACATATATATTTTGTTTATTTTAATTTGCTTAGTTTAAGTAGTAGTAGATTCGTATAGTAAGTATATATAATAAGTAGGTTATGATGTAGTTGGTGTTTGTATGAGTTTGATGTAACTCGTTAATTTTATACTGGACTTTTGCTTTGTTGTAGGTTATACTGGACTCTAAGATGTCCACATTAAGCTATGGTGGAACCTCATTACTGGAGAATCATCACCATCATCATGACCAGAACTTGCTGGAGGTTATATCAAGCACCAACAACAACAATAAGGAATCAGATCTTCAACTTCCCTTTGTGTCAACCATGACTGCTTCCACTGCCTCCAATTCTAACACCAAACGAACACTGTCGTCGTTGTATTGGGGCAATAATAACGAAGACGAGGACCTGAATGGCACCAAAATGTTGAGTTTGGACGACGATCATCATCATCCTAGTAACAATAACAATGAAGGTGGTAGTAATTCCATAGCTACCTTGCTTAACCAGATTCCTCAGACTCCTTCATTGTACCACCAATCAATGCTTGGCTCATACCCATATTCAATACCTGGGATGAATTGGTATGCTTGAAGATGCTCACATCGCTTCTCAATCTGCATTTAGTTCATCATCTCTCTGGTTATGAATGATGAGGCAAAGATGAAGAAGGAAGCAGCAGTTTGGAGGATTAATTGGAAGTGAAAAAAGAAAGAAAGAAATAATCAAGAGTAGTGGCAGATAGAGTAGTTGAAGAAATTAGCATGAGATAAGGGCGTCCCCTGTTTTAGTAATCGAAAAACAGGGCTAGCCATATTGTGGCACTTCTAATAATTTTAAGAAGAATCTTCAAACATTGCCTAGAAGTCTAGGACCCAAGCATCCAACTCTAATTTAAAGCAGCACATAAGCTATATCGCTTAGGGATACTGAAATTGATCGGATGGAATTAAGGATGATATATGCGGATCGGAGTTTTTTTTTTTTTTTTTTTTGTCGGAGTTTGAATAATATGATATGAGAAGTGGAAACTAAGAAGATGTAAGGAATTATCTGGGTATTGTACGGTGGTTTGCATGGAGAAGAGAGATAAGGGAGAGAGGGGGAGAAAAAGATGACAGGTGGGGTCCACACAGACCAAGAAATAACGGCATCAACAGAGGTGTGTATATTTACTCTACTTTTGAAAATTCGTGTGTATTTTTACTCTAAAAAAAAAATATATGGTGTTGGACGCTCCTGGAGATAAAACACATGTATATTTTTGCTCTTTTACCTTTTCATAAAAACTAAATTGGTTTTTCTTTTTTTTTTTCTTTAAATTCCCTCGCAAGTTGAATTTACGATTAATTATAGTTCTGTCACATTTTTCCACGGATTTTTTTGGGTCACAAATTTTGACGAATTTTTTTTCAATCGGAATAGACAACTTCAACCTTTGTTTTCCTTCCAACCAAGCTCAATATAGGGCAATGCTAGAATCATCTTTAAACATATCTCATATAATTACCAATTTAAGTCAGTATCACTGTCATTATTAATAAAGCAAAAAAAGTCATAATGAATAAAAGTGTTAGTCTCACAATTCGTTTCTAAAATTACTCCCAATAGAAGAGTATGTGATTTTCAACAAAAAATGTAAATTTAGAAAAGTACACCATACTCTTCTTCAGCAGGATGAAAACCTACTACTAATTGCAGTAAGCCAAGCCAGGAGATTCCTCAGATACATACAAAAATGATATTAGTCATGTGAACCACCAACTAGCAGGAAGATAAGAATCAAAATTTATTACCTTAAGAAAATATCAAAGCCATAAAAGTATTTGTTTTTGTTTTTGTTTTTTTGTTGGACCCTGCGGAATAGAAGCATTAGATTTATGAGTAAGAAAATTGAAGTATTCGTTAAGACCCTTAAATTTAATTAGTCAATTATGTTAGTATTTTGTAATGTTAAAAAATGATATGAATATGAGGTTGTAATGGTTTTGGCAATAATGAAATATTTGTTGAGAACGACAAGTTTAATATTAAAATTTTAGTCAATTAATATTATTTGGTTTGATGTTTATTATTTAGTAATTATTGTATATTAGGATTGTATATGAATGTTATATTTATATTTATTATTTTGTTTTAACTTACGATTAAATATGAATCTTATATCCTATATCAATAATTTTTTCATTTTGTATCTTTTTTAGAAGTATAGATATGATATATTATGATTTGATTGAATTAGATTAAATTATATTTAAAGATTAATAATATTTACAGTGTAATAACCTTGAGATTAGAACGTTAATATTTTAATTAATTGTTGTAGATTTTTGACAAAAGTAAATTGATCTTCCAGTGGAATCTTGCTTATTGCCTATTGTTAGGTATTGAGTTTGAGTCCATTTGCACGTCAAGACTCAAGTGAGACATTTTATTTTGTTTTGCTATTATGAAATTACCCTAATACCCTTCTTCCAAAAAAATGCTCCCCATCATATTTCTGTCTCATAAGCAGTTTTTTTTTTTTTTTATGAAAAAAAAATGTGTACAAAAAAACTGAGGGCCATGCCATGTATAAGATTTTCTAAGCGCTCCGTGAAGCTTCGCGATTTGAAGCTCTGCTGCGTCACTTTGCCACTTCGTTTGATCTCACTTCCGTCGCCCTTCCTTGTCGCCACAGTTCGTCCGCCGCTGTCTGTGCACCACCGTATTTCTATCCGCTGGCGCCTTCACTCTCCGCCCCAAATCGCTGAAAACATTTTGTTCCATTTTGTTCCTTCTTTGATTTTGTTTTGTGTTCGTTTAGTCCGACTGTGAAGTGGTTTAATTTGGGAGTAGTTTGTTTAAATTCTTCTCTTCCTTACTGTCGAATGAATAGAGTAGAGAAGGGGGAGTTATTTCTGTAGGCCTCTCCATTCATCCAATCTCCTTCCTTCGTTAGTGTTGTCGTCGTTCTCCCTTCTCGTCGCAGGAGCTTGCTTGCCTATCTATTGTTTGTTTTTGTTGACGGTGTAGAGATTTTTAGCCTCTTCCTTTTACGTTCTCTGATCAATGCGCCTTGATGGCTTGGTAGAGGGATGAGCTTCATATCTCCTTCTTCTTCCGATGCGTCTTTGGGAGAGTTGGGTGTGTCTTGTAAACTAATTAATCTGAATAATGTGTATATTTCATGTAAAGACGGTATACATATATACAGGAAATGAGAGCCTTAGCAATAATGACTCTTAATGGCTATTAATGAGGATTTCCCTAATCCCTACAAATCAGGGATTTGATTCCTAACACTCCCCCTCAAGTTGGAGCATATATGTTTGTCATGCCCAACTTGTTACAAAGGTACTCAACCCGTGTCCCATTTAAGGCTTTCGTTAAAAGATCTGCTAGTTGGTCATTTGATCGCACATGCCCTGTAGATACAACATTTTCTTTTATCTTGTCACGAATAAAGTGACAATCGATTTCAATATGCTTCGTACGTTCATGGAACACAGAGTTTGATGCTATATGGAGCGTTGCTTTGTTGTCACACCATAGTTTTGCAGGTAATACTGTGGTAATGCCGATTTCCTTCATGAGCTGAAATACCCATACAATTTTTTGCACAGATTGTGACATGGCTCTGTATTCTACTTCTGCACTTGATTTTGACACAATGCCTTGCTTTTTACTTCTCCAAGATATCAAGTTACCACCAACAAATATACAGTAACCTGTAGTGGATTGTCTTCTAGCCTTAGATCCTGCATGATCAGCATCACAGAAGCATTCGACTTTAGTGTGCCCATAATCTGTATAAAGAAG
Organism: Acacia crassicarpa; assembly: GCA_034222035.1. NCBI lineage: Eukaryota > Viridiplantae > Streptophyta > Magnoliopsida > Fabales > Fabaceae > Acacia > Acacia crassicarpa. The sequence continues at coordinate 22,055,214 of JAWXYG010000004.1, forward strand.
GCCACGCCCTGGGGAACCTTTCAAATAGTGCAAGATATGCTCTAAGGCTTCCCACTGTGCCACTGTGCCACTGTGCCACTGTGGGAGATGACATGAATTGGCTAAGTACACTGACTGAAAATGTTATATCAGGACGAGTTACTATCAGATAATTCATCTTGCCAATGAGTCTCCTATATCTCTCAGGATATGTAAATGGCTTCAGTTTCTCTAGATCAATCTTCTTCTTTAGGTCATCAGGAAGTTCATCCCACATGCTATCATTTAGATCTAGGAACGGATTCGGAATCATGGGAATGTTACTTGGTGTAGCTCCAAGCTTTCCAGTCTCCTTTAACAAATCAATAACATACTCCCTCTGAGTCAAAAGGATTCCCTTCTTGCTTCTCAAGACTTCAATACCAAGGAAGTACTTCAACGGTCCTAAGTCTTTTGTTTGAAAGTGGGAGTTAAGGAAGATCTTAAGCTCTGAGATGCAAGCAATGTTATTCCCAGTAATCACAATATCATCGACATACACTACTAGAAGAATCATTCCTGCATTGGACTGTTGGTAAAACACAGAATGATCACTCTTACTTTGGTTTAAACCAAACTTCTTGACCACACCACAAAACCTATCGAACCAGGCACGAGGACTTTGCTTTAAACCATACAATGACTTTCAAAGATAACATACTTTCCGATGCTCCCCTTGAGCAACAAACCCAGGTGGTTGCTCCATATAGACTTCCTCAAGAAGATCACCATCCAAAAAGGCATTCTTAACATCCAACTGATGCAAATCCTAGTGATAGGTGGCAGCCAAAGAGACAAGAAGACGGACTGAAGTAAGCTTAGCCACAAGGGAGAAAGTCTCATAGTAATCAATGTCATAAGTCTGAGCGTACCCTTTGGCAACAAGACGAGCTTTCAACCGATCTAAGGAACTATCAGCTTTAGTCTTCACAATAAACACCCATTTACAACCAATGGCTTTTTTCCCAAAAGGTATATCAACAAGGGTCCAAATACCAGCCGTATCAAGGGCCATCATTTCTTCTTCCATTGCGGCACGCCAACCAGGGTGAGCCAAAGCTTGGTGAAGGGTAGTAGGGGTAGAAATGGACTCAAGGGTGGTCACAAGGGAATAGGAAACATGGGACAATCGCTGGTAGGATATAAATGAGGAGATAAGATAAGTACAATTAGCATATCACTTGGGTGGACAAGAAGGACGGGTTCCTTTGCAAAGGGCAATAGGCAGGTCAACAGATTGGTCAACGGCAGAGTCAAGAACAGGGGGGTCAGGAACAGGAGTGGCAGGAGCGGGGGTGGCAGGCTCAGGGACCACAGAGGCATGAATGGAATCTGTCGGCGAAGCAATCACTAGCAAAGGCAAAGGAATGGCAACATCAGCATCATTAGGAAGATCAGGGGCCGGAGCAGCTGCTGGGACTGGTGAGAAAGGAACACACTATACTAGAAGATCATCAGGTTCATCAATAACAAAGAATGACTCAGATAAGTTCGAGGACTTGAAGAAAGACAAAGATTCATGAAAGGTCATATCAGTAGACACAAGATAACGACGGAGGTCAGGAGAGTAACACCGATAGCCTTTCTGAACTCGAGAATGACCAAGAAAGACACATTTCAATGACTTGGGGTCAAGTTTACTAACACTTGGACAAACATCAAAAACAAAGCAGACACAACCAAAAAAATTTGGATCAACCAGGAACATCTTAGTGGTAGGAACATAATGGAATATGGCACGAAACCACTAAGGACAGCCGAAGGCATGTGATTGATGAGAAAACAATCAGTAGACACGGCATCGGCCCAAAACGATTTTGGTACACAAGAGTGAAACATAAGAACACGGTCAGTTTCTAAAAGATGGCGATTCTTTCTTTCAGCAGCACCATTTTGGGCAAGTGTATCAACACATGACGATTGATGAAGGATGCCATGACTATGCATATAATCAGTAAAGGGAGTAGAAAAATATTCTTTTGCATTATCACTTCGAAGAATTTTCACAGGAGTATTAAACTGTGTTTGAATTTCAGCACAGAAATGACGAAAATGAGTGAACAATTCAGAGCGTTGTTTCATTAAGTAAAGCCAAGTAGTTCAGGAAAAATCATCAACAAAGGTGACAAAGTATCGATAACCAGTCTAAGACAAAACTGAACAAGGACCCCAAACATCAGAATGAACTAAATCAAAAGGGGACGCAGGCCGTTTATTGACTTGAGGTGCCAAATGAACACGGTAGTGTTTGGCAAATTGACACGAATCACAATCCAAAGAAGACACAGACAAAAACTGAGGGTACATTCGTTTTAAGGAAGAAAGTGACACATGACCGAGATGACAATGGACTTCAAAGGGAGATGACCCACCAGTACAAGAAACAGAACGCGCCACCTGATCATCAAGGATGTAATGCCCACCGGACTCGTAGCCTCTACCAATAATCCGCTTTGTCAAAAGATCCTGAATTAAACAATGGTCAGGGTATAGTAAGATACAACAATTTAAATGACGAGTCAGTTTACTAGGAGACAAAAGATTAAATGTGAGATTAGGAACATTAAGAATGGAAGAGAGGGAAATAGATGGTGTGGGTAAAATAGTTCCTGAATCGAGGACGTGGACCGGGGAACCATTGGCAATAAATATGGAAGAAGAGTTGGCATAAGGGGCATACGAGGAAAATAAATGATGGTTACTTGTCATATGGTCGATTGCACCAGAATCAATGACCCACTTCATGGAAGTGGTAGCAAGGCCAGAAGACAAAGTACCTATAGCAAGTGCCCCTGCAGAGGATGAACCAGAATCAAACTGATCAGGTGTATGAGCAATATGAGCAAATCCACACTGCTGATCAGGTGCTGTTTAGCCTGCAATTTTCGACAATTTTTCTTGACGTGTCCAGGTTCCTTGCAATAATAACAGGTAATATTGCCAGAGGGTGGAACAGTAGTGCCTTATTTAGGCCCAGAGTTCTTGGTGTCAAAGGGGCCACGCCCAGCCAAAGCACTAGCATTGGGATCAATAGATGGACGAAGCATGCTATCAGCACGAAGCACCCGTGAAAACACATCTTCAAGAGATGGAAGCTCCTGACTAGACATAATCTGAGAACGAATGGTGTCGTAAGACAGATCAAGGGCTTCAAGAAAACTAAAGATAGCTTGAAATTCTAGATTCTTGATACGAGTCTGGAGATCTGCCTGTGGAGACATGAATACCTTCATTCTTCGTACAACCGTTTAAAATCCAAGTAGAAATCCTTCAAAGGCCGTCCTGCTGCTGAGAGCGATAAAATCCTTTACAAACCTCATGAATACGAGTAAAGTTTCCTTTGCCAGAGAACATAAATTCTAGAGAAGCCATAATTTCTTTTACCGTGTTGCAATAGCTAACAGAAGTCAAAATTCGAGGTTTAATAGAATTGCGGATCTAGAAAAAAAGACGAGCATCTGCTCGAGTCTAAGCCATACTCTTCTCATCATTACCAGAAGGAGGATCCTGAGTTAAGTGGGTTTCCTTTTCAATCCCCAAGAGGTAAACTCTTACAGTTTTGTTCCAATCATTATAATTGGTTTAGTTTAATTTTGCATCAGTAATCTTAGCAGACATAAGCAGCACATTGATAATTGAATATTTCATACACTACTTTTTGTCTCTTGATTAATAATTTAGGACTCTTTAGCTAATAAATACTGGCTTTTATACTTATTTGAGCTTTGGGCCTTTAATTATATTTTAGCCATTTTTAATAATAAAATTCCAGTTTTACATTGCTTCACCATTTTCACCATAACTCTTGAACCAGACATTGGATTTGCCTCATTTTTGTTTCATATTTCAGATGATTCAGACAGCTACAATTTCTATGAAGAATGAAGGGAAAATTCGGATAAGAGGGCGGTCGATTTTGGAGCCGAAGTCAGATGAATATTTCTGGGCTCGAATTTTGTAATTAAAGCCCATTTTTATTCTTTTCCGTTTTAGGCTTGAATTGTGGATTAGAGCCCCATTTTCGTTTTTCCATTTTAGGTTAAGTTAGGCAGCATCCACAAACACATTGTCATTCAAGTTTTGTAATTTTTGTGGATCAAAACACAAGTTTTCAAATTCTCTCAAATGTTCTTTGTGTTCTTCGCATTTTTCGTCTTTTCTTCATCTTTTCCAGCCATGTTCGGCTAAATTTCTGTGATTAACCCAACGATGAGGATTCCATGATTCGTCCAGAGAACTCGCGCTTACTCGGTAACGTTACTCATTTCTGTTTTCATCTTATCGGATTCGATTTCTGAAAATAGTTCGAATATTAGATTTAATATTCAGTTTGGTTCATCCCAAGGACTGAGTTGGAACTAGGTTTGAAGTTTTGCTGTGCAATTGCACAGTGAGACACCATTGTTCGAACATATTCTAGACAATCGTCTAGTTGAGGGATTTTCTGGATGAACGCAGAGATTTCGGTTCATCCAGAGCCAAACGCAAGTTCGTCCATATTTCGTTCAATGACGGAAGTCTCTAGAATTTGAATGTTGGGTTAATCGTTTTAAATCTGCCTCTGTTTAATTCATTCTATTTCTGCTTGTTTCGTTCTCCTTTGGTCCAGTAGGCTATTAATCTTACTATAAGAGGAAGAAGATATGTGTAAATTCTGATTTTCTTGGGTTTAAGTTAATTATTAGTAAAGATTTGAGGATAATATATATATATATTTATTTATTTATTTATTTATTTATTTTTATTTTTTTATGCTGGAAAATTTGGGTTAATAGGGGCTGTTGTTCGGATGTTTTGAGAAGGTTTGACTATTTGTATGCTAATGAAGGTTATGATATAAGCGTTTACACATGTATGTGGTAGGAACTAGGAAGTTTGATGAGTTCAGAATTTTTTTTCAAAGCATTATCAAATCTGGAATTCTTAGAGATGCTGCAGGGATACTACTTGATTGATATTTGAGGATTAGAAGGATAGTACAAGTGATGTTGTGAACTTGTAATGCTGAGCAGAGAGGTATTACTCTTACCATCTCATCAAAACGTCATGGAGATAATTGATTATTGAAATATGAGGGGTACTGGAGTAATTATATGAATATGAGTGTACAAGTTTACAGTGTGGGATGATATTTTAAGGGTGAAAATTGATAAGAAACTTGCTATTTAATAGCCAAGAGTGGTAGAGTTGCATGATTATTTGAGTTTGTATTTTATCATTTATAAAAGGGATTGGAGTTTAAGTTTTCTTCTATTTTTAAATTGTTGCAATTTGAGATTGTCGATTGGTGTACAAAACTACAAATTAAGATGGGATATGTGAAAATTTGGTATTGATAAAGAGCTTGCTATTTAATAGCTAAAAGTGGTAAAGTTCCATGATTATTTGAATTTGTGTTTTGGGCCTATTTGGATGAGCTTTTAAAAAAATTGCTTTTTTTAAGTGCTTATTTTTTAAGCTTCAAATTGGAGCTTTTAAAAAAAACAACACTTTGGCTTTTTTTTTTTTTTGTGACTTTTGCTTTTTCAAAAAAATATCATCTAAACAAATAAATTAATTTAAAAAGCATTTTTTTGTAAGAAGCTGGGGACAGTTGGGTAGAGAACTTGTACTTGGTATTGTGGGGATACCGCACAACAGTTCAATCATCCACAGGAGAAACGCCCTTCAAACTCACGTATGGGTGTGAAGCGATGATTCCCGTTGAAGTCAGTGAACCTTCGTGGAGAAGGCTGCAAGTATCACAAGCCAACGGCGACGCTATTGCAGTCGAGTTGGATTTAATTGACGAGGTTCAGACTACGGCTCATTGTTTAATTTTAGTAAAAGCCTCTTCACACTCCGAGTTCCATCCTCTGTGAGCTTCTTTCTTTAACAGCTTAAAAAACGAGAGCTACTTCTCGGCCGACTTCAGCAAGAACCTTGTTAACGCTGCTAACCTCCCAGTCAATTGTTGAACTTCTTTCTTATTAGCCGGGGACTTCATCTCCAATATCACTTTACATTTTTCCGGGTTAGCTTCAATGCCCCGATTAGTTAACAAGAAACCCAAAAACCTTCCCGATGGAACTCCAAAGGCGCATTTTGCCGGGTTCAAGCGAATCCGGTGCTCTCGCAACTTCTGAAATGTTTGGTGAAGATCCTGAACATGACTTCCCTGCTCTTTAAATTTTACTACCATGTCAACGATGTACACCTCCACATTCTTGTGCAACTAATCGACAAAAAGCTTGGTCATCATCCTTTGGTAAGTTGCCCCTGCGTTCTTGAGACCAAATGGCATCACGTTGTAATAGTAGTTTGCACTGTCTATGATAAACGTTGTCTTATCTTGATCATCGGGGTGCATGGCGATCTGATTGTACCCCGAGTATGCGTCCATGAACAACAACAGCCGGAAACCAGAAGATTGATCAACCAACTGGTCGATGTTGGGCATGGGAAACGCATCCTTCGGACACACTTTGTTCAAATATTTATAGTCGGTGCAAACGCGCCACTTTCCATTCGGCTTTTTAACCATTACTATGTTTGACAGCCACGTCGTGTACTGTACCTCCCTGATAAAGCCGACTTCAATTAACTCCTTGACGTGCGCTGGGAACAAGAGGAGAAGGAATCGAGTTTGAAGCTTTGAGGAAGAAAGCACGCTCTGGTGAATTCTCTTGAGAACGAAGGAAGTAGACGATTAAAAGTGATGAGATCGAGGGATATTTATAAATGAGGAATGGGTGTAACGTTTGAAGTTCAAACGGTTCGCCGGTTACGAGATGATTAGAGCTAAAACCCTAGAGGTAATTATAACTATTAGGGTGTGACGTATGGCATTAATGGGCGCGATAACCTAAGGCGGCTATTAGGGGATGTCGTTTCGAATTCGGAAGGGACGGGTTATACGGTACGACGCCACAGTCAGATGAAAGGTCGTGCTCTTTCATGTGCTGACAATTATGTCCAGTACCTTGGGGAAAATCCCAGAGGCGTGGCGGTCGCCGAGATGCAACTGATCGGCAAAAAGCTTGGTCATCATCCTTTGGTAAGTTGCCCCTGCGTTCTTGAGACCAAATGGCATCACATTGTAACAGTAGTTTGCACTGTCTGTGATAAACGTTGTCTTATCTTGATCATCGGGGTGCATGGCGATCTGATTATACCCCGAGTATGCGTCCATGAACGACAACAGCTAGAAACCAGAAGATTGATCAACCAACTGGTCGATGTTGGGCATGGGAAATGCATCCTTCAGACACACTTTGTTCTAATCTTTATAGTCGGTGCAAACGTGCCACTTTCCATTCGGCTTTTTAACCATTACTATGTTTGACAGCCACGTCGTGTACTGTACCTCCCTGATAAAGCCGGCTTCAATTAACTCCTTGACGTGCGCTTCTAAGGCCTTTCCACGGTCTGACCCTTGCTTCCTTCTTTTTTGCGCGACTGGCGTCGAACCTGGAAGAATGGCCAACTTATGACAGCAAAACTCGAGATCTATCCCTGGTATTTCGGATGGCTTCCTTGCAAACACGTCCTTATTAGCTCTGAGGAACTTCTCCAACTACGCACAAATCTCGGGATTCAACCTCTTTCCAACTTTGGTGACTTGTTCAGGCTCATCCCCTAAGGTGAAATCTTCTACCTCATCGTTCGGCTCGGCCCTCTACATCTTATCCTCTTCCCTTAAGTCCAACTCAATCACATGAACAGATTCATTCTCTCCCTTCTCTTTAGATTCACTTGAACGGCCCTTCTTCGATGTTCTGCGCTCTTAAACTGCTTCAAAATAGCATTGTCGCGAGTCCTTCTGATCTCCTCTTACAGTGACCACCTAATTTTTCTTGTCTATAAACTTTAGCTTCTGGTGGTTAGACGACACCAACATGTTCCAATCATGAATAGTTGGCCGTCCTAGAATCATGTTGTACGAAGAAGGAAAATCGGCCACAACAAACCGAACCGTTTCCATTCTAAAAGCTTCTCGAGTCCCCAACGTTAACTTCAGATCAATAAATCATTTGGGACGGGCATCTTCTCCTTTAAAACCCGTTAGGGTGGTCTTGCACGGCTTCAAATCCTCTGTATCAAATTGCATATGTTTGAACGCATCCCACAGAATTATATCCACCGCACTTCCATTATCCACAAATATTTTCCTAACTCGACAGTTTTCTACTGTCGCCGTTATAACCAGGCCATCGTGATGCCCTGGCACCACATCACTTAATTCATCCTCCGAGAATCCCAGCAGTGGCAAATTTGGCTTCGCAACCTTCTTCTTGAAACTCGGACGGTCATTGATTGCCAGGACCTCCTTCAAGTAATTCTTCCACTGGTTCACGGAATCCCCTCCTCCACTAAGTCCACCAACTGTTACATTACACTCATATCTTGACTCGGGGAATTCGTCCTCTTGCTCTGCCGGCCCTACGTCTGGATAACATATCGACAAAGTTTTCCCTCTCGAATAAACTTCTCAATGGCATCTCTTAAATCCCAGCAAACATTCGTGGTGTGCCCGTGTTGATCATGGAACTCACAATATCGGGACCTATATAGGGTGACATCATTCCGCAACGGGCATGGCCGTTCGACGTTTTTCATCTCGGTCGCCGACACCTCCTTCCAAACCTGAGCTTGAGACACCTTCAACAGAGCATATCGATCATACTTTCCTTCTGCCTTGCTCCCACGCGGCTGGCTATCCCTTCCGCGACCACAGGTGTCTTGCCTGCTCTGTCCATACTGATCTCTACCTTGGGACGATAGACTTCTAGGTTTTTCCCGCGATGTATGACTCATGATCTCCAGTTGTTCCCATTCTATGTGCTGCTTCGAACGATCTCGGAACTCTGCCAAAGTTTTTGGACGATGCTTCAAGACCGACTTCTTCAAAGGCGAATTCTTATCCAACCCGGCGGTTATACAGTGCAAGTGCACTTCTTCTTTTAACCCCGGGACCTGCAGCGTTGTGTCTTTAAAACGCTCCAAATACTTTTGTAAAGTTTCCCCAGGCGCTTGCCTCACCTGGTCCAGCTGAAACTCCGTCTTCGGTTGTTTCCTACTTGTGGCAAAGTTAAGCAGGAATTTCTTCTCCAAATCCTTCATATTCGAGATTGAGTTCACCAGCAAGCTGTTGAACCAGAGTTGTGCAGGTCCGCGTAATGTCCCCGCGAATAGACGTGGGATCACGGGACCCATGTATCCCTTGACCATGATCTCCAACTTGAAATTGCCAACATGCACCTGCGGATCTTGGCTTCCATCATACTTGGGGAAATCCTTTGTGTCGAGGCCTTTAGGATAAGGCGCAACCATAATTTTATCTGTAAACGGAGTTGCTACTTTTTCCTCCTCATTCGTGCCCAACCCTGACGATGGCAAGGAGGTATCCTTTCTAGCAAGGTTTAGATCCCCGCTTGGTTCCTTGTCATTTCCTTGCACTCCCGTTGACGCCTGATCTCGGGCCCTGTTTGTCCCTTTGCGAGTGGTCGTGGTCCGACCTCGTTCGCTTGGACTTCTCCTTTCCCGGCCACTTCTGTCTTCTTGGCCCCATACTGACTCCTTGCCACGATTGGTTCCTGCCGCATTGTTTGCCCCTAGTGGTTCAACATCTCGAGGTGTAGGTATATCTCGCCAACTTGGTCCGGCCCCATCGTTCCTTGGTTCTGTACTTTGATTATCAACTCGTCTGGCATATTGCTTGAACAACCTCCTCCAATCTTCGTCACGCCGATCCATCTCCTCTCTCAATAGCCGAGCAAATTCTTCCTTCTAGAGATTACTACGGTTTTCCATCTCCTCCATCCTATTCAACACGGAACCTACCGTATTTTGCAACAGGCGAATATCGGGGTCAACCACTTGGAAGACTGCTTGTGGATTGCTCGGGTTAGCCTAAGAACCAACCTGTTGGATCACCAGGTTTTCCGATAAAGGGGAATTCGCCGTATTGGAAGTTTCTACTTCGATCTCTACGATGACCTGATCCATATCGACGTCGGCATGGCCCTCCTGTTGCTGCAGTTACACGTCGGGTGGCTGTCCTGATTGTTCTTCTGGTAAATGGGCTTGCCGAATTGTTGCAGTACGTCGTCTGGTGTTTGCCATCTATAGCGATAAGCTCGTGACTTTGTAGTATGGGATTTGAATTTTAATCGTCCCCACAGACGGCGCCAATGTTTCGAGGTGAAACACAAATGTCCAGCCCCTTGAGGCTGGTAGGTGATTGATGTAGGATCTGACTGAATTCCTCACAAGGCTATCTATGGAAGAGTTAACCTTGATTGGAAGGATCACTGGACTACACGGAAGCGGAATGCCGCTGAGAGAGTGGTGTGTGTGCCAGTGGGAAAATATGAGAGTAGGATGGAATCATGTGTACCGTTCACCTGGGAGGACCTCCCTATTTATAGTGTTCTTGGACTGGTCCAACTTATCAGTGAGCATGTTCCCCTGTATGCACGTTCCGTGCCCCCACTAGCCGAGTGTCCAGATCGTGGGCAACCACGACCACGGTCATGGGTTTGACTATGAAACGGTTCTTCTGTCATTGGGCCTAAACCATTTAAGCCCAATTTCCGAGATCCATAACAAATATAAATTTCCAGACTAAAATACCCTCTCCTTACTTAGTACTCCCTTCAATCCTAGATATAAGAAGTAATTGTGTGTGTGTGTGTGTGTGTGTGTGTGTGTGTGTGTGTGTGTGTGTGTGTGTGTGTGTGTGTGTGTGTGTGTGAAGATATTAAGAAATTAAATTACTTTAAAATATTTATATTTTACATTTTTTCTCTAAACTATTCTGCTTAATTTATAAACTGATATATAATCTAATAATATATAACATATGATATGATTATGTGACTTCTTTAACTTCCTTAATCTCTAAAAAAAAAAAAAATCAATTTTGTCTTATATTTAAGACCAGAAAGAGTAACACAAAGATGTCATCTTTCCTCCACAGTATTTGTCTGCGCCATCCCCTCCATCTTCAATCACTACCTTCTCCCATTCGAGCTCATCAAATTTGCTTCAAATTTGAGATTGTTGATCATCAAAGTTCATCGCATCTAGCTCCATGAGTTTGATGGCGTTATTTTTTTTTTTCTCTTGTTTTTTTTTTTTGGCTAAACTTACTTATTGGAGGCAATCCTATTCAAAATATTGTCAAACACTAAATGTGGACATCTATCCCAGTAAGAATTCGAATATTGGTTCATCACGTTATAAGGAACTAACCCCTTACATTAGATACAACCCCATGTTTGGTTAATGGTGTTTCTATATGGTTTATAGTAGACAATGAGATTAGGGACCTATAGTGGCATTATCACTCATTTCCCAAATGGTTCGAGCTTAAAGGTGTTCCTAAATCTAGTCCGATCACCTTTAATGGCTTGTTTTGGGTTCACTGGATGAGGATAATTAAGTCTTTTAGCCAGTTTTATTTAATCTAAATCACTTTATTAAAATTCTCATTGCAAACCAAACATAATTTTAGAACTTAATTCTCACTTCCAAACCAAACTTCATTCACATTTTTGTACTCCTCTGCGTATCATTGTTTTTTCTTGGTTGCCCATCCAGTTTACCGAAACCTTCGATTTCGACTAATCTGGATTCATCTCGAGTCTAACCTCACGGTTGTGAGGAAAGAGCCCCCAACACCATTTTCTCAATTTCCACACTTCGAACCGAGGATTTGGTTAAGAGAGAACAAATTCTTTATCACTTGCTCTCAATGGATGTTGGTCCTTTGCATATCATTTGTTTTCTTTTTTTCTTTTTTCTTTTTTTTGATATGAAAGATGGATTGACGCCTAAATTAATTAAAAGATTACAACATAAGGGATATTGATCCCAAACATTCTTGGTTCACCCAAGATCTTAAATAAGAAGGACAAACATCGAAAATAGAGGAACTAGAGATACCTATCTTAGCTAGAGCATCAGCCACCCTATTTGATTCTCTAGGAATAGAAGAGATTTTGACTTGCCAATTTTTCCTAAGCATATCTTTAATCTTCAGCATCTGCATACTACCAGAAGCATGGTTACCATCCAAAATCAAATTTACCACCTCCACCGCTTCAGGCTCAATTAGAACTCTCCTTAACCCCATATCCCATACCAACTGAATCCCCTCCAAAATGGCCCATTCTTCAGCACCAAAAGATTGACAAATACCAATCCCCTTAGTAAATCCCACCACCCAGCTCCCTCCACTATCTCTTAGGACTCCACCACACCCAGAATTGGAGGAATTCTGCATTGTGGCCCTATCATTTGTTTTCTTATAAATATGCCAAAAGATTTTTTTTTAAAAGAAAAAAAAAAGTTGACACGGATCATGACATTTTTTAAGGAGAGAGCCCATGTTGGTTCTTTCTTTCCAATAATGCTCTTCCCCAAAATGAGTTTTTTTCCCCCATTAATTCTTTTATTTGTTTGAATTTAGTTGTATTTAACAGCTTGAAGTATGTTTTATAGTAATATCTAATGTCCTAAATTAATTCATTTTTAGTACATCCAACACCACTAGTTTTTTGGGCAGTTAGTAAGTTATATTAAGAAATGCAAAAAACTCCCACCGGAGACTCTTCTATCAAAGTCAAGTGCACACACGAGTCGAATCTGGATTAATCGGGGGCGAAACTCCGGTGAACCGGGTGGGCAACAAAAAAAAAATACTATATGATGCTAGATACACTAAAAATTAATTACTTTAATTAATTTGAGATAATGGGTAATATTGAAATAATATTTTTGAATATTGGGTACTATTGAAAAAATATTTAAAGATATTAGATGTTATTGAAAAATATTTCTGGATACTATAGATATACAGAATATCACTTTTTTGAGCCATTCGTGCTGCACTGTACTGTAAAACACAAGCGCTGCCTACACAAATTTTTTTATATCCAATATTCTCACATTAAAATCAAATATTGTTAAACAAATTTCTAACGTTTAAAGCTCATTAGGTCTACAAAGATATCGGACATAAAGAAAGAAGAAGAAAAATTAATTTCCAATTATTTTATTTAGATGATATATGACGTGATCAAGAAGAGCAAGTCTATCAAAAACTTTAAAATAAATACATTACTACTTCCCACCATTAACAAAAATACCTTCCAAGGACCAAAAGATATGTAAGATGCTCAGAACTTCGTATACAAATAGCACAGTTTCAGAGTACCAACACCAAGTCAGCTCTACACCGATTGCGTATAATCATTTCGCAACAAAAATTAATGTCAAAACCCAAAATCATCCCTAAAAACTTCAGAGAAATCATGCCATTTCACAGAGCCATTCTAAGCTTTCCTGCAGTACTTTTTAGGGAACTTGATAACAAATACTATAGAAATTTACATAAGATTTATCCTTTTTATTAATCATAATTGAGTAGAGAGAAACAGAGAGAGATGAAAGAGGGTACCAGTAAGTAGGAGTTCATTCCAATTATACCATTTCTTACCAAAGTCTAAAAAGCAACATCTCTGGCCAGAGAAAGCAGGCTCTCTTTGAAGGGAAATGGCTGCTTCAAGGCCTCGCTCACCATTATTTTACACAACCTACAAGAGACCCCAAGTGCCTTCCCACATTAAAGCACCTTCCTCTACAACCATTTCTCCATATTTGGCCATATTATATCCACTTGATCACTCCTAAAACATACCAGTCATGCCGTACTGAACTGGACCAACCTTTCTATGAGAGGTAGTCCCCGTTGTGGCAGCACCGATCCGACCATATTGAGTCTTTGTTGGCATTAGGCTTGTTGTGTCCATAGCTATTCGATCATCCTGTTCGATGCCGTTCACCCCTGCCCGTGTCATAAAAAAAGGGTTTGTATCAATATTAATAACTATATCGGGCGCTATTTTCGCACGAACTTCAGAATGCGTGTGTTTGGCTTGCATAGATACACCCTTATCAGATTCTGTTGTAGCTGACCTTTCTTGATTTCCAGAGCTCGATCTTTGGTAATAATAAGCTGGGTGAACAGCTTGAGAAGGAAGCATAGAACCTCTGATAAATGTCCTAGGATCATAAGAGTCCTTGACCACACTCGCATACTCATACGGAACAACCGGCCCCACTACTTTTCCCGGTTTTGCTGAGAAGTTACAATAACATTAGCTATTCATTTATTCATAAATGTAAACAACATTAACTGAACACAATGATAGCAATTCCATACCTATTGGGACTCTCATCGGCCCCTGCATTGACCTTGTAACAGAAATTTCTGTCTCTCTGAGGTTCTTATTATATTCCTCAGATGTTTGCCTGTTTTTCCCAGAATTGATATCTGATTGCTCTTTTGGTGCAATCATATTTGAATGCACAACCGTCGACCTACCAATAACTCCGAGATATCAGTATAACATAGTTACTTCCCCTGAATGTTCTCATAAGTGGAGACTTTGTCAAAAATGTAAATATTTGGAAGCAAATGAAGCCGCGGGAAAACGTGAGGATAAATAATTTTAACCCATTGATCCCTTGTAATTTAACCACAAACCAACATTGAAAGAGCAACTAAATATCATAAATGGAGAATAACTCCAAGGGAGAAGAGCTTCATGGCCACTAATTTACCACAATATAAACCCTTGATTCTCAAACATAAATATTAATGTGCAGCTACTAAAAATATGGAAGTCATGCTTAGTAATACTCATCCACAACACAACAGAGCGGATTAATCTTGGAAAACTGAAATGCATCTATATTCAATCACACCGCCTGAATATAGAAAACTACACTGGATACTTCATGAATAAATTGCCTAAGAAAGAGCTGATGCACTTGGTTGCAGTTTCTTTCTGCAGTTAGAGCTAATTCAGAACAGAGTAAGATGCTCTTTACCAGTTCTCTATAGACATATACATCCAATGTCTTGTTTTAAGGAATTCATGATAAACTGTGCTCCCTCTAGTCTCAGTTATGAGCAAAAACTACCCAATTTTAAGTGCAGTTGATGGATGTTTCCAATTATGCCCCACATACAAAATTAGAAGAGAGGAGTATTAGGAATTATTGCAATAAATGACCCTCATTACTTGTTATCTATCCCAGAACTTCATCCCCGTCATAAGAATAATAAAACCAAAGGCATTAATTACATTAATGCAGTTACAATACAAAACAAATAATTGGAGAAATGACATGAGTTGCTTCATTTTTGAGTTACCTTGGAAGAGAAACATGCTTCCTTTCAAGAGGCGTGATGGGGCCATTTTTACCATTATTTTCCTCAGGATGAACAAAGTGCTTCCTGAAGTGATCAACAGCACTATATAGAATATGCAGTCATAAAGCATAAGTCGAAAATAACAATAGAAATTTGAGTTGAAGTTTATCAAAAGAAGGATGACATAGAAGTTAAAAGGCATCCAAGGGAGGGAGAAAAACATCGGATAAAGAAAATTATGTCTCTATTCCATTTGTGTAGTCTTTCAATAATTGTAGATGATACTCTAAAATCTCACGGAAAATTAGCTCTCTTAGTTCCTCCTTTGTAACTCTTTTCCTTTCAAACTCAAACTCCGTTTTACTGATAGGCTAGCAGGACGGTTCCCTCTCACACTTTGCCAATCCCTTAAAGTAAGGATCAGCCATTGCCTGATAACCCCAAGGATAAAAAAACTCTCAGCATTTGGAGCAAGAAACTGATGGAAACATTGTCCTTGTTGGAGTACAACCTCTATAATACACTAGGCCTTCTTTTGTCCAAGGAAATTGGAAAAATACCGAGTTACAGTTAAAATAACCTATAATACTAGTACTTCTAAATGCACATTACAAAAGCAACAGACCAAAAGGCAACAAGCCTCTTCAGCAGTAGGCCGGTCTTTTGGATCAAAAGCAAGCAATCTTTCCAGTAATCGTAGAGCTAAAGGATTTCCATTAGAAAATTTTTGTGCAAATGACACGTGTTGCTTTTTCCTCATGCTAGTCAGATATCTCCTTGCCTTGCCGTTACGAACCTACAACCAACATAGAAAATGTCATGTGTGGAGAACAATTTCAGCAGGAGACCAAAACAAGGTTAAACACAAACATTTTTCCACATACACGGGAAGGGTTATCAATTTACCCGGGATATAGTATCCAGTGAGGGAGTCCCAACAAGTTCAGTCATCAAATCCAACTGACGGACGGCATTTTTACCAGGAAAACATAAATATTTTTCACCAGCTGGTTTATATATTTTTATATATTCTTCTTTATTTTCCATATTTATTGCCTTTCATTTTACTGAATATCTTAAATAGTCCTCGAAACTTCCTTCAATTATGTTGGGACAAGAAAAACACAACAAAGAAATTGAAGGGAGAGGAAATAATACAGAGCATGCACTTGCAATTTTCAAATGCATCTTTAATGATCTTGAACCAAGGTAGGGTGAGAAGAGTACGTATAAGTCCATTTCTCACTGTTACAAATAAATGTCTGAGTGTGCAATGAACAACGGTTTTCTTTCCCGTCAAATTTAAGAAAAGGGGATTAACTTAAAAATATAATGATTCATGAATGTTATATCATAAGTTATACACTTGTACCCATGAGTAAGACCACATTAATTCAAGTAAGAAATTCACAAAAAACTCTCAGATATCAAATTGGCTAAATAAGATGATATTAAAGAATACCAGTGTGAATATACTTCAATGCTCGAAGTAGCTGGTAAAGAAAAAACTGATAGTGATCTTTCGTCAAGTCATCATTAGCTTTAATGACTTGGTGAAGATCAGACTCCATTAACTCAAAACCAACATAAATACCTTTAAAGGTCCTTGCTAGAAGGAGGCAGCATAATGTGTTTAATCCCAACAATATCTGGATGTCGTTGAAGTCTGAGCAGCTTGATCTCACGAAGAATACGAGCTGCATCAGAGATGTGCTCAAACATGTCATGTATCTTCTTTATTGCCACTTTCTCGCTAGTGTGAGTGTCGATTGCTGAGCACACAATACCATAACTTCCTTTTCCAATCACTTCTTGAATTTTATGACGGTTGGCATCACCATATTCAGAGAAAAATTCAATCTCTGTTGAACTCTGTAGCAGCAATAAACAGTTATTTAACATAGCAATATCAAGAAAGCGCAAAATTGACAATGTACAAACTAAATTGACAATGTACAAACTTTCATCAATCAAGCGAAAGCAACAAATGAGGATCAAATTTTTTTTCTGCAACTTAAAACAAAATGGAAATTTCCTTAAATTTCTCACAAGGATCTATTAATTCACATTAGAAAATTTCAGACTCATTTATAAAAGAAATAGGCATTATACAGATTTGTAAGTCAAGGATAATGTACCTACATTGGCAGACTCAGTGATAAAACTAATACAGTATTTAAACATTATAGAGATTAAGGCTTCATTAATGTATTAATGCATGGGCTAATTTCAGCATTTAAAAATAATTAAATTATTAATCTTTTGTTATAATACCATTAAAATGTCCAAATCTATTGTGAAAATATTGAAGTGTCAAATTAAATTTATGTTCCTCATTTATCAAAAGTTGCTCTTGTAGTAGCATTTTAGATGTATGGTCCTAAAGTATAGATTTTGTTTTTCTCTTTACTTATTAACCGTCATTTAGAAAAGAAACTAACACTTAGATTTTTTTTTTTTTTCCTTGATTTAGATTGAACTCATATGTATAATGCTTGTTTTTCAAAGCATAGGTAGTTGCTATGACTCCAAATTTTCAAGACTCGCCATGCGTCTCAAAAGCTTCTGTACTTGAGCTCTTTTGATTGATGGAAGTTTGGATGAAGCTTTATTACAAGTTTTGTGTTGTTTTGTAATTGTCCATCATATTGTGCTTAGGCTTGATTTTGCTATTTAGGCGAAATTGGTAATGTCGGATTTTAATTTTCTTAAGATGTGGTTTCATGTTTTAGTCAACCTTTCAAGTGTTGCTTCTTAGTGAAAAATATAAGTTTGAAAGATATTTTGATTTTAAGTATGCTAGTGATTCATAGAATATATGGCAACGCAAGAGGCGACACACTTTAAAATATTTATTAAGAAAATAATTATAAATATTCATTATTTGAAACTAACAATATTAGGGGTAAATAATTAAAAAGATACTTTATAAAATTAAAGGAAAACTGAAAACTTATAGAAAATTAGAAAATCAAGAGTACTGGGGGTGGAAATAAGTCAGGCCAGGCCTCACTCTTAACAGGTCAAGCCTGTTATATAAGGAAGTGGTTTGAACCTAGCCTGTGACCTGATACATGCTAAAATTTTGGCCTGAGCCTGGCCTGTGGCTTGTTAAGAGACCTGTATTTTTTACAGGTCGTAAACATGCCAACAACAGGCCGAAAACAGGCCTAATGTAAACAGGCCAAAAACAGGCCTGAGTCAGGGAAATTGATTTAGAAACTTAGGGTTCTTGGTTTGAAATAGCGAACGAGAGGTTTTGAGTGAGGGAGGGGCAGAGGGATATTAATTAATATTTTTTATTTAAAAAAATTAATTATTCTTAACAGGCCGGCCTGTCAGGCCTATTTGGAGGCCTAGGCCTGGCCTGTTAAGACAAACAAGCTTTAAAATAGGCCTTGGCCTGGCCTTTTAGCATGACAGACCAGACCTGATCAGGCTTTTAACAGGCCAGGCCACAAGCCCCTGACCTAGTTCTACCCCTGCACACTTGGGGTGTGCATGGTAACACTCCCAGAATGACTTTTTTCCTAATTTTTGTGCCTGGAACAAAAATGGATGGGAATTGTGTTTGGTAAATCCGGTTTTTTTCTTGCTCCCAGATGAACTGGTTTATTTTTTGTGCTGGGGAGTAAAAAAAAAAAACTAAAAATTTTAGCTTCTCTATTCCAGGGCAAAAAATCAGAATTTATTTTTCCCTCAATCGAAGCAAAAATTTACCCTCGTTCACCACCACCACCGCTCCACCGTCGCCACCACCGCCACCGCCTCGCCACCGTCGCCGCCACCGCCACCATCACCACCACCGCCACCGCCTCGCCACCACCCCACCGCCACCACCACCACCACCACCACCACTGCCACCGCCACCACCGCCACCGCCACCGCCACCGCCCTACCGCCACCACCGCCACGCCACCGCCCCATTGCCACCGCACTACCACCACCGCAACCACCCCACCACCACCACCGCCGCCGCCACCACCACCGCCCCTCGCCATTGCCACCACCGCCATCGCCATCGCCACATAGATAATTTTTTGAATATAAAAATTACATAAATAATTTTTTAGGAAATTTAAATTTAAATTTATTTGTAAAGTATAATAATTATATTAATTATTTAAAAAAAGGATAAAATGGTAAAAATAACTCATTAATCATTCATCTTCCTCCCTTACTATTTTTTTAACTCCCAAACAAGAAGAGGAAAAATGTGTTACCAAACGTAATTCTGATTCTCGGAGTAAAAATAAAATGGGTTAACAAACGTAATTCTGATTCTCAAAACTCTTCCAAAGCACAGAATCAGAAAAAACTGTTTCATCTCAGAAACAGTGATGGGCAATAGAATGGTTGTCATGCAAAAAACTGTTTCATCTCAGAAACAATGCCGGACAACAGAATGGTTGTCATGCACACACTTATATCATTAATATTAGTGTTTAACGCATTACATGCGACTCACGACCGTCATTTTGTTTTCCCTTTTGTTTTATAACTTTATTTCTCCTAATCAACCCACTGGAACTGGTTGCTTTCATTTCATCTTTGGGACTATGTGCGTGAGAAAGGCTTCTTTGAACATTACATTTCTTATCTTCTCCATAAACTATTCATTTCTTTTATGCTTGTCCCACGTCAGCTCAATTATATCATCAGTTCGGCCCCCAAAAAAAACTAACTCAATTATTTCACCTCTAATTAATTAAACAATTAAAAATTTTAATTAATATATTGCAAAATATCATTTTATGGGATATAAAACCATCAAGAAGTTATGCAACATAAAGATCAGTAGGGCCTAAATAAACTTAAAACACAACAAGAAAGGAAATTAAACAAAAAATGACAAACCTCAACAAACAAACATAGAGAAACAAAAGCTTCGAAACCCACCAAACCACCATGAAACTGTAATTTTTGTGCGTGAATCTGAGTGATGTTCATGATTTAATTTTTGTGTCCACATATTTGTTTTGGACAACATTTTGTCTTTTATTTATCAGAAAAACTCTGCACTATCTGTTGAGGAAAATTTGGAAGCGAGCAACGGGAACTTCATTATCTAAGAAAATTAATTAAGTTTATATAATGTAATTTGGAAAAAAAAAAATAAACTAAACAAGATGAATATTAATTAATTATTTAAGGAGAAAGAGATTTTAAATTTAAAATGGTTCAGATTCTTTTGTTTTGATAACAGATGGTTTAGATTCTAAAAGGAACAAATATTCTTTAATCTTAAAAAAATCAAAGGGTTCAATTGCAGGTGTGGTTGAACCTAACTACTCACAATATAATGAACAAAGGTTCAAATTCTGAGACATGTGCTCACATTTAGTTTAAAGGATTGTCTCCTATAGGAGAATAACTATAAATATAAAAAAGATCAAAGAGTTCAAATTAATTTGGTTAAATGGCTAAAATACCCTAAAAGTTTTTACGAACAGGCATTGGGCTCCAAAGAGTTTTTAAGGGGTGCAATTGCGTGCTCCTGGAAGTTTCAAAAATAGGGCAATGTCTTGTAATCTGCATGTCTGTCATTGTGCTTACTACCTTATAGATGGAGACGGATTCGGTGTGTCAAATTTTTCTAAGATGTGGTTTAATGTGTTAGGATTAACTTATTTTAAATGATTTTATATTGTACAAAATAAATATGTAAGAAGAGTTTTATCACATAAAGCTTAAAAGAGTTTTTATGTTTGTTTATAATTGATCGTGGAGTAAAATAAACACCCATTTTAACTATCAATCTCCCAAGTGTTGTTTCTTAATAAAAATGAGTTCCAAAGATATTAGTATGATTTTAATTATATATGCTATTGTGATTATGATGTTCATGATTAGTAGGATGTGACAAGGATGAGTCATTAAAATTAAGGTTGAGTTCTAAAAATTTTGAATGGTCTCATCAGGTTGTATTTTTCTTGGCTTGAGATGACGTCGTTTTAATTTTAGAAAATAATAATTATTTGTGGTTGTTGGATTCTGTGTGTATTATAGATAAATATTCTATTTACTTGTAAATTAATGCATTTTTATTAAATACTAGTATTATTTTGATAATTAAACTAAACTAAATTATTTTAATTAATTGATAGGGTTGGAATAGTTACCCTTAAAGTGACCTAGTGAATAATGGGTCCAATGCTAAGTACCTTGTCCAGGGTATCACATTATCATGCATTGAGAAAAAGTTAAAAATATATATGCAATAAAGCATGAAAATGCTAAGATTAAAGGTAATTTACCAATAAGTTGTTAATTGAGGTAATAAACTGTCTTACCCTTATAAAGAAGAGAACACAAGTTCCAATTCTAAAAATTTCACTTGTTAGAAAAAGCAAAAATCTTTTGCATTTTAAATCTTCAAAGGGATTAATCTCATATTAAAAGTGGCTTGAGGATACTATTAATCAAATAAAAAAACATCATAGGCAATTTTGAGAACTACAAAAACAAAACAAGATAGGTATCAATTATTTATTTAATGTGGATTTTTAAAATTTCAATGATTTTTATTCTAAAAGTAAAAATATTCCTTAATATTAACAAAATAAAAAATTTTAATTTAATGAAATAATTAAAATTCAATGGAAATAATCATTTCAACGTCTATAGTTAAGAGATTAATATTTAAATGAGCAAAAAGGAAATTTTGTATGAATATAACCATGTAATTAATGAAGAGTTTAATTGCTAAGCTCCCTAAAGCTAACGAAAAGAAATTGAAAAGTATGAATTACCAAAAAAGGTTTGTTAGGAATGGCTCCCAAAAACGGTTGTTAGGACTTAGGACTGTATATAGGAGGGGCATTAATTAATTATATTAATTCAATTATTTTACCACATCTGTATGCTTACGTGTGTTGGCATTATATGGTCGACGTCTTTGTAATATTTTATGGGATAAGAGTCTTATTTGTTTCAGAAGTTTTTGCTTAGGAGCATTGGACACCCGAAATTTTTTGGACCAAAACTGCTCCAAAAGTTAACAAAATGGAGCAATTTTGCTCAGGAAGTTTTTTTTAGGAGCAATTTTGCTTTAGAAGTTTTTTTTAGGAGTAATTTTGCCATAGAAATTTAGAAATTGGAGCAACAATTTAATGGAAGAGCAAAATTGCTATCTTTTTAATCTTCCGGAGCAATTTTGCTCTAAAAGAAACTTCTGGGTGTTAAGTGTTCCTAAGTGAAAACTTCTGAAGCAAATAAGACCCTTATCCCATAATTTATTACAATCGAAAGTCATCAACTATCAATTAAAAAAAAAATTGAAAAGTATGAATTCCCAAAAAAAATAAAGGTTTGTTAGGAATTGGCTCCCAAAAACGGTTGTTAGGACTTAGGACTATATTAATTCAATTATTTTACTACATCTGTATGCTTATGTGGTCGACGTCTTTGTAATAATTTAATACAGAAGCAAGTCATCAAAAAAATATCTTATTACAAAGTACAAACGCAAGTCATCAACTATTAACTAATCCACCTTTTACAAAATAAAATACTCCCTCCGGCCCTAATTATAAGACAATATTTTGGAGTTGATTTTGGTCCTAATTATAAAACAACATTCTAATTTTTGTCAATTTATTCCCAAAATACTCCTATTTTATTCTCTCAAGTGTGTTTGATTTTTTGTGAATGGTGATTATTTGTATGTGGGTATATAGACTCTTCCAATTATTGAAACTTTTAAATTGTTAGTTTTTAATCTAATTATCGATTAGTTCTCATTAATTTACCAAATATATATATATATATATATATATATATATATATATATATATAGACACACCTATATACACATACATATATACATACACAGAGATATGTGTGTGTGTGTGTGTTTTTTTTTTTTTATATATGTGTCTGCAAACAAATATACATATATATATTCACAAACACATATAAACACACACACGCAAGTGTGTGTGTGTGTGTGTATTTGTGTATGTTGTAAATATATATGTGCATGTGTACATATATAAACACACACGCACATACATATGTGTCTGTATTCATATATATATATATATATATATATATATATATATATATATATATATATGTAGATATATATATGTCTATGTGTGTATCCATGTATATTTGTGTGTGTGTGTATATGTATACATATATATACATATATATGTGTATATGTATACATATAATAAGACCATTATTTCAATTAGAAAGCATATAACAAAGAAAATTCTAGGTCTGAGAGGTATATGATATATGGTAAGAATTGTTCATTCACTTTTACTTTTATTATTTTAAATTTATATAAGGGTATTTTAGAAAAATGAGTAAAATTAACTAATTTAACTCCTCTCTTTAATCTCCCCAAAGTTAGTTAAATATGTCCTATAATTAGGACCGGAGGGAGTAAAAACTATTAATTAATCCACTAACAAGGACATCATTCCTCGGCGTGAAACAAGGTTGGATTTGGGGCAAAGACGGAGGAAACAAGGTCGGAAGACCATTTGTGAAATGTTCAAGAAAAGAAATAAAATAATAATGTCGTGTATTTTGAGAAAGTTACAACTCATAGTCATTCGCTACCAAATTCTACTTCAAGAAGAGAAGCTTCAATTGATAGATGAAGTAAAAATGTGTCATAGACTATAGGAGGGGCATCAATTAATCATATGTACCCATTTCATAGCAATTTCAAGAGAAAAAGTAATTCAAAAGCAATGGGAACAGTTTGAGAGTCTTGAGACAAAGATAATTAATTAGTTAAATTATTTTAGTATCTCTATATTGTAAAAGCAAGCTAAGTCATCAACTACTAATCCACTACCAATAATTCATGTCCTCGCCGCGTTATTTACTTCACTTTTTCTTATATCTTCTCATTTTTCAAATAGGCGATCCTTTTGGATTTTAGACAAAGACGTTGGTCGGAAGACTTTAAAAAAATACCACGGGCTTAGTAGCCCAGTGGTATGCCTTCTCCCCGTAGTTGGGGAGATTGAGGGTTTGATCCCGCCCTTTGTACTTCAGGACATTAGTCCTGCCATTGTAATGCCAACCAAAAAAAAAAAAAAAAGACTTTGAAAAAATGTGGGTCCTTAGCATGCTGTTTACTCCTCTTTTTCTCATACTAATAATTTTTTATAGACTCAGACGCTCCTTTTGGATTTGAGGCAAAAACATATAATTCAGCCTAGAAATAAATTGCCAAACATCAACTTCACCCGCAAATATAAGTAATGCTACTCGCCAGAGATCAGATATACAACGAAGCCTTCACTTGAAGAAACCGTTTTGGTCGTGATGATGCTTCATCGTTTGATATCACAAATGTGTCTTATATTGTGGATGTTGCTATGTTCAGTGAGATCGAGCGCGATCACTTGCTGCCATGAGAGAGATCGAAGTTTACTATTAATGTTCAAAAAAGGCGTCGTTGATCCTTCCAACCGCCTCTCTTCTTGGTCTTCTCTTCAAGATTGTTGTCTGTGGGAAGGAGTTTTGTGTTATCCTGATGACAACAGAGTCCATTATCTTGATCTGTCAACCGACAAAGACAATCATTCAGAAGCCTTGAGAGGTGAAATCAACTTATCTTCTTTACTTTCACTTGACTTTCTTGAAGGATTGTATTTGGACTACAATGACTTTGAGCGCATAAGCATGCCATCTATCAATAATTCCGTTGCAACTCATACTCATTTGCTACCAAATTCTTCTAAGCTTTCGGTACTGACTTTATCATACAATATTCCTCTTCGTAGTGATAATCTTCATTTTTTGCTATCTCGACTTCCTTCTCTGACTTGTCTCGATCTCAGTGGCATTCATCTTCCTAGTGCAACGAATTGGGTTCAATTATTCGCTTCTCTACCTTTGCAGGAATTATCTTTAAATGACTGCAATTTGACCAGCTCTGTTCTGTCTCTTGAATATGCCAATTTTAGCTCACTTTCATATCTTGATCTCGGTTTAAATGATTTTACATATGGATTACCTAATTGGTTCTTTAATCTTAGCAAACACCTTTCCTCTATTCGTCTCAGTCAATGCAATTTGGGAGGTCAACTTCTAGATTTTTCAGACTTCCGAAATCTGGACTGGTTAGATCTATCTAACAACAAACTCAAAGGATCAATACCTAATTGGATTGGTCAGCTTGATAGTTTAGCTCGACTTGATCTATCTCATAACTCGTTTCATGGCTCTTTTCCTTCTAATCTCATGAACTCATCATCTTTACATTGTTTAGATGTTAGCTTTAATGACTTGAGTGGTACAATCGCAAGAACCGTTGGGCAAAATGAGTCTGAAGGATCAAGTAGTTCTATTTCGGATATATTTCTATCATCCAACAAATTCAAGGGACAGCTTCCTCGAGTATCAGATACGCTCTATGTTTTGGATTTATCTAACAACTCATTCTCGGGACCTTTATCTTCATTGTTTTGTCATCGCAGTGAGACTAATTGGTATGCATTGACGTATTTGGACCTATCAAATAATTATCTAACCCAAGAACTCCCAGATTGTTTGAGCAATTGGACAGATTTGAGTGGCATATTCTTAGGGAATAATCAGCTAGTTGGCCAAGTCCCATTAGCGATGGGTTCATCATTACAATATCTAAAGGTGCTAGATCTACAAAATAATGGCTTTTCAGGTAATATACCTTGGACTTTCCATAAGTGCGCTTCTTTGGTGTTGATCAACTTGGAAGGAAACAACTTTTCTGGAAGTATACAAACATGGATGCCCCAAAGTGTGTCAGTTTTGAAATTGAGATCCAATCAATTTACAGGCAACATTCCACCACAGCTATGTACTCTCTCTAAATTGATTGTATTGGACCTTGCCAATAACAAACTTTCGGGATCAATCCCTCATTGTTTATCCAACATAACAAGTTTTTATTCAGTACTTGATGAAAGTTACTTATTCTTGGATGTATTCGTTTTTTTTCAACGGGAACACAAGGTTTCACGTGAATACATGAAAACTGATTTGTACACAAAGGGTCACCAATTTGAGTATCAAAAAAATCTAAGATTGGTGCGAAGCATTGATCTATCAGCCAACAAGTTATTGAAGATGGAATATCACCTAGAGGGGGGGTGAATAGGTGATCAATGAATTTTACGACTTAAAAAAATATATCACTCTTTGGATGATCAGAGAGAAAATGAGTAATAAGGCAAGTGACACATGAAGATTTATCCTGGTTCGGTCTAATCCTTGACCTACGTCCAGTCCCCAGAACACCTGGGATTTCACTATCTTCAGAAGAATTACAGACTCTGTAAACGAAGAAGGATTCCCTCACTCGGACTTCACTCCCCCTTACAAGTTGTAATCTTTACACCCACTCTTAAGGTTCCACAACCTTAAGTTACAATTCTACAGAATGTAATTGTAACTGTTTTAAAAGGAAAAAGAAAACTCCTCACGAGTTGGATATTAATGAACACTGAAGAACAATAATACACAGAGACAGAAATTTGAGCTCTTTGTAAGCTTGATTTTAGTATGCGTTGGTTGTGTGTATCTTTTGAGTTCAATCCTTCGGCTTTTTATACTAGATGGAATATGACGACCGTTGAAGGTTTTGATTCTGTTCATTTGAATATTTAAAGATGCCCGTTGGAGCTTCCATCGTTGTAAAGTGTTCTGTCAATGGAGCGTGAGGTCTGTCTGCTTTAGCTGGGAATCTTTTCATTATATAATGCTTCGGTTTTGATTCTTGTGATTGGTCCCATAACGCTGAAGAAATAGTGGAAGCTTCGTTGTATATGTCTGGCGTGAGAGCTGCCCATAATTTGCTGTCTGTACTTTGCTTCAGAGAATAAAGTAAAATAATGCAATTTGCATCCAGCGTATTTCCTCATTTGATTCTGGCTTCTGTAAACTCATGAATAAACTCGTTAAAAGCATTTGGTAATCTTACTCATAAATATTCAGATGAGAAATTTAAACTTTTCAAGACAGCCGGAAAGCTTCCAAACTGATATGGAGAACAGAGGTTGACTGTGCTTGAGCATGATTTATAGGTTGCTCAAGTAAGCATGTTAAATACTGAAGAAAATGGCTTCTGCTCGCTGCTGCTTGAGCATGCCCGAATTCATACTTGGGCAAGCTATTCCTGGGGCGAAGAAACGCCCTTGCCCGAGCAAGCACTTCGGCTTGCTCGAGCAAGCCTGCTCGAGCAAGGTCCTGACCTTGCTCGGGTAGGCTTCTCTCGGGGAAGGTTGCTCGAGCAAGGTTTCAATCTTGCTCGAGTAAGCTTGTACTTGGGCCTTTTCTTGGGGGTGCCCGAGCATACTTTCTAAACATGCTTGGGCATGTTTTGCTCGAGCAAGCTTTCAGCCTTGCTCGAGTACGGTATCTTACCAGTGCCTTCCCGTTATTACTCGAGCATAATCTTTGCTTTGCCCAAGCAAAGTTCTTCCAGATCCAAACCCATACCTTTTGCTCCCGATGTTGCTCGAGTACATAGAATCATTGCTCGAGTAACATGAAATAAATCAGATTAATAGATTCAGGATCTTATTCGATTAATTCTATTGTGAAATTGTAATCATCAAAACATTGAGATCCAACATTCTCCCCCTTTTTGATGATGACAATTTCAATAACCTTTTGAGAAAAATAAATCGTGAACTTGTTATCAGAAGACGGTTATCAGAAAAACAACTGTTACATTGAAAACCTATGAATGCACCTGAAATGCTTAACTCATTCATTCAACTATCGAATTTCAATACATTCATAAAGAAATATAAACGTCAAATCCTAATAACTACTCTCCCCCTTTGTCATCAACAAAAAGGGAGGACTGAACATGTGGAGAAGAAGGGGGATCCTGGAAGTCCGATGAAGATGAAGATGGCAGGGGAACCGTGGAGGGATCAATCACTGGAGGAGGAACAACTGGATCAGCAACCGGAGCAGATGAGACAGGAGGAGGAGCTGAGGCAGAAACAGGGACACCCAGAGTTTGAGCAACAGCATCTAATGTAGTATCGATATTCCTGTACTGAGTAGTAAGCAACTCAATAGAAGTCTTGATTGCTTGCTGCTGGTCATAGATAATAGAGAACCGGTTGTCCATGTTGGTCTGGAAATCCATCAGATCAGTCATCAAACGCATTCCTACACTGGTCTTGAGACTGGTCATATCATTGCCAAAGGCCTTGATCATATCTGGAACGATTTTCTCAATAACAGAGAGAGAATGAAGAACAGGGGCCATGGCTTTCTGAATGGATTCTTCCACAATCTTTTGAACCGAGGACTCAACGATGTTCTGGATTGTGGGCTGTGTGAGGGATGGACCGGGATGAGAAGAGGGACCGGCTTGAGAAGACTCACCCTCATCTGGTGGAACCGAGGTAGATGGCACAAAAACTGGCTTCTTTCCCTTTCCGGGTTTTGAAGTATTCTTGGAAAAGGTGATCTTCATGTTCGTCATTTGCTCTTTTCCAAATAAGGAAGGGTACACGGGTTCATCATCAGAAAGATACCAGATATTGTTGATTTCCAGTATTCGGGAGACCAATGAAGGATAAGGAATTGTTGCACGCAGTCTCACTTTAGCCTCTGAGATGAAGGTCATCATTTCGTCTAAGATCCACTTGCCTAAATCCCGTGGTTCCATGGCAATGAGAGAAGCAAAGCGTTCGAAATCCTTTTTCACAAAATGAGTAAAGCTTTGGCCTTTCTGAACCAAGCTACGACTATACACATACCACAAAACCCTGTATTCATCCTTCATCATTGGTGGTGTTACATTTATTTTGGATCCTTCAAGAGGTGGAAAATCAGGAAAGAGAATTTGATAGCACTCAATAGAAGACATCTTAGGAGGATCCTCAGGCACATCTACAACTCCTAAAAGAACATTAATATCATGGGCTGAGAGCTTAATTTCTTGACCTCTGACTTTGGTAATCAACACATCATCATCAGATTCATTGTCCTTTTGTTGAACGACCATGTTATGATAAAAAATTCTTACTACTTCAGGTGAATAGGACCGATTGATACTTAGAAGAGGCATGAATTGCTCCAACCAGACAGTCATATCGAAATTAAACTTCTTCTTAAAATGCTCTAAGTCAACCCAGACAATTGGACAGAATGGCCGTGTCTCATAATACCTCTTAAACAAGGCATAATCATCTAATCCAATGTTACCTATATTCATTTTGGGAGATGGTTCAGGCAACTTACCATCCGGAGGGCGACTCGTAGGAGATTGCTCAGTTTTGCTTTCTGAGGCCTCGGACTGAAACGAAAAGGAAACTTTTAACTTCTTACTGCTTCCTGACCCTTGAGATTTCTGGCTGAGAGAGGGCTTGAGAGGTTTAGGTTGGTCCTCTTTCAATTTACTGCTTGCTTCGTCAAATGATTTTTCAGTACCGGCTTTTGAAGGTGGTGGTGAAGGTGACCGAGAACGTTTGCCGGAGGGAAGAGAGCCGGTCTTCATTCTCGTTGTAGGGGAGGTAGGTGCCGATGGGTGTGCACTCTTCTGGGATTTGCTTGCCGATTTCGAAGATGCCGATTGAGGTGCTGAAGATTTTGCCGTCGATTTGG
The DNA here is from genome assembly GCA_034222035.1 of Acacia crassicarpa. Lineage (NCBI taxonomy): Eukaryota > Viridiplantae > Streptophyta > Magnoliopsida > Fabales > Fabaceae > Acacia > Acacia crassicarpa. The sequence continues at coordinate 22,085,017 of JAWXYG010000004.1, forward strand.
CCTTTGAGGATTTTGACGGTTGGTCTGGATTGGCAACTTTGGGTTTGTAGTAGCGGGATTTCTTCGAGAGTGATTGAGAGGAATGTGTAGAGGTGGGTTTTTCGCCGGAGCCGGCCATGAGGTAGTGGTGTCGAGAGGACCGATGGTGAGGAGTGTGAATGAGAGGGAAGAGGAGAAATTGGAGGTGTTTGAAAGGTTTCAATCGGTTGAAACTGTTGGGAAGATGAAGTGAAAAGTTGTACCGGATGATTGAAGGTGACGATTTGCTAACGGATGTAACGGATTGAAGGAATTTGGAAAGAAGGTGCCGGTTAGGGTTTAACGGAAATGAAAATAGGAATAGGAAAATGAACCGGCGCTTGATCCTTTTAAAACTGATTGCACGACTTTGCTCGAGTATAAGATTTTCTGTGCTTGGGCAAGGATCTTACCTCCGTGATTTAGAGAGAGTACTCAGGCAAGTGCGGCGAGTATGACAACTAGAATACTTGACAGGTGATAGTTTTGCTTGGGCAAGAGATAGCTTGCTCGGGCAGAAGCATACTTTTGGTCGTTTTTGAAGATGCTTGAGCAGAAGGCTGCGAGTATTATTAATATTAATAATTTTTTTTTTTTTTTTTTTTTTTTTTTTTGTTCGGAAATGGCTCGATTTTGCTCGAGCAAGAATTTTTTGCTTGGGCAAGGCAATACATCCGAGGTTTTTTGCCATGTGCTTGGGTAGAACATAGCGAGTATGCCCTTCCTAAGTCCTTCGAAAATGCCGACTTTGCTCGAGCATAAAATATTTATGCTCAGGCAAGGTCATACCTTTGGGACACTTTGAGGATGCTCGGGCAGAAGGCAGCGAGTACACTTTTCACTTAGTGCCCGATTTTGCTCGAGCAAGTATTTTGCTTGCTCGGGCAAGGCACTACTTGCGTGATTTTTTACTTTGCTTGGGCAGACAGTGGCGAGTATGCTCTTCCCAAATTCTTCTGAGGCCCGACTTTGCTCGAGCAGGAAATTTCTTTGCTCGGGCAAAGTCATACTTTTGGCATTTTTGGGACATGCTTGGGCACAAGTCAGCGAGTATCTCCTCTCAACTCTTTGTCAACTCCCGTCATTGCTCGAGCAAGGATTGTTCTTGCTCGGGCAAGGATGTACTTTTGCTAGATTTTATTTATGCTTGGGCATCAGACGCAAGTATTGCTTCTTAGAAGGCAATTCAATGTCCGTTATTGCTCGGGCAAGACATTTTCTTGCTCGGGCAAGGTCATGCTTTTCAAAGAATTTTCCTTTGCTTGGGCAGGATCTGTAGGTATCCTTTCTTTTGGTCCCGTTAATGCTCAAGCAAGACTCATCTTTGCTCGGGCAAGATTACTACCCAGAAATTTTTAGAAGAATCAACATGCTGTGGCGAGGATCAGGTTAAATATTTAGGACAATTCTAACCTTCCATCAAATGTGTATGGTGAACATTTGATTCATTCTTCTCCTCAGATCATTTATTCTCACTATCAGATCTAGCTGTTTCCGTCTTTGCTTGAGTATCATTTGAGATGTGCTTGGTCAAATGTCTTCTCTGTTATCCTCTGTTTTACGGTTTGTGTTCAGGGCATCCTGCAAAACACACAAAAGTACTCCGATGCCAAAGTCAGTAGTGTCCTGAGAAATAATAGTTAATTGAAAGGTACTTACAGTTCATTAGGGTTAGCCATTCCCAGTTCTCTTCGAATAAATACAAATTGTTCCTTTGATAATGGCTTGGTAAAGATGTCGGCCAATTGCAGGTGTGTAGGTATGAACATTACTTTGACATCCCTCTTTTGCACATGATCTCGTATGAAGTGGTGTCTGACATCGATGTGTTTCGTCCTTGTGTGTTGTACTGGATTTTTTGCTAAACTGATCGTACTTGTGTTGTCACAGAGAATTGGGATTTCTTTCAAGTGTATCCCTAGATCAGCCAGTTGTTGTTTTAGCCATAAAACTTGTGCACAACAGCTTGAGGCAGCAACGTATTCTGCTTCTGTAGACGAGACAGCCACTGTAGTCTGCTTCTTACTGAACCATGATACTAGTGAACCTCCGAAAAATTCACATTGTCCACTGGTGCTTTTTCTATCAGTTTTATATCCAGCATGGTCAGAGTCTGAGTATGCCACAAGATGTTCTTGTTGACCTTTCGGGAACCAGAGACCCAACTCTTTTGTATCTGATAGGTATCGGAAGATTCTTTTAACATGTTCGGCGTGTGATTCCTTTGGAGCCGACTGAAATCTAGCACACATTCCTACACTAAATTGTATGTCCGGCCGGCTGGCAGTTAGATAAAGCAAAGACCCTATCATTCCTCTATACTTAGTTATATTGAAATCTTTGCCTTTCTCTTCATCTGCATCTAATGAAGCCGTTGAACTCATTGGAGTATCTGCTCCATTACAGTGTTCCATCCCATATTTCTTGAGTAAATCACGAAGGTATTTTGTCTGTGAGATAAAAATACCGTCCTTTCGTTGTTTGATTTGTAAGCCGAGAAAGTAATTCAATTCACCCATCATGGACATCTCAAATTCGCCTTGCATTGTCTTTGAAAATTCCTTACAGAGAGCGTCATTAGTAGCACCAAATATGATATCGTCCACATAGATTTGTACTACTAAGATTTCATTGAGTTTGTTTGTTTTGATAAAGAGAGTTGTGTCTGCCTTGCCTCGTACAAATCCTTGATCAAGTAAAAATTTGCTTAATCGCTCATACCAAGCTCTAGGGGCTTGTTTGAGACCATACAACGCTTTCTTGAGTTGATAGACATGATCTGGATGATGTTCATTTTCAAAACCAGGAGGTTGTTCTACATATACTTCCTCCTGAATATAACCATTTAAAAAGGCACTTTTTACATCCATTTGATATAACTTGAATCCTTTAATACACGCAAAGGCTAAGAGTACGCGTATTGCTTCCAATCTAGCCACTGGAGCAAACGTTTCCTCATAATCAATTCCTTCTTCCTGATTATAGCCTTTGGCAACCAGTCTAGCCTTGTTACGGACTATGATTGCGGATTCGTCACGTTTGTTTTTGAATACCCATTTGGTGCCAATGACCGGATGGTCTTTAGGCCTAGGTACCAAATCCCAAACTTGATTTCTATCGAATTGATGTAATTCCTCTTGCATTGCTATTACCCAATCATTGTCTGAAAGGGCTTCATCAATCTTAGAGGGTTCAATTTGAGATATAAAAGCTGAGAAGGTAACCTCGTTTAAAGTACTAGCTCTTGTCCTCACTCCCTGATTAACATCACCGATCACTTGGTCTAAAGGATGGTTCCTTATAAATTTCCAAGCTCTGGGCTGAGATTGATCAGAATTTTCTAAATTGTTTTGAGGATCAAGTTTGAAAACATCTCCAGGATTTTCAACAGAAGCAGGAGTAGTTTTTGAGAAAAATTGATTTTTAAACATGCTTTCTTCATCATCATCCAGGTTTCTGTCTAATTTTGATTCACAGAAAACAACATGTATAGATTCTTCAACTATTCGTGTACGTTTGTTAAAAATTCTGTAAGCCTTACTTCTATTGGAGTAACCAAGAAAGATACCTTCGTCAGATCTAGGATCAAACTTTCCTAAATTGTCTTTACCGTTATTATGAATAAAACACTTACAGCCGAAGATGTGAAGATGAGCTAGATTTGGTTTCCTTCCTTTGTAGAGTTCGTATGGAGTTTTATTGAACTTCTTCCTGAGATGGGCTCTATTTGATACGTAGCAGGCTGTGCTCATGGCATCTGCCCAGAAGACTTGGGATGTTTGATTTTCATTTAGCATTGCACGAGCCATCTCAGTCAGCACACGATTTTTTCTTTCTACTACCCCATTCTGTTGTGGTGTTCTTGGAGCTGAGAAGTTGTGACTGATCCCATGAGTATCACAGAATTCTCCAAATGCTTGGTTCTCAAATTCTCCTCCGTGATCCGTTCGAATAGCTGTAATACAAATACCTTTCTCATTTTGCACCTTATTGGCAAACACAACAAACAAGTCAAAAGTTTCATCTTTAGATGATAAAAAGATAGTCCATGTGAATCGTGAGAAATCATCAATAATTACAAGTGTATACAAGTTTCCGCCAAGACTTCTAACTCTGGCAGGTCCAATTAAATCCATATGAAGTAATTGTAGTGGTCGATTTGTCGAAATTTCTGGTTTGTTTTTAAAAGATGTTCTGGTTTGTTTACCTCTTTGACATGAGTCACAAACCATATTATTTTTGAAGCGTAAGTTTGGTAACCCAATTACTAATTCTTTTCTTTGCAACTTATCTAACTGATTCATGTTGACATGAGCCAATCTCTTATGCCATAACCAGCTTTCATCTAAATTGCTCACAAAACATTTTTCAGATTTTATTTTTGGTAAATCCATGGTATAGCAGTTTCCTTCGCGAGGAGCTTTGAACAATACCTTTAGTTTACCTTTATCTATAGGGAGATCATCCTTGTTGACTATGAGACACTCTTCTGAGTCAAAAATGATCCAATTGTTCTTGTCAGCACTTTGACTTACACTCAGAAGATTGTGACAGAGCCCTTCCACCAGATATACTTCCTTAATTTGTGGCCCGTCTTTTATACCAATTTCTCCTATTCCGGTGATTTTCCCGGATTGATTTCCTCCAAAAGTAACTTTTCCACCGTCTTTTGATTTAAGTGCAATAAATTTCTCAGGGTCTCCGGTCATGTGTCTAGAGCATCCACTATCGATATACCATTTATTTGCTCTGGAAACTCTCAAGCACACCTGCAAAACAAGACAAATTAAGTTTTAGGTACCCATTGTTTCTTGGGTCCTTTGAGGTTAGTCTGAGATTTAGGGACATATGTTCCCTTAGGCATCCACTGATAGTTTCCAATTGGTTTATTCCGTTTATCCTTTTTATGAAGACAGGATGAGGTGCTATGACCCTTCCTATTACAATAGTTGCAATGAGCAAATGGATTTGAAGAGTGAAATGTTTTTCGAAAATATTTTAAATAGGATTTTCCACCAGTTTTCTTCTTTCCTTTGTGCTTATCAAAAATTGGATTATATCCTAATCCAGAACGGTCATTAGTAAACCTTTGTGCTTTCAAAATTACATTGAGCATCTCACTGCCCTGAGTAAATTTTTGAAGAGTTTTCGTGAGATACAAATTTCTTTTCTTCAAGTCCAGACAGTCGTTACAAGCTAGTTTTTCACAGGACTTGAGAGCAATATTTTCTCTTTTCAAAGATATGCATTCATCCATAAGTTTTTCAAACTCAGATTGTATTTCGTTATATTCATCAAACAATTCATCATAGGTTGGTTGTGAATTAAATACCTCACTGTCGTTTTTCAATTGTTCTTCCTCAGCAACCAGGCATACATTAGCTGTTTCTTTTTCTTCTTCACTTTCTTCATCTGAAGAGCTATCTCCCCAAATTGCCGATATGTATGCCTTCTTTTTGAATTGATATGACTTCTTTTTCTTCTCCTTATCTCCTTCTTTTAGTTGAGGACATTCAGATTTGTAGTGGCCTGGCTTTTCACATTCATAACAAATAATCTGTTCTTTATCCCGTTGCTCCTGTCTGTTACTTGAGCCACCTTTTTGAAATCTGTTTCTGAAGCCTTGATCCTTCTTGTAAAACTTTTTGAATCTGCGGACGAACATAGCCATTTCGTCATCGTCTTCCTCATCTTCTTCTTTCTCTTCTTTCTCCTTTATTACGTTAAGAGCAATCCCCTTGTTGCGATTGCTACTGCCGTTGACATCTTCTAAGTCCTTTTTGAACTTTAATTTACTTTCGTATTCAGACAGACTTCCGAACAAGGCAGCAACTGAGGACATAGATTCTCCACGAGCTTCCTCTATAGCAGTAACTTTAGCTTCCCAATCTTTTGTCAGAACATTGAGAATTTTTCTCACTTGGGGCCCTTGGTCATATATCTTTCCTAATGCTGCCAGTTGATTTGTCAGATGAGTGTACCGAAGTTGGAATTCGGCAATACTTTCTCCTTGCTTCATCCGTAACAGATCATACTCAGTAGTTAGTATGTTGACGCGGTTCTCCTTGATTCCGGAAGTTCCTTCGTATGCTATTTCGAGCGCCTTCCACATTTCTTTTGCAGTTGACAAGTTACAGATTCGGAAGTATTCCTTTTGACTAAGAGCACTTTGAAGCATCAAGATAGCCTTGCTATTGAGAGTGATATTCTTCTTATCAATCTCGTCGAATTCGGCCTCGGTTTTTGGAATAGAGATACCTCCCTCAGTTTTAACTGGTACATAGTCTCCAGTCTCAAAGACTCTCCAGAGCCCGTATTCAGTAGCCATCACAAACACTCGGAATTTTGCTTTCCAAAAGGAGTAGTGTTCACCGTTGAACCCAGGTGGTCTGTTAATTGAAGCACCGTCAGGTAATATTCCTTCCATGATCTATCCCGGGATGTTAAGCCCACTGGGAAACCTGGCTCTGATACCAAATGAAGATGGAATATCACCTAGAGGGGGGGTGAATAGGTGATCAATGAATTTTACGACTTAAAAAAATATATCACTCTTTGGATGATCAGAGAGAAAATGAGTAATAAGGCAAGTGACACATGAAGATTTATCCTGGTTCGGTCTAATCCTTGACCTACGTCCAGTCCCCAGAACACCTGGGATTTCACTATCTTCAGAAGAATTACAGACTCTGTAAACGAAGAAGGATTCCCTCACTCGGACTTCACTCCCCCTTACAAGTTGTAATCTTTACACCCACTCTTAAGGTTCCACAACCTTAAGTTACAATTCTACAGAATGTAATTGTAACTGTTTTAAAAGGAAAAAGAAAACTCCTCACGAGTTGGATATTAATGAACACTGAAGAACAATAATACACAGAGACAGAAATTTGAGCTCTTTGTAAGCTTGATTTTAGTATGCGTTGGTTGTGTGTATCTTTTGAGTTCAATCCTTCGGCTTTTTATACTAGATGGAATATGACGACCGTTGAAGGTTTTGATTCTGTTCATTTGAATATTTAAAGATGCCCGTTGGAGCTTCCATCGTTGTAAAGTGTTCTGTCAATGGAGCGTGAGGTCTGTCTGCTTTAGCTGGGAATCTTTTCATTATATAATGCTTCGGTTTTGATTCTTGTGATTGGTCCCATAACGCTGAAGAAATAGTGGAAGCTTCGTTGTATATGTCTGGCGTGAGAGCTGCCCATAATTTGCTGTCTGTACTTTGCTTCAGAGAATAAAGTAAAATAATGCAATTTGCATCCAGCGTATTTCCTCATTTGATTCTGGCTTCTGTAAACTCATGAATAAACTCGTTAAAAGCATTTGGTAATCTTACTCATAAATATTCAGATGAGAAATTTAAACTTTTCAAGACAGCCGGAAAGCTTCCAAACTGATATGGAGAACAGAGGTTGACTGTGCTTGAGCATGATTTATAGGTTGCTCAAGTAAGCATGTTAAATACTGAAGAAAATGGCTTCTGCTCGCTGCTGCTTGAGCATGCCCGAATTCATACTTGGGCAAGCTATTCCTGGGGCGAAGAAACGCCCTTGCCCGAGCAAGCACTTCGGCTTGCTCGAGCAAGCCTGCTCGAGCAAGGTCCTGACCTTGCTCGGGTAGGCTTCTCTCGGGGAAGGTTGCTCGAGCAAGGTTTCAATCTTGCTCGAGTAAGCTTGTACTTGGGCCTTTTCTTGGGGGTGCCCGAGCATACTTTCTAAACATGCTTGGGCATGTTTTGCTCGAGCAAGCTTTCAGCCTTGCTCGAGTACGGTATCTTACCAGTGCCTTCCCGTTATTACTCGAGCATAATCTTTGCTTTGCCCAAGCAAAGTTCTTCCAGATCCAAACCCATACCTTTTGCTCCCGATGTTGCTCGAGTACATAGAATCATTGCTCGAGTAACATGAAATAAATCAGATTAATAGATTCAGGATCTTATTCGATTAATTCTATTGTGAAATTGTAATCATCAAAACATTGAGATCCAACAGTTATCAGGAGAAATTCCAACACAATTGTTCAAGCTCACCATGTTAGAATCCTTGAACTTGTCCAATAATTTTTTGATAGGAGAGATACCAGAGCAGATAGCAAAGTTGAAAGATCTAGAATCTCTTGATTTCTCTTATAACCATCTTCATGGGAATATCCCTCAGAGCATGTGTAGTCTCTCTTTCTTAAGTGTTCTAAACCTCTCACATAACAATTTTAGTGGACAAATTCCACTAGGGACTCAACTTCAGGGCTTTGATGCATGGAGTTACACTGGGAATTCTGAGCTTTGTGGAACTCCTCTTCAAAAGAACTGCACACTACGAGAAAAACTAGACAATAGAGAGCACATTGAAGGAAATGATGATGATGCTTTTTTGAAGTCATTGTATCTTGGTATGGGAGTTGGCTTCATTGTGGGATTCTGGGTAGTTTGTGGTTCTTTGTTCTTGAATAGAGCATGGAGGCACACTTACTTTCAATTCTTTGATCGCGTTGTTGATCGAATATATGTCATTGTAGCCATAAAGCTTCCAAGATTCCAATGAATGGGAATATGGTACTGCTCCAGGTTGGTTATAAAGTTTGTTTGTCTATTTAAATTTAAAGTTCTGTCTCATAATAAATTTTATTTCTACACACATTCATCAATGTTGTAATGGTTTCATTTTTCTGTTAGTTGCGAATGCATGATGCAAGTTAATATGCTTGTTAAGGACCCGTTCATGTATTAATATAAAACTGCCAGTTTCAAACATTTAAAATGTATTAAACTATTAATCTTTTAATTGCGATGATTGAGTTAGAGTGAACTCATATGTTTCATGCTTGTTTTTCAAAGCAATAGGTAGTTGATTTCAACTTTTCAAGACTCGCTTGCATCTTAAAGGCTTTGGTGCTTAGGCTCTTTGATTGACAGAAGTTTGGAAAAAGCTTTGGTACATGGTCTCAACTTCAACAAGTATTCTAATGTTTCAGGTTGTACAAGTTTGGTGCTGTTTTGTAATATGTGTGTCTATCATTGTGCTTACTGCTTGATTTGGCTGTTTAAACGAATTTGATTTGTCAGGTTTCTAAGATGTGGTTTTCATGTTTCAAACAATCTTCCAAGTGTTGTTTGTTGGTGAAAAAGTGAGTTTGATTTGAAGTATACTGTTCTTACTGCAATGTTATTGATTTGTACAATGCGACATTTGATGCGTATTTTAAAAAAGTTAATTGATAGTTATAAATGCATCTGGATTAGACATAAAGAATAGGCTAAAGTACTCGTTTGGTCCCTTATATTTGCTTCAAGTATCCATTTAGTCCCTTAAATTTGTAAAGTGCTCGTTTGAACCTTGAAAGTTAACACTGTTAAGCACACTTAACGGAAAATACTAACTCAGCAATTTTAAATGATGACTGTGCACTTAAATGCTGACAAAGCAAGCTTACATATTATTTTTTTAATAAATTAATGTTTTAAATCCTGTAAATTGAAATTTATTCAAGCAAACTTTGGGTATATGTTCTTCATCTGAGGTATTTAAGTGCACAGTCATCGTTTCAAATTTCAATTTACAAGATTTAAAATATTAATTTATTAAAAAAGTAATATGTAAGCTTGTTTTCTCAGCATTTAAGTGCACAGTCATCGTTTAAAATTGTTGAGTTAGTATTTTCCGTTAAGTTTACTTAACGGTGTTAACTTTTAAGGACCAAACGAGCACTTTACAAACTTAAAGGACTAAATGGATACCTGAAGCTAACATAAAGGACCAAACGGGTACTTTAGCCTAAAGAATATTATACTAAGTTGGCATGTGATGAATTCCCCTAAGTCCATGGGGTTGGGAACTCAATTTGAGAAGTTGTAAAATTCAGGCAAGAGAAAATGACCATCTTGCCCTTGGCAATAGGTTTCATATAGACACAAGGGCATCCTGCAGAGATTTTGAATCTTGAGATATTCTAAACTAACTTCCTATATACATCAAGAACTACAGATTTTATATTGTAGTAAAATTATAGGTTCATGTAATTTACTGCTACCTCTAACCTAAATGCAAAAGTAAGTTGAAATATTGTTATTTTAGTTTTAGATGTAATACCTTTATCTGCTTTGGTTCCTATATTTATGATTTTTTTCTCGGGTTAAGATCCATTTTAGTCTAAGAAGTTGTTAGGAAAGAGCAATTTTGCTCCAAGATTATTTTTTTAGTGTAATGTTGCCCCAAAAGTGTCAAAAGTGGTGTAATGTTGCCATAATTGTTAGCAAGTGTTAATTTTGACCGTTACATCCTATTTTTGATTGAGTTATGCAAATGTGGCTTGCTGTGTTGGAAAATATGACTTTCTAACCAATCATAATGTGCCATCTCACTTAACTTTAAATTCTATTTGGCACTCATTTAATAAATTACAAAAACAAAAATACCTAAAACACCCTAAAGGAACAATTTCTACCGTGGCGTCTACCAATGCCAAAGAATCTGCTCCTCGATGAGTATGGAAACCTTAAAGTCATAGATTTTGGTTTCAGTACTTTCTTATAACATTTTAAATTTTGGGATTTGAAAATTTAAATATTGTATGGGAATTAAATTGTGAAAATTGGCCAAATGATTAAAATTAATTATTTGAAGAATTAAGAATCATTTTCCTTGTGATATTTAAAAATAAAATCAAAGAAATAAATGCAAGAGATAAAATTTTGGAATTTATGTGTGATGGCTTAAAAAGGGCTTATGCAATTTTCAAGGGCCATTACTTTTCTTTTCTTTTTTTTTTTTTGGGTAAAGGGCCCCTACATTTAGGCTTATATGTTCCATATATTCATATCAGCCCAAATTAATGCATTCTCACAAAGCCCATATCATTTTTTCATTCTCATATATAAATATAAATAAATATATATATAAACACACACAACTTCTCTAAATGCCTATCAAGCTGAAAACACGAAGCAACAGTAGAGGAAAATGTCAGCAAATATTCAACCCAAGCCCATACAACACAAGCTCATACACCAAGTCCATTTCACTTTTAACTTTTTAGCCCATCTCGTGACATCGAAGAGATCACAGAAAAATAATTCCAACCCATTAGATGATTTTCAACCCAGACGCAGATCAGAACAACAAAGAGAGAGAATTGACAGCAAGCACGCATACTCTCTCAGGGTGAGTGCAAGGGGAAAGAGAGAGAGAGAGAAAGATCACATGCAACAGTGGAAGGCCATGCTTCTCGATCCTTGCATCTGCTACCATGTATCTCGAGACCAGCGCACTCCCTCTCATTACAAACCATTCTGCCTTCTTGCAGCAACAAGGGAAAAAAAAACAGAGAAAGAAATAGAAACACACAGAGAGGGAGAGGCCGAGAGTTTTTGTGAGAGCAAGGGAGAAAATATAGAGGAGAGTTCTTCATTCTCATTCAATCCTCATCAATCTCCTTCAGATACGAGGGTAGGAGACAGACGTAAAGACTGAGAGTGAGAGATAGAAGACAGCCAAACAGAAAGTTAGAACGAGACAGAGAGAGAAAGCCGAGAACATGGAAGGAAAGAAAGAGAGAGTCAAACTGTTATCATTCTCATTCATCTTGCTCTGCTTTGGATTCAGAAAAGCAGAGGTTGTGTATCGATGAGAATTGGTGTCTGAGCGTGCAAACAAACAAAGTAAGTCTTTAAGCTTGTCTTCACTGCACACACTATATATCTCACTATAAGGTATGTTTTCCGTGGGGTTTTAAACGCAAGGTTTACGGGTTATATATATATGGTTGCGTGATGACTGAGAGAATTTGAAACCAAGAGCTCACTGTGTTGCTAGTTGCCTTATTCTTTTCTTATCATGAACTATAACAGATACCCTAGCTGTCTTAAGAAGTATATACATGGAACCAAAACCTTAAGAAGCTTTACCGTCAGTTATGTAGATGTATATATATATATCACTGGAAAAAAGAAAGAAAGAAATGTTGTTGTAGTGAAAACCAAGAGCGCGCTGACTGTGTGCTATTAAATATATATATACAGATATATGTTGCTGCATACATATATATAAATATGGAAGTTATTTTGCTGATATATAGGTACTAAGATATAAAGTGTGTGTGTGTGTGTTGCGTGGGGCTGGAAGGAGTAAACCTAGAGTTCTGGTGACCCATACATACATATATATATATATATATATATATATATATATATATATATATATATATATATATATATATCACAAAAATATATAATCGATCAAAACAAAGCCGCTGATCCCTATAGATATATATATGATGTTGTATATAAAAAGAGAGAGAATCTTACTGTTATGTATGTGTATATAAATAGCTAATCTTTTATATGTATGTATAAATGTATAAAAGTTATTGTTACACTGCTAGAAAAAAGGGAATTTGCTACGGAATATTTTCCGTAGCAAAATCCGTCAAATTTGCTACGGAATAAGAAATCCGTAGCAAAAAATGAAATTTGCGATGGAACTTAATTTCCGTCGCAAATTTTTGCTAAAGTAAGTTCCGTCGCAAAAACCAAAAAAAAAATATAACGGGATTTTTTTGCGACGGAACCATAGTCCGTCGCAAAGTGGCGGCCAAAATGGCCGCCATTTCTTTCCTTTTTGCGACGGAAAGGCTTTTCCGTCGAAAAAAATTTTAACTTTTTGCGACGGAATTGCCTTTCTGTCGCAAAAAGTGAATTTGCGACGGAAACGATTTTCCGTCGCAAATTTCGTTTTTACCCCCCCCCCCCGGCAGCTTCGTCTTCCAGCCAGCAACTTTGTCTTCCTCAAAAATTTTCCCACAGCTCCTGGCCCCGTCAACCGTCCCCCCAGCTCCGCCGCCTCCTCAACCGTCCCCCCAGCTCCCCAACCCCACCCCAGCCCGCAGCTCCCCCCTCCCCCCACCTCCAGCTCCCCAACCCCTAACCCCAAGCTCCGCTGCAACTTCCCTTTCCCCAAGCTCCCGCCGGCCTTCCCTTCACCCCCAGCTCCGTCGGCAGCTCCCCCCTCCCCCATCGCCCCCACCTCCCCTTTCCCCCTTCGCCCCCCAGCTCGGTCGCAGGTGGTGTTTTTTTTTTTTTTTTTAAATTTTTCAGCCATCTATTTTTTTTTTTCTATTTGACACTATTAAACACAGTTATCTTATCTGCCATTTTGTGTATTTTTGTGCTCCGGTCAGTGATTTTCTGGGAGTATCTCCACCTCTTATCGTCTGCACCTCTATTCCAAGTAAGTTTCCTCTCTTATTTCTTTTAGTTGCACTACCGTTTTTTTTATATTTATTATTTTCTTGAGTATTATTTTTATTTGTAATAAAATGATATGAAAAATATTATTGGTTCTCCTGAGTGAAATTTCTACATGACATATCTTTTTTAATATTTTTTGTTATTTCTTTACGGTTGATTAAATTATTTATCATTGGTTATGAATGTTGATTTGTGAGTATTTGTAAGAATATTAATGTTGCATTATTTTTTTATAGTCTCTTTTGTATGATGTAAAAATTGTGTGTTAAAATTATGATATTATTCATTACTTGTTATTATTGCACATAGTAAAAATATGTATGTTGGCAGAAAATTATCAATTTCATGAGTTTATTTATTTATTTTTTAGTTGCAACTTTGGCTAAATCTATTAATTACACGAAGATCTTGATGTTCAATGTGTTTATTAATTTGGATTATACTTATAGTTTTTCATTCTCTTTTATAGGGATATATGATTTTTTTTTTTTTTTTAGCCAGAGAATATTTTTTCTTGTTTCATATAGAATTGTCTTTTTTCTTATCATTTTTAATTTCACTTATATTTTATTCTAAGTACATTAAATATACCATATGACCTCTTATATTCTGCACTTAGAAGCAAATTTTCTCCTATAGTTTCCTACATATGTGATAATTATATATAGATTGTTACACTATTGTTCATCAATAAGGGGAAAAAAAATTTCCGTTTAATTTGTTTTTTTTTTGTTGAATATAATCATGAAATTTTCTTTCATTATTTTCACTTGATGATTTTTTACCAAAATTATTTTCTAACTTATTAAATCTCTCAAATTTGGCTTATTACCAAAATATCCTAAGGGGATTGAGATCTTAAATTTGAAAAACAAAATATTTGATACTACGTACAAGATAACTACGTTCATGAAGAGGGTCTGTCTTCTTGGATTGAAACCTATTCGAGGCAAAACTCACTACAGTATAAAAGTGACTACTATAATTAAACTTGCCATATTTTACACTTATCATAATATCTATAGGCAGTAAAAGACAATCCCTTTTAGGCTAATACTATAAAACAATAATAGCTATATATATATATATAAAAGCTAAGGAATAAACAAACACATATGAAAGAGAACAATTGTAAATCCTAATGGTAGAGAACCCTAAATTAATTAATTACTGCAGTAAGAAAAAAGGACGATAATTTTTTTAAAGGCTTTGACACATAAATCAAGAAATATAACTACAGTATTTTTCAAAATTTCTAGAGAGGTGTAACATAAACTGTGGCTTAAATGAAAAAAGTAGCAAGAAATAGCAATAAATATTAGAAGGCGTAAAAATGAAAATTGAAAAAAAAAAAAGGATAAATTTTCAGAATATCTTATAAACATTAGTAAAAATAGCAGTAAAAATTATTCGCTTAAGAATTCTTTTTAAAAATACCTTATAAATATTACTAAAAAGTATACATGGAAAAAAAAAACCAATTGCACTTTAAAATTTCAATTCAATGATTTTTTTATTAAAATAATTTGTAAATTGATAAATTTTATACTAAATACTTATTTTGTTGAATTGACCACTTTTATATATTTGTGCCATGTTGAAATTTTAATTAAGTTAGTAACTGAACTAGCTAGGAAATATGGAAGGCAACCATGATAGAAGTTGGATGTACAATTGCCTAACTGAGAGAAGAGAACTAACTCAAGCATTCTTGGCGGGTTTGCCCATGTTCATCAATTTTGCTCTGGCACATTCAACTAATTTAAGTAGGAAGATCAGGTGTCCGTGTGTCAAATGTAGGTGTATAAGATTTGAAGATTTTGAGGAGGTCAAAATCCATTTGTGTAGAAGGGGATTCATGAAGGATTATGAGTGTTGGGAATATCATGGCGAAGTCCGACCGACACCGACACCTAGTGGTTATTACAGGAACAGTAGTCATCGAGACAACCTTAATCAATATGAGCAGTTGGTTATGGACGCTGCGGGACCGTCGATCGGCCGATATTTCGATCTTGTTACTCATGCTGAATCGTCATACATGGGAGAGGAGACCGATACACATGCTCAACCATCATACATGGGAGAGGATCCTCATCCGGAAGCCGATAGGTTTTATAAAATGCTTCAAGAAGCGCAACGTCCGTTATGGGAAGGTTGTGAACACTTTGAAAATTGTGAATATTCATCGCTATCGGCTACCCTAGCAACACTAAGCCTGAAGACTGATCACCATATGAGTGAGAGGAATTACAACGAAATGATGCAGATCATAAGCAAGGTTGTTCCCAACGACAGTAATTTGCCGAAGGATTTTTACCAAGCAAAAAAAAAAGGTGAAAGAGCTTGGGCTTGGACGTGAAAAAATTCATTGCTGCCCTAGGGGATGTATGTTGTATTATAAGGATGATGCTGAGCTGACCAATTGTAGATTCTGTGGACATGACAGATATGAAGTTGTGAGGAAAGGAAGGAAAATTACCCGTCGAGTGTTAAGCAAGATGCACTACTTTCCTCTGGTGCCCAGACTTCAGAGATTGTATGCATCAGAACAAACAGCTGCTCACATGAGATGGCATCGGGAGCATCACAGGGATGAAAACTTTGTGACGCATCCTTCGGATGCTGAAGCTTGGCGTAAATTTGACGAGGCGAATCCTTTCTTTGCTATGGATCCCCGTAATGTCCGTCTTGGTCTATGTTCGGATGGGTTCGCTCCTTTTGATAAAACGGGCAGGAATTATTCCTGTTGGCCTGTCATTGTGACACCGTACAACCTCCCACCTTCTATGTGCATGAGAAGAGAGTTTTTGTTCCTGAACACGTTAATCCCTGGGCCATCCAACCCAAAAAAGAAGATAGATGTGTAACTCAGGCCTTTGATAGACGAGTTGAAGATGTTGTGGAGTGAAGGGGTTCTTACGTATGATATATCATTGAGTCAGAATTTCACAATGCATGCTGCCTTAATGTGGACGATAAGTGATTTCCCTGCATATGGAATGTTGAGTGGCTGGCAAATGTCGGGAAAGCTTGCATGCCCGGTATGTCTTGAACAGAATATGGGTTATAGCTTGCAACAGAGTCACAAGGTCTGTTGGTTTGACAGGCACCGACGATTCCTACCCCCCAATCATCCGTACAGGACAAATAGAAAAGACTTCACGCGGAATGTTGTCGAACGAGCAGATCAACCTCTTCGTTTAAGTGGCCAAGAAATATGGGATAGGGTCAAGCACATTCCAAGTGTCGAAGAGGGGGCTGCTTCTAGCGAACCTGAGAGATATGGTGTTGATCATCATTGGAACAAATGCAGCATCTTCTGGGAACTACCATATTGGAAAGATCAACTGTTAAGACACAACCTCGATGTCATGCATATTGAGCGGAATGTGTTTGACAATATTCTGTACACCGTGATGGACACCAAGGGCAGGACGAAGGACACAGTCAATGCAAGACTGGACATACAAGAGATTTGCAGAAGGCCTGCTTTGCATTTAGTGCAGGATGGCAGGGGACGGATTTCCAAACCTAGAGCACCGTACACATTAAACAAACAACAGAATTTAGAATTGTTGCAATGGGTAAAAGATTTGAAACTCCCGGACGGTTATGCGTCAAACCTGAAAAGATGTGTCAACATGCACGAGGGGAAGTTCTTCGGGATGAAGAGTCATGATTGTCATGTTTTTTTTCAGAGATTGTTGCCTTGGGCCTTCAAAGCACTACCGAAGGAAATATGGTCTATTCTAACGGACTTTTCCGTGTTCTTCAGAGAAATTTGTGCTTCAGAGCTTAATGTTGAAAAGTTACGGCTTCTGGAGGTGAGTATGCCTATAACGCTATGCAAGTTAGAGAAGGTGTTTCCTCCTTCCTTTTTTGACTCAATGTAACATTTGCCCGTTCACTTGGCTTACGAAGCAAGGGTAGGAGGCCCGCAACAATATAGATGGATGTATCCGTTTGAGAGGTAATATATATGTCTTTCGATCTGTTATTAATTGAAAAACATGGTATTTTAGTTTATAAATACCCTATGATATTCCATTGTAGGTTTTTACGCACACTTAAGCAGAAGATCAAAAATCCAACCCACGTTGAAGGATCTATCGCTGAAGCATATCTAGTCGAAGAGGCCACTAAATTTTCGTCATACTATCATCCCCCTGAAATGATGTCAAGATGGAGAAGGGTACCTCGCAACGATGCCGGTGATACAAGGGATCAAAAATCAATATTTAATTATCCAGGGCGAGTCGTGGGAAAACATTGGAAATCAACTCTTGATGGAAGAGATAAGCAAGTAGCGGAGTGGTACATTCTAAACAATTGTGAAGAGGTCGCCCCGTACTTAAAGTAAGATTTTTGTTTTTCCGTTTTACTATTACGATAAGTATTAAAGTATTAACTTCATATATATATATATATATATATATATATATATATATATATATATATATATATTTTTTTTTTTTTTTTTTTTTGCAGTTACTTTTCTAATTGGGTCCGATTGGAAAATCCTTCAATGTTGGTGTCCCAGGTTGATCAATTCACGAACTTTGAGTTTTCAAAATGGTTTCGAACCTATTTCGCGAAACATCGAGAAGATCCCAATGAAGTTGCGTTGAGTTTATCTTATGGAGCTCCAATTAGTGTTACTCAATGCAGCAGATATATAATCAATGGGTATCGGTTTTCAACTGTTGACACGGATGCAGGTACACAATGTTGCAATTACAGTGTATGTTGTCGAGGTGACCAAGTTGACGGGGTGGAGACTCTCTACTACGGGAAGTTACGTGACATAATTCAATTGAAATATCCGTGGGACAATGTGGTGACCCTTTTTAAGTGTGAGTGGTTTGATAATAGTCCGCGTGGGACAAAAATGGACGAGCATGGAAATATTGAGATCCACTGGACAAGGAGATATGCGGTTGGTTATGACCCATTCATCCTTGCTCAACAGGCGGAACAAGTTTACTATACATTATATCCCACATCCCGCCAAGGGTGGAGGGGGGTTATTAAAACCAAAGCACGAAATATCATACCGAAGTCGAAAGAGTCAGATTCAAATGACGGTATGGATGAACCGTTCCAAGCTGATGTGGAACATCTACTGCCCATAAACATCGAAGACAACGAAATACCAAGCAATCTCTTTCATTCTGCTGCAGATTTAGAATTGATTCCTATACAAATTGACGATGAGGAATCAGACGATGAGGCAGAATTGATTTACTCTGACAGTGAATCTGAGTTTGACGACTATGAGACTTCAGAGGAAGACGGGCAAGCAGAAGTCGATGAACAGGAATCGTCCGGTTGAGATTTGTTAGTTCTTTGTTTTTGACGGTTTGTTATACTACATACTTTGTTACTTCACTACTGTAATCAACCCTAAATATATTTGTAGTTTTTTTTTTTGACCTAATGTCTATAAGTGTTCAGAGATGGAGCATCAAGGAGGATCTTTAGGTAGTGGACATAGTGGTGGTCGATCCCGACCCCGTCCTATCAGAGGTGGTAGGGCGTCGTCATCTGCCCCTTCTGTAGACAGAGAGCGGGGCGGTGCCCCAGAGGTGCCACCGTTTAATATGGCATCGTCACCATCGGGTTATTTCACATCTTCACCGTCGCTGTATACGTCGCCGTCGCCTTCTACCCCCACTGATCCACAGCAAATGGGACAACAGGTTTACTAGCCTAATTCTGATTGATTTACATATGTTTAGTTTCATGAAACCATCTATGTACAAACATCTTTAATATTTCACATTCCTTGCTTAGCACACCCCGTCGCCTCAGAGCCACGTCGGGGAAGAAGGTAGTTCCTCCAATACACCGATCTGGGGCACAACAGATCCGGAGACAGGGATGCTTTGGATCTGTCCTAACAACGACTAGTAAGTCATGCCAAGTTACCAGTAATGTTACTAATCCCTTATCTAATTGGTTTTATGCTAATAATATTTGCATGATGTCCTCTGTCTTTAGCTTTGTGCCTCGTGATCCGGTGATGGATTTCATCTCGGACCAATTATTCCGTAACTACAATCAAGCTTGGACCAGTTGGACAGCGATTCCTACGGAAAATCGAGATGCTTGGTTCGATGAGTTTATGGTAAGTTATTTGTTTATGGTTTTTAATTAAGTACTTTTATAAATTACCGCACTAATTGTTCGTTGTTGATTTTCAGAGGAAGTACATGTCGTTGCCTGAACATCGTGCAGCTCTGAGAAAGGCTTATAACGCCAGGGCAGCCCGGTGGTTGTCTCAAAAGCTTTATAACTTGAGACATGGTGGAAGAGGCAGGCGAGATTGGCTTCCACAGGACACTGCAAACCAATTATTTGACAATTGGGCCACCAATGAAAAGTTTCAGGAGAAGAGTGCGAAAAATAAGCAAAATAGGGCCAAAATGGAAGGCCCGTCATATGTTGGCGGCTCTATTCCGATGACTGAGTGGAGACAGAAACTTGTGAGTACACGTTATTTTCTATTTAGGTAATCAATATTTTGTACTTTGAAGTAATTAACTATGATCATCATTTGCGTTTGCAGGCAGAGACTGGGGTTCCTCCAGAGTCGGTAGGTTGGGCTGCCTTTGAGCGGACCCATTCCCGGCAGTCTGAAGGAAGTGATGAGAGGGAATGGATTAACTCAAAGGCGCACACAGTAGCGGTTAGACATTTATTGCATTTATTACTTGTTTTATGCACCACAATATTTATTTCATTTTACATGTCTTATTTGTTATGTATTTTTGTCTTTGTAGGAAAATTATACGAAGCTGTCGCAGGAGAGAGACTCACAGCGTGAGACTGACCCGTCATCCTCTGTGTGCGATAATGATAGTCTGTTCATTGAGGCTGCAAGTGGATTTGACAAGAAAGGGAGAGTCTTTGGATACGGTGCCGCTGCTAGCCGACTGAAGCCAACAAAGCGCTCCTCATCCGGCATTGAAGATGTTTCTGCAGGTAAACGTATTTGATATTGAAAATTTCCATTCTCTTGTCCATTCAAATGAAGTCCAAATAATAAATGTACTTGATATTGTTTTTGTAGATGAGATGAAGAAGATGAAGGCTTTGACAGCATAGATGACTTAGGAACAGGAGCGGATGCTTGAAGAGCAAGAGAAGATGAGGCAGATGATGATTCAGGAACGAGAGATGATGGACGAGCGGATGGCTAAGGAACGAGAGATGATGGAGGAGCGGATGAGGCGGATGCAAGAGGAGATGATGAGGCAGATGCAGATTCAACTCAAGTCCCTAATGAACAAGGGTTCGGGGTCGGCTCCTGGTGATGATGACCATGCTGGTGATGATGATGATGATCACAATGCTCCTGTTTAGACTACTGTTTAGAATTTGCCCCTTGTAACATTGTTAGACTACTTTTTAGTATTTGGTATTTGTTAGATTACTCTTAATGTGCACTCCTTATAATTATTATTATATCCATGAATCACTACTTTTTGTACTCAATTTTTTAAAATTAAAAAAAAATAACATTCAAAATAATTATTAGTTTTGCTAAGAAATTGTTTCTGTAGCAAACGATCAAATATGGGGAAATTTGCAAAATTTCTAGTTTGCTATAGAAAAAAAAAATTAAAATAATAAATAAAAATAGTAAATAATAAAAATAATAAAAAAGGAAAATAAATAAATTAATTAATTAAATTAAAAATAATTAAAAAGAATTTGCTACGGAATAGAAATCCATAGCAAATTTGCTACGGAATTCTATTCCGTAGCAAAATTCAATTTTGCTACGGAATTAATTCCGTAGCAATTTGCTACGGAATTCTATTCCGTAGCAAATTTGCTACGGAAAGGAAATTTCGTCACAAATTGCGACGGATTTTCCTTATCCGTCACAATTTGCGACGAAGGATTTTGCTACGGAATTTTTCCGTAGCAAATTCCGTAGCAAAATCATTTTGCTACGGAAAATCCATATTTTTCCGTAGCAAAATGAATTTGCTACGGAATTTTTCCGTAGCAAAATCTGAAAATTTTTGTAGTGAAGTATGTATGCATGTGTATGTATAAGTGTGTGTATAATGATGCACTTGGAAGTGTCTAGAAGACTATATTGTCGTGAACATATATAGATGTTTTGGAAAACCATAAGAAAAATTATACTTTAGAAAACCATGAGAAAAATTATACTTTGGAAAAACCATGAGAAACATTATATGAAATGCATTAAAGCATAATTTATATTATTATTGGTATTTATAAACTCTTAATTTAAAGTGTTAAGATACCCTCAGAGATTTTAAAATAATTGTAGAAAAATAATAATAAATAGTAAAATAATATTATTATTATTAATATTAATAAATAATAATAATAATAATAATAATAATAATAATAATATTATTATTATTATTATTATTATTATTATTATTATTATTATTATTATTATTATTATTATTATTAGTAGGAAAGGGAATAAGTAATAAATTAAAAGAGCATTATTATTAAGGGAATTTTAGGGGTTAATAACTATTTTTTATTCCTCTAAAAATAATTTGCGTAATTAGTTACTTTGCACGTAAGAAGTGATTAATGACAATTATGAATGTTTATAGGCATACTTTGACACTTCTATTGATCCCAACACTTTCAGACGAATTAAGAATTCAAGCTTGAGGTGGGTAATTGTTATCTTATTGGCTTGTGTGTATGTGTTCATGTATGACTAATCAAAGTTGCTAGATAATTTACATGTTTGTTTCCTAGCTATAGATTAGGGCTGCGTGTCCTAAAGAGCTGTAATCTTTGACCGATAACTGTGGTTTCGATGCGATTTGTTTACTGTAAATTATTTTGTGCCTAAACTGTACTATGTTGTCATTTATATTTCATACTTGCATATGAGATTAACTGTTCCCATGAGTTCATTCATTTAAACTCCAGATCGCATGAAAGAGACAAGTAGTGGATCAGAATCAAGAGGAAAGATGCAATTGAAAGGCTACAGCAGAAGGAACTTTTTGGAAAAATATGAATAAATAGACTGTATTTTATCGTTTATCATTTATCTATTTTGGATTATAATGTATTAATATCCCACTATGGGATAGATTTGAATCGGGAAAAATTTATCCTCAGGTTTTCAACTAAGTTATTAAAAAAAAAGTTATTCCACAATTAAGTCGTCCAAATTATTTCGATGCCTGTATGCTATAACTCTGATAAATAAAGATGCAATAAGGACAGGCGTTACATTTCTGAAATGGTTTGTTGCATACTACCTGTGGCACTCCGGTGTACGTGTCACCAACGATAATTAATAGAAAAGGCTACGATGGTGCTAAGTCGGATATTTGGTCTTGGTATTATCTTAAATGTCCTTCTCGCCGGATTCTTACCATTTCAGGAGAACCATTTGGTTTCTATGTACAAAAAGATTTTCAAAGTCGACTTCAAATGCTCGCCGTGGTTTTCATTGAAAGCTCAAAGACTCATAGCGAAGCTCCTTGACCCGAACTGTAACACTCGAATTATGATTACAAAGATAATAGTTCTACAAGAAATCAATTCAAAAGAGCTCGAAGACAAAAATAGGGAAGGAATTTGAATTGGAATGCAATGATAATTTTCAGAAATTATCAAAGCAGAATCCGTCACTGACAATGAACGAGTTCCATTTGATATCACTATCAGAAAGTTTTTACTTGTTGCCGCTCCTCAAGAAGAAGAGGGAAGATAAAGAGGAGATGAGGTTCGCGATGACGAGGCCAGTGAGCAACGTGAAATTAAGGGTATGTTTGGATTGAGAGAAGGAGAGGGAGGGGGAGGGGAAAAAAAGGAGAGAAGGAAAAAAAAATTTCAAAATTGAGTGTAGTGGGGCCCACCAGTTTTCCTCTCCCCTCCTTTTTTTTCTCTCCCCCTCCATCCCCCTCCCTCAATCCAAACATACCCTAAGGCTCGAGGAGGCGGCCAAGGCGGAGAGATTCAACACGACGAAGAGCAACACTAAGTTGAGGCTGTAGAGGCAAGAGTGTGGACAGAAGGGGAGGCTAGCAACTGCGGCGGACATATACGTCGTGATGACAGCATTGGCGATGGTGGAAGTGAAGAAGGATAACAGCGATACCTTGGAGTACAACAAGTTCTGTAGTAAGGAGCTCTGACCCATTGGACACAATTGTTATGATATGATTAGTTAGATCCATATTTGTAGGATAGTTAAATACACATTTGTAGGGATTACTGTTAGTCTCTCTCTTATATATATCCATGTACTTACCTTAATTAAATTAAGACTTCTAGATTCTCTGATTACATGGTATCGTGTCGATCGGAGGGAGAAGAGGGAAAATCTGCAAGAACGTGGAACACCACTGTGAGGACTGTAAAGACGCGTTGTAACCTCGTTGTGAATACTCGGACTGCCTCTGTAACAGTACGCACGCCGCAGGAGAGGAAAACAGGTTTTAAAAAAAATTATTTTATTAACCTACGCTCTGGTACCATGTAATCAGAGAATCTAGAAGCCTTAATTTAATTAAGGTAAGTACATGGATATATATAAGAGAAAGACTAACAGTAATCCCTACAAATGTGTATTTAACTATCCTACAAATATGGATCTAACTAATCATATCATAACAACTGTTAAATAATTTAGTTTCCCAATGAGTCTCCTATATCAATCAGGTGATGCAAATGGCTTCAATTTCTCTGGATCAATCTTCTCAGTCAATTCATGGAAGCTCCAACAGTCGCTCAGTGGGAAGCCTTAGAGCATATCTTGCATTATTTGAAAGGCTCTCCAGGTCGTGGTATTCTTTATACAAATTATGGGCACACTAAAGTTGAGTGCTTCTGTGATGCAGATCATGCAAGGTCTAAAGCTACAAGACGGTCCACTACAGGTTATTGTGTGTTTGTTGGTGGAAACTTGATATCTTGGAGAAGTAAGAAGCAAGGTGTTGTGTCAAAATCAAGTGCAGAAGCAGAATACAGAGCCATGTCACAATCAACACAAGAAATTGTGTGGGTATTTCAACTTATGAAGGAAATTGGCATCATCACGACGTTACCTGCGAAATTATGGTGTGACAATAAAGCAGCACTCCATATAGCATCAAATTATGTGTTCCATGAGCGTACAAAACATATAGAAATCGATTGCCACTTTATTCGTGATAAGATCAAAGAGAATGTCATATCTACAGGGCACGTGCGATCAGACAACCAGCTAGCAGATCTTTTAACAAAAGCCTTAAATGGCACACGTGTTGATTATCTTTGTAACAAGTTGGGCATGATCAATATATATGCTCCAACTTGAGAGGAAGTGTTATGATATGATTAGTTAGATCCATATTTATAGGATAGTTAAATACACATTTGTAGGGATTACTATTAGTCTCTCTCTTATATATATCCATGTACTTACCTTAATTAAATTAAGACTTCTAGATTCTCTGATTACAACAATCAATCCACACGTTATAGGACAAGGGCAGAGGCACACTAGTGCCTATGGGGACAAGTGAACCCATAAAAAATTTGAAAAATATATATTTTGTGAAGGACTTTTATTTCAACTTATATGATTGGAGTAGTTGGTTATAACTTTCCTCATCAGTCTAAAAGGTCCCGGGTTCGAATGTCCTCATTTATCCTCTCTTTTTTTTTCCTGAATTTCATTGTTCTCATCACCAATCCCTCCTCCAGACTCCAAATTGACTCTCTCACACGACTCCAAATCGACTCTCCAAATCTCTCACCCACGGCCCTCTCAGCTCCCAAACTCTCCCTCCGTCACGGTGTCACTGATAAGTAGATATTTTATGATTAAATAAGTATAGATTCTGGGATATATTGATTGATTTTATTAATATCTTATGTTTCTTTAATTATCTTTTATATACTTATCTATCTTTTAATTAAATATAGAATAAAAGAATATTATAACAGAAAATCTATTGATATCCTATATTTTATTGTGCAGGAGATATTATAGAAAGAAAAAGATAAAAAAAGAATCAACTAATATATATATATATATATATATTGTGAAAGAAAAGAAGCAAGTGGCGTGAGCTGGCAATTTTGATCAGAGATGTTGAGATATTTAAGTTCGGTGGGCCCCACGCAAAACAAATAAAAACCAAATCAATTTGTGTGATCTTGTACAACAACATATATATCTTTTTGAATAAGATTACAAGGAGATATTAATTTGGCATCTGATGATTTGATCAAAGATGTTGAGATATTTAAGTTCGGTGGGCCCCACACAAAACAAATAAAAACCAAATCAATTTGTGTGATCTGGTACAACAACATATATATCTTTTTGAATAAGATTACAAGGAGATATTAATTTGGCATCTGATGATGAATCAAAAGAGATTATCTGACATACTCACGACGTTTTTCTCCGTCTCGTTTTCTCTCTCTCGCTGAACCCTAAAGCTTTCTCCTCTTCTTGGGCGGCTGCCTCGCCAGCGGCGTCTACGCCGCCGGCGAGCCTCCTTTTGCTTCACAATTGCGGCCGTTGTGCAGATCGGCCCCCGATGAGCCCATTGAAGGTGAGTTTTAGGTTGGAACAGGGATATAGAGCGGTGGCCGTTCTTCTTCGTCGGCTCCGGCTCTCCTCTGGTCTCCCTCCTTAGAGCCTTCCCAGCTCCAGCGGCCCTCTGTCCTCTGCTTGCAACTGTGGTCCTCCCTCATCTTCGGCGGTGGGACTTTTTGCTTCAACGTGTCCTTCTATGGTGGTCGCTGGCTTGTCGGTGGCCTCTTGCTCGGTGGTGGCCTCTAGCCTGACGGTGGTCCCCTGCTCGTGGGTGATCTCTGGCTCGTTGGTGGCTTCCGGCAAAGGGGGTGTTTTTGCTTTCCTTTTCCTTCTGATTTTACCGTATTATGATTATCTAAATCTGCTGAATGTTTGGTTTAGGACAATCTATGTTTGTGTGTGCTTTCTGTTGTGGATTTGGGTATTCCAGGTGGTGTTCTTTGTTGTGGATTGGATTGGTGTTTTTGGGGGTAGGGGTTTATTGATGGGTGCTGCGTTTTTGTGCTCTATCTGTGAGAAGTCCATCTGGAGTGTTCGATGGGGGCCAATCCATTTCGCTTTTGTTGGCCAAAATCTGTTCAGTGGGTGGTTGATGTCACCAAGTTTGCTATATTGGCTGAGCAAGAGTAATTTTCAGGGCTTCACTAGTCTTTTTTCCTCTGAGGTTGGGTGTTCTGTGTCCGATACCCCGAGTGGGGGTGTGTATGTAGCTGACCTGTGTGCAGCTTTTTCTTCTAAGGAGGTGTGCCCGATCGGGTGGGTTCTACAACCAGCACTTTCTTTCATGTCCGTTCTAACCTTGGATGGCCAGAAAGTCGATGAAGTCTTTGAAGTTACTCTGATTCGTATTTGTTATGTGGTGACTTACTTTCCAAACATTTGGTTCGGTGTTGGTGTATGTGTTAGTCTTCTTATTTTGGTTTATGTTTCGTTTAGTCTGTCTAGTTTGTGTGTAATCGTTTGATGTAACTTTTGTTATTAGTATCAATATATGTTATTGTTCTGAGCAAAAAAAAGATGAATCAAAAGAGATTTGAAAAGAAAGAAACGTGTGGGACCCGCGGCAAGTATAATAAAAGGAAGACGTATTCATGGAATACAACACACGCATAAGAGAACCACAATTCGGCGATTCATAGCAATCGGGAAAACGATCACAGCAATTAGGAGAGGACGAGAGATAGAGACGCACAAAGAATTCGAATGCAGTAACCGATCATACTGAGAGGCCGAAGGGAATTCAATAAATAAATTGGAGATCACATCAGGACGCACATCAGCCACAAGAACGAGTTTGATTTCCATCTGCTTTTATTTTGTTGACCTAGCCATGCTTGGCTAGTTTTCTTTTTGTAGTTAGGGCGGGGATGAACACTATGTAAATCTAAAATATTTGTTTGGATTCTTTATTGATTCTTTATTTTCTTGATTGAATGAATTATCTTTGCTTAAAGCTTTCTTAAAGAATGATCACTTTTTAGATTGTTCATAGGTTGGTGTATGACAATAGAGATGTTGGTATATTTAACTGGAACCGTTAATTCATCGTAAAGTTGCATGACCTAGACATAGGCTTACGAGTTTATGCGATCTCATAACTCTGGTTTAAAAATATAATCTTTCCAAACAATACTAAGACATTAGGTTGTTTTCAAAGATAACGGACTAAGATAGCATCAAGACATTGGGACTTAGTCTAACTTTAGAGAATTGATCGTCAATCAAGGGAATAATAATCAATTAGGGATTCAATTCAAATACTTGGAGGAACACAGGGGGATTCTCATCCCTAGCTGCGTTTTTCTTAATTACTTATCTTTTTCAATTGTTCTCGAGATTCATAATTTTAGATTCTTTTTCTTTAATTCTTTAAATTCTGTTAACCCCATATTACTCGATTCATCCAACTAAAGCGAAAATAGCAAATTAGTGATTGGAGTACTATTCCTCGTGGGACGATCTTTTTCTCGCTACTTTATAACTTATAACGACCGGTGCACTTGCCGAAGTCGCTATCCCTTCCAGATCCACCGTTGAGTGCTTCTAGCTCCTGCATGGTTGCTTCCCGATTCTTTCTGAGGTAATTTTTAGCTATGTCTTCCTATTAGGGTTCGTGTAGCTCTCTCTTCCACAATGATTTTGGGATTGCTGGTGGCTGGTACATTCAAATCCCAACTATGGCTGAATTTGCTTTTCCTTTGCTGAATTCTGAATTTTGCTGATTTTAGGAAGAATTTATTGCTTTTCCTTTGCTGTCTTTTTCTGCTAAATGCCCCTTAAGCTGGACATTTCAGCTTCTTATGAACTTGATGTGTTATGCTCTGCTCCTTTTGATTTGGAATTTGTCTTGAAATCTGTTAGCTTCGTGTCTTTACTTAATTTTTTCGGCATAGAGTGGATACTCATCCAATCTTTCCTAGAAACTATGCCACTATCACCTTCTTAATCTCCCTTGACAAAATTTGTTATGCCGCAAATTTATTCCTACGGTGTGGATACCAGTACAATTATACTCTGGAGCTATGCTTCATTTATTTTTTTTCATCTTTTCTGCACTTGATTGGATTCTAGATGAGTAAGCAACTGGAATCTGGATTTTCCTTTATTGAAGTCAATGGTAGATGCCCACTATCTTATTTCGCTCTGTTGCCATAAGTAGTTGAAAATCTCACTAGTGCATTTTTTGTATTGCATTCTGATGTTGCACGTAAATTACTTATTGGTAATTGCGAAGAAATTCCAGATGAGTCCATTTTGTGTAAGTTGAACTGACTTGAGTTTTCAAGCAATTGTTTGTGCCTAGCACTTAGCAGCGGCAACTCTTAGTGTTATATAAGTAAAAGGTGCTTCCTTAACATACTATATAGCATTCTTCATACCTCTTTGATGGACTCTGTCATTGATAGAATACCATGACTTATACAGAGTAGACATGGCAGATGATAGAGACCTGATTTTTGTGATTTGTTTAAACTGGCAAGAATAATTTCTTTAATCCAAAAATCATTGAGTAGTCCAATTTCATTGATTAGCTTTCTTTAAATTTCATTGCTCTACATTAGCTTCATTGATTAGTTTTCTTTAAAACTTTCCTTAAAAAACAAGGAAAAAAAATTGGGGCAGCCCTCAAATCCCACCACTAATTATGCACCAATAAATCTAAAATCCTGGCTCTGCCACTGTTATAGGATGAAGAAAATAGGGAACAATTGCGGGGGTGTTTTGGGTATTTTGTATTTTATATTTTATTTTTTTTATAATTTATTAAATGAGTACCAACTAGAATTTTAAATTAAGTGAAATGGCACATTATAATTAGTTAGCAAGTCATATTTTCCAGCATAGCAAGCCACATGCGCATAAGTCGGTCAAACAAGGGATTATTGGTCAAAATTAACATCTATTAACGGTCAGGACAACATTACACCACTTTTGACACCTCTAAGGATGACATTACACCGGGGGGAAAAAAACTTTCATAACAAAATTGTCCTTTTCTGACAACTTCCAAGATAAAAATGGACCTTAACCCTTTTTTCTTAGACTACCCCTATAGCTTTGTTGATAACACTCCAACATAAATGACTAAAGGTCAGTGTTTGAGGAAAGACAACATTTTTTTTAAATAAATAACTAATCTAGCTAAGTTTTATAATCTATGTGAATTATTAGTTAGTTTTTATATTTAGGAGCGAAAGGAATATATTTCAAAATATTGCACAAAGTTGGCATATAATGAATTCCCAAGACAGGCCCATTGAGGATGCATTAATTTTTTGTTATTGGAACTTTGTTGGGAGTGTAGAACAATAAAAAAACCATTCATAACGACTAGCCCAATCATTATGACATGAAGAGCTCAGTCAATAAACTTGGCAGGGTGAATAACCAATGTTTTGATTGCATGAGGTGGGCAAAAAAAAAAATTGTATGTACCAGAGTACCAGACAAGTAAAAGAGTTTTCAACCAAGATACAACATTTCTAGTTAGGATAACAACATAAAGCGTACAAACAATTGAACAGTCCAGCAAAAACACATCTGTGTTTGCAGAACATCCTCAGCTTTCTGTATTAAAACCACAACAACCAGAATATACTATCACCAGCAGCCAAAGTGAAAAAATCAGTTATAGTTATCAAGTGACTTGAAGTTGAACGAGTATGCATATTTAACGAAAAAGACTACACCGATAGAAGATCATTTGAAAACCTGGAAAAAAATTATAAGAGGTGATACAGGAAACTACAAAAACAAAAACTTGTTTAGAGATAAACAAAATCAGTTGCAAAAAAGGTCTGCGACAAAAAAAAAAGGAAAAAAAAAAATCCATTGCCAAAACCCTCATTGCAAACAAAATTTGTAACAGATTTATGTCATCCGTCACAAATTGTGATGGAATATAAGAAAAAAATTGGTCGTAAATTGAGGAATTAAAAAAAATATATAATTATTAGGACTCTTCCACAGCAACCACTCAAATAAAGAAAAAATTACATATATAATATAACAACTCAAACTAGTCATAGAAGTAGCATTTAGAACAATTATATCTAATTAAAAGTACATAACATAAGCACTCAAACTGGATTCACAATCGAGATAAGGAGAATATTAGTAAATTTAGTTGACATATTTAATACTTCAAATAACAAAGACTGAACCTCATTCACTCTGCCTTCATAATAAAATTGACTGATTCCATATCAGGGACTAATATGGTTACATATGCAAAATAACTTCCAAGATGGACTCTCCTTTTCTTTTTTAAAATCAAGCTTCACAAACATAAAGTGAACATGAAATAGTTAGCTATTGCTTTTCCAGACTGAAAGAGCAATATGGTTCGAGCAAGTTTATTTTAAAACATACAGAAACTATGCATTATGCTGCTTATCTCCTGTCCAATCAAATAACAACTAGCTCAAAGGAAATGAAATAAAATAATATTGTTAGCAATGTTTGAAAAACGATAATGTGCACCAAAAATGGTAAAAATATCAACACCCTAACCTTCTGATGACAAGAGCAGCCCGAGCAGTGGTACCAGATGCAAGGTCAGCATCAAGCAAAAAAGCTTCAGCAAAAGCATTGTCTGTCTGCCTGCCAAAATGCTGATGCAACAATCTTTTCAATATCATTCAAGAAGCTTTCATCCTCAACAATAAACTTTGGTAAATGATGACAAGCAAAATCAGCATCATGCTTTCCACCATATCCATCAAATACCTGATCAACCCATATAAAGTATTGGATTATTTCTTGCTATCAAATGCAGGACAAATGCTTCTCTAACACGTGCCAGGAGTTCAATTGAAGAGACCAGTAATACTGTGTACAAAAATTTGTACTCATATATTGTTCCCTGTTAAAAGCAAATAATATCATTAACGAAGCAGTCTAAAATACAATTTCCCGAGAACTTCTAAAAGTAACTCATAGAATGAGTGGGACATAAGAATAAAAGAAAATACTAGGGATATCAGGATGGCAGGAACGGCATACACAAGTCAATTGTTAAATTCCAAAGATTGGTATTTGAGTATGTGACACACACATGCCGTGTGCGCACAACGAAAAAAAGAAAAAAGCAATTTTTATAAACACCACAGGCACTATGATCACTGCCAAGAGCTAGTTACTTGATGTGTCAAAGAATAGAAAAATACCCCATAAAATGCACTGGGTCCATCTATGTGGTTGTTGGATCCAAATTTTGGCAAAAAGTTGTCCACGCACAAATACACGCCTTCCATGCTTGAACGGAATCCATTATCAGCACATGCTCTGGAACGAAGGTTTGGTAGGAACTCAGACTTGCAATCTTCAATAACAGGTTCTGGCTCAGCAGATACTTCAGACACCTTTGTCTTGATCTGCTCAGTTTCCCTTAAAATTTTCAGGAACAACAAAGAGCATGCATTCAATCAAAGGAAAAGGAGAAGGAGAGACGCCCACCGGAAACAATGTTATTAATGTCACTCATTTTATCAATGGTAGTATTAAGAAGACCAGACAATATAGAAAAGTTTCAGTTGCCCACCAAAATTCCCGTCCCACTCAAAGATAAAAATGTTAACATTACGCTACTCTATCCCACATCATTCTTTACAAATTCCTGGATACCATTAAATTTATTTTAGTCCACTACTTCGAATCAAATGATAAGCTGAAAAATAATTACAGTAAGACCAACTTGTTCTTTTGTTTGTTCCCTGCTAAAACCATGCTACTACATCATTAACACCATTAGCACGGTAACCGTTTGTAGGACCCATTTCTCATGAGGAATAAAGAAAAGTTTGTATCTGAAACTTACAAGAGAAGGGTGCCGAACAAGGGACCTCTTACTTAGTGGCCCCCAAAAAACCCAGTCGGTGCGGAAGCATTGTCGGTATTCGGCAGCGAACGGATTCGGAGGACGACTCTCCCCGGAACTCATGAGTCCACTACTTTAATGCTGTTCACTCTCCTCCATTGTTGTCAACCATAAGATTCCCTTCAGGGAAACCCCCAAATCTCGCCCAATCAGAGCTAAGAACAGAGATTCCCACAATTCATCGATCTAGTAACTGACTTTCTAGGTTGGCTCAGCTACGAATCGAACGCAGGTATATACACTGCAGCGCCATTTCACTGAACCTTCCTTTGGAAATGCCCAGCGAATGTTGTTCTGTTCGACTCGATTTTTCATAAAAACTAATTTTTTTTCTTCTTCACAATTTGGGACGAATTTCTTTTCCGTCACAAGTTGAATTTGCAACTAACTCGGATTGCTTTTTTCCGTCACAAACTGCGAAAAATTTATTTCCTGTCGCAAGTTGAATCTGCGACTAACTGTTTTTTTTTTCGTTCCGCCTGGATAGACAACTTCAACATTTATTTTCCTTCCAGCCAAGCTCGATACATGGTAATACTAGTATGATCTTTAAAGATAGGGTAACTACCTACTCTGGAAGTATACTTCAAGACCAATTTTATCTTGTAAGTATTTCGTAAAGCAATGTTGTTCTGAAAAATTTTTTTTGGAGCAATGTTATCTCTCCGTCAACGGTTAACCGTTAGTTGACCGTTAACGCAAGGACAACATTGCTCCAAAAAAAAAAAAATTTTGGGCAAAATTGCTACTTAACCCAAAAAAAAACAAAAAATGTTATTTATGATATCATATATTTTTAATTCTTAGTTATATAATATCTAGGAGTGGAAATAAGTTAGATCAGCCCAAATTTCACTCTTAACAGGCCAAGCCTGTTCAATAACAAAGTGGCATGAGCCTGGCTTGTGGCTTGTTAAAGGTCATTTTTTCAGCCTAAGCCTGGCATGTGCCCTATTAAGGCAACCTATATTTTTAAAAATTTTATAATTAAGCTAACAAGCCACAAGGCTCACTGCAAAACAAGTCTACTCCAAACAGACTAAAAATAGACCTGCTTTAAACACACCAAATTAAGAATGAAGCCTGAGCTGGTTAGTCTGTTTCCATCCCTAAATATTGTATAAATAAGAATTAAAAATATATAATATCATAAATAACAGTTTTAACATTTTTTTTTTATCCTCAGAAGCAATTTTACCCTGGAAGTTTTTTTTTTTTTTTAGCAATTTTGCCCCAGAAGTTTTTCTTTGGGAGTAATTTTGCCCCTCCGTTAACAACCCTAACGGTCAACGGTTAGTTGACCGTTGACGGAAGGGTCACATTGCTCCAAAAAAAAATTTTCCGAGACAACATTGATTCAAGAGAAACTTCCAAGGTAAAATTGGTCCTCGGGGTATACTTTCGGGGTAAAAAAAGTCTTTAACCCTTAAAAATATGTCATATAATTACCAATTTAAGTTAATCTTAAACAGTTAAACTACGGTATCACTACCATTATTACTAAAGCAAAAAAAAGTCAACAAAAATGTAAATTTAGACAGCACAACGCACTCTTCTTTAGCTCGATGGAAACCGACTGATTGCAGTAAGCCAAGCCAGGAGATTCCTCTAACATATACAAAAATGATATTAGTCATCTGAACCACCAACTAGCATGTAGATAAGAATAAAAATTTACTACCTTAAGAAAAGAGTGAAGGGTCAAAAATACACATGACCTTTTTTTTCAGAATCGCCTAACACCACGACCTTTCAACTGGATCAAAAATACACACGACGTTACGTTTTTGGGTCGCCCAGCACCACGGCCGTTAGTCAACCGTTAATTACCGTTAGTTGACCGTGGTGCTGGGCGACCCAAAAACGTAACGTCGTGTGTATTTTTGATCCAGTTGAAAGTTCGTGGTACTGGGCGATCCTGGGGGAAAAAATCATGTGTATTTTTTACCCTTCACCCTTAAGAAAATATAAAACCATAAAAGCAATTTTTTTTTTTGACCCTGCAGAATAAAAGCATTAGATTTATGAATAAGAAAATTGAAATATTTGTTAAGGGATATAATATTGTCACTATTATCTTTTTACCGTCAAATCAGAATTTCATTTATTTTTATCATTTCTCTATTCTGTTGAAATTCGGATCTAACAGTGAAAAAAATGGTAGTAACCAAAATTGGTAGTGACAATATCTCATATCTTTGTTAAGACCCATAAATTTAATTAGTTAATTATGTTAGAAATGTCAAAAAAAATGGGGAAAATCTCTATAAAAGACGGTTGAAATCAGTGTTGTTAAGACGTAGAGTCTACGTAGAAATGGTAAGGGTGAGCAAAAACGTAAAATCGTAAAACGTAAACGAAATATAAGAGTTTATTACGTACTACCAAAAAAAAAATCTAACATATATAAAACTAAAACACACCAATACATTAAAGTCATCACAAATTTAAGTCCAAACACTCAACGAAATAATTAAGTTTAAACTCAGTTATCATAATACATATTAAAATGATTAATTTGGATTAATGAGTTATTATAAAATTTTCAGTTTAGTCCCTCTATGAAACTTTCTAAAAGTTTCAGTTAGGTTCTTGCATCAAACATTGCGTTTTGACCAAATAGGGTAGTCGACCTTTCTCCATTCAGTATAGCAGACTCGACATTAGCGAATGAGGGATCTGGATACAGAGTATATCACAGTGCCACAACACACCTTCGACCCACGCACACAGACCTTCCTTCTCCACTTTCATCGCCGGCGATTCTCACCTTCATCATCATTGTCATCGGTGACGTTCCTTTCTTCCCTCACCGTACTCCACGCCACATCATCATTGTCATTGGTGATGTTCCTTTCTTCCCTCACCGTGCTCCACGCCACCACCATTCTGCACCACCATCGCTGTGAAGAAGCAGCAGCATCCAGTGATCAGATTCAGCGAAGAAGAAGAAAGAAGAAAAAACGATGCAAAAAACCCGTGTTTATTGAAGAAGAAGAAGAAGAAAGGAAAGTCGACAGCGTTTCAAAAATACCCTTCATTTTTTTTTTTGGTAGTAACTGAGTCAACTCTTTAAACTCGACGAGTTTACTGAGTTGACATGGCGTTTCAACCCAAATTCCATACCTACCTCCGTTTTGACTCGATTTGCAGCCAAAAAACGTAGGAACGGACGTTTCTATGTTTTGACATTACATTTTAACAACATTGGTTGAAATATTCAAATTTTAATTTAGATTGTTAAATTTAATAAATTCTAAATCATGTCATATGACCTAAAATAGGATTTTAAAATTCAATAATTTTACCTTACTATCCCTCGATTTGAATATTTATATATATTATTTTAATTTTTATTAAAATACAAATTTATTAATTACTCTCTCCCTTCAACAATTTTTATTTTTCAAAAGTTATCCCTCTCTCCACCTCTGCGGCATTCCATCTCTCCCCTACCTCCATACCTTTCTCTATTAAAACTAGCGTTGCTCTGCAGCTGCAGATTTGTGAGGTGTTGGATTTTGGTTTTGCTGCTTTAGGTTTATTCTTCAAGTGGGATCGTAATCATCATAATAACAACATTCTTCAAGAGCATTGCTATGTTGGCAGCCCACCTTTGTTTTGAAGCAGCAAAAATTGACCCATCAAATCAAAGCTATCGTTTACCCAATTTGCAAATAAACCTATCGTCTTTTGGAGCCAAAGCCTTGGATTTTCACATTAACACAAAATTAAAAGCAAATCCTTTGAACAAACCCACGATCAGAACTTAATAATATGCGATTAAATTTGGAAATCAACACTTCCAAGACCGTCTTGGTTATTACATAGTACAAGACCACCATAGCTTTTACCTTATTCTATGCCTTCTTCTCACGCCAAAAGCCTAATATTTATAAACCCCACAATGCAATGCACACTTGCTACTGCTCTTGTTCACTGTATTTGTCTTGCTTTTCTATCAGTCCCTACATCCTCTATTTTCATTTACTATTACCATATGCACTTTCATTCTCCTTTATCTTTCTCACCTTTTCTGGAAACTCGTTTTCTCCCGTTCTGATTCTTACTGGAATTCTTCTTCTCACCATACTTCAATTTGGAGCAAATAAGAGATCCCATAGAAATTGAAAGGAGAGGAAATACTACAGAGCATGCACTTGCAATTTTCAAATGCAAGTTTAATGATCTTGAACTAAGGAAGGGTGAGAAGACTACATATAAGTCCATTTCTCACTGTTACAAATAATCTGAATGCAGGCATACCATTGAGTAAAATGATCCACAAAGCTCTGGAAACAAAATGCTGACAATAATTAAACTCAAAAACTAATATCAATTAACGCAGAGAATTAGGAGAAAAGGAAAAATAAAAATAAATTGAAAACAGATGAATGAATTGAATTGCATACTGTCCAAAATATAGTAGTTGGTGAGTCACTGAAGGCAACTCTAGCTAACCCAAAATCACAGATTTTTAGTTTACAATTTGCATTGGCCAATATATTCTTCGGTTTCAGATCTCGATGATAGACATTTGCTGCAATGAAGCCATGTATCCAATTAAAAAAATCAAAAATAGAACAAAACAGCTGCAATCAGGGTATTACAAAACTTATATTGAAGATACAGGAACAATTGGACATTCAAAAAAATATCCACTATCCCAAATTCTTTCCTATTGATAAATGTGTGAGTGTGCAATGAACAATGGTTTTCTTTCACATCAAATTTACAAAAGTGGATTAACTTAAAAATATAATGATTCATGAATGTTAAATCATAAATTATACGCTTGTACCCATGAGTAAGACCATATGAATTCAAGTAAGAAATTCACAAAAAACTATCAGATATCAAATTGGCTAAATAAGAAGATATTAAAGAATACCAGTGTGAATATACCTCAATTCTCGAAGTAGCTGGTAAAGAAAAAACTGATAGTGATCTTTCGTTAAGTCATCATTAGCCTTCATGACTTGACGAAGATCAGACTCCATTAGCTCAAAAACAACATAAATATCTTTAAAGTCCTTGCTAGAAGGAGGCAGCATAATGTGTTTAATTTCAACAATATCTGGATGTCGTAGATGTGTGAGCAGCTTTATCTCACGAAGAAGACGAGCTGCATCAGAGATGTGCTCAAAGATGTGATGTATCTTCTTTATTGCCACTTTCTCGCCAGTGTGTGTTAAGACTAATGTATAATTAGTGTTGTTAATGTATAATTAGTGTTGCTAATGTGATTAGTGTTGTTAATGTATTTAACATCTGTTGTATGTCCGTCGTGAATTGCGTTGGCTACCACTCTAGCCACGTGTCAGGATCATGTCTGTCTGTAACAAACTTCTGTACAATTCTGTTAGGTTTTCCTAACTATATATAGCACCTAATGCTAGAGGAAGATTCACTCAGCCATTTCAATCCTTTCTCATATTCTCATTTCTCTGTTTTTCTATCTTGGTATCAGAGCACAGGTTGCTCTCTTCACTATGACTACTTCCTCGCAAGCTTCTCAAACCGCCGATGAAGCCCTCTCATTACCAGTTTCTAAAACCTACTCACTATTTCACTCCGCTAGCCAAACCACCTTCATTAAACTCGATCGGACTAACTATCTCGTCTGGGAGTCGGTAGTTCTTCCTCTCATCGAAGGGAACAGACTCCAAAAACACATTTCTGCTTCTGCATCGGTGCCTTCGATGACTTGCTCTGTTTTTGGCTCCACTCAGATCCTCTCCAATCCGGACTTCGAAGAGTGGTTCACCATTGACCGTATGCTGGTTGGCTGGCTCCGCAACACCATGACTCAAGAAGTAGGAGCCCAACTTCTTCACTGCCGCACTGCTCTTGAACTCTGGACCAGCGCTCGAACTCTCACCAGTGCCTTCTCTCGTTCACGTGTCATGGTATATCAATCCGAACTCTATCAGACCAAGAACAACGGTCTGCGTATGGATGAGTATCTTGCCAAGATGAAGAATCTCTCTGATCAACTCGTGCTCGCGGGTGCACCTGTCTCCACTGATGATCTGATCATGCACAGTATCAATAGGTTGGATGCAGAGTACAACGCCATTGTGGTCAGACTCATTGACCAGACTAACCTGACTTGGGTTGATGCTCAGGCTTCTCACCTAGCCTTCGAAAGCCGTCTGGAACAACTTAGTTAATTTGCCTCTTTCTCTATCCAGTCGTCGGCAAATGTAGCTACACATCATTCGTCTGCTTCTCTCAAGTCTTTTTCACCTAACCATTCGTCTGGACTCTCTCGTGGTTCCTGGAGAGGAGGATCTCGAAGCAACCATGGCCGATGCTCCAGGGGACAATCTGGCTCTTATAGTGGCTACAATGGCAATCATGGCCGTCCTCATTGCTCTTATTGTGACAGATTCGGTCACTACTACAAGACGTGTTACCAGTGTCAGGAGCGTCAGGATTCTCGTAGCTCACCTCAAGCATACTTCGTTGGTCCTAGTGTGGTCGCTGATCCAGACTGGTACATGGACAGTGGCACAAGTCATCATGTAACCTCTACTGCATCTCAGCTTGATTCTATCTCTAACTCAAGTAACCTGTTTCTATATACCTGTACTAGGTCCAAAACTTCTATAAAAGGCACTGGTTCTACAGCCATCCCTTATTCTAATTCCAAACTAAGACTTCAAGATGTTTTACTCATCCCGTCTGCAACCAAGAATTTGATCAGTGTGCATAAACTAGTCGAAGATAATCCTGTTATTGTCTCTTTCTCTAACGATGGATGTGTTGTGAAGGAAAAGGAGACAGGTCACTTGTTGATGCAGGGATCTCCAAGACAGGGCCTATACCTCGTGGCTAAACATGTTTCACCAACTCAAGCTCACATGGCGGTCGTTACCTCTGCTCACATGGTGACCGTCCCCTCTAAGGATGACACTCTACTGTTACACTGGCACAGATCTTTAGGACACCCAAGCAATAAAACCTTGCCGCAAACTTTGAGGACTTGTAATGTTAATATCAAAGATAGTGAATCTTTTGTTTGTGCTGCTTGTCAATTTGGCAAATCAAACAAACTTCCCTTTCCTGTGTCATTATCTCGTGCTTCTCATCCTCTTGCTCTTATTCACACTAATCTATGGGGTCCTTCCCCAATGCAATCTGTTAATGGACATAAATACTACATTCACTTCATCGATGACTATAGTAGATATACATGGTTATATCTACTTAAACACAAAGGAGAAGCAATCACTGCGTTTAATCATTTCTGCTGCTACATTGAAAACCAATTCAACACAACTATTAAATCAATTCAGTGTGATAATGGAGCTGAATTTAAGCCATTCATTCCTGTTGCCAATGCTGCCGGAATTGCCATGCGATACACTTGTCCTCACACGTCTTCACAGAATGGCAGAGCCGAGCCCAAACATCGACACATCGTCGAAACTGGCCTTACGTTGCTTGCTCAAGCACAGCTACCGTTGAATTATTGGACCGATGCCTTTCAGATGGCTGTCTACTTGATTAACAGGATGCCAACACCTACTATCGGAGGAGTATCACCTCTATTCTATTTGTATAAAACAGAGCCGAAGTATCGGTTGTTGAAACCTTTCAGATGTTCCTGCTACCCGTACCTATGCCCTTACAACAATCACAAACTCCAATATCGTAGTCAACAGTGCATATTCTTCGGCCCTGCATCTCAGTCGAAAGGATATAAATGTCTAAGCTCCTCTGGTTGAGTTTTTGTTTCCCGACATGTAGTGTTTGATGACTCTTTCTTTCCTTGTGTATCAGGGTTCTTCAGACGTCGGGGTTCCATCTCGGAGTCCGATCATACATCTATCCCATTGGTTATCACTCCGGCAACCAGCCCCAACCCCTATCCGGTCACACCTCTCCGCCAAGCCCCTTGTCCTCAGGTTCCATCTCTTCACGGCCACCTCTGTTTTCTGGTGCCGAAAAATCCTCGCTCTCACCTAGACTCTTCTACAATAAGGCCTCTTCTGGGTCGGCCCATGATGAAGCCCAATCTCTCCCTCCAGAGGATCCGACTCCAGCTCTACATAACACTCATCACATGGTGACCCAAGCCGAAGATGGGATCACCAAACCTCATTACCCCTTTATTGGGTTGCTCGAATCGGAATCCTTGTCTTCTCTGTCTCAGGCCAGTCCACCATGCACTGTGGCCGAAGCTCTCTCCTCAGCTCATTGGAAGGAAGCTATGCAGGTTGAATATAACGCCCTCATCCGAAATAACACCTGGGTCTTAGTTCCAGCCCCTTCGAATCAGAAAATTGTTGATTGCCAATGAGTCTTCAAAACAAAATTTCGGACGGATGGCTTGATTCTCAAACATAAAGCACACTTGGTCGCTAAGGGGTTTCAGTAGACTGCCGGTGTTGACTACTTTGAGACTTTCAACCGTGTTGTCAAGCCGACTACGGTACGGGTGCTTCTTACTCTTGCTCTTACTTTCCAATGGGATGTTAGACAACTGGATGTGAATAATGCCTTTTTCAATGGCTATCTTCACGAACATGTTTTCATGTGCAACCTGACAGTTTTCGTGATCCTCAGCGACCCAATCATGTGTGTAAGTTGGTCAAGGCCATCTATGGTCTCAAACAAGCATCGTGTGCTTGGTTTGATCGTCTTCGTCATACGTTGTCTCAGTGGGGTTTTTAGAATTCTAAGAGTGATAACTCTCTTTTCTTCCTCAGAACCAGATCCACGGTTGTGTTTCTTCTTATCTATGTCGATGATATCTTAGTGACAGGCAATAATTCCAAATTCATTAGACAATTTATCGCTTAGCTGAATGATGCTTTTTCATTGAAAGACATGGGATCACTCTACTATTTTCTTGGTTTGGAAATTTTTCGCAATGAATCTGGGTTTTTTTTTTCCCTCAATATGGGAAAATATATTCTAGATATACTCAAACGTTTTAATATGCTCGATTGTGCTCCAGTTCCTACGCCTATGGTAACTGGTCGAACTTTTCTGCCACTGATGGGGAACCTATGTCTGATCCCTCTCTATATCATCAAGCAATTGGGTCTCTGTAATATGTAACCACCACCAGACCTGATATTGCTTTCTCCGTTAATAAACTCAGTCAATTCCTCTCTCGCCCCACTAATGTTCATTTTCAAGGAGTCAAACGTATTTTTCGTTATCTCAAAGCCACTTATCACCATGCTCTTCATCTAAAGCCTTTCAATTCCCTCCAGCTAATGGCTTTTGACTGATGTTGATCGGGCCACTGATTTGGATGATAGGCGTTCTACAGGAGGTCTCTGTGTTTATTTGGGAGGTTCCTTAGTTTCCTAGTCTTCTAGAAAACAGCAGGTTGTGTCTAGAGCTAGTTCTAAATCTGAATATCGAGCTCTTGCTGATGGCTCTGCTGAAGTTAAGTGGCTATCTATGTTGCTGACTGAGCTGGGGTTATTCTTGAAGAAACCATCTGTCATATGGTGTGACAATTTAAGTGCCCAAGCTCTTGCTTCTAATCCAGTTCATCATGCAAGGAGTAAACACATTGACATTGATGTTCATTTCATTCGCAATCAAGTGCTATCTGGTGATGTTATTGTCTCTTATGTTCCTTCTCACCTTCAAATCGCTGACTGTCTCACCAAGGCCCTGACTCACACCCAATTCTCCTACTTACGAAGCAAACTCGGGTTGTGTCCCACACCCTCTCGTTTGAGGGGGCATGTTAAGACTAATGTATAATTAGTGTTGTTAATGTATAATTAGTGTTGCTAATGTGATTAGTGTTGTTAATGTATTTAACATCTGTTGTATGTCCGTCGTGAATTGCGTTGGCTACCACTCTAGCCACATGTCAGGATCATGTCTGTCTGTAACAAACTTCTGTACAATTATGTTAGGTTTTGCTGACTATATATAGCACCTAAGGCTAGAGGACGATTCACTCAGCCATTTCAATCCTTTCTCATATTCTCATTTCTCAGTTTTTCTATCTGTGAGTGCAATTGCTGAGCACACAACACCATAACTTCCTTTTCCAATCACTTCTTGAATTTTATAACGGCTGGCATCACCATATTCAGAGAAAAATTCAATCTCTGTTGAACTCTGTAGCAGCAATAAAAAGTTATTTAACATTTTAATATCAAGAAGGCACAAAATTGACAATGTACAAACTTTCATTAATCAAGTGAAAGCAACAAATGATGATCAAATTCTTCTGTGCAACTTTTAACAAGATGGAAATTTCTCACTTTCTCACAAGGATATATTATTTCATATTAGAAAATTTCAGACTCATTGATTAAATAAATAGGCATTATACAGATTTGTAAGTCAAGGATAATGTGCCTAAATTGATAGACTCATTGATAAAACTAATACAGTATTTAAAACTTTATAGAGATTAAGGCTTCATTCATGTATCAATGCATGGGCTAATTTCACCATTTGAAAAGAATAAAATTATTAATCTTTTGTTATAAGACCATTAAAATGCCCAAATTAAATTTATGTGGTTTCATATTTTTAGTCAACCTCTCAAGTGTTGTTTCTTAGTAAAAAAAAAATGTAAGTTTGAAAGATATTTTGATTTTGAATATGCTTATGATTCATAGAATATACGGCAACGCTAGAATCAACACACTTCAAAATATTTCTTAAAAGAATAACGATTATAAAAATTTATTATTTGAAACTAATAATATTTGGGCTAAATGACTAAAAAGATACTTTATAAAATTAAGAGAAAACTGAAAACTTATGGAAAATTAGAAAATCAAAAGTACACTTGTATCATTAATATTAGTGTTTAACATATTTCATGCGACTCACGACGATCTTTTTGTTTTCCCTTTTGCTTTATAACTTCATTTCTCCTAATCAACCCACTGGAAGTGATTACTTTCATTTTTGTGCGTGAATCTGTGTGATGTTCATGATTTAATTTTTGTGTCCACATATTTGTCTTGGACAACTTTTCGTCTTTTGTTTATCAGAAAAATTCTGCACTATGTGTTGAGGAAAATTTGGAAGCGAGCAACGGGAACTTCGTTATCTATGAAAATTAATTAAGTTTATATAATGTAATTTGGAAAAATAAATAAACTAAACAAGATGGATATTAATTATTTATTTAAGGAGAAAGAGATCTTAAATTTAAAATGGTTCAAAAATTCTTTTGTTTTGATAACAAAACTGGTTAGATTCTAAAAGGAACAAATATTCTTTAATCTTAAAAAAATCAAAGGGTTCAATTGCAGGCGTGGTTGAACCTAACAGCTCACAATATAATGAACAAAAGTTACAATTCTTTGAAAAAAAAAAAAAAACATGTGCCCACATTTAATACAAAGGATTATCTCCTATATGAGGATAACCATGCGTATAAAAAAGATCAAAATTAAAGGTTCAAATTAATTTGGTTAAAAGGCTAAAATGTCCTGAAAGTTTTTATGAAGGGTAGTGGAAATAGGCCAATGTCTTGTAATCTGCAAGTCTGTCATTGTGCTTACTACTAGTATAGAGGGAGAGGGATTCAATGTATCAGATTTTTCTAAGATGTGGTCTTACATGTTAGGATTAGCTTATTTTAAATGTTTTTATATTGTACAAGAGAGTTAAATGTGTAAGAAGAATTTTATCTCATAAAATTTAAAAGATTATATATATATAATTGATCATTGGGTAAAATAAAACACCCAGTTTAACTGTCAATCTCCCAAGTGTTGTTTCTTGATGAAAATGAGTTCCGAAGATATTATTTTGATTTGAATTATATATGCTATTGTTATTATGATGTCCTGATTAGTAGGATGCATGTGACCAGGGTGAGTCTTTAAAATTAAGGTTGACTTCTAAAAATTTTGAATGGGCCTCATCAGGTTGTATTTTTCTCGGCTTCAGATGATGTCATTTTGAATTGTAGAAAAAATAATTATTTTTTGGTTGTTGGACTATGTGTGTATTATAGATAAATATTCCATTTACTTACAAATTAATGCTTTTTTATTTAAATATTAGTATTATTTTCATAATTAAACTGAATTAAATTATTTTAATTCTTTGATAGGGTTCCTTAAACTGACCTAGTGAATAATGGGTCCAGTACTAAGTACCTTGCCCAGGTATCGTATAATCATGTATTGAGAAATAATTATAAATATATACGCAATAAAGCTTGAACATACTAATA
Source organism: Acacia crassicarpa (assembly GCA_034222035.1). Classification (NCBI taxonomy): domain Eukaryota; kingdom Viridiplantae; phylum Streptophyta; class Magnoliopsida; order Fabales; family Fabaceae; genus Acacia; species Acacia crassicarpa. The sequence continues at coordinate 22,129,400 of JAWXYG010000004.1, forward strand.
TTAAAGGTAATTTACTAATAAGTTGTTGATTAAGGTAATATGCTGCCTCATTCTTATAGGAAGAGAATACAAGTTCTAATCCTAAAGAGTTCACTTGTTGGAAAAAGTAACAATCTTTTGTATTTGAAGTCTCCACAGGGATTGATCTCATATTAAAAGTGGTTTGAGGATACTCTTAATCAACTAATATATATATATATATATGGGTTAAGGTGTAAAAATACACATATGCTTTTTTCCGAGGAGCACCCAGTAGCAAGTACTTTTTTTGGGTGTAAAAGTGCACATGTGGTTACAAATTAGGTGCAAAAATACCGTTTGACCGTTAAGTTTGACTTTGACTATTAAGTTTGACTTTTTTTGCTGACAAGACGATGACGTGCCATTTCAAAGGTGCAAAAATACACATGTGTTTTATCAAGAAGAGCACTCAACACCAAATTATTTTTTTAAAAAATTTAATAATTTTACTTCAATTAAAATTATTTTAGGATCTTGAAAAAATATTTCAGGTATTGACTGGTACTAAAAGGATACTGACTGATATTAAAAAAATATTTCAAGGTTCTGGAAAAAAAATATTTCAAGGTATTGACTGGTACTAAAAAGTAATTTGAGGATACTGACTGGTACAGAAAAAATACTTCATAATCTTGAAAAATTATTTCAGGATCTTGAAAAAATATTTTAGGTATTGACCGGTACTAAAAAGATACTGTCTGATACTAAAAAAAAATATTTCAGGGTACTGACTGGTACTAAAAAGTACTTTCAAGATACTGATTGGTACAAAAAAAATATTTTATAATCTTAAAAAATTATTTTAGGATCTTGAAAAAATATTTCAGGTATTGACTGGTACTAAAAGGATATTGATTGATACTGAAAAAAATATTTCAAGGTACTGACTGGTACTAAAAAGTACTTTCAGGATACTGACTGGTACATAAAAAAATACTTCATAATCTTGAAAAATTATTTTAGGATCTTGAAAACTTATTTCAAGCTATTGACTGGTACTAAAAGGATACTAACTAGTACTGAAAAATATTTCAAGGTATTGATTAGTACTAAAAATATACTTCAGCTTATTTTTTTAAGATTCTAAAATAATTTTTCATGTTCATAAAATATTTTTTCAGATCTTAAAATGATTTTTAAAGATCATAAAGTATTTTTTCAGTACAGGTCAGTATCTTGAATATCTTTTTAGCACCCTTAAGTAATTAAAATAAAATTATTAAATTAAAAAAAAAAGAATTTGGTATTCAACGCTCTTTTTGACAAACCACATATGTATTTTTACACCTTTGAAATACCACGTCATCGTCCAGTCAGCAAAAAAAGTCAAATTTAACGGTCAAACAGTATTTTTGTACCTAATTTGTAACCACATAGTCACTTTTGCACCTAAAAAAAACACTTACTACTGCGCGCTCCTTGGAGAAAAGCACATGTGTATTTTTGCATTTTAATTGAAGGCAATTTGGAGAACTACAAAAACAAAACAAGATAGGTATTAATTATTTATTCAATGTGAATTTTTAAAATTTAAAATGGTTTATGTTCTAAAAGTAAAAATATTCTTTAAAATTAACAAAATAAAAAATTTCAATTTAATGAAATAATTAAAATTCATTCAGAATAATCATTTCAACGTGTATAATTAAGAGATTAATATTTTAATGAACAAAAAGGAAATTTTATATAAATATAACCATATAGTTAATGAAGAGTTTAATTGCTAAGCTCCCTAAAGCTAACGAAAAAAATTGAAAAGTATAAATGGCCCAAAAAAGGTTTGTTAGGAATTGCTCCCAAAAGCAGTTGTTAGGACTTTAGGAGTGCATTAATTCAATTATTTTACTACATCTGTATGCTTATGTGGTCGACGTCGTTGTAATATTTTTTTTTTTTTTTGATACATGGATGTGGGGGGGAGGGGGGATTCGATCCCACATCAAGTGGGAGCGCCAGGCCTAGTGCCTGGCCTAGTGCCATGTGCGCTAAAGCGCACCGGCAAAAAACAGAGATAATATTTTATTACAAAAGCAAGTCATCAAAAAAAATATTTTATTACAAACAAGTCATCAACTATTAATTAATCCACTTTTGATAGAACAAAAAACTACTAATTAATTCACCAACAAGGACTTCATTCCTTGGCGTGCTCTATAGGCAAAGACTATCCTTTTGGATTTAGGGCAAAGACGCTGGAAAAAAGGTCGGAAGGCCTTTTGTGAAATGGTTAATAAAAGAATAATTTGTTGTATTTTGAGAAAATTACACAAATTTTTCGTACTATTTTTTAGAATTAATAATGTACATTCTACTAAGTTTTGCTAAAAATATAGAAACGTTCATTTTATTTTTAAGCGAATTTATAAACAGAGTCGTGACTCTTGATCTGTCAAGCTACAATGATTCAAAATCATTGAGTGAAGAAATCAACTTATCTTCTTTACTTGCTCTTGAATTTCTTCAATAAGGAAAGCTTCAATTAATATATGCAGTAAAAATGTGTCTATGACTATAGGAGGGGCATTAGTTAATTATTTTTACCCATTTCATAGCAATTTCTTGAGAAAAGGTAATTCAAAAGCAATGGGAACGGTTTGAGAGTCTTGAGACAAAGTTAATCAATTAGTTAAATTATTTTACTATGTCTATATTGTAAAAGCAAGCTAATCATCAACTACTAATCCGCTAACAATAATTCATGTCCTCACCGCGTTATTTACTTCACTTTTTCTTATGTCTTCTCATTTTTTAAATAGGCAGAATCGAGATCCTTTTGGACTTTGGGCAAAGACGTTGGTCGGAAGACTTGGAAAAAATGTGGGGAGACTCTTTTATAGAGAGAAAAACAGAAAGACTAGAAAAAAGGATAGACGGCAGAAAGAAATCAGAGCAAGTTATACAAATATTTCTTGTAGTTGAATTAAAGGTGATGAATGTATAAAAATTATTTTCTTAAAAGATTTTTTTTAAAAAAAATGTGTGAATGTGAGTGTGTGTCTGAAAATAAAAGGAGAGTAAATGGATCATCAATAAAGTCAAAAATTAAAAAGTAGTTTGTTAAAATTTCATTAATTTTAAGGAAAAATTCTAAATAAATATCATTTGAACTTAGAAACCCCTAAAAAATCTGTTAACATATGAAAATCACAAATAGGTCTTTAGACAATGATAACTTCAGTATTGGCAATAATTAAAACAATGACAACTTTAGTATTGGTTATAACAACTTGACTGTAGTCATTAATAATCTCAGAAACGCAATTTGTCATTTCCATGTATTAACAACTTGAGTGTAGTCATTAATAATATTGGGGGTGCCCAATTTGACACCGGCGAGAGTTCTTTCTTTTTATTTAAAAAAAAGATTGAGGGGCATTTTAGTCAAAGTATAATATCTCAAAATTTCAGAATAGTCCCTTGAGACCTATTTTATCATTTCTATGTGTTAACAAACTTTTTAGGGTTTTTCAAGTTCAAATTGTATTTATTTTGAATTTTTCTTAATTTATTTTTTAATTACTTTAATCTTAAAAATAAAACGATGCATGTGTCTGCTCAAACACTTGCTTACATATATATTGGATCAGAGGGAGTATAGGATATAGGCGGGGCATTAACTATTACCCATTTCATAGCAATTTCTTTTGGAAAAGTAATTCAAAAGCAATGGGAACTAATCAAGGACTCTATATGATTATTTTTTGGCATTACGCCGTCCATGTCTTTGTAATTTTTTACTGACAATGATAATAGTCATCATCTACTATTACTAATCCAATAATAATGATTTCGGTCCTCAGCGTGCTGTTTACTTCTCTTTTTCTCGTACTTATAATTTTTTATAGGCTGAGACGATCCTTTTGGATTTGAGGAAAATGCATGTAATTCGGCCTAGAAATAAATCGCCAAACATCAACTTCACCTCCAAATATAAGTAATGCTATTTGCCAGAGATCAGATACACAACAAAGCCTTCACTTGAAGAAACCGTTTTGATCGTGATGATGCTTCGTTTGATATCACAAATGTGTCTTATATTGTGGACGTTGCTATGTTCAGTGAGATTGGACACAATCACCTGCTGCCATGAGAGAGATCGAAGCTTACTATTAATGTTCAAACAAGACGTTGTTGATCCTTCAAACCGCCTCTCTTCTTGGTCTTCTCTCCAAGATTGTTGTGAATATTGGGAAGGAGTTGTGTGCGATTACAACAAAAGAGTCCATTATCTTTATCTGGCAAGCGACAATCATTCAATCCTTGAGAGGTGAAATCAACTTTTATTCTTTACTTTCACTTGACTTTCTTCAATTACTGAATTTGGCGAACAATGACTTTGAGCGCATAAGCATGCCGTCTATCAATAATTCCGTTGCAACTCATACCCATTTGCTACCAAATTCTTCTAACCTTTGGGAACTGAATTTATCATACAATATTCATCTTCGAATTGATAATCTTCATTATTTGCTATCTCGACTTCCTTCCCTACGAGTTCTCGATCTCACTGGCATTCATCTTCCTAGTGCAACGAATTGGGTTCAATTATTGCCTTCTCTACCTTTGAAGAGGTTATATTTAAATGACTGTAATTTGACCAGCTCTGTTCTGTCTCTTGAATATGCCAATTTTAGCTCACTTTCATATCTTGATCTCGGTTTAAATGATTTTACATATGGATTGCCTAATTGGTTCTTTAATCTTAGCAAACAACTTTCCTATATTGGCCTCAGTCAAAGCAATTTCAGAGGTCAACTCTCAGATTTCTCAGACTTCCGAAATCTGCACTTTTTAGATCTATCTAACAACAAACTCAAAGAATCAATACCTGATTGGATTGGTAAGCTTGATAGTTTACTTGAACTTGATCTATCTCAGAACTCGTTTCGTGGCTCTTTTCCTTCTAATCTCATGAACTCGTCATCTTTACAATATTTAGATATTATGACTTCAGCAGTACACTCCCAAAAATCCTTGGCCAAAATGAGTCTTACAGATCAGATTATGATTTGGAAATATCTATGTCATTCAACAAATTCAAAGGACAGCTTCCTCGAGTATCAAATACGGTCAGAACTTTGGATTTAGCTAACAACTCATTCTCGGGACCTTTATCTTCATTATTGTGTCATCACAGTGAGACAGACCTGTATGGTTTGGTGCATTTGGACCTATCAAATAATTATCTAACCCAAGAACTCCCAGATTGTTGGAGCAATTGGACAGCTTTGCGTGACATAATCTTAGGGAATAATCAGCTAGTTGGCCAAGTCCCATTAGCGATGGGTTCATCATTACAAAATCTAAGGGCACTAGAACTTTTCTGGAAGTATACAAACATGGATACCCCAAAATGTGTCAGTTGTGAAATTGAGATCCAATCAATTTACAGGCACCATTCCACTACAGCTATGTACTCTCTCCAAGTTGATCGTATTGGACCTTGCCAATAACAAACTCTCAGGATCAATCCCTCATTGTCTATCCAACATAACAAGTTTTTCTTCAGTACTTGATGAATTTGGCTTAGAATTGGATATAAGCTATTTTCTTCAACGTCAATTCATGGCTTCATCTAGATACATGAAAATTGATTTGAATACAAAGGGTCAACAATTAGAGTATCAAAAAAATCTAAAGTTGGTGCGAAGCATTGATCTATAAGCTAACAAGCTATCTGGAGAAATTCCTGTACAATTGTTCATGCTCACCAAGTTAAAGTTTTTGAACTTGTCTTATAATTATTTGATAGGAGAGATACCAGAGCACATAGGAGAGATGAAAGATCTAGAATCTCTTGATTTCTCTCATAACCATCTTTATGGGAATATCCCTCAAAGCATGTTGAGCCTCCCTTTCTTAAGTGTTCTAAATCTCTCAGACAACAATTTTAGTGGACAAATTCCACTAGGGACTCAGCTTCAAGGCTTTGATGCATGGAGTTACACTGGGAATCCTGAGCTTTGTGGGCCTCCTCTTCAAAAGAATTGCACACTACCAGAAAAACCAGACAATAGAGACCAGGTTGAAGGAAATGATGATGATGCTTTTTTGAAGTCATTGTATCTTGGTATGGGAGTTGGCTTTGCTATGGGATTCTGGGTAGTTTGTGGTTCTCTATTCTTGAACAAAGCATGGAGGCACACTTGCTTTCGATTCTTTGATGGTGTGGTTGATCAAATATATGTCATTGTGGCCATATAGCTTCGAAGATTCCATTAAATGGGAATATGCAACTGCTCCAGGTCCGTTATTAAGTTTTTTTGCCTATTTAAATTTAAAATTATCTCTCATAATAACTTTTATTTCTGCACACATTCATCAGTGTTGTAATGGTTTCATTTTTCTATTGGTTGCATTCTAAATGAAATGCATAATGCAAGTTAATATGCTTTTCATGTATTCATACAAAACTGCCAATTTCATCCACCATTTAAAAAGAATTAAATTATTAATCTTTTTGTGATGATTGACTTAGAGTGATCTCATGTTTCATGCTTGTTTTTCAAAGTAATAGGTAGTTAATTTCAACTTTTCAAGACTCGCTTGTATCTTAGAAGCTTCGGTGCTTAGGCTCTTTGATTGATGGAAGTTTGGATAAAGCTTTGGTACATGGTCGCAACTTCAACAAATGTTCAAATGTTTAGGGCTATACGAGTTTGGTGTTGTTTTGTAATATGTGCGTCTGTCATTGTGTTTACTGCTTGATTGGGCTGTTTAAACAAATTAATTTGGTTCATCGTGTTGTTCTAAGATTTGGTTTTCATGTTTTAGACAATCTCCCTAGTGTTTTTTGTTAGTGAAAAAATATAAGTTTGATTTGAACTATACTGTTCTTATTACAATGTTAATTATTTGAATAATATGAGATTTGTTGTGTATTTTAAATAGTTAGTTTCTTAATGCATTTGGATAAGACAAAAAGAATATTGTACAAAGTTGGCATGTGATGGATTTCTATAGGTCCATTGAGTTGGGACCCAATTTTAGAAGTTGTAAGAGCCAGGTAAGAAAAATGACCATCTTACCCTTAACAGTAGATTTCATTTAGACTATGGCATCCTGGCAAAGATGTTTTGAGTCTTAAGATAAACTAGTCCTAAAATAACTTCCTATATACATCAAGAACTATAGATTTTATATTGTGGTAAAATTATAATTTCATGTAATTTACTGCTACATCCAACTTAAATGCAAAAGCAAGTTGAGAATGTTGTATTGTTATTTTAGTTTTAGAGGTAAGACATTCATCTTCTTTGGCTCCTACATTTATTAGTTTTTCTCAAGTTAAGGTCTATTTTTATCCAAAATGTTGTTAGGAAAGAGCAATTTTGCCCCAAATTTTTTTGATGCAATGTTGCCCCCAAGCGTTAGCAAGCATTAATTTTGACCATTAAATCCTATGCCTGAGCCTAGCTTATGCATATGTGCCTTGTTGTGTTTGAAATATGACTTACTAACCAATCATGAGCCATCTTACTTAACATAAAATTCTAGTCGGCACTTATTTAATAAATTATAATAACAAAAATAAAATAAAAAACATAAAATCCCTAAAACACCCTCAAGAAACGACTCTTGCAATGGCGTCGACCACTGCCAGAGAATCTGGTCCTCGACTGAGTATGGTAACCTCGAAGTCATAGATTTTGGTTTCAGCACTTTCTCCAATGGTTTGCTGCATACTACCTGTGATACTACGGCGTATGTGTCACCAAAGATAACTAATAGAAAAGGCTTCCACAGTGCTAAGTCGGATATTTGGTCTTGGTGTTATCTTATACGTCCTTCTTGCCGGATTCTTACCATCTCAGGACGACAATTTGGTTTCTGTATACAAAAAGATTTACAGAGTCGACTTCAGATGCCTGCCGTGGTTTTCATCGAAAGATCGAAGACTCATAGCGAAGCTCGAACTCTAATACTTGAATTTGATTTAAAAGATAATGGACTCATCATTCTATAAGAAATCAATTCAGAAGATTTTGGGGACAAAAACAGGGAAGGAATTTGAACTAGAATGTGATGATAATTTTAAGATGTTATCAAAGCAAAATCCGTCAGCAATAATGAACACATTCCATTTGATTATCACTATCAAAAAAAATTTCACTCGTTGACACTCTTCTTGGAGAAGAGGGAAGAGAAAGAGGAGATAAGGTTTGCAACGGTGAGGCCGACAAGCAGCGTGATATTAAGACTAGAGGAGGTGGCCAAGGCGGAGAGATTCAACATGAAGAAGAGCGACACCAAGTTGAGGCTGTAGAGGCAAGAGTATGGACAGAAGGGGAGGCTAGCAATAGCGTACATATACGTCGTGACGTCGTCGCTGGTTGTAGTGGAAGTGAAGGATAACGATGATACCTTGGAGTACAAGTTTTGCAGCAAGGAGCTTCAACCCATTGAACACCATCATTCAAATCCACACATTATACGATGAAGAAAATAAGGAACGATTGCAGGTGTGTTTTGGTATTTTATATTTTATTTGTTTTTATAATCAATTAAATGAGTCACAACTGGAATTTTATATTAAGTGAGATGGCACATAATGATTTGTTAGCAAGTCATACTTTCCAGGATAGCAAACCACATGCGCATAAGCCGATCAAACATAGGATAATTGGTCAAAATTAACACATGCTAACAGTCAGGATAACATTACAATTACACCTCAAAAAACTTCCAGGATAAAATTGCCCTTTTCTGACAACTTCCAAGATAAAAATGGACCTTAACCCTCTTTTCTTAGACTACCCCTATAGCTTTGTTGACAACACTCCAACATAAATGACTAAAAGTCTAAGTGTTTTAGGGGGAAAAAACATATTTTTTATAAATAACTAATTCAGCTAACTTTCATGATCTATGTGAGTTACTAGTTTTTATTTTTATTTTTATTTGATATGAATGTGAGTTACCAGTTAGCTTTTATATTTAGAACCCAAAGGAATATATTTCAAAATGTTGGACAGAATTGGCATATAATGAATTCCAGAGACAGGCCCATTGAGGATGCATTAATTTTTTGTTCTTGGCACTTTGTTGGGAGTATAGAATAATTTTTTAAAAAAAAAACCATTTAAAGGAAAATGATTATCTGGGCCTTGTAAGCTGCAACTATAGGCCAAATTTTATAAAAGACTAGCCCAATCATTCAGACATGAAGAGCTCTGTCAATAAACTTTGCAGTGGGAATAATTAATGTTTTAATTACCAACATCCATTAGGAGCAAGTGAAATGGGACTTGCTCCCCATTAACCACGTTCTTAATTTGAGACGTGAGAATGGAGAAAATGATATTAGAAACTCTTCCCCTATGACTATAGGCTCGAGAGAGGCGAAATTCGAATTAGTTAAAAAAGAAAGTTCTGGTGAACTATATGGGATAGCAAAAAAAAAAAAAAAACTGATGTTTTAATTGCATGAGGTGGACAAAAGCAATCTTGTATTATACCAGACAAGTAAAAGGGTTTTCAACCAAGATACAACATTTCTAGTTAGGATAACATAAAGGGTACAGACAATCGAAAAGTCCAGCAAAAACACATCCTCAGCCTTTTGTATTAAAACCACAACAACTAGAATATACTATCACCAGCAGCGAAAGTGAAAAAATTAGTTATAGATATCAAGTGACTTGACGTTGAATGAGTATGCATATATAATGAAAAAGACTACACTGCTAGAAGATCACTTGAAACGCTGAAAAAATTTATAAGAGGTGATACACGACACTACAACCCAAAAAAAAAAAAAAACCCTTCTTTAGCGATGGACAAAACCCCTCGCCAGAAAGACAAAATTCCTTGTAAAAAGGGTCTGCAACAGGGGGGGAAAAATCCATCTCAAAAACCCTCATTGCAAACAAAATTTACAACAGATTTTCTGTCATCCATCGCAAATTGTGATGGAATATGAAAAAAGTCCATCGTAAATTGAGGGATTAGAAATATATATATATATATTATATATAATTATTGAGGCGCTTCCACAGCAACCACTCAAATAAAGAACAAGTTACATATATATTATAAGTACTCAAACTAATCCGAGTAGTACCGTTCAGAACAATTATATATAATTAAAATTACATAACATAAGCACTTAAACTGGACTCACTCGTGAGAAGGAGAATATTAGTAAATTTAGTTGACATATTTAATACTTCAAATAATCACTCTGATACTCCTCAAGTTATTTTTCTCCCAGAAGTGTAACCGTGTTGTCAATCAGAATTTTGGCGGGACTTGCATTATGTGGATGAGGGGTCTCCCTCAAGTAAGTAGTATGGATCAATAGGATCAATTTCAAGCAATGCTTGCCCAATGTATGCCCAAAAAAAAAAAAACTTCAAATAACATAGACTGGACCCATAAAAAGCTAACAAGTTCATTCATTCTGCCTTCATAATATCATTTAAAAAAAGGAGCATTTTGGCTTTTTTTTTTTTTGTGACTTTTGCTTTTTCTAAAAAATATCATCTAAACACATAAATTAATTAAAAAAGATTTTTTTTTTTTTTTGCATTAAAAAAGTGCTTTTTTATCCCCAAAAAAAAAAAAAATCATCCAAACTGACCCTAAAATCGTTACATGTGCAAAATAACTTCCAAGCTGGACTCTCCTTAACAACTTAAATACACAGACACAGACAAATGCTGGGCTACAAAAATTTACAAAGCCACAGTTCAAATTTGAAATGAAGAAACAGATTTTAAAAGAAAACAATACAAGGTGGGGGCAGGCATCTATTTTTCTCATAAGCATAACGATATGAATTCATTGAACTTTTAGGCTTCCAGCTCAAGCGTTAGCATTTCTGTTCTCATGTTTTTTTAAATCATAAAATAATTTTATTGGAGTTTTTTTGTCATACAATTATGTTTTTATCCTTATAAATTGAAGGGAAAAAACTGCAAAATTTAGTGACACTCCAATCTGTTCAATTGCTGCATGCCACAAGGATTTTGATAATTCTAAGGTGCCATAGTTTTTATAGGAACTAATTAAGGGAAGGTAAAAGGGAAAAAACAGAGAGAAACAAATTAAAACTCCATTTGTCTATTCCAAAATCCTTAAATTTTGAAATTCACGCTACTTACTAACAATTATCAAATTTTGAACCAATGGGGATATCAATTAATGTTTAGCAGGTCAATAGCAAATAATATTTGATATCAGTGTCTAGTCCAAATACTGGGAGATGTGTATAAGGTTTGAAAGGTAGCAAACAACGTTGGCTGTTTCTTTCTGAAAGTGTCGATGGCTACTTTTAATTTGAAAAAAGTTGCAGCTCTTTCAAATTTCACTAAAGCAAGGACTTAGGAGTTGGGATGGGATGGTCGCAAGTCATCAGCGACAAAGGTGGAGAGAAGGTGAGATGGTGGAAGATGAATATCAAATATGAAGTCTAAAGGTCTCTTAGTATATGGCTGTGTCTCCGCTTCTTTATCTTTTCATGAAGTTTAGAAAAGAGAAAAAAAAAGGAAGTTCATAACTGGGAGGTAAGTTCAGTCAATCACTCCAAATTCTAATTTAGGTAGAGAAAATATAAGAACTTTGGTTAAGGACAATTTAGTCTTTCTATTTTTATGTTTTAATTTCTGGTCCTCCAAAATAATTACTATTTTTTTGATCTTTCTTAATAAATATTATTTTTCTTAGATCTTTTATTATAATTTTTCTTATATTTAATACAGAGGAGTACAATCATTATTGATAAATGTTACTATATTATTCTATCCCTCATACACTAGGCCAATTGACTATTGAGGCTCATCAAAGATTTTCCAAAGTCAATTACTCATTTTTTGCTGTTAATTAATTATGTTTCTGGACAACTAATCTTCAAAATTTACAATTGATTTTTAGGAATTAACAATTCCAACTTTTTAGAAATAAAGTAGCCTCCAACTCATTTTGTTAAGACTAAGGTCCTTGGTTATACTCCCTCAGTTTCAAAATATAAGCACTAAACTTTTTTGGAATGTGGTTCTTTTTTTTTTTTTTTGTAGGAGATGAGTGTGGCTTTTATATAAGATATACTCTATTTTTATTTTATCATTTAATGTTTTTTCCCCTAATTTTACTACTAACTAATTATATGCTTCTCTCATCTTTTTTCCCACTCATTTTCTATCATCCTTTTTTTGATTTATTCTCTCTCACTCATTCTATCCATAAATATTAAATAAAATTGCTTAAGGGGAAAAGAAAAAGTCTTTTTTTTTTTACATATTTATTATCTTTAAGCGTGAAAATTTTTTTTGCTCAAGTTTAAGCATGAAATTGCGTAAGTTAGTTATTTGGAGGCTGTATTTAAATGTTGGGGTCTTCAAAGATTTGGCATATGGAATTTAGAGGTTGGGATTGGGATTGGGATGAATGGTACTAACACTTTATGTGTGGGCATGAGATAATGAGGGGTTCAGACCGAATACTCAGTACCATTACCCCTTGGTTAGAGCTGGGAAATCGGGCCGAGCTCATCGGGCCGGTCTGTTTAGGCCCTAACCTGTAGGACTCGGGCTTGAAAAATAGGCCAAAAATTTGAAATTGGCCTTGCAGGGCTGGCCCTGTAGGGCCTCGAGCTTAATCGGGCCAGCCCTGTAGGGCCTCGAGCTTAATCGGGCCAGCCCTGTAGGGCCTCAGGCCGGCCCTGTAAGCTCGTTTAACTGTAGCGTTTTTTTTTTTAAATAATAATAATAATGACTTAGACTTCCACTTAATGAATGTGTTTATTTGTAACTACTTAGATTTTTTTTAATTTAAACTATAACCCTTTTTTATGTTTATTATTATTCTGTATTAAACACATAATTAAATTTTGAAGAAGGGATGTTTTCATATTAAATGAACACATACTTTAGTATTACAATATTATATAAGTAATAAATTATAAATATATTCTGTGTAAAATAAGTATAATTATTTTTACCTGTCAGTAAAATCATGTATGAACCGAAAAAATCTGTAGACACACAAAATTACGAGAGGGAAAAGCATTTTGTCATGGGCATACATAAAGCAATTCCTTTGTTTAATATTTTTTGAAAAAAAAAAGGAAAAAAGACATTTTTTGTATTTATTTGTTTTTTATTACGAATTAACGAATGTGTTTATTTGTTGAATGATTTATATTATTTAGATATTAATGTTGATAAAATTTATTTGATAAATTAGAACTTTAATGATTGCAATTTATTAATTATATTTCTTTGAAAAAAAATCGAAGAAAAAATAGTTAAAATATGGAATAGTAATTTTTAGGCGGTCCTAGTCCTAGTATTATCAAAACGGGCTTTGAAAAACAGATGTTTTCCTTATTTCAGACCCTGTAAGGCCAGGCCCTGTCAGGCCGGGCCAGCCCTGATTCTCAGCTCTACCCTTGGTATTACAATGTGTAGCTTATGAATATAAATTTCCAGACTAAAATACCCTCTCCTTACTCAGTACTCCCTTCAATCCTGGATATAAGACTTTTTTTTTTTGTGTGGAGATATTAAGAAATTAAATTACTTTAAAATATTTATATTTGTCATTTTTTCTCTAAACTATTTTATTTAACCTATAAATTGATATATAATCTAATAATATACATCATATGATATGATTATGTGACTCCTTTAACTTAATCTCTAAAAAAAAAATAATAATAATAATAATCAACTATGTCTTATATTTACAACCAAACAGAGTAACACAGAGATATCATCTTTTCTCCACAGTATTTGTCACTGCCATCCCCTCCATCTTCAATCACTACCTTCTCCCATGAACTCGTCAAATCTGCTTCAAATTTGAGATTTTTGATCATCAAAGTTCACCAAATCTAGCTCCGTGAGTTTGATAGCGTTCTTTTTTTTTTTTTTTTTGGCTAAACATACTTATTGGAGGCAATCATATTCAAGGTATTATTAGACACTAAATGTGAGTACCTCTCCAAGTAGGAATTCAAATATTGGTTCATCACGTTGTAAGGAACTAGCCCCTTATACTAGAAACAACCCCATGTTTGGTTGATAGTGTTTCTATATGGTTTACAGTAGACAATGAGAATAGGGATCCACCAATAGTGGCATTATCACTCATTTTCCAAATGGTTCGAGTTCAATGGTAGTCATGGTACTCCCATATCTAGTTCCTCTCTTCTTTACATGCATCATTGCTCGTTTCCCAAATGGTTCGAGCTGAAAGGTGTTCCTAAATCTAGTCTGATCACCTTTAATGGCTTGTTTTGGGTTCACTAAATGAGGATAATTAAGTCTTTTAGCCAATTTTTATTTGATCTAAATCACTTTTCTAAAATTCTCATTGCAAAACTAACATAATTTTAGAACTTAATTCTCACTTCCAAACCTAACTTCATTCACATTTTTGTAGTCCTCTGCATATCTTTTTTTTTTTTTTGGTTGCCCATCCGACTAATCTGGATTCGCCCTGACTTGAACCCACAGTTGCGGGAGAAAAGCTCTCAACACCATTTTCTCCATTTCCAACCTTTGAACCAAGGACGTGACTAAGGGAGAACAAATCCCTTACCACTTGCTTTAAATGGATGTTGGTCCTCCACGTATCATTTGTTTTCTTATGAATATGCCAAAAGAATTTTTTTTTTAAAAAAAAAAAGTTTTCATGAATCATGAAATTTTTTTAAGGAGAGAGCCCATGTTGGTTCTTTCCTTCCTATAATGCTCTCCCTCAGAACGAATTTTTTTTCTTTTAATTTTTCATTAATTTTTTTAGTTGTTTGAATTTAGTTGTACTTAACAGCTTGAGAAGTATGTTTAGTATGTTTTATATTACCATCTAGTATCTTTAATTAATTAATTTTTAGTACATCCAACACTAGTTTTTGGGTAGTTAGTAAGTTCTATTTAAAAAATACTAGACACTAAAAATTTAGTTTAATTAATTTGAGATAGTGAATAATATTAAAATACTCCCTCCGGTCCTAATTATAGGACAACATTTAGAGGTTCATTTTGGTCCTAATTATAAGACAACCTTCTAAATTTTGTCAATTTCTTCCTAAAATACCCCTATTTTATTCTCTCAAGTGTGTTTGAATTTTAGTAAATATATGTATATGAGTATGTAAACTCTTCTAGTCAATGAAATTTTTGTTAGATTTTAATTTATTTATCAATTAATTGACATTAATTTGCCAATATATAGACACATATACACATTTATGTGTGTCTCTATATATGTGTGTGTAGACACACACATATGTATGTATGTGTGTGTGTGCGCGCTCGCGCGTGCGTGTGTGTTTATATATACAAATATATATATTTGTATGCACACACAACATACCTGTGTGTGTGTGTCTCTATATGCGTGTGTGTGTATATATATATTTGTATGTATACACACCCATATATACCTGTGTGTATATATGTGTCTATATATTATGTGTGCGTGTGCGCGCATAGATGTGTGTCTATATACTTTGTGTGTATGTGTATGCATATATATGCGTGTGTGTACATATATATACACACGTGTGTGTATAAATAACAAGACCATTATTTCAATTAGAAAATGTGCGGAAATAAAAATTATAGAGTACAAAAATATGTGGTAAGGATTGTTGATTTACTTATACTTTTGTCATTTAAATTTTATATAAGGGCATTTTGGAAAAAAGAGTAAAATCAACTAATTTAACTCATTTCCTTAATCTCCCAAAAAATAGTTAAATATGTTCTATAATTAGGAGCAGAGGGAGTAATATTTTATGATATTGGGTACTAATGAAAAAATATTTAAAAATACTGAATGATATTTGCAGATACTAGATACAAAGAATATCACTTTTTTGAGCCATCCGTACCGCACTGTACCGTAACATGCAACCACACTGCCTACATAAATTTTTTTTATATCCAATATTATCACATTAAAATCAAATATTGTTAAACAAATTTCTTAGGTTTAAAGCTCATTAGGTCTACAAAGATATGGGACATAAAGATAGAGGAAAAAAATTGATTTCCAATTATTTTACTTTATGATGACCTGATCAAGAAGAAATTTACATCCCTAAAATTTCGCAACAAAAACTGATGTCAAAACACAATCATCCCTAAAATCTTCAGAGAAATCATGTCATTTCACAGAGCCATTCTAAGATTTCCTGCAGTACTAGGGAACTTGATAACAAATACTATAGAAATTTACATGAGATTTATCCTTTTTTATTAATCATAGTTGAGTAGAGAGAAACAGAGAGAGATGAAAGAGGGTACCAGTAAGTAGGAGTTCATTCCAATTATACAGTTTCTCACCAAAGTCTAAAAAGCAACATCTCTGGCCAGAGAAAGCAGGCTGTCTTTGAAGGGAAATGGCTGCTTCAAGGCCTCGCTCACCATTATTTTACACAACCTACATGAGACCCCAAGTGCCTTCCCGCATTAAAGCACCTTCCTCTACAACCATTTCTCCATATTTGGCCATATTATATCGACTTGATCACTCCTAAAACATACCAGTCATGCCATACTGAACTGGACCAACCTTTCTATGAGCGGCAGTCCCCGTTGTGGCAGCTCCAATCCGACCATATTGAGTCTTTGTCGGCATTAGGCTCGTTGTGTCCACAGCTATTCGATCATCCTGTTCGATGCCGTTCACCCCTGCCCGTGTCATAAAAAAAGGGTTTGTATCAATATTAATAGCTATATCGGGCGCTATTTTGGCACGAACTTCAGAATGCGTGTGTTTGGCTTGCATAGATACACCCTTATCAGATTCTGTTGTAGCTGACCTTTCTTGATTTCCAGAGCTTGATCTTTGGTAATAATAAGCGGGGTGAACAGCTTGAGAAGGAAGCATAGAACCTCTGATAAATGTCCTAGGATCATAAGAGTCCTTGACCACACTCGCATACTCATACGGAACAACCGGCCCCACTACTTTTCCCGGTTTTGCTGAGAAGTTACCACAACATTAGCTATTCATTTATTCATAAATGTAAACAACATTAACTGAACACAATGATAGGAATTCCATACCTATTGGGACTCTCATTGACCCCTGCATTGACCTTGTAACAGAAATTTCTGTGTCTCTGGGGTTCTTATTATATTCCTCAGATGTTTGCCTGTTTTTCCCAGAATTGATATCTGATTGCTCTTTTGGTGCAATCATATTTGAATGCACAACCGTCGACCTACCAATAACTCCGAGATATCAGTATAACATAATTACTTCCCCTGAATGTTCTCATAAGTGGAGACTCTTGTCAAAAATATAAATATTTGGAAGCAAATGAACCCACGGGAAAAGGTGAGGATAAATAATTTTAACCCATTGATCCCTTGTAATTTAACCACACAAACATTGAAAGAGCAACTAAATATGATAAATGGAGAATAACTCCAAGGGAGAACAGCTTCATGGCCACTAATTTACCACAATATAAACCATTGATTCTCAAACACAAATATTAATGTGCAGCTACTAAAAATATGGAAGTCATGCTTAGTAATACTCATCCACAACACAACAGAGTGGATTAATCTTGGAAAATTGAAATGCATCTATATTCAATCACACTGCTGACACTAAAAAACTATGCTGGATACTTCATCAATATATTCCCTAAGAAAGAGCTGATGCACTTGGTTGCAGTTTCTTTCTGCAGTTAGAGGTAATTCAGAACAGAGTAAGCTGCTCTTTAGCAGTTCTCTATACACAGATACATCCAATGTCTTGTTCTAAGGAATTCATGATAGATTGTACTCCCTCTAGTCTCAATTATGAGCAAAAACTACTCAATTTTAAGTGCAGTTAATGAATGTTTCAAATTATGCCCAACATACAAAATTATAAGAGAGGAGTATTTGGAATTATTGCAATATATGACCATCATTACTTGTTATCTATCCCAGAACTTCATCCCGTCATAAGAATATTAAAACCAAAGGTATTAATTACATTAATGAAGTTACAATACAAAATAAATAATTGAAGAAATGCAATGAGTTGCTGCATTTTTGAGTTACCTTGGAAGAGAAACATGCTTCCTTTCAAGAGGCATGGTGGGGCCATTTTTACCATTATTTTCCTCAAGATGAACAAACTGCTTCCTGAAGTGATCAACAGCACTGTACAGAATATGCACCCAGAAAGCATAAATAAAAAATAACAAAATAGAAATTTGACTTGAAGTATATAAAAAGAAGGATGACAGAAATTAAAAGGCATCCATGGGTGGAAAAAGAACCTCGGATAAAGAAAATTAGGTCTCTCTGTTCCATTTATGTAGTCTTTCAATAGTTGTGGATGATACTCTAAAATCTCACGGAAAATTAGCTCCCGTATTTCCTCCTTTGTAACTCTTCGCCTTTCAAACTCAAACTCCATTTTACTGATAGGCTGGCAGGACGGTTCCCTCTCAAACTTTGCCAATCCCTTAAAGTAAGGATCAGCCAAGGCCTGAAACCCCAAGGATAAAACAACTTTCAGCATCTGGAGCAAGAAACTGAAGGCAACATTGTCCAGGTTGGCGTACAACCTCTATAATACACTAGGCCTTCTTTTGTCCAAGGAATTTCGAAAATACTGAGTTACAGTTAAAATAGTAGTACTTCTAAATGCACATTACATGAGCAACAGAGCAAAAGGTAACAAACCTCTTCAGCAGTAGGCCGGTCTTTTGGATCAAAAGCAAGCAATCTTTCCAGTAATCTTAGAGCTAAAGGATCTGCACTAGGAAATTTTTGAGCAAACGGCACAGGTTGCTTTTTCCTCATGCTAGTCAGATATCTCCTTGCCTTGTCATTACGAACCTACAACCAACATAGAAAAATGTCATGTGCGAAGAACAATTTCAGAAGGAGACCAAACCAAAGCTAAATACAAATATCTTTCCACAAACACTGGAAGGGTTATCAATTTACCCGGGATATAGTATCCAATGAGGGAGTCCCAAGAAGTTCAGTCATCAAATCCAACTGATGGACCACATTTTTACCAGGAAAAAGTGGTTTTCCTGTTAGTACTTCTGCAAAGATGCAACCTATACTCCAGATATCAATTGCCGGTGTATACTGCATAATGACAAGAAGAAAAATAAGTTTTTACACTTTTCAAGGTCCCAAGCGTGAGACAAAACATAAAATACAAACTCAGCTTTCACCAGCAAGTTTATATATTTTTATATATTCTTCTTTACTTTCCATATTTATTACCTTTCATTTTACTCATTATCTTAAATAGTCCTCGAAACTTCCTTCAATTATGTTGGGACAAGAAGAACAAAACAAAGAAATTGAAGGGAGAGGAAATACTACAAAGCATGCACTTGCAATTTTCAAATGCACGTTTAATGATCTTGAACCAAGGTAGGGTGAGAAGACTATATATAAGTCCATTTTTCACTGTTGCAAATAATCTGAATGCAGGCATACCTTTGAGTAAAATGAACCACAAAGCTCTGGAGCTCTATACCATCTTGTAGCAACATAATCCTACAAATGCATATTGAGTAAGAAACAAAATGCTGACAATAATTAAACTCATATACTAATATCAATTAACAGAGAAAAAGGAGAAAATGAAAAATAAAAATAAATTGAAAACAGATGAATGAATTGAATTGCATACCGTCCAAAATATAGTAGTTGGTGAGTCACTGAAGGCAACTCTAGCTAACCCAAAATCACATATTTTTAGCTTACAGTTTGCATTAGCCAATATATTCTTCGGTTTCAGATCACGATGATAGACATTTGCTGCAATGTAGCCATGTATCCAATTAAAAAATCAAGAATAGAACAAAACAACTGCAATCAGGTCAAATGAATAGCTTAAAAGGAGCTAGGGAAAACAGTATGCCATGTCCGGATAATACAAAACTTATATTAAAGATACAGGAACACTTGGACATTCAAAAAAAAAAAAATCCACTATCCGAAATTCTTTACCATTGATAAATGTGTGAGTACGCAATGAACAATGGTTTTCTTTCACATGAAATTTACAAAAGGGGATTAACTTAAAAATGTAATGATTCATGAATGTTAAATCATAAATTATACACTTGTACCGATGAGTAAGACCACATGAATTCAAGAAATTAACAAAAAACTATCAGATATCAAATTGGCTAAATAAGAAGATATTAAAGAATACCAGTGTGAATATACTTCAATGCTCGAAGTAGCTGGTAAAGAAAAAACTGATAGTGATCTTTCGTCAAGTCATCATTAGCTTTAATGACTTGGTGAAGATCAGACTCCATTAGCTCAAAAACAACATAAATATCTTTAAAGTCCTTGCTAGAAGGAGGCAGCATAATGTGTTTAATTTCAACAATATCTGGATGTCGTAGAAGTCTGAGCAGCTTTATCTCACGAAGAATACGAGCTGCATCAGAGATGTGCTCAAAGATGTCATGTATCTTCTTTATTGCCACTTTCTCGCCGGTGTGAGTGTCAATTGCTGAGCACACAACACCATAACTTCCTTTTCCAATCACTTCTTGAATTTTATAACGGTTGGCATCACCATATTCAGAGAAAAATTCAATCTCTGTTGAACTCTGTAGCAGCAATAAAAAGTTATTTAACATAGTAATATCAAGAAAGCACAAAATTGACAATGTACAAACTTTCATCAATCAAGTCAAAGCAACAAATGAGGATCAAATTTTTTCTTGCAACTTACAACAAAATGGAAATTTCCTGAACTTTCTCACAAGGATATATTAATTCACATAATAAATTTCAGACTCATTTATAAAGAAATAGGCATTATACAGATTTGTAAGTCAAGGATAATGTACCTACATTGACAGACTCATTGATAAAACTAATACAGCATTTAAACCATTATAGAGATTACAATTCTTGTAAGACACCAATCTCTATTTCATGACCCAAAAACAACTCTCTCATCCAATACATCCCTTGTCCCCACTCTACTCGTATTAAAGATTTCAAAGAAGCCAAACGGCACTTGCTAATTGCTTTTGAACTCAGCAGCAACAAGCCAATGATTTAAGAGGTCAATGACGCGGATAACGTATACCCATATATGGTACTCGATTGCAATTTTGAATTCAGATGCAATTATAACTTATTGATGATCAGTAACGCCCAATCATGAGTGGAAAGAAGGAATCACAGCCCCAGGGAAGTTTATCATAGGTGACACAGACGGGAAGAACAGGAATCATAGCCAGAGGTAACGAAGAGGAAAGCAGAAAAAAGGGAGAAATTAAAATATGGTCAATAATATTTACCGTAAATAAAAACAAATAGCAACAGACAAACTCTGATCTGATGACGGAATAAAATTATAACCATCTACTAGAGGAAATGGAATGCTCCATTCTATTGAGACCCAAAAAAACACATATCATAGAGCTAGAGCAAGGAGAGTAGGAAGATGGGGTGGGAAAAAAGAGAGGGAAAAAACAACCCCAATACGCAAGCTATTTCAACAACGGATTGAATCCTCCCTTAGTTACAGGTAGGAGATAGAGAAGATAAGAGAAATTATAGCACGCGATGATATGTCAGAAAACCCCGATGAACCAACATAGCTGAGGCTTATCCAAACGATTAGCTTCAGAGATCGAAAAATCCAAGTACCAACCAACATAAACATGACTTTATCAAGCCGTTGATCCAGTTTGTCACAAAGAGTAGCTTCATTATTCAGAAAAAACTTCAAAAAAGCAATCATGTTTGTTCAAACTACAGAATTTCACAGGGGTCCAAAAAGTTTATCAAGCACGATAACAAATTAACAATCCACCTTTTTCCTGTGATCTTGCTGCATTTTCTGGCGACGCCTAAACAATCTCCAAAACCGTCCTATGGAGTAAAGATTAAGAGATACAAACTCAAGAAATAATAAGCCGAAGTCTCAATTCTCAACAAAACTCAGCCACATTTGCCCCACCTACCCCTGCTCCGGATCACAAATCCAAAATCCCAGCGAATTCTCTTCCCCAAATCCTTCACGAAACATAGAATCCAAATGAAATCCCACATGCACCTTCCCTCTCCAATTTCTCAACAGTACCGCACGTACCACCAACCAGCAGCCACCACCAACACCAACCACAATCAAAAAGCGACCAGGCTCCAACCCAGAAGAAACGAGAACTCTCTCATTTTCACACACACCCCAAGATCTGTGTTCACAAAACCCAAACGCAAGCTTCCACCAAAAGAAAAGGCAACCAAGATTAGGTGCAGCTGAACGAGTAAATGAAGAAATCACACAGTAGAGAGAGAAAGAAAAAGAAGAGCGTATAGTGCGCAAGATCTGTACACCGACACACGCTGAAAGCGAGCCAGCGAGAGAGAGAGAGGGGAAAAAGATAAAAGAAACAAAGAAAGATTGAAAATGAAGATTATCGTCGTGAAAATTTTGAGAGCTTTGAGGCTTAAATCTAGGGGAAGGAGAGAGAAAGATGAAGTGGATTATATATCCGGATCGTATACATACGATATACGAAGGATTGCAAAACGGTGGCATGTAGTGTTATTTGTTGAAGCATTTGAGGGTGTTTTAGTCAATTAGGTCGGGTTTAGAGAAAGGACTCGGGAGATTCTCTTCTCGTCTCGGGGGGTTTCGTTTTTCTAGAATTATAGCCTGTCCCTTCTTCAGTTACAGGTGGCATGTGAGGGAAAGCATGTGCTGTACACGTGGCAAGATTCTAGAGGTCGGAGGTGGTAGTTGGAGGGCCCATGTGGCTGTAGAAATTAAACTAAGAAATACTTCACCCCTCCCAAACCTATAGCAGTTTTTATTTTTTCCAATCATTTTTTAATTTATTCCATTGATGATTTATCAACAATAATTAAAAATAAAAAAAATAAGAGAATTAAAAAAAAATTACTAAAACGTTTTAGGAAATATATGTCATATTAACTAATTTTCTTAATCTAATCAAATTAAATAAATGTATTTCATATTGAGGACAAAGATATTATAATTTCTTGGATTTGATTTGGTCAAAGAAGTCTCATTTCTTCTTATCCCTAATTTAATGAGCACATTACTACAAAATGAAAATTAAACGACACTAATTAACATCCGTTTTTAGAAAATATAAGTTAAAAATGAGGCGATGTAAGAAATACATAACATATTAACTAATTTTCTTAATCTAATCAAATTAAATAAATGTATCTTATATTGAGGACATAAGATATTATAATTTCTTGGATTTGATTTGGTCAAAGAAGTCTCATTTCTTCTTATCCCTAATTTAATGAGCACATTACTACAAAATGAAAATTAAACGACGCTAATTAACATCTATTTTTAGAAAATATAAGTTAAAAATAAGGCGGTGTCATTTTTGAAATTTTGGCTTACCTTTGAAAGAAGACTGTTTTTTCAAAAACACTCGTTATAACTCAATATTTATATATTTTTTCAGCTTAACTTTCAAAAACTGTTTTTTAAAAATATTTCACTGAAAGTCAAAAATATTCAAATTTTTCGACCTCATACTCTTGTGCCTCCAACATTTTGTTCAAATATTTAAAAACAAGCTGTGGTTGCCGTCTTGTTCAGGTATCACATCGTCATCATCATTTTATTTTGTAAAATCTGATTTTTGTTGCTACTACTTATTCTTTTAGATATTATTGTGTATTCTGGTTATGTGGAACTTATTTCTGGTCATTGAAATATGAGTTGTATCTGGCTAGCTTGATTTTTCTGGGTTATCCTTGGTTTGTAGAATATCTACCTTTGTATGTGTTCTTGTGCTTGAACATGTTTAACTCTTTCATTCAGGGGACAGGAACGATGGGCTTCATGTGATGATTGCTCTAAATGGCAAAAGTTGCCTGTAGATGTTCTTTTACCACGTAAGTGGACTTGTTCTAAAAATGTATGGGATCCAACCAAGTACGTTATTCTTTTCTTTAAAGACTTTTTTATTGATATGGGAGATTGATCATATGAGACTATTATTGATGTGATAAATATTCTCTTAGGTCTTCATCATGTTCTGCACTAGAAGAGCTAGGACCCAAGGAATTGAAAGATCTCTTTTGAAATCCAGCAAAGGTATGATCATAGATGCTCTTCTCTCCAGCTAGCTTTGCACCTATTATGTTTGGAACAGGCTTTAAAACTAGCCTTGCAATCCAAGGGATTGTTTTTAACTTTCAAAATGAGTCATCCAATGTTGTGATCACGTTTTTTCCCCGATGTTTAAGTTAATTGGATTTCACCTTTTAGTCTTTGTTATTCTGTAAGATTTGGTGTATTAATTCCTGAATCTTTTTGTCTGCCCTTAATTTTCGTCAGACTTTAAAAAACGAAGATTAACAGAAAATAGTAAGTCACTCCAAGAATTTGAACCTTCATCAGGCCTTGATGCTCTTGATAATGTGGCAGTGTTGATAGTCTCGGGGATCCTTGTGAGTCATTAGCCGCGCAGATTAAAAAAAATGAATTTCATTTTACAAAAAAGACTAACAATGACTGTTTAGGGGAAAAAAAAAACAGTCATTGTAAGTCTTGTTGTAAGTTAATTTCAATGATGGTTTAACCGATATTGTATGTTCTTACTTGCAACGACTAATTTCTAAAAATAGATTGTGAAAGTAACTTACAATGACAGTTTAAAAACAAGTGTCTATTTTAAAATTTTCAACGACACTCGTATATATTATCCCCTGAAAACAGTCGTATAATGGTCCTAAAAACGAACGTTAAGAGTGCCTTATATTATAGTGACATGTCTATTGTTACCTACTATGTTCCTATTTAGGTTAGCGATAAAAATTGTTTTTTCAACGTGATTTACAATTTTCAAGCTAAATGTGTGAAAAGAGTTTTATGTTGGCTTTCATGAACATATTTTTTAAACTCCAATTCAAACATACACTTAAGTTTAATTTATTGTTTCCTATTCAAAGAATTAAAGGGAAAATTTCAGAAAAATATATTTAAAATATTGAAATCTCAAATCAATTTTGTTTCCTACAATATATTATATATTGATTACACTTGATTAGGAAATCACTAATTTGATATTTTCAAATTTTGAAGATAATTTTCTGAAATTTTCCCAAAATTAAATTTTGATCATTAGTACAAAGTTAATGAGTAAATAAAAAAATAAAAAAGTAATGTAATTGCAAAGGTTGATCAGCTTCATATCATCAACTTTTGTCTATAGCGTAAAGGATGGTTCGACTAGATTTTCCATTATCGCTTAATGATAATTAATTAATTAATATAACCACAATTCAAGAGGCAAACTCTTTTAATTCCTATAATGGACGGATTACCATGCATGATTTAATTAATTAATCAATCGATCAATTATAACAAATTTTACTCCCTCGAATACTTTCATTTTATAATATACTAATAAATAGAGGGGATTAATTAAAGTCAGCTAGATTGCTTAACCAATCTCTCACCTTCTCAATGCCAATGATTATTCTATTTTCTTTTTTGAAAGCTCACGCCAAGAAGTTTCTTGTGCAATAGCAAATACTTTTTGTTGATGGTCTAAACAGGAAATAAACAATGTCCAAATCATTATTAATATTCAGTCTCAATATTGACCACTCCACTTAATTAGGACTGTCCAACATACTTCGAATTGGTATAATAACTGATAAATTGGGCAAAATAATTGGGTACTTATAGTGATGGCGCTACAGATAAATATTGGGTTTAAACAGCAAATTCGTGTTGAAAGTTTTCACTGAGGAGTAATATTACCTTGAAAGTTTTTCTTGTCTTAATATTACCCCAAAAGTTTTAAAATATAGTAATGTTGTCTATTTCTGTTAAAAAGTTCATAGTCAATGTAAATTTTTTGACAATCAACGTTAGTTTTTTAACAGAATATAGAGTAATATTGTTACGTTTTAAAACTTTCGGGGTAACATTATGATAATAAAAACTTCTAGAGTAACATTACTCCTAGGTAGGGATGGAAATAGGTCAGGCCCCTATTAGGTGGCCTACGGTCTGGCCTGTTTAGAGCCTGGTCAGGCCTGGCCTGTTTGTTAAAAAGGTCAGGTCAAGGCCTATTTAAAGGCCTATATGTGTAAATAGACCAAGCCTATTTTGTTAAAGCCTGACTTATAAGCCTTCAGGTCTGGTCTATTTACACATTAAATATATATATATCATATAATAATAAAATATTTATTTTTTCATTTTTATATTTATATAGATTTTGATAGATTCAAAATATATGAAGCTTACTTATAGCTTTTAAGGTTTGCAATATGAGGCCTTTTTAAAGGCCTACATTGTAAGTAGGCCTTTATAAAGGCTTTAGGCCTGACCAAGCCTTATGAAGACTCAGGCCTGAGCCTTAAAAAAGGCCCGCATTCAGACTTAGGCCTAGGCTCAGGCCTTTTAACCTCATTACAGGCTCAGGCCTATTTAACCAAACCTAGCCTGGCCTATTTCCATGCCTACTCCTAGGTCTATACTTTCGAAGCATATTTAATTACTACTTAACCCATAAACATTTGATCTATCAACAAGGTTTTGGACCCCATATATATCAAAGCGAACTTCTTATCTCAAGCATCCTGGTCTAACTTCAATTAAATCGGTTTTATAATTTGCTTCCAATATTTTTTTTTTTGTCTTGTGTCTAAATATTTTTTTTATGGGAATCCTCTAGTGATAGAAATTGGATTCATCTTAAGGGACATAATTTCTCATTTAATTTCTACCTGTCGAGGGTGGCTTAGGTTACTGCTCCATTAGATAAATATGTTAAGTATGCTCTTTTAGCCAAGCAAATTTGGTGTATTTTGCATGCTCGTGATAATTACCTATTGTATTATTCTCATTTTGGAAGGGCATCTTTGAATGTGCAAGCACAATTGTGGATAAAATTCAAATGGCATATAGGTGATGGCACTAACATTTTAGTCCTCAATCGCCCTAAACGTTGGCATTCTCACTCTAATGCACCACCTGTACTTAAAAAAAAAAAAAAACACAGTCATTGCAGCTTAATTTTTTTAAAATATTTTTAATGACTATTTTTTAAAAAATAGTCATTATAACTCAATATTTTTTTTTCTTAACTTTCAATGACTATTTTTTAAAAAATAGTCTTTGAAAGTCGAAAATATTCTCTTTTTCTTTTCTTAACTTTTAATGACTGTCTGAGAAAAATAGTTATTGAAACTCAAAAATATTCATATATTTTTTTTAAAAATTTGGCTTTATTTTCAATTATTGTTTCCAAATAGACAATCATTGAAAGTTAAGTCAAAATTTCAAAAATGATACCACCTCTTTTTTAACTTTTGTTTTCTAAATACGAACGTTAATTAGTATCATTATTATTATTATTATTATTTTTTGTATAGTAGGAACACCAGCTCATTCTATTGAGATGCATTACTAATAAAAAATTTTAAAAAAAAAACTCCATACTAATTATGGTTTTTCGTCAATACAATTCATTATGAATGGAGGCGTTGTATACTTGTATATTCAGTAGTTATTCATTAAATATTGAGAGCTATATATTCACAATTATGTATTAGTAATAGCTGTTAATTTTATAGCGCATCGGATACATTTCATTTCCCATCAAGTTGGAATAAATAGCTCATCCAAGCTATTTATAGGCTTTCCATAGCTAGAGAAATTCTCAACTTTCCTATTTCCACCAAGAATAAGCAAAACAGGCTTATCTCGACAGGCAATTCTCGAGACTGTTAATGTGTCAAAGATCGATAGATTTTCTATTCTTTTTCAAAGTTACAATATTCCTAATATTTCTTAGGTTTCATAGCCTCGCACGCATGTTATAGAATTTTTCTTTTGAAACTTAATATATCTCTGCACTACTTTGTCCTTTTGGATGTCCTATAAAACAATGTTTTGAGCATAACTACTTTTGTTCTTTTAGTTATACTAAAGTGGTTTGGTTTGTTTGGTTGCCTTTCAATCAAATCCACTGAGTTTTTAATGTTTAGGGCTCATAACTAGTTATTATGGAATCTCTTTTGAAGTTAATAGGCTTTACAGTTTACACTAGTCGATCAAACCATTATTAGTAAATATGATACTACCTCCGGTCCTAATTATAAAGCATAGTTGACTTTCTTTGAAGATATTAAGGAAGTTAAATAAGTTACTTAATCATTTCATATGTTGTGCATCTTTAGATTATATATTAGTTTATTAGTTAAATTAATTAGTTTGAAGAAAAAATAAAAATATAAATAATCTAAAGTAATTTAATTAGCTTCCTTAATTTTTCCAAAAAAGTCAATTATGCCTTATAATTAGGACCGGAGAGAGTATATATTACAAATGTTGATTTGAAGCAAGAATTTGTGGAGAAGTAGTAAACTTTTATCATAAAAGAATTTAACTTCTTAATAAATTTGGTGCCTGAAAAAGTTTTGCTTGATTAACAAATTTAAAATTGGAATGAGAAGTGTTGGCCGGTAACCAAAAATTAGGAGAAAATTGTACCAAACAGATTTGACTATGTTTTTTAAATGCTTGAACAAACTATACAATGCAGAAATGGTGCTAGTTATAGCGTCTTTATCTAACCTACTTTTTTCTTTGCTGAAACTAAATAAATCCCTTGTATGTACCAACAAAATCCCTTGAAATAATTGATAAATAAATGATGGGAAAATATAATTTCATCCTAACATGCAAGTGTCCTTACCAAAATATAGTGCAAGCCAATGGCATGATCTCCCTATATATTATATAAGAAACGGGGCAGATAAGAGCTAATGCTAAAAAATCCCGTACCAAAACTTTTCAGGATAGAAAAATTCAGGATTGAAAAAAATTATATTTTGAGACCGAGGTTGGGATCAGGAATGGGACTTCCCGATATCATCCCGTCCCGAATATATTATACATATTTAATGCTTAGAATCTAAATGGCTTCAATGACACTATTGTTGTAGAAAATAGTGTTCAAGAAGTTCAAAAGTTTTTACTTTTTGACCAACACAGTTGGGCAATGAAAACTTATAATTTTCTCTTTAGGCTGCTGCTAAATTGATCCTAAAACTCATCAGTGAAATATTAAATCAAAGTCAAACATTGGCAATTTGCAATAAAAAGCCATCACACGCATGTAAGTTTTTAAAATGCAATGTAGTTTTAGCAATAGAGAGGTTACGTAGAATAGTACGTAGCTACCCTAGCTAGTTGACTTAAGCCAAATCAAAGCATAGTGCAAAAGGAAGAAATAGTTACAACAGGATCGGATCTTGGAATAAATATTTGGGGGGCCACTGGTTACTCTTCATCGTCTTTGAAGAGCCAGCTACCATTATTCACTGTTCATGCTTATTTTTCAGACTGTGAGCGAAAATCAGACATCAGAAAAGGGGGTGTTCGGGAACAACTTATCACCTTCATGGAAGGATTAGAGGACTGTGGAGGCCATTAAGAACCAAAATCGCCATTGTGAGCTGAATCATAATTAAAGGATGAGAGAAGGTTGACTTTTAAGGACTGGTAATTAGAAAATCATAAAAACGAGGTGAAGGAGGAGAAGTAGATGCAAAGAACCCTCTTGGTTGCATGTGTGCTTTCTTTCAGTTCTTTGATTTTCATCCTCTCCACTTTCCCATTCAATAGCAGCAACCTTTTTTCAAGCTTCCCTCTGACAACGTAGAAGACCAAAGTATCCCAAAAGGTATTCTTTTTCTAAGTACTCTTCAATGATGTTGTTGGTCTCAACTCTCAACTCCACTTTTGTTTCTAGAGTTCTAGTTTATAGTATTTTTGCCCACTTCACGAATTAGTTTGTTGATTTAAATTGGAACTCGAGAAGAGGATGCAAATTAAAACGATCAGAAGAGCCAAAGGAGGAAATGAGAGTGATCTTTCATCAGAAATCAGTAACTCTCTATGTACAAAAACACCAACTTTAGTTGCAACTTGCAAGATTGATGGGCTTAGATCTTCTTCCAGATGCTCAATCCTCTCCTTCGTCATTATCATCATGTATATCTACTCCATGTATGCTCAAATTGTTAGATTCAAACTTGGTCTCCCTTAACTGCACACCTTCCTTCTTTTTTTTCTAAACATTTTTTTTTGGGGGATTTTTTTTTTGGGGGGGGGGGGGGGGGTTTGTGTCCATTAAGATCCGTCTATGCCAGTAAAACCAAAAGAGGAGAAAGCGATAAAATGAATGGGAGGTGCACCTTGAAGATCGACCGACAGTAATACTTAAGACGTACACAAACAAACAGTGTTCAAGATATTGGTGGTGTGTATGTTACTTAAGACGTACACAAACAAACAGTGTTAAAGATATTGATGGTGTGTAGGTCCCTTGTTGTAGTTTGTGGCTAGGTATTATATGAAGAAATTGTTAAAACGACAATCAAAATGTTCTGGAAATCCCGGATCGGGATCAGGATCATGACCGATTTCCCTTCATGAGTCCTTCTTTGGGACGGGACTGGGAATAGGGGATCCACGTTATATGCTTATACTTATATGTTTATTATGTGCTTATATCTCTAATTTGAGGTCTAAGTATATTTTTTAAAAAAAAAATTAATTTTTTTTATATATTGTATTTATTTAGATTTAAATTATATGCTTCTTTTTGAGATGTTTTTTGTATCCATTATCTCAAAATAATTAATTTCTAGTTCTGCAATTATCTATAACACCAGTATTATGAAAATTAATTAATTTGTGATAATGGGTGCAAAAAAATCCCAAAAAACAGCATATAATTTAAATCTAAATATATACAATATATAAAAAAATTTAAAAAAAATGCTTATACCTCAAATTAGAGGTATAAGCACATAATAAGCATATAAGCATAAGCATGTAATGTGGATTGGGGAATAGGGTCTCTCGATCCTGTCTCGAGAATGCCACTATGTGCAGATCTCCCTATTAAAATTAAATGTCAAAGTAGCCCCTTTTCTCATAATAATTCAAATCAATCTCAAGTGTCAACTGTTAATTCCTTTGGAATCATATACTCCTTCTATTCTAAATGTACAACCTAGCTAGTTTAAGGGTGAATTTTGGTCCAAAAAGTGTAAGTTTTTTTTTTCATTTATCTCTTATATTTATTTATTTTTCTCCAAACTAATTTTTTTTAACTTATAAATTAAATTGTTCATAACCTAATATTATCCGGAAGTATTTTAGATAGATTATGTCATATATGTTATTACTAAGTACTTCCTTAACTTACTTAATCTACCTAAATTAAATGAATAAATCTTATATCAAGAACTAGCAAGCGGAGTACTTCTCATGCCCTTTAGATGAAAATAAGTGTTTTTTTTTTCCAATTTGTATTGGAAACTACTCCAATTGATAAACTCCCTCTCTATACATGGGCAATTATTAGGAATAATTTAATTTGAGGAAAAAAATTATAAATCTGGAAATTGAGTGGATTGAAATCCAACATTTAGGATTAAAAGAAATTTTTCAATCAGCTCTTGGGTAAATTATAGGAAGGACTAATTGAGGAGTATTCATATATGATCAAACTTGAAGCTAATTGATGGATATGTATTAAGAATTTAAACTACAAAATAAATACCAATTACATAGCACTTGTAAATAAACATGTCAACGTTGTCATGTGTTTGGGGAAAACCCAAACCATGGTTCTAAAAACTCTTGAATTCCGTAAACTGAGACAAAACTCCTCTCATATACTTATCTTGTAAATAATAAAAATTATTCTCCAAAAATTAATCTAAACTTATAAATATAGGATATCATTAGATAGCTCGCTCGCAGTAAATTTTTATCTATTAGATATTGATGGTATGTAGGTTGACTC
Organism: Acacia crassicarpa; assembly: GCA_034222035.1. Taxonomy (NCBI): domain Eukaryota; kingdom Viridiplantae; phylum Streptophyta; class Magnoliopsida; order Fabales; family Fabaceae; genus Acacia; species Acacia crassicarpa. Next base: position 22,161,219 of record JAWXYG010000004.1, read on the forward strand.
TTTTAGTAAGCTTATTTTTTTACCTGCATAAATGATTTTGTTTGAGTCAGTGTGACAGAAATACGTTTATACAAGTCGAAATAAAACTTTTCTTACATACTTCCTCTCTTACATACTTCCTCGAACACCATAAATCAGAAAAAATATTTTCTACTTTTAATTCAAACAAACACTATCTACTAATTAATTAATAGACACGTGCATATATTCTATTGTCGAAGACTGATATTTTGGGATCCACTTGTGCGGTGCAGTTACAAGCGTTCAGGGCTCGATATCTTATGGTTCTCCCTGCAGCCAAATAGCGTTGATAGCAACATAACACAAGTGGTACAAAATCCCAAAACTGCCATTTTTTGTATTATTCTCAAATTTTTATTTGCCGTACATACCTTATAATTATATTTAGAAAATTTTTATTTCAGAAAAAATATAAGAAAATATCATCTGAACTTTAAAATCTCAAATCAGTCACTACAAGAATATAGAAATTAATTACAACAATATAGCAATTGATAAATCATTTTAGTAAGAAATCACTAATTTACAATTTTAAAGTTTAAATAGTATTTTTCTTATCTTTTTTCCTTTTCCTTTCTTTCTTTCTTTAATTTGGCAAAACTATGTTTTTAATTAGTACGTGCAAAACAAGGGGGAAATGCTAAGTAGGCCACACACAGGAAAAAAATAAATTAAATAAAATGGTGAATACTGTATTTTATTGACATTGCCATTTCATATCTCTTGCACGTGCAGATAAGATCCAAAATATTCACAAACTTGTGACAAATCAATTTGTTCACAAGCGAGAGATATTTGCTTCCAATACACGATATGAAATTAATTTATTCTATGACATATTTTCAACTCTTATGTTTACAAAATAAAATTAATTATATTGAAAGGTATTTGTTTTTAACAGCTATATTACCCAAAAAAAAAAAACATATCTCTGTTACGAGCAGATAATAATAGTCTTGTTCTCACCAAAATAAAGCTGAAAATATGAAATTAAGAAGAGCAAAGTTGGAGAACTTTGAATCGTATACAAATAACCTCTTAATTCATTATAAAATTTAATGATAAACTTCTCCATATATTATGGGGATAACCCACAACCATCAATTATATATTCCTTTAAACTTTATTATTATTATTATTATTATTTTTTGTCTACAACCCATCAAACTTTTAAGTTATATGCCAATAAGTTCTTTAAACTTTAAATTATCTGCATGGATATTGTAGTTTAGAAGATTTCTTTGTAAAGTTTCAAATATGAGGGAGGTTATAATCTTTTATTATTATTATTATTCATTCTATTTTTATATGATAATGCATCTTCTCGAAAATTTTCGCTGAGCAGTAATGTTACCTTAGAAGTTCTTTTAGGTTTAATATTGTCTTAGAAATATTAAAATATAGCAACGTTGTCCTTTTCGGTTAAAAAGTTAATGACAATATCAATTTTTTAATGTTCAACGTTAATTTTTTAAACGGTATGAGACAATATTACTACGTTTTGAAATTTATGGGATAACATTAAACCTAAAAAAACTTACAAAGTAGTATTTTTCCTCAGCAAAAACTTTTTGGACAAATTTGCATCTTGACTCTAAGATTCACTATCAATTTGAGGGGGCTAATACTTATTTTTTCCTATAAAGGAACAGAGAAAGATTCATGAGTTTAGGAATATTGCTAGAATTGATTAAACTATAGCCTTTTATTATTTGATCATGAAAAGGCATCAAGCTGTAATATTTATAATAAAATTATTTTTTGGTGAAATATAATAAGAATATTAAATTTTGTCTTCTTCAATCACTCTAATAGATCATGGAAGAGAAAAGAAGGAGAACCCGCACATGAAAGTTTTATGAGCCACGTTTCTCTCCTTTTTGGCTTTTTAATAATTTGAGTGCATGTTAGGTTAGTAATAATTGGTACTTAACTGCTTCTTAATTGCCAGAATTTTTTTTTAAAAAAAAGGTTGGTAACTCCATAATAAGACTCATGTTTCTCATTATCATTATATATAAATGGTTATAGTTCATATAATTTTTTTTAGACCTAGAATATTTTTTTAAAAAAAAAATTTGGGGGGGGGGGCGGGGGAGAAAATTTTAATAAGTTCAGTTTAAGAAAATTAAAAAAAAAAAGATTAAACTTTTAATTAATGTTTCTTACACTTTAATCTTACATCTTCTTTTCATTCAAATTTTATAACCCAACTTTCCCATTTTTTAATTTAACTCAGTTAAATTTTTCCCTTCCCTCCTCCACTCCAACCACCCCCTATTTTCCCACCACATAAACATTAAATGATAAAAATTCCAAATTCCAAATTAAGCTGGCTAGCTCCTCTGAATCATTAAATATTTTTTTTCAATATAAAAGTTATATTGAGTGGATAATATATTTATCTAAAGAATAAAATGGATAAAAATTGTACTGATTATAAGTTGGAGTAGTATAATTCATCTTAAACTTTATGTAATATGCGAAAAGAATGTGTCTATTCATCAAAAAATTAGTATAGAGAATCTGTTATATCAAGATTTGAAACGATACATTAGATTTTTTTAAATTATTATACATAAAGTACTTTTTGATGCCATGCGTTGAAGCTAGTGGCCAACTTTGAAGAGCACTAAAATGAAGGTAGCACCACATTTTGTAGCTTAAAGCAAAGGGAAAAAGAAAAGCTTTTATTATTATTATTATTATTATTATTATTATGAGATGAAAGAGAACTAGAGAAGAAGATTGAAAGGCGGACCAAAGATATATATAATAGATTTTTAGAGTGTAACGTTAAAATCTTTGAAAAGGTGAGTATGAATGGGACAAAAGTGTGTGGCTTACAGATATTAATAATAGATTTAATTTGTGTATTTAATATGGCACTCATCAGCTCATTACTTGTGGATTTGACATCACAATAAAGTCTCCAACTTATCAACATGGAGAATAACTCACACATGTTGATTCAATTCAATTCCATCCACTCATTCCTTTATCATGTTGTTTGCCTCTATTTTTACCCTGGTGTGTCTCATTTATTAATCAACTAGATGAAGACTCACTTTTTTAGCTTTTTTTTTAATATAATCTCTCCCTCTCTCTCTCTATATATATATATATAGATCAAGGCCGGTTTAGTATGGCTTAGGAATATTGCAATTTATCATGTTATAAATTCTATAATTTGTATTAACGAATATTGATAACTTCAATTGGTTGAGTAAGATGACCATTAACCCAGTGTCCTTAATTACTTGCATACGGTTTAATTGTGCTAGACCGGGCTTGCCCAAAAAGGAGACAAAATTGGTTGGGCGAAAACAGATGATCATAATAATAATGATAATGATAACATGGAATGGGATAGGGACACACCCTCAAATTAGTCATGCCTGATTGTATATACGTTTTTTTTTTAGAGGAAGATTTACCAATTAGAAGCCCTAGCTACTATCAAACCTAAAATAACAGTCGTTGTATGTCTACAAACACACAACACACACACACATGCTAGATAGTCTATAGAACCATCTAAAACATAAAATAAGGCGCAATTTGAACAAGTCAAAGCCTCGTGAGAAAAATAATGGATTGAAAATAGACGATAAACAACACCATTCAAGATTCGACGGAAGAAATAGAGCGTTTCATGTCCAACGAAACACAAAATAAGAAGAAAAATAAAAAATAAATAAAACATCTCAAGTCTTAACTGAATGAAACAGAAGACAAATAAAAGAAAGCACTAAGAAATAAAGCAGAAAAACACTACAATAGAACTATCCATTCAAAATTTTCAATAAAAGAAAGCATCAGGAAATAGAGCTCCGGTATCCTCATCATTGCCTATGAAGGGCTTCCTCCTCTTCACGGTGCTTGCGATCGTCGCTTGACATATTATTTAGTGAGGAGGGAGAGAGAGATATATAGATCTGCAACTGAGATCTTAAACTAGTGGCAAATGCAAATTTGGAGTTGTGCAACATTCTTGTAGTTCACGACAAAGGACGAGTCGGAGTCGAAGTTGCTCACACCACAATAGCAAACCTTCTTGGTGGCAAGGGTATGGCCGTTGGGTGCAGTGATGGAGATGGGTGGGTCTCAAGACTCTTATTGAAAGGTTGCGTTTAGGGTTTGAGGGAGACGTTCCACACTGTTGGGTTTTGAAGAGAAAACTCTATATTTTTATGGAAGAGAGGGAACAATAAAATGTCGAAGGCGCGAGATTGAAGTTGAAATATCTAAAAAATTCGAATTTCAACGACTGGTTTTTAAAAACCAGTCGTTGTAATTAAAATAAAAAATAAAATAAAATGTCAAAGATGTGAGATTAAAATTGAAATATCTAAAAAAATTTGAGTTTCAATGACTAGTTTTAAAAAACCAGTCGTTGTAACTCAAAATAAAAAATAAAAATAAAAATGTATGAAGGAGGCTTAAACTAAATGATATTAATATATTTTTTATAGACATATATAAAAGAGATATATTGTTTAATTTATTAAATTTAATTAGAAACCTACTAAATGAAAATACGATTAGATTTCTTCTCTTAACTATCGAAATTATTGGCTACATACTACGAAATAGCTATAAATATGAGATAAAATCAAATAAATAAATAAATAAATATATATATATATATATATATATATATATATATATATATATGTATGTATGTATATTGTTTAACTTATTAAATTTAATTATTAGGAACTAACTAAATGAAAATACAGATAGATTTCTTCTCTTAACTATCGAAATTCTAGGCTACATACTAGGAAATAGTTATAAATATAGGATAAAATAATAGTGGTCATATAATCTTAAAACTTTTATTCTAACAATAAGTAGCACTAATTTTTCAAAAAATCAAATTAAATGGTGTCTCAAAATAAATAAAATAAATTAACGGGTGTCTAAGATACGACGACTGTTTTTATTAAAACAGTTGTTGTATCACAACATGTAATGTCTCTTTTTTAAAAACTGACGTTAAAAGTAAGGAAAAAAAAATTACAATAATACCACCGCCTATGTCTTAACGTCTACATTTTTTACAACGGATGTTAAAAGTAAGGAAAAAATTACAATAGTGCCACCGCCTACGTTTTAACGTCTACATTTTTTAAAACAGACGTTAATTGGGGGTCGTTAAATTCCTATTTTGTAGTAGTGTATGCTTTGCATCCCTATTGCCTCAACCTCTCTTGTTGTTGTATACATCTTTATGTGATGATGAGTCTTCTTTTACACAGCAACAATATGTCTTCTTTTTCATGATGATAGAGTAGGTATGAAGGTTGAATTATATTGCAACTTTGTTCAATCATCGCCTCCTATCTTCTCACTGGAGATTTCGGCCTGCCCCTCTTTTTTTAGAGCTATTAGTACTATATGAACACTTTGTAGGTGTATTAGTGGATGGAAGTTGATTTCGAATATTACCGGTCACTTTGTCAGGGTATAATAGGCACTACTATAAATTTGGGTTTTTATAATGCCTAGTACATAACGATTACAGCTACTAAAAGTCATGTATGTTGAGGCGGAGGTCATACAAGGATATATAACCATTAAACGTATCAATTAATTATATGTATTGTCATGTATTGTGATGCGGAATCCACAAAAATACTAAAGTAATGGTTATATTTAATAACTATCATTTATTTAGTACAAAACTACCGGTTTTTTTGAAACAACCATCAGGTAAGACATACAAACGATTTGACTTTTGACCTTACATCTACGAAAACACAAAAATAATGGTCATATCAATTGATCAAAATGTATGAACAACAAAAATGACCTTTCATGAGAAATAACCATCATTTTAAGAATAAATCTTAAAAACACCATCGCCTCATTCTCAAACTACATACTCACTCTCTCCTTAACTGTCAAATACTCTTATTTTAATTACATTTTCATAAATGTCTAATTAATTCTCACCTATTTAAACCCTAGGGATTGGAGCTTTCCCTCGTCCATAGTCATGATATTCTCACTAGTTGTGAATGAAATTCGTGTTGATTGGATATGAGAAACTTGAGATTACAAGCTTCGTATGTCTAGTCATCTCAAATTCCATAGGCAAATATTTATAGGGAGAAACTCATTCGAGTAAAAAACATACCTCTTTTGTTCTCTTTTCCAACGAAAAGGTCGACAACTAAGTATCTTCATCATCCTGTTCATTCTCCTCTTCCTCATCCTCTTTCTCATTGTCATTCTTATCATCTTTTTTTTTTTTGCTCAGAGTCATTCTTATCATCGAAGGAAGGAGAAATAGTTCATGGTTATTAATTAAGAACCATAAAGTATTTTTTGCCAACATACTTAATGGTTCTAAGTTAATATTGTCAATAAATTAACAATGTCATATTAAGAATTAACCATTGCCATTTATAAAATATGATCTTTGATGCTAAAAGATGTGACAGCTCGATAATCCACGACACCCTCTCTATATAAATGTCTGAAAACTAAACTCCATATCTCTACTTCCATTTCAACTTCTCAAAGACAACTTGTGATTCAACAAAAAACATCATGGACAAACTGAATACCATGCAAATACAAAATGTTTCTACTTTGTAACCTTTATAAATAGTCTCAAGAGAATGATGGCTCTTACTGTAGCACCTTCAGGAAATGTTAGATGAACAAACAAACGATTTGTCTTTCAACTTTATATCTTAAAAACAACGTAATGGTTTCTCTTAAATAACAATCAATTAAACAGTTCAAACCTTTTCCCTTCCCCATGCTCATGATGAGAATATTCTTAGCTTCTTCGTTTGTCGATGATCAGCACAAGAACCAAGTACCCTTCATTACCCACCACAGTGCACGATTGCTCCTGTTCAACTTCCAACATGTGCAATAATGGTTCAAATTGTCACTTCGAATCTATATAAACTCTGAATTCCCTTATGTTTATCATTTTCATTTGTTCTTTCAATCGCCAAGATGAAATGCCATGCTAAAGACTTGCTAGAAAATCCACTGCGTCATTCTACTCCTTCCCCCCCCCCAACCTCCACCACCTCCTTCTCCCCTTTCACAACCTCCGCCTCTGCCTCCACCTCAAGTGGAGGCAATGATGCAGCATGCAGAACACATTGATTATCCACTGAGGAGGTTGTCCGGATATTTGTCAAGTATGAATGAGAAGGCCAATCTCATTCTTGATAAGTATGGGATTGGCCACCATAATATTGACATACTCCTAAATGATTCAGGCCACTCTTCTGGTGAGAATAGCATGATGGTGCGTGATTTGCTGCAAATTTACAAAACTTTGATTCATTCAAATTGAACAAAATAAAAGCTCCTAAATTCGCATCATACCTCAGATCATCTATCAGGAAATTAAACTAGTTACCAAAAGGTGATATTTTTCTATTTATTTTTATAAAATATAAAAATATAATTATCTGGACACTAGCTACCCAAAATTTTTAAAAAATATAATAACAGAACTCACGGTTATTAACTAATAACCATGATATATGTATATATTAAAATAATAACATAAATGAAGGTTATTAACAAAGAACCATAATAAATATATACAAATAAAAAACAGTTTTATCGATACAACCTTATATAAAGTTTTTGACATGACAACCCAAAAAACATTACCCTTCCTCCTCTATTTAAGCTTTTGAAATATAACACATTTGACACTTAGTCTATTCGAGCAAAACCCTCCAACATCATAATCCTAGTACTTTTGTTGTCTTTTCTAGTTGTTGAGAGTCATTTTCAGTCAAGCCTTACCATAAAAAGCCTTCGTCATACTTCTCTACAACAATTGTGTTAGTCAATACCTTCACACTTATCTCAATGACTAACGAGTGAGTTGCTCTCACTTGACCTAACTCGCATTTTTGCCGTTCGTGAGTCCTAGCTAGTTAGGTCGCATTTCTTTAGTGCTTTGTTTTCCTTATTCGATTGAGATGCCTTTGTGAAGTCACAGCGTGATAAAGCATTCAAGGTAACATTAACTTGCTTTTATGAAGTTATGTTAATTTGGAAAACCTATTATTGCTCTGACCAAAGTTTCATTTCATATATATTACAAGAAATTGTCAACCCATTGCTTTGACTAACGGTTCATGTTTTATTGATATTTTTGGAGTAGCTTCTAGACATATGATCTCTAAGGAAAATACATCTCCTTTTTAGAAGTATCTGTATCTTCGGAAGTTACTTCAAAAAGTTCAATAGATGTGATGAATCAACTAGTTTATGTGTATCATGAAGGTCATACATGAAAAAGCTCTGCGCATAACCTAGTTTAGATGACCAAGAGTCATAAACGAATAAGCTCTGTGAATAAACTAGTTCAATTGACATATGAATTTATTGTTGTGAAGTTAGGTTTTTTTTTTTCCTTCTGAAAATCTCATATTGCTCTGACTAAAGGTTCCTCTCCTACTTTTCTATTAAGCAAGTGGCACCAAGTTAAAAGATATGAAATTTAATTGTGATCAGTCATAGACTCTTCAATGTAAGAGTTTTTCAGTTACTTGGTCTCGTGTGTGTGTGTGTAATAGAGTAGTGCTTCCAACATTGTGTAGCGATGCAATTTGGATGAATCAAGATTTTCTAGGCTTTGTAGCTAGAATCAAGCGCACTTGTGATTTATGTACATAATAATGTAAGTGTTTGTAACATCCCAATTTTCAAAAACAGTATATATCAGAGTAGAGCTTCGGAGTGATTGAGTAACTGATATTTACATTCAGAATGCCAAAACTCTGGCTGATTACAGTAAGAGTGCATTGATTTCAGACGTCTAACGTCAGTGTGACTGTATAAACAGAAAAGGGCTTCAGTCGAGTCTCTATGCGGCCTACCTGCCTTTCTCCTTGGTCCTCGGTTCTCCTGATCCTGACGCTATGTTAAGAGCTGAGGTTCAATGGCCATTGAACCTCAGGTAACGGTTAACCTCATGCTTATGAACAGTTATGTATGACAGATATTTCAAGACAGTACAGCATAATCACATATCAATTCAATCATCACATATTCACATCAATCCAGTATGCACTCTTCACCAGTGCCACGATGGCCTATCGTGTCCTCAGCGCGCTAGGAAAACTCAAACGGCATTACCAAGACTGTAACCCGTATATATTCAAATAATTCTCAAGCAGAGTTACAGTCTATGAGCATATCTACCACATACAAGTGTACAATAAGCATCAGAGTTAGTGTTACAGTACGCGAACGTACCTTCGTTGACGGAAAATGGTACTTTTGACAGCGGTACGACAGAGTTAGTGTACAATAAGCATCAGCCTTGAAGTTCTATTCTTCCTCTTTGGAAATATCTGAGTTAACTAAATTTTTGATCCCATTAAGGGTATTTCGTAACCTGCCGAAGATTTTAAGCCGAACGCTGTCGGTTACGGAAATTACTTCGGGTGACACCAACTTCGGGACAAAAATTCACTGATTCATAATATGTCCAGTTGTTTTCTACTTAGTTCAAGGATTTCAAGTTATGATTTATTTTCTATTGGTTCTCACTTTTCTTATCTGCCCTTTGTTTAAAATATCATGATATTATTTTTGAAAAACCCACAACCCCTTTCACACTCAATTTTCGGTTTTCTCTTTTCTGCACCTTACTCAACAAGTTGCTTCTTGAGTCTTCCAACTTGTTCACCAAGTTTCACCATCCGGTCTCCAAGTAACTTGTTCACCAAGTTTCACAACTCGGTCTCCAATTAACTTGTTCACCAAGCTTCACAACTCGGTCTCCAAGTAACTTGTTCACCAAGTTTCACAACTCGGGCTCCAAGTAACTGGTTCACCAGGTAACCTCGTCCGCCCAGTAACTTGTTCGCCAAGTAACCTCGTCCGCCCAGTAACTTGTCCACCAAGTAACCTCGTCCGCCCAGTAACTTGTCCACCAAGTAACTTGTCCGCCAAGTAACCTCGTCCGCCCAGTAACTTGTCCGCCAAGTAACCTCGTCCGCCCAGTAACTTGTCCGCCAAGTAACCTCGTCCGCCTAGTAACTTGTCCGCCAAGTAACCTCGTCCGCCCAGTAACTTGTCTGCCAAGTAACCTCCTCCGCCCAGTAACTTGTCCGCCAAGTAACCTCGTCCGCCCAGTAACCTCTCCGCCAAGTAACTTGCTCGTCAAGTAACTTGCGCACCAAGTAACCTTGCTCGGCAAGTAACTTGCTCACCAAGTAACCTTGCTCGACAAGTAACTTGCTCACCAAGTAACTTGCTCCCCAAGTAACTTGCTCTCCAAGTTTCCCCGACTTGCTCTCCAAGTTTTCCTGACTTGCTCTCCAAGTTTTCCTGACTTGCTCTCCAAGTTTTCCTCGACTTGCTTTCCAGGTTTCCTAACTTGTTCTCCAAGTCAACCAAAAATCGCCCCCTACCTTCTTCCTTTCTTTTTGTTCATTTTATGCTTTAATATGGTAATTTTTGGGTATTTTATGATCCCAAAATAAAATTCGAGAATTTGGATTTTGATTACCTTAATTCCTAGAGAAAGTTCCCTAAATTAACATAAATATGTTACTCAATTTTGAGACCATATATTCACCGATTTTGAATATGTATTATTTATCAAAATATAATATTTATGATGAATATGAATTTTGGGGTATTACAGTGTTCACCTATATCTTATGTCTCTTCAATAATTAAGCTTGTAAAGCAAAGGAAGACGTCGAAAAAAACAAATTTCCCTATCAGAAAGGGCACAATTCAAGGGTTTGCAAAAACCCCCACCCTTTTTCATAGGGTATATGTTTTTTCTGCAAAGTCCTTTTCTTTCGAGGGGTTAATTCCTTTGAAGAAACACAATTATATATCGGTTACCCATTACATTATCACTCATATACAACATTTTTTATTGATTCTCTCCACAAAGCCTATAATGTCTTGATTCATGCCAAATTGCACATTCACACGATGTCAGAGGTATTAGTGTTCTATCATATATATATATATATATATATATATATATATATATATATATATATATATATAGAGAGAGAGAGAGAGAGAGAGAGAGAGAGAGAGAGAGAGAGGATGTCAACTAGCTCATAAACTCTCACTTGAAGAGTTTCATATCCGCCATACATCACCGTTATTATATAAAACCTGTAATGTATTATAAATGCTCATGGTTCTTTTCTATTAACCATAATTTATGTACTTATTTTATAACGGTTGTCTAAATGAGACCGTTATTTAAGAGTTTTGGTTTTTATATACAAACGTTATGTATGTTACTGAATAAATAAAGGTTGTAAAATGATATCATTATGTATCATGCAAGCATTACCACATATTGTGATGATTGTTTATGTGTACATGTTACTTATTATCACAACAATAGGTAGATCATGGCCTTACCAAATCTCAATACATGATGGATATTATATTATAACCTGTTATAATAGGTCCGAAATAAATAATAATTTAGAATCATAATGTATATGCGCTAAACTTTTATAGCGCCTAATACAAATTTGAAACAGTTATATGTATGACAGTTAATAATGGTCGTAAATTGCGATTTCTGTAATAGTGAGACATATCCGTTTGTAACCAAATGTATGAGTTACTGGCCACCTATTGAGCTAGCTCGTCCCACTCCTTGCTCAATTCTAATATGAACAAGTTTTTACGCGTTTAACTATAAAATAATTGTTGAAAATTGAATTGACATAAAAGATGTGTTAGATAATTTTTGTGCAATAAAACACATGCTACAAAATGGAAACTTTGCAATTGAAAATAGTTTGAGCAATAAAAACACGTTACAAAATGAATTAAATAATTGATGTGTCAATTGTATTAAATACCAAATACTTATAAAAATCATTGTGGAAAAGAAAATCCCAACGATATATTTCGCTTGCTTTCCATATTAAGCATCTTGCATGATACAAGTAATCAGTAAACACAATTTAAATTCTCAAAATATAACTAATAATAAAGATTCAAAAACAATAAGGGAGAATTATAATAAAGGACCTAAGAAAAATAATATTTATTAAGAAGGACCATAAAAATGGTAATTATTTTGAATAACTAAAAATTAAAACATTAATATAAAGAGACTGAATTGTCCTTGGTTCTACAATTTTTACATAAAGGTGAGAAATGAAAAAAAAAAAGTTTTGGAACAATAATATATGGCAACCTTTTTTTGGAATGAAATATCTAATTAACCAAAAAAAATACCTACAATGAAATATTTAATTAACAAAAAAAAAACCTACAGGTCAATGTTTGCAAATTTTTTTTTTGGAACAATAATATATGGCAACCTTCCCTTCTACATAAAGAAAGAAAAGTGATGGACTATGCGAATTGGCTTCGATGATTCAAAACAAAAGTTTGAAAAATATATAATACTAAAGGGGCAAGGATTAATCAGATTTTAATGATTATAATAAGAACCGAACTAAAGGAAAACGAGATAAAAAATTATCAGGAAGAAGAATTTGAAAATCATAGAACAGAGGGGAGGACGCCTGAGAGATCTTTGTGGATGAAAGAACCTACGATTTCTTCTTCAGTCTTCATAGAGGAATAAAAAGTTACCAATAGAGACTCTAACTTGCATATTCCAGATTCTGATTTGATCTCTATTTATCATTTTCAATCAATCACTTCAGATTCTGATTTAATTAGAGATAATATAGGAAATTTGACCAAGGGCAATTTAGTCTCTTTATATTAATGTTTTAATTTTTTGTCCTTCAAAATAATTACCATTTTTATTGTCCTTCTAAATAAATGTTATTTTTCTTAGGTCCTTTATTATAATTCTAAAGATTCAGAAGCATTAAAATATATCTCTTAAACTCCATAAGCCCTAGAAAAAACAAGGGGAAATCAATCAAAGTCAAAAGAAGAATAGATTTTTTTTTTTGGTAATTAAAACAAAAAAAGAAGGGATTCTTTACCAAGGTGTTGGTCTTAATTAGCTGAAGGGGTTTTGGTTGTTCCAGGTGAAGCTTAAGTGAATGCGAAAAAACCCTTTTAGGAAGACCACTACTGATTAGATTGAAGTTACGTTATTGATCATGGACATTTAAGTAATTTCATAAAAAGAAAATTAATCCAAACAATAAAGGACGACTTCATTTCAGCGGTGTCATATTCAATTCCCATACAACAATAGACATCTACAAATGATAAAAAGGCAAGGTAAATGCATTGCATGCATGGTAATAAGACGTGGAACAACCAAAACCAATTATCTGTCCCAATATTTTTTTAAAAAAAATAAAATAAAATAAAATAAAGAGAGTTAGGTCAAGAATTTATACTATACACACGTGGTCCCGTGTTTCATTACTCTCTCTTAGCTGTTCAACCGACACTCGGTCTCTCTCTTCTTGTTTCTCCAAACAAATTAAACTATATCATGATTTTTGAGCAATATTTAGTTTCTTGTTAACAAAAACAAATTAAAAGGAGTTAGTGATTTATTATTTTATTTTATTCGCATCTCGTGCTTAAAGTAATTGCATAAATTTAATATTTAACATGTTTAAAACAGAAATTAGTGAAATTTATAGAAAGGGGCGACCTCGTCTCATAGTTCTTGGTCTGTGAAGATATGTTGTTAGATACATTATATTAGTTCCTAAATCTTTTGAGTTAGTGCAATTTGAGAATAAATTTTTTCTTTAAGGGGGAAAAAAAACAATTTATACACCAGCAATAGGACAATAAAGATTAATTCTCTAATTTGTCACATCACTGTTCACTTGACACTTCTCATGCATTTTACATTATATGTAAATTATCTTGAGTTATTATTTTGAAGCAGCGACAGCTGATTAAAGTGACTAGCTGGTGGAGTCATTAATAAATAAGTATTAGGAAAATAAATTTTGAATGCAAAAAAAGATTATTGCACAACTCAAGTTTCAAAATACACACATATCTGTGTGTATGTGATTCATCCTAAATATTATTCTAATATTAATATTTATGATATAGAGTTGAATTGAACAAAAATTTTGCAAATCACGGATGAGGAACAATGAAATATTACAACTTAATTATTATTATAGTAATAATGTAAAAGTAAAACACGTGATAGAAATTGATGATATACTAGTATATATAGATTTGACAAGGGAACTTATCATAATATAATATTTTTTTTAGTCTTAAATATAAAATATAGTTTATTTTTTTTTAAGAAATTAAATAAGTTACTTAATTATATCATATGTTATTTATTATTGGATTATATATCAGTTTATAAGTTAGACAAGTTAGTTAATTTGGGGGGAAAATAAAAATTTAAAGTAATTTAATTTGTCTCTTTAAGGTCTCAAAAAAATCAATTAGATTTTACATTTAGGACTAGAAGTAGTAGATGACAATGAATCAAACGCAAAGCTCTTCAATTTCATATCTATCATTTGATAGGCTGAAGTATTTAATACTATAAACAAAATCTTATATCAAGGATCAAAATATGTATATATTTAACTTATTAAGTAATATTAAATTAATAAATAATTAATATAATATCAATTAAATTAGTTTTAACTAAATGAAAATGATTATATTTGAAATTGCTTTATTCTCTGTTTTCTTTCATGAGATGTATCGCGATGTATCTAAATAGATATGTAGAATGAGTTATGGTACGTAGTCAATTATATGTAGGAAGTGCAATCCACTCAAAAACTCAAACTATTTTTTTATACACTGGAAAATAAGAACAATAAAACTAGAGAATACTAGTAAAAGAGCTCTCTCAAGAAGCTCGGGCTATAAATTTGAAGACCAATAACTTCATCTAGACTCTAGAGCTTGTTTAACTAGTGTGTCTATATAATGTTTTTTTTTTTTTTTGGATAAACTATATAATGTATTTTTATCTCTATAATTAACATGGAATTCAACTTGCCCGTTTCAATTGATCATATTCTTGATCTTGAAAATTACCTACCAGTCTTCATGCATTTGTATACGTAGGGACTAGTGAAATTACCCAAAATATGAAGTGTGTGTGTATATATATATATATATATTGGTGAATGGAACTTGGAGTGCAGGAATGAGATAAAAATATTAGAGAGTTTTGGTGCGTGAAAGGTAGTCGACAACTTACGAACATGGACATTTCATCAACCCTTGGAAACGTATAGGTTGGCACGTGCTATTTCAACTACTACTTCTTCCCTTTCTCTTTGGACATTTTCTCCTTTTACTAATGTTAAAAAAAAAAAAAAAGCTTCAAATGTTGTTGGAGAGGTGCTATATTAATTATGTTGATAATTATTACAAAATACACATTATATATTGTGCACCTTTTTGGAATCTTTAGATTTGATGAACCAACCAAAATATAGTCAACATAATACTACAAAAAAGGAACATCATATCAATATTACTTGCAAATTAATTATTCATGTGCATCTGTCCAATATATATGAAGCATGTAGGGAAAACAATTGTTATTTTTCAATTTAAAAAAATTAAAATAGACTGCATTATATTATATTATATTATATATGAAGCACATAGGGAACATAATTGTCATTTTTCAATTTTAAAAAATAAAATATACTGCATTATATTATATATATTAGAATATCAATTTAAAATATTTATGTGGAATTTATCATCATTATTATTTTACGTTACGTTGGTCATGTCGGCAGGATATAATAAATACGAATGTTGTACCTAAGGTCTAATTAATAATTTATTTCGTACTGTTATTGAAAAAGCTTAAGGGGAATCTGTTGATTTCTTGGTCAAACCAACCCTTTATATGCATCAAATCTTAATTTTTTTTATAAAACTTTTTTTGGCCAACATTTAAAAAAAAAAAAAACCACCAACATAAAATTTTATATCCTTACTTGTATAGTTCTACTGGATAAAAAATCATATAGTATAAACAATATTTAAAGAAAACTAAATTAAAATTTCACTTGAGTTAACCCCAACTCTAACTACTTTACGAATAATTCAAATTTGTTTAAAATAATGAATTTTGGTAAAAATATTTTTGATAAATAAATTAGAATAAAGTTAATAAATATTTTTTTTTTGAATTTATCAACCGTTATCAGACACTACTAATAATCGACTAGTTCAGTTTATGAGAACATAACCTCATAATAATGACAGTTGCATGTTGAAGTAAAAGAGAGTAATAAATATAAATATTTAATGTAATTTTATACAATATATTGACTGTGCGAGAGTGACAATGATATTTTAAAATTACAAAACATCTAAAAATATTCCTATAATTTTTCACATACCACATGGGTTTCTCTCCCTTATCATTCTTCATTTCAGATCAATAATTTTAATCTCTCTCACTTTATAATTATAATACCCCAAAATTTGTATTTTTCTTAAATATGATATATTGGTGAATTTTGAATTGGTATTTGGTTTGGCGTGAATAGTATTTACTATTCATATATACGTATTTACTATTCATAAATACGTATTTACTATTCATAAATACGTATTTAATTAGGTATATACTATTCACGTGGGACCCACGGCCAAATAATTTCCCTCTGTCGACAGAAAACCCGTGAGTGTGAAAATAATTTGACGCGGGACCCACTCAATAATATAATATTATTGTAATATATTATCTTATATTTTGGGAAATAATAGAAATAGAATTATTTCCAATAATCCGTGAACTAGGTTTCTTAGGTAAGGACATATTATAAACAAGTGAATTTTTATCTCAGAGTGGGTTATTTCCGAAGTCATTTCCGAAATCGGCGGAATGATTATTGAGATAGGTCGAAACTGATATTTTGAATCAGGACAGATAGTAGAACCGGTAGAAAATAAATCATAACTCAAAATCCTTGAATTAAGTAGTAAACAACTGCACATATTATGAATCAGTGAATTTTTGTCTCGAAGATGGTGTCACCCGAAGTAATTTCTGTTACCGGCAGTGTCCAACTTAAAATCTTTGACAGATTACGAAATACCCTGAATGAGGTCAAAAATTCAGTTGACCCAGATATTTTTAAAGAGGAAGAATAGAGCTTCAGGGCTGTGCTTCCGAATTTTTGAGAATTTGCAAAAGATCACGCGGTCAGAACACCGAACAGAAATTTTATCAGTAAAAAATACTATTTGCAAAAAAAAAAAAAAAAAAAGAGGCGCATAGCACACCCGTGAACTTTTTAATATTTTTTTAATATTTTTGGAAATTACGAAAAATGACCCAAAAACAAGAAATTACACTTAAGGACCCATTTTCCAACACTATAAATAGAGGCCTCACTTCTTCATTTTCTTCACACCAAACTCAGATCACAACGGTCGAGTTTAATAGAAGAGAGAGAATTCTTAGAGTTTAGAGGGAGAATTTAGAGTAAAGTTTTCGGAGCTGAAGAGAAGGAGTAAGAACTTCAAGGGTAAGTTCTTTGGTCTCTAGTCTTAAGATTTGGTAGTTTCTTTTGGTAATTATAGTAGAAATGCCAGATAGAGTTTTTTTTTCTGAGTATGCTCTGTGGCTGCAGCTTAGTCTGATCTGTCACATCAGAAAAGAATTATTCTTGGGCAGTAATGTTATTTACCAATACAGTAAATACTATTTACCAAACAGTAAAAATTATTTACCGTCACGGTAAAAATATTTTTACTGGTACTATTCACATGAATAGTGAATACTATTCACATGAATAGTAAATCTTCAACGTAGAATTCCACAAGTATTGCAAAGTTGATGGCCACTGATAAATGTGATATTGTTCCTATAGGGTATCTGTGAACTTGTACCGCTGTTTTCCGTTAGAAGTACCGTTTTAGTCAAACGTACCAAAACATCATCAACGAAGGTACGGACGCGTATTGTAACACTAACTCTGATGCTTATGGTATGCTTATATGTGATAGATAGTCTGAGTTATTGTTTTTGAAAATTGATCATACACATACATCTTGATACGGGTTATAGTCTTGATAACGCCGTTATGTTTTCCTAGCGCTGAGGACACGGATGTACACCGTGGCACTGGTGAATAGTGCAGACTATAATAACATGCATATTGCAGTGGCTGTGTTATGTTATTATTTGATTATGAATGTATTGTATGTGATTATTACTGTTTTTGCCATGGATATCTGTCATTCATATTTGATACATAAGCATGAGGTTAACCGTTACCTGAGGTTCAATGGTAATTTGAACCTCAGCTCTTGCTTTAGTCCCAGGATCCTCAGGAGGACAATCCAAGGAGAAGGGTAAGCAGGTGGCGTGAAGAGGCAGAAAAGGAGTTTTCTTTTAAAATCTTTATTTCTGTTTTTCTGAATATTCGACTCTTGGATGACTGTAACAGAAGACTGATGCACCTTAAATGAATGTTTTATCAGTTACTCGTTTCACGACTATTCCGATGCTCTACTCTGATTAAATCTTTTCAAATTCTGATCGAACTATTTCGAAAAACACTTTAGAAAATTGGGATGTTACAATAATTCATTGTAAAATAAATTTACAAAATAATATTAAATTGAAAAAAGAATTATAAAATTCATAAGGTGCCAAAAGCCTCAACTCCAAGAGCCTCGGGCTGTACTTATTCTCTCACGTGCTGCACGGATCCGTAAGATTGCTTTGCCACGTCGATTGTCCTGGCCCACCCGTGTATTTACCTATTTACCCTTATTCAAATCTCCAAACCCTTCAACCAATTAACCGTATATCATTTAATCCTATTTGTAAACCTCTTTTCACTAAAAAGATTAATCTTTTTTTTTTTGATACAGCTAGTAGGAGAGGGGGAGGCAGGGCTCGAACCCTGGATAAGGGAGAAGGCCAACTCTTAAGGCTAGCCCTAGTACCATCATGTTACGAGGCGCTTAGCAAAATTAATCTTATTTATAAGTCATTTTTCAGTAATAAATGAGATTATAACAATTTTACCTATATTAATTGTATTAACGAAAATAGAGAGAGGAAAAAGAGTTAAAAAATATACATTCATAAATGATGGTAAAGTTGAAAATTTATCTCATAATTATTGAGTTGAGTAAATTTCTTTAGTATGTGCAATTTAGTTAAAATGGACTTATAAATAGGATCAGTACCAAATAGGTATCTTTCAACTATTTTTTTCTCTTTATTTTCATTGGTATAATTAAATAAGTAAAATTGTCACAATCTCACCGAAATTGGACTTATAAATAAGACTATTTTTTTTTAAAAAAAAAGACTTATAAGTTATAAGATCTATGAAAATAGAAAAAATAAACCATTTAATCTTTCAACTTTCAACTACTAGATTGTGACTTAGTCCTCAACAATTTAACTTATCACGTCTCCAAAATTTGGTCATTTAATAGTTGGCTAAAGTATACTTTTAATCCTTTAGTTTTACATAAGGTATATTTTTTATCCTTTAACTTTATAAAGTATACTTTTGGTCCTAAAATTCTAACACCGTTAATGTTGCTAACAGAAAACGCTGATACAGTAAACTCAAGTAATGACTAATAACATTTAATTACACAGATTTTAATATTCTTCAATTTACCAATATTTTAAATTTAAGTTGAATAGCATTTAATTACACAATTATTATTTAAGCTAACACCGTTATCACTTGAGTTTGCATTTTCCATTAGCAAATTTAATGGTGTTAGAATTATAAGACTAAAAGCATACTTTATAAAGTTAAGGGATTAAAAGTATACCTTATATGAACTTAAAAGACCAAAAGTATATTTTAGCCTAAATAATTTCATCCTTATTGTCAATTGATTCACTAACGATGTTACTTGCCTTTAGAGGGAAAAAGCGTCACTACAAAAAAAAAAAAAAAACAGCGAATTATCGACAGAATTAGGGGCAAAAAAAAATTCCGTCGAAAATTACCGGCGTATTTTGATACGGAAATTTACTGACAGAATTTAAAATTACCGGTGGAATTACCCACGGAATTCCATGGGTAATTTCAGTTACCGACGGAATTCCATGGGTAATTTTTACCTAAGAATTTCGTGGGTAATTTCTGACGGAATTTTTTTAAATCCCTAATTCCATCAATAATTCACTGTTTTTTTTTGTAGTGTGTTAAGGATCTCTCTTCCTTCCCCATACACCCTGCAGCTCACAACAACACCCACATTCTTCACTTGTTAAATTTTTATCTTCTTCTTCACCCAAATGTTGGAAACTCGAAACGTTTGAGTAATGAAAAATATGGGCAAGAGAGGATCAAACGTTTGAGGTTGTTCGACCTTTGTATAATGCATCACTTGGCTGAAAGACGAAGAAGGAACAAAAAGGTGAAAGAAAATATGAGCAGACCTTAATGTTTTTTTTCGAATGAACGAATGTTTTTTTTCCTAACAACACGTAACACTGTTAGTGAGTCAACTACCAATAAGGATGTAATGATTGAAAGAACAAGCATTTTTGGAGAATGAGTTCACACGAGTTAAATTTGAGGGGTTGGGTTGTAAATCGATTGAAAGTTGAAGGACTAAATAACTAAGTCTCTCGTGATAATACTGGACAAGTACACATGAATTGATAAAAGGGTAATTTTGCAAATGAATTTTAATTTTTAATTCCCATCTTACTTTCACATCTAATTTTGTTCTATTTTATTTTGATTATTGATATTTTAATATAATTCGATTATTTTAACAACATTATTTCGTTGAATGATTTTTCGAGCTTGAATTTCATTGACTGATTAATAGAATATTTTATGTGAATTATCAATAAAATAAAGAGAACCTGTTATCTTATAAGAATGAATTAGATTAAAAAAATAAAAATTAAAAAAAATACATAACATAAAATATTTAAGAAAATTAGTATGTCTGAAGAAATATTTAATTAATTTAAAAAGTAAAAAAGGAAACAACATTTATAAGCCTGTTTGGTATAGCTTCAAAAGTTAAAAAAATCCATTAAAAGCCCATCATAAGTAGAAACTTTTTTTGGTAAGAATCATAAATAGAAACTTGATAATTGGGTGTTTAGATAGCTTTATTATTTAATGAGCTTCAAAGTCTAAAGCTGTTTTTTTTGTGTGAAGCTACCTAACTAAGCTTTAAGGTTTGAAACCACTTTTGTCATCGCTATTTTTAACACAAGTCACATCAGAAAAATTCATTAAAAAAAAAATTCATAAAAAACAAAAGTTATTTCTAATACCGTTATTCCAAACGCACGTATAAGCAGTTTCATGCCTTAAAAAAAAAAAAAAAATCAAATTCTAAAAGAAGTTTAACCAAGATGAAAAAAAGTAAGAAGTGTTTTAACCTTGAGGCCATCCGTCTGACTGAAATTAAAGGGGGTAAAAAGTAAGAGAGAGAATGGGGGATATGCTTAACCTGCATGGCACGAAAAGGGTATATCCGTTGAGAGGATAGGGACAAGGAGGCCAAGTGCCACGTGGCCACGTGACACTGACAGGAAGAGGAGGAGGGAGGGCCCACATTGTCTCCACAAGAGCGGGGCCCACATCTGTCTTTTGGCCTCAACGAGCAGACAAAATGGGAACGTCACGTACTGTCGTGGCTGCCCCCCACCCGCCATTTAGCGGCCCTGCAAGTCCTGCCCTTTACGCCACACGCCCGTAGGCAATTCCCCCTTCATTTCTCGCCAAAATTTAAAATTATTCTAATTAATTTTTACCATATAATGATCAAATAATCTACATAATATCATCATGTCAAAATTTATTAAAGTACAAAATTACCCCAAGACTATTAAATGTAACCCTTTTTTTTTTTAAAAAAAAAAAGAAAGACAGTGAGGGTAGCCTAATGGACATAAGAGTGTATGCTGGACCCAGCTGTAGCCACATTTGTGAATTTTACCAGCTCAGCCCAATCAGATCTGTAGACATCACCACAGTCTAGGCTTTTCATTCTCCGCCATTTGTATACCTATACATCCTAAATATATAAAGAAATAAATAATATTTCCCTCCTCTCTATCTTTTATTATCATTTTCTCATTATCTTTCGTAATTTTTAAATCACATCCATCCAATTAACATAATGTTACTTTTACTTTTCTCTCATTTTCTCAATCAACGGCCTAAATTATGTCAATAAGAAAAAATGAAAAAAGAGATAGGAAGAAAATCTCCTTCCTTTCCTCTGCTCATACATTACGAGGGTGGATATAGGTATAAAATCATGCCCTATAGGCTGGTTAGTGTGATGAAACTCTAAAGAAAGATGGGAATAATTTTCATTCCTAATAAATAATTATTTACAAGATACAAATCAAATGTAGTTAGATTTAACAATGATCATCCTTTATTAATAAAGTGATTAATAACTAACCTTAAGTTTAGAAATCTATGAGAGACTTTTCTCTCTAGAGAGAAAATCGCATTAACCTCATTGACTCAGACTTCTATTTATATAATCCAATCACTAATCATGATATTAACTAACTAATGATTTTAACTATCTCCAACAAAAAGTTAACATGCGCACGCACACATATGTATGTACTCTTTCTTATCCTTATTATAAGACATCAACTAATAATTCTCATCAACTAATAAAAATAATTAGAGTTAATAAAGTTGTTTCAAAATTTAAGTAATTTCCAATATTACCTCTACTAATTACAATAAACTCTAATTTTATATTAATTATTATTCTCATCCACTACTACTACCCTTATTAATTAGGGGCATATGTGAAAAAAAGAAAAATTAATGCTGGGAAATGATTTGGTCCTTTTTATAAAATTAAAATAATTAAGGCACTTGCTCTCAAGCTCAAATAAGGACCTTGGGAAATAAATATCTTTAATATTATACTCTCACCGGTCCTAATTATAAGATAACATTTGAAAGTTGGTTTTGGTCTTAATTATAGGACAAAATTTTAATTTTTTGTCATTTTCTTCCTAAAATACCCCTATGTATGTAAATACAAAGTTGAGATCAACATTATTTATTAAGTTATAATTTTAGTGTCTGCTTTTTTTTTTCTTTTTTTTTGAAAAATACAGAATTATCCGTGATATACACAATTTTATGAAGAATGAAGTTGTCTAATAGTTTTTTTTTTTTTTGTATGAAAATTTTTAGAAAAGGGGTTGGGCTCACCTGCAATCCAAGGGTAGGGCGCTTAGAGCCCAATCCATAGGTATACTGGGTTAGAGAGTACACATGTCTCCACCTCTTCCCAGGGTTTCCATTGATTCCTAGATCCTAGGATGCCTCCCCCCAATACCTTGACTAACTTCAAGGATCAAATCCCTCTTTTTTTGTGAGAAAGTCCGACCTCTTCACCAATTGAACCCAAGAACAAAGGGTAAGCCGTCTAATAGTTGGCTTACAGTTTACACAAACTATAAAGGGGTAGAGATGGAAATAATGGTAGCCCCTAACCTGGGCAAGCAATGTTTTGGCAGGTGTTGGTAGGAATGGGTCGGCCTTTCAACCACCAAACCCATTTATTTGCGGCGGGTTGGCGTGTTAGCCCACAAAAATTCAGTACTTTTACTTTCTGAAAAACATTTTTTTTTTTTTAAAAAAAAAACATTGGATACATGCATTGTTCGAATTGAATCTGACGCATCATACATTATGAACGCAAGATCCTTGAATTGAATAAAAACTAAAACCGAAAATCTAGCTTGAATAATAAAATTTAAATCATATTATTATTTTTAAAACACAAGCAGGTTAGCCTAATTGGCCCGTGTGGCTAGTTTTAAGGGATTGATATAATATTTGATCCTCAAATTTACTTTTATTATAGTTTTACTCCACTTAAATTTTATTTCGTTTAAAACTTTGATACTTATAACTCAATAAAAATCTTGATCATTTTGTCCCTCGAAGGGACCAAAATTAATGGTATAAGACTTGGGAGACTAAAACTAAAATGGGAATAAATTTAACGGACCAAAAATTATATTAACTATTTTTATTTACTTGTCATAGTTTGCCTATTTTGATGTTCTGATCAGAAGCTCAACCTATATTCTGAACTATATTAAGAAGTAGATTCTTATTATCCAAAGATAGACTTCTATACGAATAAGAGTTGAGATTTGAACCCTGTAATTATCTTCTTTTGTATAAAAAATGATTGGATGATATATTAACGATGTTGGTAGTTAATTATACTCCTAATAAAAAGCAAGGACAGAGGCTATCAACTCAAGTGAACATTTTTATTTTATTTTTGTAATTAAATATTCTTATTTTAACTTTTTATAATGTCAGCCTGTCAGGTGATGATAATGAGTGAAGTCTCATGGACCTATTTAGGGTTAAAGTTAAATTTATCCATCGTTCTTATCCTTAATGGATCTACGTGGGAGGAACCAAATAATTAACAAAGTAATTAATTCACCTTTTCTTCTTATCCACTTGTTATGGTTTTTTTTAAAAATAGATTTCTTCATATATGATTACATATTTATTTAATTTATATAAAGAATCTTGACTGCTTATGCAATATGATCTTCTACTTTCTACGGATGTCATTAGAATATGTAGATACATTGAAGCATTGGGATCTTCAGATATCTCATCATGTGGTTTTTTTTTTTTGGGGGCCGGGGGGGGGGGGGGGGGGGGGGGGTGACTACGAACTTGAAAATACAGAGAAATGTGCCATAAGATAAAATACTAATATAAAATTTAATACGCAACTACAAGGATCATGAATATCATGTTGGTTTCTTTTAGATTTTTTTTCCTTCTATTCTTTTTGAATTTTTTAATATTTCCTATTACTTTCAAAGAAATTTAATTTGTTTAAAAATTGATACGATTTTTTGTGAAGTTTTTATGCTAACGTTGCATCACCATGTATTTTTTTACATATTACTTTTAGGTCAAAGGTCAATTTTGCCCTGGAAGTATAACGACGGGGTAATTTTGTTTCGAAAAGTTTTTGGGAAGCAATTTGTCCTTGGAAGTGTCAAATCTTGAGCAATTATTATCCCAGTTAAGTTTGATCGTTGATTGATCAAATATATTGAGTTGGAAATCCACGTGTTATCCACATCATTTTTATTTTGGGTTTAGGTGAAAATTTTCCATAAAAGTTTTTTCTAAGGAGCAATATTGTCATAGAAGTCAGTTTCTTAGTTGTAGCAATTTCATCCTTCATGTTTTAAGTTTATCTTTTAGTTGACCAAATGTATTTATTTGATAAGTCCATATGTCATCTATTTCTTTTTTATGTTAAATTTTAAAATAAGTAATTTTTTTTTTAAAAAAGCTTGATATATGAAGAATTAAAGACAACAAAAAAAAGGTGAAAACATAACTACAGAAAGCACTTTTAACATTCGTTTTAAGTCATTTTTATGTCACTTTCTAAGGGACGCCTAAATGGGAAACATAGTAAAAGAGAGACTTATAACATCCATTTTTTAAATTTGGGACGCCATAAGGCTTTTTTTAAAATAATAATAATAATAATAATAATAACCCAAAACAAACAAGGTCGACACGACATTGAAAAAAAAAAGGGATCTAGGCTTGTTTAACTGCTGCCTGAGGTAACCAGGTTGGTGTTCAACAGTTGCCTGAGTTTGGATCACAGTTAATGTATCGTTTTGGGTGGGCTGACTATGGCCATTGGATCTAGATCTTAAAGAACTACTACGACTAATAGAGCCATTAGCAACTGCATCAAAGGCAATTCTCTAGTCAATACTTGAACCACTGCTTTTGAGATTGCTCTTTGCAAAATAACAGTTAGAAGTTTAAATAAATAGAAGAGCAAAATAAGTTAGATCTCCGCCAGTGAACACTACAAGAAAAAAGGGTTTTAGCGACGGAAAAAATCCGTCGCTAAACCCTCAAATTCCGTCGCTAAATGAATTAGCGACGGAATTAGAGACGGATTTTTTCCGTCGCTAAAAAGTGGTCGCAATTGCGACGGAATTTCAAATTCCGTCGCAATTAGCGACGGATTTCAATTCCGTCGCTATTAGCGACGGAATTATTTTCCGTTTAAATCCGTCGCTAATTTGAATTTAGCGACGTAATTCAAATTAGCGACGGATTCAGTTTCCGTCGCTAATTTGATTATTTTTTTAAAAAAAAATTATTTATTATTTTCTTTAATTAATTTATTATTTTTTTTAATTTTCTTTGAAAATTATATTCTTTTAAAAATAATTATATTCTTTTCCATTATTCTTTTAAATTTATTTATTTTATTTTTTAATTTTATTTAAAAATTATATAATAAAATATTTAAAAAAATTATATAACATACATACCGAATCTTCATAAAAATACATTATAAATATAGTGTTTCAACAGAGATGTACTAAAAAAATAATCTAAACAGCAGCATCCTCATCATCATCATCAGCAGGAGGATCACCTTCAGGAGGCGGCATCGAACCCTTGTCTTTCATTAGGGCCATGATTTGACGTTGCATCTGTCTAACCATCTCC
The DNA here is from genome assembly GCA_034222035.1 of Acacia crassicarpa. NCBI lineage: Eukaryota > Viridiplantae > Streptophyta > Magnoliopsida > Fabales > Fabaceae > Acacia > Acacia crassicarpa. The sequence goes on from JAWXYG010000004.1 coordinate 22,187,681, forward strand.
TGTGTCTGGTGGAGCTCAATGTCTGTGTTCATTTGTTTTTGTTTTGTCTCGTTCAGCTCAACTGCTTGCGACTCGATAATTGTCTTCATCCTCATCAACTCATTTGCCAAAAAATTAGGAAATATAATTATCTTTTTTGCACTGCATTTAAATGAACCAGAGAATGAAAATGTTACAATCAATATCAAATGTATTACGTTTACCTGCAGAAACACCTTCGCTACTGCTGGATGTGGAGCGCTTTGATTCCTTAAGTCGGCTGGCATAGGAACCTAACCCGAAGACTCTACCTTTACTGTTAAATCCACCCGTAGCCTGTAAAAATAGAGTCTCGTTATCGGACTGAGAGGATGAGGGTTGGGTTCCACTCTGCGAGTCACTCTCCTGAGTCAGCCTTAGATAGTTGCCCTATAAACAAAAAAAGACATCACAAAAAAAGCCGATGTGATATGAAATAAACATGTATTAATTATAAATAAATAAATAAATTTAAAAGAAAAATCAAGGGGGGCACTTGCCCCCTATCCAACACTTGGGTCCGGCCATATATGTATATATATATATCTTCCTACATGTTTTTGTTTATTTCATCATAAAGTTAGCTATTTATAACTAATATTAAATGTATTTTGATTATTAATTTTTGAGCTTTTGTCGTCTAGTTGTTAATCAGATGTAAGGAATCCTCGGATGGTTTCTACTCACAGCTATATGATGACGATGTCTCGATCGAGTGGTTTATATTTATTTCAACAATACCCTTTTTTTTAATTTTTTTTAAAACACTAATTATTGTAAATACGAGATGCAGAATTTTCGTAATATAGTAATATAGTAATTAGGAAGAGTATTTTTTTTTTAAATAACTTTTAGGAAGGGTGGTATTTCAACTTATCAAGTTTAACAAAACTGACAAATCCTTTTCTTGCAATTAATTTGATTCTCGGATAGTGTCTCAAGAGTCTAGATACATCGAACCGATATAATTATTAATTAATAAGATTAAGATATGTTAGAAAATCAATATTAAGTCTTTTATTGATAATTTAAAATTAATTTGTTAAAAGTATAATTAATTATAGATAATACTTATTATCAATACATAAAAAGTATTTAGTATAAAATTTTACAATTTACAAATTATTTTAATAAATAAACCATTGAATTCAAATTTTAAAATGCAATTGGTATTTATTTTTCATGTATACTTTTTTAGTTATATTTATAAGATAATTATAAATATAAATATACATAATAATTCCACCAACTATTTATTCGGAAGTGTTATTCAAACCAACATTTCAGACCACAAAATATATATATATATACACATACATATATTAAAAAATCAATTATCACCCCTATGCGCCTAAGCTATGATTATCAAAAAATTATTGGATAAATTGGAATATAATATTTATTATTTAACGATAACAAGAGACAAATAATTATAATAGTTATTATTTAATTTAAAAAAAAGGAAAGGGAGCTTACCAGAAAACATAATAATTAATTTGGTGAACATAATAATTAATTTGGTGAAAAAAAAATACCTTTAAAGTGAACCTAATAATTAATTTGGTGAAAAAAAATAACAAAATAAAGGAAACTTACCGGATGAAGAGGGTAGCCGGACAGCAGATAAGAGCACCGGTGACTAGAGAACGGCGACTTTGGAGACCTATTTATTCATAAGCAAAAAATATGAGCAATTTTTTTTCAATGTTTATCTAAACTTATTTCTAAAAAAAAAATTAAAGTGATTAAAAAAAAAACCAAAGTCTTACCTGTGGGGGAGGGGGAGCGCAGCAGCCGGTGGGGTGGGAGCTGAGGGTCAGGGCGTTGGGGTGGGGGCGATGGAGCTGAGGGGGACCGGTCAGGTGGGGGACGGCGGAGCTGTCGGGTGGAGGCGATCTGGGGGTCGCGGGGAGCTGGGGGACAGCGAGCTGGGGGCAAGCTGAGGGGTGGGGTAGAGGGGAGCTGGGGGCGGGCGAGCTAGGGGCCAGTTGCCGGAGGCGGCGAGCTGTGGGGGAGCTGTCGGTGGCGAGCTGTGGGCGGGGGGAGCTGAGAGTTCGAGCTGTGGGAGAGAAGTGCGAATTAATGAGGAAGATGATGTTTTTTTATTAATTTTTAGCGACGGAATTTGAATTCCGTCGCTAAAAAGCAACTTGCTTTTAGTGACGGAATTTGAATTCTGTCGCTAAAAAGCTGAAAAGCTGCTTTTAGCGACGGGATTTGAATTCCGTCGCTAAAAAGCTGCTTTTAGCGACGGAATCTAAATTCCGTCGCTAAAAAGCTGCAGATGGCAGCTTTTTGCTGCCAGCTAGCAACGGAATATGATTCCGTCGCTAAATGAAAAAAACTGGCGGCCAAAGTTAGCGACGAAATCAGATTCCGTCGCTAAATCAAAAAAACTGGCGGTCTTTTTGGCCGCCAGTTAGCGACGGATTTCATATCCGTCGCAGTTTGCGACGGATTCAATATCCGTTGCTAAGTTTAGCGACGGATTTTGAATCCGTCACTAAACTTAGCGACGGATTAAGAATCCGTCGCTAAGTTCCCCGTTTAGCGACGGAATTAATATTCCGTCGCTAAATACCGTGAATTTGCGACGGAATATTTTCCGTCGCAAATTCCGTCGCTAAAACACATTTTTTTAGTAGTGGAAACAGATCTCACCTTCACTTTTGGCGACCTTTCTTTCATGTTGGCAAGCCTTAGATCAGCCACAAATTAACTTGGACCATGGTGTCGGTCTTCTCTCAAGTACCACCGCCATAAGCCGCGATGGGAGTGGCGATTTTGAGCTCAGACGAGGGCAATTTGAGGGGTGTGAATGGCGGAGGTGAGATCTAAAACACGGCCAAGGAACAGAGAATCAGATGAAGGGAGAGGTGTGTGAATGGTAGAGGTAGCAACACTCCCAAGCTAGGAACAAAGAATCAGATGGAGATAGAGCAAAGGAATAGAGATTCGGATAAAGGAGAGGATTGTGAATGGCAGAGGTAGCAACACTCCCAAGCCGAGAATAGAGAATCGGATAGAGATGAGCCAAGGAATAGATAATTGGGTGGAGGAGAGGAGTGTGAATGGTGGACAACAACAGAGCAAGTATTGACTTTTTTAAAATGGCTTTGAACAAAGAAGAAGAGGAATAGAGAGAGAAAAGGGCTTTGAACGGAGCGAGAGTAAAATGACTTGGAGAGAGAAAAAGAATAGAGAAAAGCAATTGAGTCAGAGAAAATATACCTTTAGGAGTCCAAATTTTAAATTTGGGACACTGAAATATCGCTTTTGACTTCCCAATATTAAAAGGGACCCCAAATGTAGCAGAAAAGGTACATTTTCGGCGTCCCAATTTCAAACAGGGACACGAAAATCCTATTTTTGGCATCCCAGTTTAAAAATGCGACACCAAAAATAAACTTTTGATGTCCTTTTTGTTAAAGGGATGCCCAATATGTTAGAATTCCTCCACATAATTACAAAAAAGCACCGCCATTATTTCTTACTTCCTTTTTTTAAAAAAACGGATGTTTTTTTTAGGGAAGTAAAATCTATATTTTGTAATAGTGTTAAACATCTTGTGCGATGAAGAGAAAATCATAGAGATACTTGCTTATCTTAGCGTCAGTGGGGTACACAGTAGAGAGTCTTGAATGGCCTTATTCTTCCAATCCTCCTTAGTGTGTTATGCATCTAGTGATTGGATCTTTTGCTTTATTAATCTCTTGCTAATGTGAGCTCCTCCTTCATGTGTAACTTTTTCTTCTTTAATGTTGTTTTCGTTGCTTGCTTAACATAGTTGGTCAACTAACAGTCAAACTTAACCTAAATAATTGTCAAGGCGACATTGCCATCATTTGGAAACTTCTAGAGTGGTGGCATTGCTCTTGAGTAAAAACTTTCTGAACAAATTTACAGCTTAACAAAAATGATATGGACGACACATGGATGATACATGGATTGCCAACTCAGTATATTTGGTCAACTAATGGTCAAATTTAATTGAGATAACGGTCAAGACAAAAGTGCTCCAAATTGACACTTTCTGGATAAAATTGCTTCCCAAAAAGCTTTCAAGGCAAAATTGCCCCTCCGTATATACTTCCGAAATAAAATTGGCCTTTAACCCTTATTTTTAACATGGGAAAGCTATCTAATTAATTATAGAAAAAGGCAGCTTTTGTTTTTAGGTTAAAAAAAGAGGGCCTTGAAAAGTTAATGAATAGTACAGTTTGGTGGTCGGCCCAAATGAAACTAATTGCGAACCAAGGACGGAACATTGAAGGGACTAGGGGGGGCCATGGTCCCCCACAAAAAATTTTTTTAAAAAAAATTTTTAATGGGACTTTTTATTTTTTAGTGAATAATACCACTTTGGCCCCCTCAAGTAAAATTAAATTTTGGCCCCTCAACTTCTTCTTCTTCTTCTTTTTTTACATTTTTCCCTCTTTTTATATCTTTGAGCTTATAATTTAATTTTGTTTCATATAGGGTCTTGTATGATTATTTTAATCTTGTCATTCTTTTCTATATTTCATTCTAATTACATGAAATTTTTAGCTTATCAGTGAAATTTCCTTTTGTAGTGTATCCCTAACTAGTTACTATGCTTTTACCTATTCTATACTATACTTGTAGATGCAGTTAATTGACTTGGTCTCATAAATATTTTTTTTTATTCTTTTTATTTTTAATGCATTTAAAACTTTCATTTAAAAAAATTTTCGGGGGCGCTGCCCCCGAACCCCCAAATCCCCCCACCATTATTTGGCCCCCTCAAACTTTTCCTCCAAGTTCCGTCACTGTTGCGAACTACATTGAACTCGTCCTTGGGCTCGACCAACAAAGGGGTCGGACACTCTCACTAAAGGGAGGGGGTTCGATCCTGGAGTCGGTTAAGACGCTAGGAGAGGCATCCTAGCTTCTAGGTGTCTAGATCAACGCCTGAGAATAATATACGGCTTCCCCTGCTCAACATCAGTATCACCTAGGAAGAAGGGAGATTTCGCCCTGCCCTTAGATTGTGGGTGAACTCAATCCCTTTCCTAAAATTTTATAACCAAAAAAAAAAAAAAGTTGTGCACACTTTGGAAGCAATGAATGAGTGGGTAAGAAAATGAATGAATTAAATTGTTCAAACCGTAATGGACAGTTTATAATTAGGACTAGCCTTTATTGGGTTATTTGTTTATTTTCCACATTTTTGTGTCGAGAGCTTGAAGATGATAATAATATTAAGTGCACAAGTCACACACATAATTCTGTTGGGGAAAAAAAAAGTCACAGACATAATGTATAGGGTACAGTGGAATAAACGATATGCCGTTTGGTTTGCCACAGGTTGACCAAAGGCAGTGGCTACCCCAGTACCCCTCAATTGCTTCCCATCCAATAGATCATGGGAATAATCCTCTCCTTAACTTCTTTATTTCTATTATTAGATCAATTTTTAATGGTTGAACTTTAATATTTTATAACAATATGTTATCGTTGCACCAAAATGTGTTTGTGAGTTGTGCCAAAAATGCGAACGATATCAATGTGATCCGACTTCTACCAAGTGAGCGGTTCTCAGTGACCCTTCATAATTCAATGTCCCCTCATAGTAAAATGTATACTTGTATACAAATATATAAAAGCAAAGAGAGACTTGGAATTGTAGAAAGGTGAGCAATAAATGCTTTGACAAAATTAATAATTTCAACTGGCGAGATTTTGAGTGATGATTGTGTTGCATTCCAGCGTCTAACGCCCCCTATTCCCTCGATACTTACTTTGGCATTGGTTATAATCTTGTACATATTAGATCCACTTTAGGATCCATAATGCATGCTACGATCAAGTGTGAAATCTAATGCTGAAGTAAATTAATCCACCAAGAAATTAAAGGTGGTGCAATAGTGCATGGTAAGATAAGAACCATAACGATATTAAAAACAAAAAAATTTACATTCAAACTAAAAAAAAAATGAAAATCACACATTAATATTAGCAAAGAAAGAGTCCCTTGAAGGGACCCATATGTAAATGAATGGAAAGCAAAGTCATACAAAGAGTATTTGCAACCGCATCACTCGCTATGTGAGGGAAAACAGGAATTAACATAATTCACACAAAGCTTCATTAGCAAATAAACTAACAAAGGCTAAGAGAAGAAGATCAGAGATGATTGTGCTTGCCTGTTCCTATATGAATCAAATGCCTCCTTTTTTCAAGTCATCGAGAACTCTTCCAGCTCTCTCTCTCTCTCTCTCTCTCTCTCTCTCTCTCTCATATATATATAATCTCAAAATATATCCGTACCTTGTATTAAAGATGAGTTGTACGTTACAACACTTCAAAACAATTAGCTAGTTATTGCTCATTTTTCACTTGAGGTTCTAATTAGTACTTTTACATTGAGAAATTCATTGATCACATTCATTTCGAACGATCTGAAAATGGACAAACCCTGTTTTCAACCAAAGCACGAAGGTTTTGTATTTTAGTTTTCTTTTTGGGGTTGAAACGTATCTCTACTTTTTTTGTTCATGTTGTGGTTATGCTTTTTTTAATATTTTAATATTTTTGTACCAATAAAGGCTAAGAGAAGAAGATCAGAGATGATTGTGCTTGCCTGTGCCTAGATGAATCAAATGCCTCCTTTTTCAACTCATCAAGAACTCTTCCAGCTCTCAATCTCTCTCTATCTCTCTCTCAAGTTTTCTTTGCAAGGGTTTAGAAGAGATGGTGGAGGTCTTGGGGGAAGCACTTTCTCTGCGGTCTGCTTTTGTGATGCTTAGCATTTAATATATAATCTGAAAATATATACCCGTACCCTGTAATAAAAAATGAGTTGTACGTTACAACACTTCAAAACAAATAGCTAGTTATTGCTCGTTTTTCACTTGAGGTGCTAATTACAATTAGTACTTTTTCATTGAGAAGCTCATTGATCACATGCATTTTGAACTATCTGAAAATAGGCAAACCCTGTTTTCAACCAAAGCACGAAGGTTTTGTATTTTAGGTTTCTTTTTGGGATTGAAACGCTATCTCTACTCTTTTTGTTCATGTTGTGGTTATGCTTTTTTAATATTTTTATATTTTCGTATTTTATATGTATGTATGTATGTATGTATATATATATATATATATATATATATATATATATATTATTTTGAATATAGTTTAATTATTATAACATTCTCTCATACATTGCACGTGTATAATGTTTATGTAATTAACTTGCTATAATAATGACTATATATTTATCTATGCGCATCTGTTGAGGAAGGCAAAATAGTCATGATGCAAAATTTACAAGTTAGGGTTAGGCAGTGAGAGGAATGAATTAATTTAAAACGATCATTAGTGACAAGGTTGGTGCTTACTTAACTCCTTCCTAAAACATCACTCATTCTTTTGGGATCTAACATTAAACTAATCATTAGAAATTTATTACTTAAGCTTCCAACTCATAACACTCCGAAATTTGCTACCATATATACTAAATACCATATACAGACCTCTGTGTTAAGAAATAAAATGGAGGGGGATCATCAAGAACAAGATCATAAGGCGACCATGATGAATGAAACTAGGCCAAGCATTAATGATGTCCCAAAAGCTGTTTCTCCGGTCTCATTTGCAGCTGATCACGAAGATCAAACCATCAGGCGACCTCGTGGCCGGCCGGCAGGATCCAAGAACAAGCCAAAGCCGCCAATTATCGTGACAAGGGACAGTGCAAATGCCCTAAGAGCTCATGCCCTAGAAGTGACATCAGGGTGTGACATCAATGAAAGTTTGGTCAACTTTGCAAGAAGGAAGCAAAGAGGGATTTGCATATTGAGTGGAACTGGTTGTGTCACAAATGTAACACTTCGTCAGCTAGCTTCTTCAGGTGCAACTGTAACGCTCCATGGTAGGTTTGAGATTCTCTCTCTTCTCGGGTCAATTCTGCCACCGCCGGCTCCCCCGGGGATCACCGGGCTGACCATTTACCTCGCCGGGGCTCAAGGGCAGGTTGTGGGTGGAGCTGTGGTGGGAGCTCTGGTTGCTTCAGGTCCTGTGGTGATTATGGCTGCTTCGTTCATGAATGCTACTTTTGATCGTCTTCCATTAATGGAGGACGAAGAGATTGCTCAGAATCAGAATCAGCATTATCATCATCAGAATGGTCGAAGCCATAATCATCATATTCATCAACATCTTCACCACCTTGATGCTTCAGATTTGTTTGGAATGCCTCAAAACTTGCTCACTAATGGCTCAATCCCTCCTGAGATATACTCATGGAGTACTACTCCTGGCCGTAACTTCTCAAAAGCCTGAAACTTATCTTACTATAGTTCTCTCTCACTCACACACTTATATATATATACAATATATATACCTAAGATTGAGGTCTCTATATATATACTGTTAAAGTAGTGCCGAAGATGAGAAATGCATTTTCTGAATTCCCCATGTACTATTTATTTATCAAGATGTAATGAGGGCTATTTATTGTTAATGTATGTTTCGTGTGTGTGTCCATTGTATTTGTGTCTGTAAAACTTGAAAGTTTAATAAGTTCTTTATATATACATTCTCATCTCAACTTTAGTGCACGTACGAACTAATAATGACAATGTCTCTCCATTTCTTGAGTATCGTCAATTTCCAATGGTATTATTTCGCTCATGGTAGTCAGATGGATCACTACTTTTAAATCCTCACTGAAACAATAATATCAATTTCGAAGTCGATGGAGCTTACTCATATATAAGAATGGCACAGCGGGATGTGGAGGTATTATCAAAGATCATAGGGGAACTCTGATTGAATTTTTCATGCTTAATATACCAAACAGAGATCCTTTAGTTGCGGAAATTTTGATGTGCCTCATTGTTCTTAAATTTGCTTGGGAAACGACTCGTCAGATGCAATTAAGTTTATTAAAGATGAAAATAAAGAGCTTCAAAAGTAGCAATAAGCTTAAGCATGAGTGCTTGATTGAAAATGAACTCGAAAAGAATAAGGAGGCTTAATTATATGCTAAGGCACTACTAAAAAAAAAAGATTTTTTTAAACCGGTTAAAATTAGTCATTAAACATAGGTCCGGTCTTGTATCAACCGGTCTAAATGTCCATACTTTTTAGACCAGTTGTAGATTACAACTGGTCTAAACAGTCACTTTTTAGTAAGATAAAATTTTTTGGTAGGATATATATTTACTATATTGTAAGATATAATTTAATCATGTTGTTACGCTCTCTTAAGCTTTATGGAATTGTATGGAAGATTTAAACCTTCTATATCTGTTTTCACATTGTGACGAAGATGGTTAGACATTTTTGATGAATCATTATCAAGTTTTTATCGGGTCCTGTTCCTCTCCTCAACACCCCCCTCCCCATCCCTCATCAACGCGATCCTGGCCGTCCAATCTAAAATCCAACGGTTCAGATTTAAAAAAAAAATTGTTTTTTTTGTCTTTTTCGAAAAAGACAAAAAAACAATTTTTTTTTTTAAAATCTGGACCGTTGGATTTTGGATTGGACGGCCAGGATCGCGCCGATGAGGGATGGAGAGAAAAATTGATGGGGAGAGGATCCACTTCTGTTTTTATCATGTAACTCGTGACTTTTATAACTTCCTTACCGTCCTTATAGCTTATTTAGAATTTATGTGATGATGAAATATAAAAAGGGCATTTTTGAGGACCTCTAATCCAAAAAATATGCCCATAATGAAATATATATTTCATAGAAACTTGACAATGATTCGTAAAAAATGTCTCAGCATCTTCGTCACAATGTAAAAACATATATAGAAGATTTAAATCTTCCATACAATTCTACAAAGCTTAAGTGAGCATAACAACAAGATTAAATTATCTTACAATATAGTAAATATATCTAACAAAAAATTTTATCTTATAATACGGTCTTGTAAGGTTTCAGGCCGTATCTACTTTACACTTGGAGTGGTATATATTATAAGTTGTTTAGAAACAAAACAATTATAAAATAAGTTATTCATATGCTTAGACATTGCATTTCTAGTAACTCATAAAAGAAATAAACATACATAAAACTAATTCGTAATCAATTAAGCCGATGCTTCTAGGAATACTAATAAAGAAAACAAGAAACTTTAGCTTTATAAGGGCCAAGCAAACTTGATGAATGGAAATTGTAACACAAAACAGATTTAGGAGAGAAAGAACAAGACATATTTTTTCATTATCTTTTTTTAATACATCATGGTAGGGGAGAGGGGCAAGGTTTGAACCCTGGACATGGGGGAGGGAGGCCAGTTAATACTGACTCCCATGCTACTGTGTTACTAAGGCGCTGACAATATATTTTCATCTTCTAATCTTGAAAAATGCGTAATTTAAGGCATATCAATATTCCAATTAATACACTAGATTAAATTAAACTCATAGGAGGAGAGCTTACTAATAAAAGCAATACATGCTAAGATATTGAATTACCAACACAGAGAATTACAGCTCTCATGTAGTTTCTATTAATTTTTTAAAAAAAAAACAACAATAGAGCAAAAAACTATTAACAAATTAATTAGAGAATAACTTAAGCACAAATGAGGATTGGACTTATGATTTATGATTTCTGTTTATATAAGAGTATAAAATACATATTATTAGTTTTATATATATATATATATATATATATATATATATATATATATATATATATATATATATATTATATAAAGACTTACAGATGAGTTCTTGCAACCCCAATTTCATAAGGATGATATAAAGTATAGTGAGGGTTTTGAGACTGCAAAAGGAGCATTACAAAGTTAGAACTGTCATAGAATTGATCCTTTTGAAGTGGTATTTTTGAAAGAAAGCTGGTTGCAAAAGAAATTTGCAGATTGTTTAGTCTAATTTTCTAAATCATACCATACAAATAGAATTAAAGTTTTAAGCTATGAATTATAGCCTATATAAAAATATTAGCAGCACAAATGACTACCATCCTCAGCTAAGATTTAAATCAATAGGAAGATAGAACATATATATAAACTTACCACATTATAATTACAGAAGGCCAGGGCAACAAAACTCAAGACTTCTCCAATTCCTTTGAAAAACTTCATGTAAATAATTTCAATAAGCTATAAAGAGAAACAAATATCTTCATAAGTTAGAAGAAATTGATCAGTATATGTAACTAAAAATCTGCAAGCTAACGTTTATTCATGTTTATATTTCAGTGCAAAGGCAATCAAACAACAACACCAACATTCTAAGCATTTAGAGGAAAACAACAATTGTAATAATGTTCATAAAGTATTTTAAAAGATAAAATTCTTGTTAAAAAAAAAAAAAAGATACCACCTCAAGTTGTTCACTATGATCAAAACAGCGTATAAGAGAGTCGTAACCACATACACAAACACATGCAACCATCCAACCAAACAACTGAAGTTATCAGCTTACAATAGAGAATAAAGAAAGTGAAAATACTATAACAACGTCCCTCACCGTGAACCCAACTTCACTTATACTAGGCCTCTAAACGATGATCTCACCATTGAAATTGACGAATCATATGCATCAAACCAGTTGACCAAATTCAGTCTAATCCAACAGCCAACAAGTGTACAAACGCCAATTTATTGAGACTGCCTTGTGAAACTGCGTTTTTCACTTTCTCTCTTCTTTTCTCTCATATGGCTATATAATTCGACTTAGGATATGACACAAGGATAAAAAGTAGAATTAGATTTAACTAAACACCAAAAGAGAAGTGGGAAAGGAAAAAAAAAAAAAACAGAAAGTCACTTTATCTTTGTCGAAGTCAGTGGGAACAAAGAGCATCGGAATTACTAGGATTGCTCTATCATATTTTCTCAAAGGGATTGTGTGAGAGTGAAATTGGCAACTGTTCGACAATATAAGTCTACGATTCTAGTACCGGCTGGCGAGAGAGGAGTTGAGAGTAGAGCGAGTCAACAGCATCACACTAAGAGCAAGAGTTGAGAGGCCACAAGAGTAAAGATTATAGGGATTTTAATTAGGTTTAACAACAAATTATTATTTTTATATAAAATAAAAGATATTAAGCTTTTTAGAGCTAGTGTGAAAAACATCGGATCTAAAATAAATCTTTTAGAGTTCATCTTTTGTGATTGGTCTAAAAATACATTTTAAATGTTATTTTTAATTTACTTTTATTACTTTTAAGATGGATTGTAAAAGCAATAAGTTTAGAAAGTATATTTTAAATTAGTTGTAAGCAGAACCGGTCTAAGGTTTTGCATATATTTATAAAAATGTCACTGGTCACATTTTTTAAACATTTCTTACAATGAAAGGATTAAATATGGCCATCTAAAAGACCTTTTTTTAAGTAGTGATGGTACTTTGACAATGCCCTTAAATTTCACTTGGTGCCTTTAAATGACTTTCATTTGTTTGTTTCCGATAATGTAGATTAGTATTTACAGCTTATTATTCTCTAAAAAAATTATGATTTTAATTTCTTTGTGGCTGGCATGTGTAATGGACGAGCATGGTTTACTAACTACTCCTTGAAGAAGTTAGGTGACACCCCCATTATAAATATGAATCCATTTATTCGAAAATATATCCCTAATCCATCCACAATGACTACAATTAATTACTTTGTTAGGTTTTTATTTTCCCTTAATTTGAATCAATCTAACCTAAGTCTTATGGGATATAAATGTAATTTGATGATTTTAAAAGACATGTTTGTAATTTTTCTCTTTTTTTAAGACTTGTATGTAATTTCCCCTAGTCTCGTTTGATTCAGGACATTACGAAGGCATATCAAGTGTATTGGTTGTGATTGGAGGTTTTTTTTTTTTTTTTTTTTTTTACACGACTCTAATTAGAGTACTAGTGCAGAATTGATATAGCGAGAGACAATGATGAGAAAGTAGAAAATATGTTAGATCCCAAGAAAAATTAGTAAAATGTCTTGGAATTGAGGAATATGATGTTGATTTTGCTGCACATTCTGGGGAGAGTTTGGTTTTAATGGACCAAGAAAATAATACTCCCTCGTATCCTTAATATATTGAAAGAAAAATCCTGTAAAAAGACGGTTTAAATAGAAAAATTCTATATTAAGTTATAAATCTTAAATTGAGTCAATTACCCACTCTAGAATATTGAAGTGTTAGTTATTTCTCAATAATACTTCTAAGTTCTAACCCATTATCAAAAACAGAAAAAGAAAGGAAAGCAAAAGATTTTAAAACAAAGTTTCTAGCGATCAGAACAACCTCCTCTGGTTTTCTGAATATCGTCCCATGAGACGACCGACGATCGCGACAGGCCATGGCCACGTCAGCGTCATCACTGGAAGCAACAGAGAAGAGCTTCAAGAAAATTGATGGAAGCAGAAAAGAAACAGCCAGAGTCAGAACAAACTCCCACAAAAGTTCCATGGCTAGTTGCGTGCGGAATGCCATGTTTTAGGTGAGTTTGCCATGAAATAAATGACACTTCAGTGAATGTACATGATAACTATGAACCCTATTTTATAAAATAATTTGAGTTTGCTTTGAACTTTTTATTTTCAGAGCTTGGAATCGTCATGCACTTCTGGGGGAAGGAGGTGGAAGAAGAAGCACATAAAAGCCACAGGCCAGAAACCATTCAAGCTGAGAACAGAGGTAGTTTAGGACCACAAACTGATCTTATGAAGTTCAATTCAATGTTTTGAATTTGGATGGTGAAACTTGGTAACTTGATACCGTAGCAAAGGAGAAAGTTGAAAGAGGAAGAATTTATATAGAAGTTACAGGAGGATGGTTGAAGAAGAAAAACAGAGAATACCCATTGCTCAGGGTCTTCCCTGGACCACGGATGAATCGGAGGCAAGATCATCTTGTTCAGAATTCATGGTAACTTATAATTTGAGTGTCCAGTAAAAGTTTTCCATCGTTGAACTACTTAGCTTCCTTCTTCAAGTTTCTATCAAATAAATATTTGAAGCGTTTGCCAGTTAAATTCCAACATCTTACTTTCAGAACCTCATAAAACCTGTAACTAAAGAAATCACAATGCCCATAGACTTGAAGCTACATACTGACCTACGGTCGATTGATCCTGCTGAGTTTGATCGATGGTTCTGAGGAGACTTATATAATTTGTCATAGAATCGAAGGCACTGTCGTCATTCGATCCCCGATGACATTTATCACATCGTCTAATTATGTTAATCCAAAAATGTTGTACTTGTATGATATACTACTACCAACTCCAGTACATATATTAACTAAAATGAATTAAGGAATGAAAATTTAATATTAGAATCAACTTATATGGTGTCGAGGGCTCAAATGAATTTAAATGAATTTTCTATTATTAGGGTTATATAGGTATAAACAATGTTGTTCTATTGTTATTATTCTATCTCCAACTTTGCTTTTTTGTTTTTCAATAACTAAGGGACATAAAAGTAATTTGGCCTAAATTCTAAATCCTTAACTATATCATATAACCTAATTAATAATTTGTTAAGTTTAGTAATCTAAATTAGAATTTGGGTAATTCAACCGTCTTTATATAAGATTTTCCATATAATGAATTATAGATTTCATATTTATCAATATTTTTTTTAATTTATCTCTAGTAATGTTTCTTCAATAATAATTAATGAGGAGAGAGAATGGAATAATTAAGGAAAATTATTAGAATGTTTTAGGAAAAAAAATGTTATATTAACTAACTTTATTGATATAATCAAATTAAGTAAATACATTTAATATTAAGAACATGAGAGAGTATTAAAGTTGTCATTTTTTTAGCAAAAGTGCAAGACATATGAATGGGTATGTGTGTGTATCGAGATGCAATGATGCGTGGGCCATTATCTCTCACTATGAATTTTTATTTTGGGTGAAGGTGTAAACATACATATGTGTTTTATTTTTAGCGGCGTCCAACACTAAGTGTTTTTTTTAGGCGCAAAAATACACATGTGCCTACAAATTAGGTGCAAAAGTCACAAATGTTAATAGCGTTAGGTAACTGCCGTTAAATTAATAATGACACCATTAAACAAGCACAAACATTTCTTTCATTGACTGGGTTGAGCCTCCATCTTTATACTCTCGAAACTCCCTCTTCTTTTTTTCAAAGGAATTGCTTTGTTTCCCTCTCTATCCCCATTGACACCATGCAGCCACAGATTTTATATAAACTATAAACAATAAAAAATAAAATAAAAAACAGAGAGATCAGAAAGAAGAACTCGTCAAACTCAAATCCAAGATTTGGCTCCTTCTTGATCCGAGGTATCATCTGATTGCAGGAAGCTAGTAATCTACTACTCGCTCCACGCACAAAAGCACAAAGTTTCTCTGCCTGATATTTTCAAGTCAAAGTTTCTCGCTTTCCTCTTTCTTCAACGATCCAAAGCACTCATAACCACCCTGTAAAAACACAGGCCACCATAGTTAAGAATCTAGGCAAGAAACAAGACAATCGCACATATTATTTCATGCACCAAACAGGAAATAAGAAAGACAGAGAGAGAACCAAGACAATCCCATTGTTTGAATGGCTTCTGAACTACAATCTCTGGTGGTTCTCATCGGACCTCGTCACCAGCCTCACCATCACCAGCCTCACGATCCCTCAAGGCATTAGCTGTGCCAAACTCGTCGAGATTCCTCCCGTCGTTGGCCTCTGTAAGTTCCATTTTCAGATTTGTGATCTTCTTCATGTGTGCTTATACATACGTCGGAGATATTATAAGATCATATATATTAGTTCATTAAGAACTTAATTAGGCTAATTAGTATAGTTTTTAATCTTCACTGTCTCCTCTCTTCATGATTTTTCACAAGTTTTGGGTTGTTTTTTCTTATCATTCTTACCCGTCTTTTTTTATCATCCTGACTCTAATGTTAGAATTTGAATGATTAAATAATATAAATGGAGACACTTGCTTCCTTCCTTCTTTAATTCTTCAAATTCTAACTAACTCTAACAGTGGATTAATGAAAGTTTCATTATCTTTGTCCTTCGTGTATATGATTATATATATAGTGTACATATATTATAATATATCTGTGTGTGCAGATAGCAGTTTTGTACTACCACTGATGTATGCGATATTGGGAAGTTCAAGGCACATGGCAGTGGGGACGATAGCAGCGGCATCGCTGCTGTTATCGCAAATGGTGTCGGGCGTGGTGAAGCTGGAGGATAACCCTACGTTGTTTCTGCACTTGATTTTCACTATCACCTTCTTTCTGATCTCTCTGTTATATATATATATATATAGTTTATATAAAATCTGTGGCTACATGGTGTCGGTGGGGATGGAGAGGGAAATAAAGCAATTCCTTCGATAAAAAGAAGAGGGAGCTTCGAGAGTATAAAGATGGAGGCTCAACTCAGTCGGTGAATGAGATGTTTGTGCTTGTTTAACAACGTTAGTTGGTAGTTATCTAATGTTGTTAACATATGGGACTTTTGCACTTAATTTATAAGCACATGTATTTTTTTATACTTAAAAAAAACACTTGATGTTGGGTGCTCCTGAGAGCAAAATACATGTGCATTTTTACATCTTTACCTTTGTTTTTTTTTGTGCAAGTGGCTCTGCATGGTCTTATGCTTATGAATGAGATAATTTGTTTTCATCGATCATTGTTCATTAATTAAACTTTTTCTGATCGCTTTCTTTTCTTGATTTAATGTTAAAACATTTTAATATTTCATATTGGGATTTAATTTGGAGCATTTGGTGGTATCTTTTTTTGCCAACTCAATTGGTTGGTATCGTATCTGAAGGATATATCATATCATAATTTAATAGTTTATTTTATTTTTAAAATTATAATTTATTCTAGTTAATCAAACACTTTGTATATAAATCTTAGACCCAATTTTTACCAAAAATACCTGCCAAAAATGTTATTCCAAAGATTCCTTACTATTGCACACAGGCCCATTTAATTGG
Organism: Acacia crassicarpa; assembly: GCA_034222035.1. Lineage (NCBI taxonomy): Eukaryota > Viridiplantae > Streptophyta > Magnoliopsida > Fabales > Fabaceae > Acacia > Acacia crassicarpa. The sequence continues at coordinate 22,204,640 of JAWXYG010000004.1, forward strand.
GCAAAGTTTCTAAATTACTAATTTTTTGGAAAACTTTTACATTATTTTATATTAATTTTTATAACAGTTTTATTTTTATTTTTTATTCTTCTAATTCTAAATATATGACATAGCTAACTAATATTTGGAGATTAAAAATACTTATTATCTTTTTTTGGTTACATTAAAGATACTAATTAAGTTGGTTATTTTTCATTCTTGCATAAAAAATATGCCTTACTTAACTATAGGCCGTCCTTTAAATTTATATAAAGTATATTTTTAGTCTCTTAACTGTATAAAGTATACTTTTAATTCTATAATTTTAACATCGTTAATGTTGCTAACAGAAAATTGTGACACAACAAATTCAAGGGAAGACTGTGCAAACTTAAGTGATAGTTATGTAGTTAAATGCTATTAATTATATATTTAAAAAAATATCTAAAAATCTAATGAAGCAGTCAATATCAAAACCTCAATTGTATTAAAAATATTTAGTTTAATAGTCTAAATATATTATTTTAATAATCTAATGGCAAAACGTCAATTTTAATTGCAACGATTTATGGGTTTACTATAGTTTTGATAATCAAAATATATTAAATTAAAAAATTAAAACATAAATATTTTTTTTTAGTTACGCTATCATTACTTAAATTTGTTGTGTCAACATTTTCCGTTAATAGCGTTGATGGTGTCAAAAATATAGGATCAAAAGTATTCTTTATAAATTAAAAAAACCAAAGGTACACCATATACAACACTTAAAAAACTAAAAGTATACCAGCGCTCAAGTAGTGGTATGACGCTGGTCTATCCAGCCTTTACATCAGGGTTCGACCCTGCCCGGGACCATTAGGTCCCCAATCCAAAAAAAAAAAAGGACTAAAAGTATACTTTGGCCCTTACCTATATTTTTGAAATTAAATATTTAACATAATGATGAATCATTTTGTCAATAAAATTTATGTTTATGTAATGTTCAATTAATAAATATTATCTTAGAAATATTTTAAGAATTTCTTCACGGTATTAATATGATGAACTAAAGTATAGGCTCTCAAAATATATGAGAAATACATGTAAGTAAAGTGAAATAGAGAGAAAAAAAACAAACAAACAAGCAAACAAAAGCTTTTTACTAAAAAATGTAAACAACCTAAAATGAAATTTAACAAATAACTAGTTAGGATTCATATCGCCTACTATGCTTCAGTTTTAAATGCAAAAGTTAATTGAAGGGTTTATTTTATTTATAAATATAACTAAATCCATCTTTCATATTTTTAATTTTTATTAACTAATTGCATATATTAAAGGGGTTTACATTAATGGCTATCTTCCAAAGCAATTATTATTATTATTATTTTTTTTATACAAAACAGATACCTCAGCTAATACCTAAGAACACATTACAACTATATATGCCAATCCTTACAAATCAAATCCTGTAGGTAATCCGGCAGAACATATAACTCATGATATCCCTGATGACTATCCAAACCTGTCTTAGCTAAATGGTCTGCCACTTGGTTGCATGAACGAGACACAAAAGTGAGCTTCGTTATCCAGTCCTTATCCAAATGGGCTCGGACTTCCATAAGGAGGTAAGCGTCCCTGTGGTTCCTCCCAGGTTCACCCATAAGCAGATCACGGCAATTCGTGGAATCAGTTTCAATCCAGACTTTCCTGAACCCCATATCTCATGCCATTCTGAGACCAAGGAGACACCCCCAAATTTCTGCAGATAATGCATCACCTTCATCCATATGATGGATGAATCCTTTAAAGAACTTGCCTGTAGAGTCCCGTATCAGACCCCCACAAGCACTCTTCTCCGTGACTCTCAAAAATGCTCCATCCACATTCACCTTCACCCAATCTTCCTCAGGTGGTCACTAGGACTCACGGCTGGGGGTTGGCCGCGCCCCTTGAATCTTCGTCCCTGCGAGACGATCTTTAGTACGCGTTAAACAATCCACCATTGCTATTGTACTTGCAATAAGGTTGTCATTTGGGGTCCACTTCTTCTCGAAAATAAGTATGTTCCTACGGTGCCACAACCACCAACAAAGGATCGAAAACGTTGACGCCCATCGACAGCTTTCTTCCGATCTACCCCTTATGTTCCTCCACACCCAATCGGAAAAGCTAAGATTCCAGAACCAGCTCCATTTTGCTGGTGGTACCACTTTCCTCCAAAGAGCTTTAGAATGAGTACAGTCACGAAACACGTGATTAGAGTCTTCACACGGGTGTCCATAGAGCGCACAACTTGCTTCCACAACCAGCCCTCTTCTCTTGCAATTCGCATTTGTAAGCAAGCACTGGCGAGCTGCTAGCCAAAGCAAGGTCTTGCACCGCTGGGGTGCTCTAACTTTCCATAAACCACTCCAGTCAAAACCCTTGTTCTTGATCATCCCCTGATAGTACACGATAAGCGGATCTAACTATAAAATTACCATGTTTCTCCCACTTCCACTTTGCTGTGTTAGTCTCCCTATCAGTGACTATTCCTCCCAGCACATACTTCCATGTCTTCTTAATGCCGGACCACGTATTCGAACCAGGGCGCCGTTCTGTGATTTGAGAAAGGAGATCCTCCCCACATTTATATTTATCACGGACCACTTTGACCCAAAGGGCCTCTCTGCGAGTAATAAGCCGTCATCCCAATTTCATGAGAAAGGCTTGGTTATGAACTTTTGCATGCCGAAGCCCCAGGCCACGACGCCTCTTCTCTTTGCACACATCATCCCAAGCAACCAAATGGGTCTTCTTGCTCTCCTCTGTGCTACCCCATAAGAAAGTACGATTTCGCTTATCCAGGTCATCACACACACTGGCTGACAGATGGGAAGTTTGCATAGTATATGTAGGAATTGCAGAGGATACTACAAATATGAGTGTAGCCCTTCCTACTAGAGAGAATGAATTGGCCTTCCATCGGGCTAATGTGTCTTTAACCTTATCAACAACCCCCTGAAATGATTCCTTCACAACCCTTTTATGGTGAAGTTGAACACCTAGGTACTTTTCAAGATCCGGTGTCAGAGAAAAGCCAAGGATATCACTAAGGTCAGATTTCCTAATATGATTAATATTTTCTAAGAAGAAAATTCGAGTCTTAGCGGAATTCACTTTCAATCCTGAGGAATCACAGAACAAAGCCAGACAATCACGAACCATCTTCGCTTGCTGTACTGAAGCTTCTGTAAACAAAATGATGTCATCAGCAAAAAATAGATGAGAGACCGGCGGACTCGTCTTTGTGAGCCTGATAGGTTTCCAGAGGCTCCTCTCCATCCTTTCTTGGATCATATGAGCAAGCTTCTCAATGCATGTCACAAATAAGTAAGGTGAGATCGGATCACCTTGACGGACACCCCGTGACAAATTGAATAAGTTAGCCTTACTCCCGTTCCACAAAAGCTGCAATGATTCAATGCTAACACACTGCTCCACCAACTGGATAAAGTTCAGGGGAAGTTCCAACTCCTGAAGGCATTTGATAAGGAACTTCCAGTTCACACGATCGAAAGCCTTCTCAAGATCAATCTTTATAGCCATGAACCCTTTCTTCCCTCCCATCGTGCGCATAGAATGAATCACCTCTTGAGCCATGATAATATTGTCCGAACTAAGCCTTCCTGGAACAAAGCTGCATTGGTTTGGGGAGATGACATGGGCCATAAAGCCTTTCATTCTGTTTGCCACCACCTTGGTAATGACCTTGTAAATCACATTACAGAGGCTAATTGGTCTGAGGTCTCTGAATGTCTCAGGATGCTCCTTCTTAGGAATTAAGACAATAAGAGTACCATTCACCTCACGAACCCGCTCCGGATGCTGAAACGCTTGTTTCACAAAATGCACCACAAAGTCCCGAACAATCTCCCACTGATGCTGGAAGAACAAAAGGTTGAAACCATCCGGCCCAGGTGATTTCAAGGGTCCCATGCTAAACAATGCATCCTTGATCTCAGCTTCATCCACTTCCCTGGCACAAACTTGTTTATGCATCTCCAAAAGCTTAGGGTAGTAGATGTCACACACAAGATCAGCCCGTAGCCCATCCTCCTCTTTGAAAAGACTGGAAAAGTACTCAGTAGCTTGAACTTTAATTAGTGCTTCATCAAAACACCAGTTCCCCTCACTCAAACAGATAGCATTGATACAGTTCTTCTTCCTTCGATTGTTAGCCTGCATGTGAAACCACCTAGAGTTCCTGTCGCCCTCTACCGACCAGTTCACTCTAGTTTTCTAGGCCCAAAGAAGAGCCTCTTGGGTCAAGACTTCATCCAATTCAAGCCATAATTTTTGTTGAAGGTCTTCTAAGTCCTTAAGACTTCCCTTTCTTGCCAATTCTCTATTTACTCCATCCAACCTCCGTAGTAGCTGACTTTTCCTCTTTTGGATATTCCCAAAAACTTCCTTATTCCACCGACGACAAGCATGAGCAAAACTCTCGATGTTCGTGCCCCATCCTTTATCGAGATTCCACTCGCTTTGAACCAAGTCAAGGAAATTGTTATGAAGAACCCATGACGTAATAAAGTGAAATGGTCTTTCAACCTGATCATATGAAGAATTTCCCACTAGTCACAGCAAAACCGGTCGATGATCAGATTTGTAGAACGGGAGGTGAAGAATTCTTGCATCGCTAAATTTAGAGCACCAAGCTTCATTTACTAACAATCGATCTAACCAAGCTTCTGTATTCCCTCGCTTCCAAGTAAACACTGGCCCCTCAAACCCCGGATCGACCGGGTTCATATCATCAATCCATCTAACAAACTCATTATCTGCTGTAGTCTTGGAGTGCGCACAAGAACGTCGTTCCTCCACAAAGACTGTGGCGTTAAAATTGCCCCCAATACACCAAGGTCCCGATATCGTTTCCTTGATCCGAAAGAACTCAAACCACAACATACGTCGGAATACCCGGTTCGGACTTGCATATATTACAGTAAAAGATAACATCCCTTGCTTCAGTATATCAATCTGAAGGTGTATATATTGTTTATGAATTTCCATGACCACCACCTTTATTGATACCTCCTCCCAAAGACACCAAATACCCCCACTATAACCTTCTGCAGCAGTATACGAATACTTGCTAAAGCTCAACTGACGAATTCTGCGCTTGGTTTTTGATGCATCAGACCAAGTTTCAAGGATAGCAAGAAAATCCAACTTATAGTATTTTTTTAATTTCACGTATCAGGCTTAGAAAAAACCTCGAGCCTGTACCCCATGAATTCCATATCATGTAATTCATTAAGACAATGCGAGGGATGTGTGGGCCAAACCACTGCCCGACAGATCACTAACAACTGTCTCTAAACCGTTATCCGGCTTATGAGCTCCAACCCCCATTTCATCATCCAACGTTTCTGTAGAAGTAGGCTCTCCAGCTAATTTACCAGGACTAACCACCTCCGTCTCCACATTGTTCATTATGTCCTCTACCGGCAAGGAAGAATACTGATTTGTAATTTCCACAATCTGAGTGCCTTTTTGGGCAGCCGCCTTAATTTTAAATTTGGGCCTGTCCAATAGTCTATTTTCCTTCCCATAAAGCTTTCGCTTCTCTTCCTTTTTCCTCTTAGAATCCACTATAACCCATTCTAACTTGGGCTTCTCAAAGGGCCCATTCACATCTTTAGACTTTCCCAAAATTCCTCCCATTAACTGCTTATTCCTTTCTTTTTCCTTTAAGAAGATATTCGCAGATCCCATAGATTGAGCCTCATTTATTCCCTTCTTGACCGTACCGTTACTTATCCCATGGGATTTCCCAAGATTTACTCCATCAACCTCATTTATTCCCTTCTTGACCGTACTGTTACTTATCCCACGGGATTTCCTAAGATTTACTCCATCAACCTTCAAACCTTGTGAATGATCCATGATCTTACTCTTCACTCCCGCAGGTTTCACCATGCCATTATTACTCCCTCTTAGATCACGTGTGAAAATCATCTGTGGTCCCAAGTGCTTACTCCCACCGTCCTTTCCGCTCATAACAGTCGGGCTTGTTTTCAAAACGCAATTAAGACTAGCTTCCGTCATCACCACCGTGGATTCCCCCCATCTCCATGTTACTGCCGCTGCCAGCACTATCTGCTACGCCTGATTCCCCAGTTGCGCCGGCCATCGTGAGTTTTGGTCCTTCCCTATTAACAACAAATCCAACCCTCGCATGTTTCACATGTCCACCGTCACTTTCAACCACGGCCCCTGCACTCTATTTCATGTGCTCACTGTTTGCACCTCCTGTATCCGTCGTACGATGAGGGCAAGTGGCCTGTTCGTGCCCATATAACCCACACCCAAAGCACACTAAATGCAAGCCTTCATAAACCAGCTGCTTGTCTTCCCCGAAGGTAGTGAACGCCGGCAATAAAGGTTGCTGGAGGTCGACTTCCACGCATATCCTTGCAAACTCGCCTTTATCATATATGGAGGTCGATCGATCTATCTTGATCATCTTCCCTATCATACTTCCAATGATGCCCAATGACTCCACCGTGCAAAACTCCATCGGCAAATCCCGAATTTTGACCCATACCGTAATCTTTCTCTGGCAGTCTACTTTCTTTGGATTGAAATTTGGCCTCCATCGCTAAACAAGAAGATAATGGTCATCGATCATCCAAGGGCCATCGTACAAAGCATAGTCCCTATCTTCCATGCTTGAAAACGAGACTATGAAATAATCATTGCTTAAAGGAACAACTTTCAATGGCTATCTCAGCTTCCACATACGCCTCACTCGGTCAATCAGAACATGCTTCAGAATCAACAATCCCAGGAATTTGATAATCAGCAAGTTCATCCACGGCCAGCACCATGATGTATATTGTTCTCACGTAACAGATAAAATTGCGTATCCGCTCATCTGATTGGCCCCCATATCCTCCTCTATCACTGATTCTGATTCCGCAGTATTTGTTTCCTTTTCTGCATTTTTCCGTGCAAAAAATCCTTTCCAACCATTGACAATGTCGTCCTCCTCCGCATGGCTAACCAGATATCCTAGTCCCCTCGGAGACAATAGCTTCTCCTTATATGACAAAGCAATCGGTCTTCGAGGCCCAGAACCTCCCTCATTCACTTGAGCAACCTTCTTAGTAGCCTTCGGATCTGCTTTCTTGAACACAAACGTATCGTGTCGTAACCCCTTTGCCTGATTCTGACCACCGCTATCTCCATGACCTCTCTCTCGACCATCGCCGTCGTTCATCGCTTTCCTCTCGCTCATGATCTCAACTTTACGATTTCCACTTGCAAATTCTTAGCAATTATTAAATGGGATAATTTTGGGAAAGGTAAAGCCATAATTATGTCCATTGTTTCAATTAGATTCTGCCACTTGTAGTATTATTTAATTTCCATCAAAAATAGGACACAAGACACGGGTGGAGTTAAATTTTGTCTTTTGGGCAAACAAAACATTTACAAAATAACCAATTTAATTAGATTTTGTAATATTTATAAATTAGTTAGTTAATTAGTTCATACATTTAAGGGCGAAGGGAGTAATAACGAAATAGATTTGATGGAACCAATTGGATTCTATACCCATGCCGATAAGATTGCATGAAAATTGTGGGAAGAAAGGAACAAACATATCAAATGATTAATAAGTGTTCACCAAACCACCAAATGAGAATGACATGAATTCCTCTATTTCTAGCTACCTCATTAACACAACCTACCACAACACCTCCCATAAGTTGTCCCTCTATTTTCAGTCATGCCATTATTATTTCATTAACTTAACTAGCCATTAGCTATGTGTGACTTGGGCCTCAACGTCATTTTTTGTTTTTTTTTTCGCCTAAAAAATTTTAAGAGACCAATCAACATGAAATGTACTCAATAACGGGGTTAGGGTCTAGTAGAATTGGCTAATCTTTTACAACGTGATGAATTAAGGTTTCAATCTTCGCTAGAAGAGATGCCCATATTTAATATCTGATAGTATATCGAACAAGATTGCCTTTAATAGAAGGATATACGTGCCTGAAAAGAGAAAACATGAAATGTGCTCCACTAGAATGACCATATATCTGTTATAAGAAACTAAATACTGAATTTATAGTTTACACCTAGAATAGGATAAATGAAAAATATTTAACACTTATATAAATAAGGGCTTTTTTGTGAATTTTATGTTATATAAAAAATTTATCCACTATAATAGAACATGTGTGTGTGTTAGCATAGAATTCAAAATAGATCGCAAAATTTATAATTATGGCGTGAGGGCTTTTTATTCATTAAGAAATTTGTTAAGAATGGAATAGTTAACCAAAATTAAATACTATGAAAAATAATAGAGAAGAAAAATGATAGAAAAAGAATTTTGAAATTACAAAATCTCAAATCACTGAAATCAGGTTTGTTACTATAAGTTGGTAAGAAAATGATGAAATTTGATAAATAACTCATATCTCATTTTTTAGGTAATACTTGATTTAAAATTTTACAATTCAAAATTCTTTTTCTGCCATTTTTCCTAACAAAGAAGCATATTTGGGAAGCAAAAATAATGTGTATTCTCTTACTTTCTTTTTATAAGATACTTCTAATAATATCAGTATATTTAAGGAGGGACTTAAAACTTATAAACTCTCCTTAAAAATAAAATAAGTTTCTAATTTAATGTCATTCAATCCATATAATTTAGAAAAATAACTAAAATTGAATACTAGCATTATGCGAAGACGCGATAAATTAATATCTCATATGAGGCCTTATAAAAAAAAGATTAATATGCGTTTAGATCAGTTGTGAGAATATATTTTGGATAAAATTGACTACATTAAAAAGAGTAAAATAAATTGACCTCCCTTGCGTATTGCCATAATTATACTGGCCCCGTCCATTTTGAAAACATATCATTAAGTTCAAACCGTTAATAACGTTAAGAATATTTTAACAAAATATTTTTGTAATTAAAATTTTTACTGAATAAATTTTATTTGCTAATTGACCCTTCATGATACTAAAACTATATTCTTGGCTAAAATTGTTGTAAAAAATTTAAGAGTTTTTTTTTCTTTTGTTCCCTCCTTATGTAATTTTTTCCTTTTTAAAATATTTGTTTAATATTTTTATCTTATTCATACATAAGTTTAATTAATTTATTTAATTTACATATTAAAACTGGGTTGAAAAATCAATTAATTATTTTGATAAATATATAAAAATTAAATATGCTTATAAATGTCTTAGCAAAAAATTGTAAAAACTATATATTAAAAATTTAAATAATTTACCTAATATCTTAAATTAATCCTTTTACACTATATAATAAAATAAAATATATTTTATGTTTATCCATTTTAAGAAATTTAAATAAATAATGTTTAATAAATGTGACAAAATATATAAATTTATAATTAATCAAAATTAAAAAAATTTATAACACTATCTATTATACACTTTTTGGTTGGACACTTTTTTTTTTTTGACAAATATAAGTGTTTAAATAATTATTTTGTTAAATGGGGGTATTTTGGTCAGAATCCAAATTTGAAAGTCAAATTTAACGGTTAACTAATAGTTAGATGAATGTAAATAGAATTTCAAAAATACAAGAGAGGTTTATATAACATATATTTTTCTTTCAAGGAATGTTTATATAAGTTTTCAAAGTAGATGTTTCTGTAACTTAGGTAAAACAGAGGTAATTAATATATTTTACTTAATTAAAAATCATAACTTGAGGTAGAATAATAGAGTTTTTTTATAAAATTTAAAAAATGTATTCATCGTATATGTTTTATAAAAAGAACGCAACATGAATCAAAAGAATTTTGTGCTTTCCTATGTAGTTTATCCTTCCACTTCCAAACGGCAATTATTGTATACCAAACAAGTACTTGATCTTTATTGCACTATTTTTTTTTTAATAGAAAGATATTTATATTAATACTACTACAAATATAATATCTAGATACAAGTAAAGCCAGATCCAGTACAATAAAATACATCCAAAACAGAAACAACGACAGAAACAACCAAATCACCGTACATAAAATATTTAGAAGTAAAAGTAGAATTCTGGACGAAGCAGCCTCCTCAATATCTGGGGTTAGAAGTGACAACGAAGAAGGTGATGGTTGTAAAACTCACCTAAACGGGCACACCTCCTTTTAAGCATTAGCTGCAACGAGAGCAGCTGTACAGATACCCATATTGGGGTTAAGAACACAAAAAACCCAACCTCAGACGTAAGAAGATCCATGATGCCGAGAAGAAAACTTCTTCTTATCTGTTGAATCAGATCTGGTGATCTTGACCTCACAACAAGTCACGCCTCTCACTACAAGAAAAAAGGGTTTTAGCGACGGAAAAAATCCGTCGCTAAACCCTCAAATTCCGTCGCTAAATGAATTAGCAACGGAATTTGCGACGGATTTTTTCCATCGCTAAAAAGTGGTCGCAATTGCGACGGAATTTTAAATTCCGTCGCAATTAGCGACGGATTACAATTCCGTCGCTATTAGCGACGGATTTCAATCTGTCGCTAATTTGAATTTAGCGATGGATTTCAAATCCGTCGCTAAATTCAAATTAGCGCTAATTTCGCTAAATTCAAATTAGCGACGGATTCAGTTTCCGTCGCTAATTTGATTATTTTTTTAAAAAAAATTATTTATAAGTAGCCAATCATCTTCCATACTTCCTAGCTACTTCAGGTACTAACCTAATTAACATCTCAATTTGCCACAAATACAATTATAAGTAGCCAATCACACTAGCCATTTATATATGTCAACCAATTGCCACTTAATCAAGAAAGTAAAAAAAACAAAAAACAAAAAACAATCACATGCATTGAACAAAGAACATATCCCAGCAAGCAACCAACGAATGAGGATAGCACACCAAAACATGGGGACATGTTTGTAGAGGGGGCAAACAAAAAATAGAATACTATAAGTATTTTGGATTTTCTAACATATAAAGATTATATAAGACTTAATCAAATTTTTTAGATCTGCAAAATCAACTTTATCTTTTGTATTTATAATTACCTATTTATGTAAACAACTTGTTATTTATAATTACCTAATTAACCCAACTTGTTATTATTGTTTGATATATAAACACACACACTTTCTCTCTCCCGATTAGTGTGACCAATGCTTGATTAATGACATTTTTAATTTTATTTTTTATGGTGTGGATTTTGTAACTGATGCCTCGAATAAGAATAAAATAAAGATAAAATCTTTAATAATCATTATTTTTTCAAAAAAAGTTTAATTTAAAATATCATCAATTGTTAATTTTAAATCTCGACCGTTGAAAATTTTAAAGATAATCTCTTCAAATTTCACGAGCAAATGACTAAAACAAATATTTTAGGAACATATTTTACCAATAATTAACTTAATCAATTTATTTAATTTTGACATATTGAATACTTTAATTATTTAATTTTGACATATTGAATACTTTAATTATTAAATTTAATTTTAAAAGGCATTTGCTGGTCGGAAAGCACTCAGCAGCGTCTGAGAGTTTTGTAAAGTATTAAATATTTCAAATGAATATTTTCCCTTAATTAAATATTATGCAACATTTATTAAGTAATTTTTTTTTTACTATTAAGTATTTATAATTTAACTAATGAAAATCGGACTCTCGTGAAAGGTACCTTGTGTCCATCATGGTGATTACTAGCTTTGAAAGTTCTAAAAGATGAAATTATGCCACCAAAGCATATATAGATGCTCTTCTCCAAGTCTCTCTTGATGATTAATCCACTTTTTAATGATGGCTTATGCATAGATTCCTTGTCCTAATTAGCTTCTTGATTAGATATTTGCTATTAATTATTAAAAGCCATGCTTATAATTACCATGTTGTTATAAAGTGAAATCACACCTGTATGTGAAGCTATATATTACTGCTTAAATCATCATATCATCCACTCTCATAGATACTTAATTACATTTTTTTTTAACTAGCTATTATCTAGCCTTTTATTAATAATGACGTTAATTCATGTTTAGCAGATATTTAATCTCAATTAAAGCTAAGGTCAGTGTTTTGTATCACTATATATCAAAGGTTAATAAGACAATATGAGAGCAAAATAAATTAACGTTGATGAGATTTGCAATCCATTATAAACCTTGTACAACATTATTTAATTGATAGATTATATTCTGAGCAGATTTTTTATTGCTTAAAATGATTGGGAGTTAAGTTACGAAATAATTTTATTAACAAATGCAGTAAACAAATTTTATTAAATATGACTATTTATAACCTAATATTACAACTTTTCCCTTAAAAATGCAGCAAACAAACAACAAATCTTAAATTATAACCTATTTATTCATGAATAATAAATATGAATAATTTTTCAATTTTTATCTATATTAATTTCTCATGATAAATAAAGAGGTGAAAAAAAAAGAATAAGAAAAAGGGAACTTACCGGATGGGGAGGGTAACCGGAAGGCGGAGAAGAACACTAGTGATTAGAGAACGGCAACTGTAGAGACCTATTTATTCATGTGGAAAAAAAATTACAAATTTTTTCCATTTTTTTATATACTAATTTCACATAACAAATAAATAATTTTTTAAAAAAAAATTTTAAAAAAAAGGCCACACTCACCGCCGGATCTGAGCTTTGGGCGTGGGAACAAGATGAGGGTAGTGGCGTGGGCAACGAGCTGAGAGTAGTGTAACTTAGGGGAGGGAAGCTGTGGGGGAGGGGGGAGCTTGGGCGGCCTCGGCGAGCTGTGGGGTGGCGGGGGAGCTGTGGGTGGCGGTGGAGCTGTGGGGTGGAGGTGAGCTGTGAGGAAGGCGAGCTGGGGGGCCGACGGCGAGCTGGGGGCGAGGTCTCCAAAGGGGCGAGCTTGGGGCGGCTGTGAGAGCTGAGGGCGGCTGTGAGAGCTGAGGGCGACGCGAGCTGTGGGTTCTGAGCAAGAAGGAGGTGATTAATTAAACAGTCTAGCGACGGAAAATTAATTCCGTCGCAAAAAGTTAGAAACTTTTTAGCGACGGAATTCATTTCCGTCGCTAAAAAAGATGCAGCTGGCAGCTTTTTGCTACCAGCTAGCGACGGAAACTGAATTCCGTCGCTACTTCAAAAAACTGGCAACCTTTGTGCCGCCAGTTAGCGACGGAATTCAGCTCCGTCGCTTCCAGCTAGCAACGGAAACTGAATTCCGTCGCTACCTCCCGAAATTGGCAGCCTTTTTGGCCGCTAGTTTGCGACGGAATTCAATTCCGTCGCTAAATCTAGCGACGGAATTGAATTCCGTCGGTAAAATTAGCGACGGATTTAAAATCAGTCGCTAATTTCCTCATTTTGCGACGGAATTTTAATTCCGTTGCAAAATGGCTTGAATTTGCGACGGAATATTTTCCGTCGCAAATTCCGTCGGTATTCTGCATTTTTTTTGTAGTGTCTTTAGATCTACCCTAGGAACGCAGATCCAAACTACCAAGGGAGAATCGGATCTTATAACGTTCATACAGCCATCTAACCAAGAGGATTTGAACGCAGATCTTACAGATCTAATTATTTCATGAGACAAAAACATCACCAGAAAACCTAGTATCACAGAAAAGTAATTAAAAAATAGATAAATCTCACCTCTACAGATCAGATCTAGAGAGGAGAGGAAAGGGCTCGACACAAGAACGAGAGAAGACCACGTCTCACAGAACTCTGTGGGAGAGGACCATAGATCAAGAATTTGGACTTCAAAACACCTAGACCGCAGATCAAAGATATGGACTCGCAACAACCACTCGGACTCGTCTGTGGCACAAAGGTGGTGGTCACTGGCAGCTTGTGTGTAAGGCACGAGCCGCCGGCGAGGGAGCATGTGATGAAGAAGATGAAGTGCATAGGGGAGGAGAGAAGGAGGAGAAAAGAGAGGAGAGATTTAGATTTCAATTTATCTTTATTGCACTATAATTGTATGCCTAATGTCGGATTAGATTTTTTATTTTTTGGGAAAATTATAATAAAGGACCTAAGAAAAATAATATTTATTAAGAAGGACCATAAAAATGATAATTATTTTAAAGGACTATAAATTAAAACATTAAAATAGAAAGACTAAATTGCCCTTATCTAAATTTTTTATATTCTTTCTAATTAAATCAAAATTTGGAGTGATTACTCATTATCATCCAAATCTTCTTCATTTTGAGAAAATCATGGAGGGAGATGATGGAAAAACCGAAAACATTTATGATCAAGAACTGAATATATTCGTGCTTGGATATTTATAAGTTTTTTATTGATAATATGAAATATATATAACTTAGATTGGAGAAGGAAGGAAACAATTTCCTTTGACTTTTATATTATATATAGCCATTGAAGTGTAATTGCTAAAGCGTTTCATCTCATGATAGCGACAGTTCAATCTACAAATTGAGGGGATTATCTTCGATTTGCAAAAAAAAGGAAAAAAAAAAGTGGCTTTGTTTTGTTGGATAATATGAATTCAGAAGAGGGACAGATAAGGAAGTTACCTCATTTGACCAAAAAAAAAGGAAGTTACTTTGATTGTAATTAGGAGGATATTTCGGTACAGTAGAAATAACATTGATTCTGATTTGGTCTTTAATTGTTATTATTTATCAATCACTTCAGATTCTGATTTAATTAGAGAGAACATAGAAAATCTAGGTAAGGGCAATTTAGTCTTTCTATAATATTTTGATTTTTGATCCTTTAAAATAATTACGATTTTTATAATCCTTCTTAATAAATATTATTTTTCTTTGGTCCTTTATTATAATTTTCCCTTATTTTTTTGCTTTTACATATTTTTAATATCTACCTACATATCCATCCTGATCAAGTTACTTTTTAAATACGAATATTCCAATTTCATCAATTATTATAAAAAGAAAAATTACTTGGTAGAGTTCAAATGTTCAATTTTTTCTATCCATCCCCACATCGCGGAAAGAAGTCTGCCTATATTGTAATATAGATTACCTACTTGCAACTCTTACTTTTATTTTTTTAATCGTAATTGTCGTTTACAATTACATACCCAAATTCCAAATTTATTTGTTTCATCAATTAAGGCTGCAATTAATTATTCCAAAAAACTAATACCAAACTGCATCATTTGTCATCAATGGTCACATTCTCACAACATCCAGTAATTATTTTATTTTATGTTAATAAATCATGAGTAAATAATTACTAATACTAAAAATAAATTAATAGTAGTAATAAAATAAGAGTTAAAGCAAATTACTGGAACGCGTCTGAAATTGGTTCAAGGTCAATATTCTTGTTCTTGGGAACAAACACCAATTAATTACGACAACAAAAGCAAATTTGTCTTGGGACGAATCTAATATATAAAATGATTTAAAAGTCAATGAATAGTTCTCGGTCAAAAAAAAAAGTCAATGAATAGTTTGTGTGGGTGATCTAACTAGCAATTGGTTCATTTATTTTTTTTTTTTCTGGAGAAAATTGAGAAGATGAATGATGAAAATTTTCAAAAGACTACACTTTCCAAAGCGGTGGAAAACTAAATAAATACACTGCGTGTGTCTGTGGATGATTGAAGCCAGTTTTTCAAAATATAAACTCAGAGACTCTCTGACGGTCACCAACATTTCAACCTACCAAGTTATTGTCAATTGGTCAACCAAACAGTATTTTTCATTAAAACTGACAAAACTTTGAAAGGGGAAAAAAACCAAATTAGTGTTTGTTTGTTTATGAAGACAATATCAATAATTGTTTATTTTGACTTTTCATAAGTGTTTTTGCATTTTAGAAGATAAGAATATAAGATAAGTTTTGTCTCAAGAAAAAGACTTATAAAACTATGATTTAAGGTTTCCAAACAGCATAAAGCATTTTCAAGTGGTTGAGATGGAGAATTTTGTTTATTAGACTTTCATCGGAAATCTCAAAGAAAGTTCTAGAGAGGTGAGAGTTGAACCATTTCATAAAATTACTCTGACAGTGTCATAAAATTCTGATGGTACATCACACGCCAATCCTGCTTGAAATGTTAAAGAGCAAAGAAATAGTAGCAAAATGTGGAGGAAACTTGCATGAATGAATGGAAAAATAACAAGAGAGTGAGCAAGTAGCAGAACCTTTAAAGAGGCGAAAATGAGGAGTAAAACTTGCATGACTGAAACAAATATTACAGACCCACAAAAGCAAAATCAGAAAATGTAAAAGATGAAGTTGGTTCCACCTGTATGGTGAATTAACCAAATGCCTTAGTCAACCTTCTCTTCCTCTTCCTCTCCCCTGGACCCTTTTAATGACTCTTATAAATATTCTCTGCAATCTCTTCCTTCCCCACAAAAACCCATTTACTCCTCCCTCCCCCCCCCCCCCCCCTCTCTCTCTCTCTGTACTTAAAATAGCCATTCTAGCGCTTTCACCACCATCATCATTGCTGAGGAAAAATTTTGAAAGAAAGTTGAAAAATTTTCATCACCATGGTGCTCTTGATGGTTCTTCTCAGGCTTCTAGCTACCTCATGTCATAGAGCTGCAAGAAAGATGAGCACTTATGGCTTTCACATAACCAACATTATTGTGTCAGTTAATAAGCCATCACATTCTGCTCAATCTTTTCCTAGTATTACGAAATGTAGTTTGGAGGGTAGAAAATCCCAGACACTTGCCTGTGACATTCACAGAGTTCTCTTGAGGTCCCACTCTTTCTTCCCCTTCTTCATGCTTGTTGCCTTTGAATGTGGAAGCATTTTCAGAGCCCTCTTTTTGCTTCTTTCATGTCCTATATTATGGTTTCTAGACTATGAACTCAAGCTAAAGGTCATGATCTTCATAACCTTTTATGGGCTCAGGATAAAGGACATGGAAAACACTTGTAGGGCAGTTTTGCCTAAGTTTTATCTGGAGAATCTGAGCCTTGAGGCCTGTGAGGTGTTGGGTTCAGTTGGGTTTAAAGTTGTGTTCACCAGTGTGCCTAGAGTTATGGTGGAATGGTTTCTGAAGGAGTATTTGAGTGTTAATGAGGTTATAGGTACAGAGTTGCAGAGTTCAGGAGGCTACTTTACTGGTTTGGTTTCTGGGTCTGGTTTGGTTGTGAAGCATGGAGCTCTCAAGCAGTACTTTGGAGACAGAAAACCAGACATTGGACTTGGAAGTAGTCAGAGTGTTCATGATCATCTCTTCATATCTCATTGCAAGGTAAGAAATTAAAAAAAGGTTTTTTGATTCAGTTTCTTTCTTCTTCTTGTTTAAGCTACCAAATGATAGTACTCTGTAGTCAAAACCATGAAAATGACAATGGAAGATCATCTCAGACCAAAGCTTTAAATGTGGTGGTACTGTTTTCCTATTGTCTTTTATATTTTACATTTTTTGCTGTTTCCTTGCCCCATCAACTGATGACCTGGGAAAAATGACCATCACAAGTGAGTAGATGAGGAAGAAAAAAGAAGTTAAGTTCATTCAGACAAAAACACAAACACAAACCAATCTCAATTATAAAGCCTGAGTCCTAAGATCAATCCTGCCTTACCACATTTTGCAAATATAATGTATCCAACTGTCAGACAAGTTAAAATTTCAAGGGCACACTACAATAATGTCTGTATCTATCCCACGTGTTCTGTATTTAATGTGTTTAATTTAAATTTTTCATGTCACAGGAAGCTTATGTGGTGAAAAAAAATGAAGGTTCAGTGATGCCAAGAGAAAAATATCCAAAACCATTGATTTTCCATGATGGTAGGCTAGCATTTCTACCTACCCCATCAGCAACACTCTTTATGTTCATGTGGCTTCCCATTGGAATAGTCTTAGCCATTTACAGAATCCTTCTGGGTATCATCTTACCCTGCAAACTAGCCCTAGTTCTTGGCTGTTTAAGTGGTCTTCACATAAATTTCAAGGCCCATTATAACCCTAAAAAGTCCCACAAATCCAAAGGAGTCCTATACGTGTGTACCCACAGGACACTCTTGGATCCTGTTTTTCTCAGCACATGTTTAGGGAAGCCATTAACAGCAGTCACATACAGCTTAAGCAGAGTCTCAGAGATTCTAGCTCCAATAAGAACAGTGAGACTCACAAGGGACAGAAAGAAAGATGGCGAAGCCATGGAAGTCCTTCTGAAAGAAGGTGACTTGGTGGTGTGCCCTGAAGGAACAACTTGCAGAGAGCCATATCTGTTGAGATTTAGCTCACTGTTTGCTGAATTGGCTGATGAGATTGTTCCTGTGGCCATAAATGCTAAAGTGGACATGTTCTATGGGACCACAGCTAGTGGGCTAAAATGTTTGGACCCAATTTTCTTTTTGATGAATCCTCGGCCAAGTTATTTCATTGAGATTCTTGAGAAAATGCCCAGAAATCTCACATGTAAGGGAGGAATGTTCAGCTTTGATGTGGCTAATAACATACAGAGAAGGTTGGGAGATGCTTTGGGATTTGAGTGTACTAATCTTACAAGGAAGGATAAGTATTTGATGCTTGCAGGGAATGAAGGTATTGTTCAACAAAATATGAGCAAAAAGTGATGAGAATGAGAATAAAGTTTGTTCCTTTGTTTGTTTGTTTTTTTTTTTTTGTGGGGGTACTATACATTTTTTTGGGTTTTTATTTATTTATTTTTAATGTGATGATCATGATACTTTTGGGGTGATATCATAGTTTGAGAGAAATTTGTGTTATCTGGGTTATATCTGTAATGAATGTTCTACTTGTTTTGCTCAACAATTGTGTGCCTCTGTATAATTTATATTGGAAGTTAATATTCAAACAAAACCTTTCTTTCTTCGGCCTGAATAAACAAAACCTTACAATGATTAGGAAAGTTTGATTCTGAATGAGTAAACACATAATTTTAATTAGTAGATTATTACAATGCCGTTGGCAAAAAAAAAAAGACTATTATAATGATATGAGGAAAAATTTATGAATTCAAATAATTGAACTGTGGTGCATTATGCAAATGTTATTTGTATTTGAAATTTTAAAATACAAAATACACCTTAATTTGTTAAAGAGTTTGGCGTCTTTAAATAATAAATACTATTGTATCTGTCAATTTAGTTTCTTATTAAATTCTTTAAGAATTTAGATCTAAAAATTATATTATTTTTTACTATATGTGAAAAGATACTATTAGTTTCTTATTTTTTACTATATAATCTATGTTTGTGACACGATATGGTTTTCTTCTCGAAGTTGTGTGTAGTCTTTTGTGTTCAATCTTTTGATCTTTCTTATTAGTAAGTGTCTGGTGTGTGATGTCTTGTGTGTTCATTGGTTCTGTGGTCTTTTTACGTTGTGTTTATATTTTATCTGATATTTTATATATGAAATATGATAATATTAAATGTCCTTTGAAAGACTTGAAGCTTGTTTGATTCTGTTTTTTTTTTTAATAACCAAAATCAATAAATATTGTTTTCAATATGTTCTTTTTAAAATCAAAAAACAAAAAATTGTTTCTAAAAACTAAAAAATAAAAATAGTTTTATTTTTTTAGGTCACCATCTATTCACTATTGACAACACATTCAATAATGATAACTTTCATTTCACTATTAGTGATAGCCATCACCATGACACTTCAAAAACAGTTTTTTTTTTAATAAGAAAAAACAGATTTTTTTATTAACCATCTAAACAGATTGTCTATTGGTCCTCAACTTGTTTTTAAAAACAATTTTATAAAATTGTTATTGTAATTAAACATAAAACAAAAACAGAGAGGCCATTAATTCCTATAAAATATTTAGATTTTATTCATTAATTAAGTTTTAGGGAAATGATTTAATTACTTTCAATGAAATTAATTATCACTATTTTAATTGTTATTATTATTTGTATAAGGCATCAAATTATGGCTTTACTAAAGAATTTCATCTCACAATGTTCAAGTCATCTCTACTTCTCCCTTTAATTGTTGTTATAATTATTATGTTTGTCCTGTTAGTTCTGGTATTCTGTAAAACATTTTACTCTCTTTAATATCATTTTTCTTCTTCCTTTATTTTTTAAAAAAAATAAGTTAAAGTTATTTTGTAAAAATGTTGTAAATGATTAAAAAAATTTCACTAAAAAACATTAATCTGAGACCATTTTCTGGAATCTTTACAATGACTAGACCATTTCAGGCATCAAAGAATTTTTCTACAATACTCCCAATATTTTATTTATGGGGGACTATAATAAAAAATAAAAAATAAAAAAATTGTAAGTGACTAGCCAACAAAAAATTAGGTCCTACTTCTTAAAAACAATCAAATCAAACAACTCTCATAAGGTCCCAACAACTTCCATTCTTATCTAGCCAACCAAATACAAGGATGGGACATGATGTATGTAAATAGGAAAAAGGAGTCCTTCAAATATTTTATGATGAAGGGAGAGAATTCTTTATTTTAATAAATTGAAAATGACAACCTTCTCATTTTTTTAAATATTTTTCTTAATATTCAAAAAGGACTTTTATGAGTTTTTTTTTTACATGTAAATAGAAAACATACTCTATAAATAAATAAATAGCAAACCTACTACTCATACGGTATATTTTTGCATCTTAACCTATTTTTTTTTAAATGTTTGAATTAATAGAAAACTTATTATTCATATGTTTAAAAGCTTACCTATTACTGTATTTAAAAAAAAAAAAAGGAACAGAAGTTTGAATCTCCTAATTAGTATAAGAGGCAAAATCCTTGAACTCTAAGCCTCAAATAAAATCATGTTCCTTGATCAAATTTTTTTTTTTAAAAAAAAAATTACTCGAGACAAAAATAGACGATTATGGGCGAAAGTCTAATTTGCGAAGGGTATTTTGTCTTGTTGGGTGGATAACCGAATCACCCTTCTTTTTCAGAGGTCATGGGCTCATGGCATTCATTTTCAATTAGGTGGGCCCTTACCTTTTTCAGTATTGAAACCCAATCCGGCAATATAGAATGAGTGCTGGCTCATACCAAAAAAAAAAAAAAGAATGAGTGCTGGCAAAAAAAGGAAATATATAACCTCTCGTCTTTGAGTTTAATGATAAAGGAGTCAGACACTGGCTAAGACTATTATCAAAAAGAAGAGGTTCGATTCTAGAGTTAGTTAAGGCTCTGAGAGAGGCATCCTAACTCCTCGGTGCCCAAGTGAAAGCATAAGGGTAATAGAGCCCAACATTAGTATCACCTAGGAGGGAGAGAGATTTTGTCCTGCCCTTGGATCGTGGATGAATTCAACCCCTTTCTTAAAATTTTAATAGCAAAAAAAAGAAGGACATATATATATATAGAGAGAGAGAGAGAATACTGCCTCTTGTAGTTTATATTCCCTATCCTCCTTTTTTTATTAAGCCATAACTATTCTAATGAGTAAAATAAATTGGCGGTTAAAACTAAATGTGTAAAAAAATATAATGTTATTTTTAAATATGCTAATATTCATAAAAAGAGTATAAAAGAGAGAATGAATAATAAATGATTAAATAAAAAATAATTAGTAGATCATTATAATATAAAAATATGTATGTAATAGGGGTTTTAAAGCTTGAGTCACGAAAAAAGTTATAAATTAAAAACCAGCCCTAAGAGAGATAATTTCGTTTATAAATAGGACGTAAGGCAGTATATAATATTTTATAACTAATTTATAAAATATTAAAAAAGTAATTAAATTAGTTATTTTAAAAATATATAGGTTGATTTTCTTAAAATATCATATGTAATGATTTATATTAGAAACTATCTCATTGGTAGAAATATTTTTCCAAGTGCAATCATTATGAATACATAGTAAATCAATCATATATTAAGGAGACAAAGTGAATTGATATGTTAGATTTAGAATAAAAACAAATTTTTTTAGCTCTTACATTTAGGATAGACTAGTATAGAGATTTGAGAGACATGGTAATAAAGAGTGAAAGTTACGTTTTATATTTAATTTTATTTAGTCTTAGGTCATGTTAATAGAATTTTGGGGCCAGAGAAAAATCGTTGAAAAGGCCTAAGTATATTGTGATTAATTAATTATCAGTTTTTTAAGCTCCCTAAAGTGCAAATTTAGTTAATCAAATTTTAATTAATAAAGCAATTCTGAACTTTTTATTTCAATGAATAACATGCTTAACCCATAATCTATCTTATAACATAGTTAGTTTTAGATATATGGTTTAACTAATTTTTAGTTTTAACTTTGATTTTGCCACTTCTTTTAATTTTATATATGGTTTAAGTAAATTATTTTTTGCTGATTGCCTTATGATTTAAAGGCATATTGCCAGCTCTTGTTGGTGCCAATTATTTATTTTTTTGGGCCATTGATGGGGCCAAATTGCTGTTGCCACTTTGATCTCACATGGTACATTTTTAGTTAAGGAAATTCAATAATAGCAATTATAAATAGAATTTTATGTGCAATGATGCATACATCAGAAAATATAATGTAATATTTTAATCTAGATTCTCAGTTCAATCTGATTATACTAATTTTTTATGCTATTATTTCTCTCAGTAAGCTCAGTTATGAAAATAAATAAAGAATATCAATATTATCATTGGAGTAAATTCATTAAATATTGATCCCCTCCTCTTTTATATATATATATATATATAGGACTTAGTTTCAGTGCTAGCATTCAACTCTCTCAACTCATTAGGTCTAGACCTTTAGATCTTTTTCGGATGATCTTGATATGAGTTTTTAAAATTCTTTTTTAATAAAAAATATTTAATAGATATAAAATCTAAAACGAATATAATTTCTTAGCTACTATTCTTGCAAGAAATTATTTTTTATTTAAAAATAATCTTTTTTTAAAAAAGAAATCTAATCTAATCCGTCCAAAATTAGATTTGAACAGTTTAAATCTGATGAGTTGAAGAGCTAAGCACCATACTTATTAGCACTAAAACAAGGTCCTATATTTATCATAATAAATAATACTCCATCCTCATGATTTTTCTGAGCTAAAGTCCAAAATTTTAAAATAATGTGGAAAATAAGCAAAAATGTCCTCATCACCCATCTTCATCATTAGATTAATTTTAGATGGTTTATATTTGATTTAATTTGATTTTTATATTTTAAATAATTTTTATTTTATTATATGCAGAACTAAAAAAAAAAGATAATATTATAACTATTACTTCTCATTAAAAAAATAAACTTATCATTTAAGAAAATTAAAAATTTTAAATTTGGACCATTCAAATTAAAATTGAATGGTTGAGATCTCGTTATAGTGATGAGAAATTAGATACTTGTCACTATGATAAGTATAAAATGTGGACCCTCTTATATTTTTACATATATATATATTTGTCATAATAAATAATACTCCATCCTCCATCCTGTTAATTTTTCTGAGCTAAAGACCGACATTAATTAAAGGTGGCAACAAGTGGGCACATGTGAACCAGCCATACATGTTAGGTTTATTTTCAAAATATTACCTAATAATTCAACTATTCTTTTAAATCAATCTCCCACAAAATTTTTACATTTCTTCTACCCAAAGAACATAGATGTCTAACCATGATAGGTTGGTGTATGGTTTATATAGGATCTGATGGTGTCTCTGGGATATAAGAAAGCTTAGTACTGAAGAAAAGATTGCTCAATGATGTTTATGAGAAAGATACCAATGAATATCTACTGATTACTGTGCTACACGAGAATGGCGATTAGCTAAAAGGGTGGGTGTATGCACATTGTAACTGTATAATAAAAGGATATATATGAATCGAATGAGTGCACCTTGTAGGTAATCTCCTATTTATAGAGATTACCTAGGGTTTCGTTCTGATGGCTGTGGGTGCCTCCAAGCCCGCAAACCTCTGCTCCACTACATGTTTCTGCTCCACTACACGTACGAACGGGATTAGTGTTGAGATTACAGGAGGATTAGCGTTTTACCTACTTGTAAAAAGCTTTAATAAGAATATGCCTTTGTTGGGCTGGATCACATCTGAGCCCAAAATACGAGTCTGTAACAACATTATAAATTGATGTATAATCTAGTTTTATAAAATAATATTTTACAGAAATTAGATCACATATATTACAATTATATAATTTTTTTTAATTTTTTTTGGTAAATTAATTTATTTAATTTTATTAATATCCTCAAATTACTTAAATAGATATTACAATAAAGACCGGACGAGTCCATCTTTTTTTTTTTGCTCGAAACGACGAGTCCATCTTTACCAAAAAAAAAAAAAAGAAGATCGGACGAGTACATTGCTTTGCCTTGGATCCGTTGACAAAAATTTTATTAAAAAAACAGACACACACACACACACAAAAGTACATTGCATGTGACTGCAGATGATCACAGTCCTCCTACCAACAATGTATTATTCTGTGGGGCCCAAGAAGCATTACTATTACTAAGACCACACAACCTTCTTCTTGGGAATCCCAACGCATTATCTACAATGTGATCGTGGCACGTGTCTCTCATTGCTTGATTCAGCCGTCCGATGAACCCTTCCTTTTTTGTCTCACAAAACTGCAACAACCTTGCCACATGCCTCATGTCCTTATCCACCCACCAACGGCCACCATCGTCCTCGCATTCCGGCGACCAGTCACCGGCGCTGGAGATTTCCTCTCGAGAAAATCCGGCTATTTCTGCAACGTACTCCACCACGCCATCAATGAGCTTCACCGGAACACCAGACTTGCCATGACCCCATAGCCATACTCTAACCATGGCACGCAAAATAGATGACACGACTGCTTCTTTATAGTTCTCTTCTTCAAGCAACGATGGGGTCAAGTCAATGACATAATCGTTGACTTTTGTTCCAGCAGAGACGATGCTGGCGGCGGTGAGATTCCGGCTAGCAAGGCGGAGGGTGACGTGGGATATGTGCTTCTTGGGGTATTGATGTGGATCAGGATAGAGGAAGTGTTCCACGAAGGAGCTGGTGTTGAGAATTATTCGGGTGGCTCTGTCGTTTGAGATGTAAGAGAGAGTGAAACGGCGGCCAGCCGGGGAATCTGCGGCGTCGTTTATTAGGGTTATGTCGAATGTTTTGGAGGCCTCATGGTTTGCCCATAATGAGATAGCTGCAACTGAGAAAACAAAAGCCAATCTGATGATCACAGTTTTGTTGCTTGAGAAGATCAAGTCTTTGTCAATAGAAGAATTGCTGTTATGAAACCGCGACGATGAAGAGGTGGCGGAGATAGTTGCGGTGGCAGCAGCCGGTAGGAATGGCTGGAGGAGGGATTGTTGATCCTCCATGATGGAAAGGTAAGGTTAAGGAAAGAGAATTATTGAAGGTGCAAAAAGGCTTTTGTGGCGGTTAGGGGCGAATGAGATTGTGAATTATTTAAACATTCATGTGTATATCATTTAATAAATATTTAATTATATATATTATGGTATTAAAACTCACTCCCATTGAATCAGTTTGGAAAAATAGTGAGAAAAAGATAACAAAATATTATTTAAACTTTAAAATCCTAAATTAGTGATTTTGCTACTAAATTAAAATGTCAATTATTATTTAAGTGTAGTCAATTCTTATGCTTTAATAGGCAACAAAACTAATTCGGAATTTTAAAGTTTAAATGATATTTTCTTATATTTTTTTTAAAAAAATTTTGGGAACTAGATTTTATAATTTTTTTTTTAAAAAAATCCTTTTGGTTTTATTGAGCAGGAAACGACATCAATTTGAGTTTTTTTTTTAAAAAACTAGAGTGTAGGTTAGATTTATGTATTAATAACTAGGTTTTAATTTGTTAAAAGGTTAAGATGCAAAAATACACATATAGTTTTTTTAAATATATACCCAACACCACGTGTTTTTTTGTGTGTAAGAATAATTATGTGGTTATAAAAGTAAAGCAAAGATACTCATTGACCATTAGTTTGACTTTTATGTATTTTTAAAATTGATATAGATGATGATTCAGCTAAATTTCATTTCATTTAGTAGTAAAGTAATGGAGAAAATTATAGAAAATGACATAGATATTTTAGAAATTACAGTTCAGCCCTTCTCTCTCCTAATTTCAATCTTACCCATATCAGGCCGCCCATCTCTGCTTCCTAGCCGTCATTGCTACCTTTCTGTAATTTTCAAAACTATCTGGCTTTTTTGTAATTTTCTTCGGTTCTTCATTGCTAACTGAGATGAAATTTAGCTGAGTCATCGTCCATGTTAGCCCTAAAAAATAAAAAGTTAAACTAATGGTCAATATTCAGTATTTTTGCTCTAGTTTTGTAACCACATAATCATTTTTGCACCCAAAAAAGTACTTAGTGTTGAGTATAGTTTTGAAAAAACTACATGTGCATTGTTGTACCTTAACCCTTTGTTAAATTATACTCCCCCCGATCCTAATTATAAGACAACATTTGGAAGTTGATTTTGGTCCTAATTATATGACAACAATCTAAATTTTGCCAATTTCTTCCTAAAATACCCCTATTTTGTGTATGTGGATGTGTAGACTCTTCTAATCATTGAAACTTTTAAATTGTTAGATTTTAATCTTTTTATCGATCAATTGTCATTAATTTGCCTATATATATATATATATATATATATATATATACACACACACACACACACATGTATCTCTATGTGTATGAATATGTATATATGTGTGTGTCTATATATATATATATATATATATATAGACACACACATATATACATATTCATACACATAGAGATACATGTGTGTGTGTGTTTTTATATATGTGTCTACACACAAATATACATACATATATACAAAGACACATATATAAACCCCCCCCCCCACACACACACACACACACATATATATATATATATATATATCTGTGAGTGTGTGTTGTCAATATATGTGTATGTGTACATATATAAACACACACATATATGTGTGTGTATTCATATATATATATATATATATATATATATATATATATATATATATATATATATATATGAGTGTGTAGATATGTGTGTGTGTTTTTATATGTATGTTTACACAAAAATATACATACGTATATACACAAACACTCATATAAACACACACACACACATATATACAGTATTCATATATATATATATATATATATATATATATATATGTAGATATGTGTGTACCTATACATATATATATATACATACATATATGTGTATATAACAATACCATTATTTCAATTAGAAAACATGTAGAAAAGAAAATTTTAGGTCAAAAAGATATGTGGTATGGGTTGTTATTTACTTTTACTTTTGTCGTTTTAAATTTATATAAGGACATTTTAGGAAAATGAATAAAATTAACTAATTTAACTTCTCTCCTTAATCTCCCAAAAGTTGATTAAATATGTCCTATAATTAGGACCGGAGGAAGTATATGATTTATCCACTTGTTTATGAATTAATATCTTTTTATTTAAATATTACTTTTTCAAAGTTATATATATGTATGTATATTTTAATTGTGATTTAGTCCTTCCTACTTCAATCATAATTAGAGCACTGACGTTGTTGAACCACTGTCTTAGTTGGTTTATTAATGATGGGTTGGATTTCACAACATTTTGTATTAAAAGATGCATGTGCAAACGAGCATTTGGGGAAGAATTGAACTAACATAATTTATGGCAATTAATATAATGTGTCCTGTATTGATAGAAAAAGAAATAGTAATATATATAGAAACAATAAATAATGTGTGCTTATTTTGTATTTACAAGACACAAAATTCAAAATATGATGCTTAAAATATATACGAGTCTCACTCACTCGGCCTAATCACAATTATTATTTTTTGTTCCTTTTTTAAACTTACATTAATGCTTTCCATTCAGCATTCACTTATAATAAGTCTATAATATCATGATGATGTATAATACAATCAACAATTAAAAAATGAAAAAAAAATATACAATTTGAAACAGATTTACCAATAAACTATTACCCCGTAATTGACTCACTGTTTTGGTGTCTCCGTCTTCCATTGACTGTCACAATCTCGGCGATGTCAGCATTTCCAAAACTTCTATTGTTGCTAGGTGTTCTACTTACCCTCTTGAACTCATCCAGTAGTCCACAGAGTTCGACTGGCACACACCTTGCACCCTGGTTCCATCCCTTCGATGTCCCAAGCAGCAACCGCTGCTGCCACAATGCCTGCTCCCATGGATTCCATATCTATTGGTGTTTTCTTTTTCCAACAAAAAGGCTTAACCGCTCTTTTCTCCAGCGTTTCCGCCACCGTCCTACACCAGTACCTCATATTTTAACTTAATTGTGATAGTTTTTTTTTAAGAAATAGTTATTTGGTGTTTTTTTTCACTTTTAATAGTTATTTGATGTTTTTTTTTTCACTTTTTAATTGTTGATTGGCAATTTTGGTCCCCTCAATAGTTATTTGTGTCATACGCTCCTCGGGTAATAGTTGGTTAGAAAATCTGCACCTTCACCCTATAATAAACGATAAGGAGTATGGATCTGATCTCTTTTTTTCTGTAAAAAAACATACTCGCTGTTCTATTATAAGCTTCAAATTTGTACATTAGTGTGTTTTGCAAAATATAAACTTTGTTTTTAGGCTTTTCTAAGTATTTATTGTGTTTTTTCCCCAATTTTACCCCTTGTTGATGACTGTATTTATTTTCTTTCACTTATATATAAGGGTATAATTAAAAAATAATATATGTTTATTTTCTTTACATAATTTTAACTATTTTCTTAAATAACATAGATCAGTTATTTGAATCTTGTAATAGGAAAACGAGAGGAGTAAAATGCAAAAGCCGATTATAATTGGCTTGTTTTTTTTTTTTAAAATATCCCTAGTTTTCTTTTTCTTCGTCTTTTCAAATTGTCTTCTTCTTTTGGAGTACGTAGTCCATATATTATTATGAGGGGAAAAAAAAAATCACAATCATTTAGAGTGAAGAGGAGCATGTGGCCTCTTCTTGTCTCCTCTGAAACGTCTATATAATTCCAGCGTAAAATGAATTGTTTTCTATCAAAATTAAAAATGTATTTTTATACTAGTTGGCGATCGGTTTAATTACTTATAATCGGCATTAAAAAAAAAATCTTGAACCTTTAAAACCGGTTATGAAATTAATATAAAATAGATTCTACATCATTATTTATAAATTGTACGTCAAATAAAAACCAGGGAGAAAATTATTGTTTCTACATTTATTTTTTCTAACCCGTGCCAAATAGTCATATTTTGATTGATTTGAAATAATATTTGAATTATGTCCTCACCATGGTTGCCCCATTCGTGATAATTACGAGCATAATATATAATTGTCTTGAATATATATATATATTACGCAAGTGATGTAAAGAGGACTACGAGAATTTTAATTTCATCAAATTGAAATGGATATAAATAAATCGCCATTAATTGTTGCGTGTACTCTTGAGAGAAGTGATTAAATTTTTTTAATTTTTTAATTAATGGGCAGATATTAAATTATAAACAGAATCAACTCACAAGTTCTCACTTATAAAGAACTAAAGAAGGACTTGCATATCACTAAGGTACAAGATGATTGAAATATATTTGTGTTTGTATATGTGAATTGTTGATTTTGAGTAGACATGGTTATGTGGCTCCTGTATCAAACAAAAAGGCTCTTTTACCTTAATTTTTTTTAGGAAAATAAAAATTGATAAAAAATCCATTAATACAAAATTTATCATCCAAAAATATTTAAAAACTCAAGTCTTTAAATGGGTGCAAGTATTTTTTTTTTTTTAACTATAAGCAATATGCCTTTAGTTATGTGCAAATGTCTTTCGTTATGCACATAGTTAAAATAAGTTGATCACAATTAAATTTTGTACAAGTGTTAAAAAAGTAAAATTAAAATATTTAATAAAAAGAAAAAAATATACATACACCAAATTAAAAATTGAAGAAAATTGCAGCTAAAGAATGACTTTTCCTAATAAAAACAAGGGGAAATTCCTTTCATGTCCCAAAGGATAAAAAAAATGTTAAAAAAATTTCAAGGGAATTCAGATATCAAAAAGTTCCGTTAAAAACTTCTTCCGTGAGATTATAACTACTTCCATATCAGGGGCGGAGCCTGGAATTTTATCGAGGGAGGGTGAAAATAAAAAGTACTAAGAAAAAAATCAATTACAGAAATTAAAATTATTTCACTTGACTTTTACTCAGTATATTTTCATATTGTTAAACTCATCTATAATTGAATTTGTACTAAACTCAACACAATTTATTTTTCAATGTATGTAATCAAAGAATTATCAAGAAATTGATCTTCCATTCTATTTCGAAGCCGGTTCATAATTTTCTTCATAGCAGAAAAAAATCTTTCAGTAATTATTGTAGAAACTTAAAGAGTTAGTATTAGTCAAATCACTCTATCAATATTTGACCAAAAAAAAAATCACTCTATCAATAAAAGAGTAAGTGATAAACTTTCTAGTTTTTATTAGTCATTGACATAATTCAAATGTAATTGATAAATTAATCAAATCTAAATGTTTAGAAATATTAAGCTCAAAATATTGTAACTCTATATTTAAAGATACAATTTTTCTTGTTCTATGAAATCTCTAGAATAAATTTTTTCAATAAGTTTGTAAATATCATCATTGTTAATAGCTCTTCTTTTATGACATTTTTCATTTATAAGATTTAAGAAACCCTTGTTTTAGTGGAGCATTTGAATTTAACAAGTCAGAAATAACAAAGGAAAATATATTGCGGGAAACTAAATTGCTTTTTTTTTTTTTGGTCAACAACTAAATTGCTTACTCAAGTCTGACTGGTACTTCTCTGATCTCTCCTTATTTTTTTTTTCTCAAAAATTACTTCTCTCCTTATTACTCTGCTATTTTTTCTTCTTTTTTAATCCATTCCCTCATTTCTATTTTTTTTTAAAGAAAAATAGGGGGGGCGGGGGCCCACCCTAACCCCCCCCCAATTCCGCCATTGTTCCTTATAAAAGATTAACAACTTTTTTGTACTTTTTTGACATCTTAATTTTTTTTTTTTGGGAATTTTTTGATCCTTTAGGACTTGAAATGAATTTTCCCTAAGAGCAATCGATCAAAATTTTTTACTTGCAATGATTTGGAGTTATTCATGTACGATTTTCGGTGGGAAAACCACAAAAATTTGGGATGGTGGGGGTGGGAATATTTTTGTGAGAGAAGCAAAATTGCAAAAAAGTGATTATGGTGAAGCAGTTTTAGAGACAAAAGGTGTTTGACAAGAATGGTATTAAGAATAAAGTAAGAATAACATAAAGAAGTGAGAAACAAATAGATTTGGATGATGATGGTGCAGAAGAAGGAGATGGATTCATAGGCAGTGGAACTGACCCAAACACATTTGCTCCCATTGAGTTTGTTGTGTTCAACACTGATGAGCTTGTACTGCAATCCCATTTTACCACACCAATTTTCAGACTCTTTTTTTCAAATAATCCCAATAATAATAAGGGAAAATTCACATCAGGGCCTTTTTTACAGAAAAAAAAAACTTAAAAAATAAAAAATGCCCCAAGATTTTGAAAATCCTAGAAAATGCCTTTTCTTGTATTGTCAAAATCTACGTGAATTGTTAATATGGCTGATATAGTTGTTAATTGGGTACTAATAAAGTTGTTAACGGGGTTGATTTAGTTGTTAATGACCTATCCGTTAACAATTATATCAGCCCCGTTAATAACTCATGTAGATTCTGAAAATCCCAGAAAAGGTCCGAGGGCCTTTTCTGAGATTTTCAGAATCTTAGGACCCTTTTTTGGTTTTTTCTGTAAGAAAGGCCCTGATGTGAATTTTCCCTAATAAGAATAAGAATAAGAATATTGTATTAATTCTTTTACATATTAATTTTTTACATGATATTATAGTTAAACTCTTCATAAAAAAAAAAAAACTAACTAACAAACTAATAGAAGAAAAGTGGAAGGAAATGCAGTGGATAGAAATTATATAAAAAGTACATATTTTTTTTACAAGTTCTAACTATCTCGCAATTGCTTACATACATAAATTAATTAATTGAAAGGATGAAATAAAATTACTTTGTAAATTTTCCCCCAAAAAGCTTTCATAACCATTTTTTCTTAATGTTAAAATAAAATATTTTTCAAAAATTAATTAATTTTAAGCAAATTAAAATATGTGGATGTAATTAGAAAAACACTATTCAGACAAAAGGGCTAAATCATGTAACTTTTGAATATTGAAATATTCTTGAATTCCATAAAAATCAGAAGAATTATATTATAAATATTTTTATCACATTATAAAAATTGGACTCACATTAGATTTATCATAATAAAAATCTCCTTGGAAAAAATAATATGCATTATGATTTTTCTGATTGAACTTGTGGCTAGAAAATAAAAGAAGGCATAAATGGGTACCTTATGTATGGATACTGGCAGGGCCCAGAACCTGGAAACAGATAAAAAGGGAAAAACAAGAAAACATAAATAAATAAAAATTAATAAAAAGTAGAAATCCTGTGGACAGACAATAAATATAGGAATAGGATCAGGAGACTTTTTTCGGTGGCACTGTGGCTGCCAACAAAAGTTGAAAAAAAGCAAAAGAAAGTAGTAAAAAAAAAAAGAAAAAAAATTGACTTTCTGCTGATGGGATGTCAATCAAGTGCCACTTTTCTAGGTCCTAAAACACCCAAATAAACTTCCAAGGAAATTCAAAGATGCACCAAAAGTTTCTTGTTTTTTTTTCTGTATGTGCCTATTGTCCAATCCAAAATATTTACTGTCAATCTTAAATATAACAGTGTTAGATAGTTAATTATAAAGATTAAATAAATTAGTTAATTTTATAATTTATAATAAATATGTGTTGGTTTTCAAAAATACCCCCATTAAATCATTTATATGGTACATTGCTGATGAAAATCCTCCATAATTTGTACAATAAAAAAGATATTTTTTTAGGGGGGAAAAATGATATATCTGTGAGACAACATGGATTGTGGTGTTATATTTAGAATCAAATTAAATTCCTCAAGTAGCTGCTATAATATTTAGAATCGGAAGTAGCAAACACACTGAGAAGAAAACATGAGAAAGAAAAACTGCTTACTTGGATTAATGCTGGTGATGACAGCAACTCCACCAAAATTGCAGCTATTAGGAACTGGATTCTTGTGATAATAACTATTGAATGCAAAAGAAGCATGATCTCTCAGAGAAGTGGGGTTATAGCATCTTCCATTAGGCTGGATCTCAGAGCAATCAGCTCCACCATAGCCACAAGCATAGTCCAAAGCCACTTGCAGAGATATCTGAGAAGCGCTAGGACTAGCAACACACCAGCTCACACCAGAAGTAGAAGAAGAAGAAGATGGTGATGAGGATGAAACAGAGGAATTGTTGTTGTTGGGTATGGCTGGAGTATTAATGGTGGTGGTGTGTGGGAGTGTTGAAGCAGGGGAAACAGAGTCTGGACTGGAATTAGGGTTTAGAATTGGGGAAGAAGAAGAAGGTGATGAAGATGGTGATGAGATCATGGGGACTAGGGTTGGGATTGTGGTAATTGGGGTGGTGATGTCTTTTTGTGTTGTTGAGATCACATGTGAATCCTTCAATGTCCTCTTGCTAGATCCTGTGTGGTATTCAGAAACAGAGTCATTAATTTTCAAATCAAAATTTCAACCTATCTGCTACAAACAAATTATGCATTGAAGAAAGTGATACAAAAGAATGTGTTGTGCATGTGGCTCACATCTCTTTTCAATGAGATATTGATAATTAGACTATTTATGTTCGGGGGGGTTAAAATGTTGGAATCATACATAAATGAATGAATACAGACTTGATTTACTTATCTTTGTGCCCATGATTAATTTTTGGGTTAAGGTCTAAAAATATACATATATTTTTTTTAAAAGTATACCTAAAACCAAATATTTTCTTTGTGTGTAGAAGCGACTAAATACAAAAATGGAGTAAAATTCACATATTCTATTAAAGTGATTGTAGGCCCTACAAACATAAAATAACGGAATATGCAAATTTTGTTTTATTTTTATAATCACATAGTCACTTTTACTTTTACGCACACAAAAAATACTTAGAATTGAACATACATTTGGAAAAATCATATGTGTAATTTTATACTTTAACCTTTTATTTTCTTACTATTTATCTTGAATGCATTACAAACATACACTATCAACTAGTGCTGGTCCTAATGGAATAGGTTTTCAACACTTAACTATGAGATTCTAAGTTTGAGTTTGTGCAAATGTTTAAAACGGCTTTGGGATTTTTTTTTTTTTTTAATGGGGCCTGAGAATGCTTTAATCTAACCGAAATAAATATTTGTACTAAAATAATTACAAACATACACGTCTTTTGATGTATATTAAAGATATATATTGAAAATCAAGAATTTATAATACTTCTTTGAAATAATGACGGGGACAAAAAAGTCAAGAGGAGGAATAAAATATTGTCTTGTTTTGAGCATGCAAGGAATAAAATATTGTTTTTGCCCCCTTTTTGAGTGTATTAGAGCGACTAAAAGTGTAATTAAGCCCAACATTGTAGCTTCAAGTTGAAAATAATAATCAAAGATGGACTCTAGTGTACTCTCTTGGTTACTTTTTTTTTTTTTTTTTGCTCAAGATCTTGGTTACTGAATACAAGATGAATTTGATTTTCTTCAAGATGTTAATAAAAAATTATATTATATCTTATATATCCTTAGATTATATATCCGTTTATTAGTCAAACTAATTAATTTGGAAGGAAAAATTAAAATTAAAATATATTAAAATAATTTAATTATTTTTTTATTGTTTTGAAAAATAATTATATTTAGGATGGTAAGGAATTGTACCAATAAAGAATTATATCTTAAATAACCAAAATTCTGTTATTTATGCTCATTCATTGTCAATACGTGAAAGCAAAAGGCGTAAAGATTTTTAAATAGCCGCATAATAATTAGTTGAGGGACTCGATGAAAAAGCAAAATAATAATAAAGGAAAATTACACAAGAGACAACAGTTTGGAACACGCCTAACCGTGAACTATGTTCCAAACCAGAGAATCCAAAATCGACAAAATCAATTTGTGTTTAAAAAAAAAAAAAAAAAGCAGAGAGCATTGTAGCCAGTTAGTGTTAACATCTTCCCCTCAAAATCAAACCAACATAGGAAAAAAAAAAAACCTACAAAATTAAAATCCTCTAAAGAATGCCATGCCCTTATCTTTCACTCTTGTTCCCTTAAACCTAAATTGTTTCATCAAATTCAGAGCAGGAAATGCATTTTGCGAGTTAAGAATTCAGAGCATGTTCTTCAGGGTTACAGTAATCTTGTTAGTAAAGAGAGACTATATGCAGAAAACAGAGAAGTCACGACTAACAAAGAGAGGGGAATCAGAATCAGAATCAGAATAAACATATTGTGAGTGTTTGTGTGTGAATTAGCAGCTTGAGAGGCATACCCATATCAGAATGTGAAGTGAGAGAACGAGAGAGAGAGAGAGAGAGTTACCAGAAGAGAGGAACTGAGTGAGAAGAAGGAGGAGTACACAGAAAATGAATCTGCTTGCCATGTTCAATAATCTTGGAGATGTGCTTCTTCCTATGTATGATGGCTTCTAGAGATTTGGGTGAATCAAACAAAAGGGGAATCAACACAGAGAGTGGGTGGGTGGGGGGGTTGTGTGTTTGAAGAAAGTCGAGGGGTAGGGAAAAAGGGGGACTGCCTCGTGATGACAGTAATCAATCACCATGCCTCACTTTTCTTATCTCTTTAATTCTTCTTTTTTCACTGAGAAAAATTCAAGTGAGTTGGTTTCAAGGTCTCACCCTACAATTTGGGTGCGCATCCAAGTTTAATAAGGTAACCTTATTGATTATTTGTGATTTTGTGTGTCTACTAATACATATATACAGTTTTTTTTTTTTTGTATGCCAAGTTTTTATTGCAAGGACCAATTTTGTTGGCATCTTTTTAATTCTTTTTCAATATTGATTATTAATTCTAATATGAATTATAATACTCTCTTTTGTTCTTAATATAAGACATGTTTATATAATTAAATTAAATTAATTAAGTTAGTTAAAATAATTAATATGATATATCTTTTTTACAAAAACCATAGTCATCTTTCATAATTTTGTCATTCTATGTCTCCCCCCCTTTAATTATTATTGTTGAAGGATATCAATATAGGTAAATTAGAAAAAAAAAATTTAATAAATATATATATATATATAATCTCTTATATTTATTGGCTCTAAAACAAACTCTCTAAATATATTCTATGTAACCAGCAGAGGGAGTAATAAACTAATAACTATATATATATATATATATATATATATATAAATCTTTTTGTTGAGCCTGAACCTTCAAAGAGGTTCCAACTCTTATCCAATATGTGTGTAATACTGTGAATGCAACTCCTTTGTCTTAATGATATTTAAATGTTAAAATAATGAGCAAAATTATTCTTTAAGATACTTTTAAATTATTACTTTCTCTGTAAATTATATAGAAAAATTCTTTAGTTCGCACAAAATGAAAATTTAAATTACATTTCGGGAAAAATAATAAAAATAAAATAAAATATCATCTACATAAGCATTCTTATAGTTTTATTGTTTTCAAATGCATATATATACATATATATATATATATGTGTGTGTGTGCAGGTATTCGAAATTCATAAACTGTTTTTTTTTTGCATAAAATGCATAAACTCATTAATGAAAAAAATATGCAAGACATATTGCCTTTTGAATTAAAATTTGAAAACAATTTTAATCTAGCACTTCTCTTCGCTTGAATAAATAAAAACAAACTATATTTTGACATATAACAATAGAGGATTTTTATTTAGATTCCTCGTCTTTTAATGTCATTGTAAGTAACTAATATTCCATGCAATGCAAGTTAATTATTGCTTCTTTGTCATCGTGGTTGTCATTATTATTATTATTATTGTTATTATTATTTAAAATTAAAATAATAAAAATCCGGGTCTGGTGTGAGTACTGACTAGTGTGACTACTGACTAG
Source organism: Acacia crassicarpa (assembly GCA_034222035.1). NCBI lineage: Eukaryota > Viridiplantae > Streptophyta > Magnoliopsida > Fabales > Fabaceae > Acacia > Acacia crassicarpa. The sequence continues at coordinate 22,241,652 of JAWXYG010000004.1, forward strand.
GTGTGAATGATAAATGGAAGGAGTATAATTTTTTATTTTTAAAAAAGTCCATTACTTTATCTGAGTCCTGTGTCTGTCGTAAAGTGGAGGGACCATTTTTCACAATTTGTCTCCCGTGCAGATAAGTTTCTTATTAATAATAATAATAATAATAATAATTCTCTTTTAAACCATTCTTCTATTCATGTCTACCCATTTTTTTTCGAAATAATAATGCCTATAAATTAAAAATAAAATTAATATTTTTCTAATGATTCCCAAGTCGTTTTTAGAAAAATTATATTTTATATAAAAATTAAAAATTATATTTTGAATCTCTATATTTTAAAAAAAAAATTAATATGTTTTGTGGTTCCATATTTGCTATGGTTTGCCACCTTACTTCTCAGTAGTTGGGAATGGATTCTTATATTTTCTTAAAATTTGATCTCATTGGCAATTTTTTTTTAAAAATTTTATTAATGCAAGTAACTGTGTATTATTTTGACATTCTAAATATGTACGATTTATAATAACAAAAAAAATTAAATAGTGAAATGAAACTAATCCACATGGATGAAAATATAATGGTAGAGACAAAATATGAAATTATCTAAGTTATGGTAATATCGGAATTATTTAAATTAGGAATATCGAATGATCAATCTTTAAAAATATAAAAATTCAATTGAAAATGAACATTTGAATGAATCACGAAAAATTATTGACAAGAAAGAAGGAAAAGGAAATAGAAGCTATTTATATGTTTAGCTTTTTAATATCACTATAATTAGGCGGAATTATAGTTGCTCATGTGGGTGGACCATATGTCAGACAGAACCATGAAAACTATTATTGTGTTTGTAAAGCAAATTATTTTGAGTTAGTGAAAGTTAAGCTTAAAAGTCAAAGTTATCATTAGCTGCACTTTTGGACCAATTTGCATTGAAAAATCCAGATTTTGGGAAATAATATATCACTCTGGTTTTATTTATAAGTTCAGTTTGACCAAAAAATTTGGTTCTTTTTATAAATCTATTTTGACCAAATAAATGAGATTATGACAATTTTGCTCATAATAATGATGATGAGAGAGATTGACTAGCCATATTAGAAAGAGAAAAAGATGAGAGAGATTTGACAATAAATTTTAAAAGGTATCTATTCATAAATGAGGGTAAAGTTGGAAATTTGTTCCATAATTATTCAGATATTTACCTTTTCTTGGTATGTGAAATTTGGTCAAACTGAACTTATAAATAGAACCAGAATGATATACATATATACTTGTAGTGTAGACTGCCCTTGAATTTTCTTATTAAAGCCACTTCCTGAACTCTTGCACCATTAAATTATAGTCACTTCATTGGATACCATTTGTTATTCCTTTATTATCAATAATAAATCTACCATCACTCTCAAAACCCTGCCTTTCATTTAATAATTTTTTTAAGATCCTAAAATAATTCTTTAAAATCATAAGGTATTTTTTTTAAGTACTGTTCAGTATTCTAAAGTATATTTTAAATATCATTCAGTACCCTAAAAAATATTTTAAGATACTGACTGGCACTAAAAATAATTTTTAAGATCAGAAAATAATTTTTTAAGATCATGAAATATTTTTTTTAGTATCGTTTAATATCCTGAAATATATTTTTAGTACCTAAAAAATACTTCAGATTGACTTTAAATCACAAAAACTAATTATGTTACCATCAATCTAAAAATAAATCACATTTCACAATCTGACTTTCTATAAGCTAGATTGACTATAACTTATTTTTCCCACTGGTATCCCAAACAAACTCTATAAAAACTGTCTACTTGCATCTTTGAAAGTTAGGCCAAACAAATCTTTGTAATTTTTCAAAAACTGTTTCGGTTTCAAGCTTCATGACGACTTCATTCAATTATAAAAACAATGTTATGCTTTAAACCAAGTTGTTAGTGACTCTAGTTGATAGCTTGATCATTCATATTGTCTAGTTCGATTCAATCTTTTAATTATAGCTTGAATTTTTTTAAAGTGATTTTAATTTTTGGTTGATGTGTTAAACCGCCTTATTTTGTAAAAATGAAAATACAAATTTGAATATCGAAAAGTACACTTATTAATAGAGGCGAAAATCTTTTATATTTTAAGAAGAAACCCTTAATTGAATAAAAAGAGTCAATTCAATTAATTTCAAATTATTAAAAAAATTATATAGATTCTCATAAATTTATAATTTATATTAGTAATGATAATGATATTTGATAGTATGATTGCGAGGATTAAGTCCCCCCCCCCCTCCTTCCAACCCTAATTTTTTTCAGTTGCATTAGGCATATAGCACCAAAACTTGCATTAGATATTCAAAATAACATGAAATTAGGAGAATATGCATTGTAGCATGTTGAATTGTACATGGATCTTGATACGATTTGCTTAAGAACTTGAATGGTGATATTTTAACATGTTCGATTTTATAATATTTGTCTTCATAGATAATTTTGTAAAAATTATATTTATATAAATATATTTGTATATAAAATAAAAATTATAAAGAATTATATATGAAAAGTGAGGTTTTTTTTGGACTTTATGCAATATATGTATATGTGCGTACATTTAACTAACAATTCATACCACTCATAAATTGTAAACATTATATCTTCTTAAAATTCAATTTGATGCACAAACCTGATTTTATTATTTAAATAAATGATAAAGACAACATGTTATCTCACCAGTTTCTATTAATATCATTTTCTTATTAAATTTAAAGTTGTTCACAAGTGTTAAGATTAAAACCCTTTTAATAAGTACACTTCATAGGACTGAAATTTGTGTAAAAAAAGAAAACTTGTATATTTTCCTGTGACAATTACCAATTACTATAACAACTTGTTGGTTAAATTTAAATTTTTTATTTGCAAATATATAGTAAATAAAAGTGATATATATATTTTTTTTTGGTCAACGAAATAAAAGTGATATTTTTTTTTTTGTCAACAAATAAAAGTGATATCAATATATTTAAAAAGTAACAATTAAAATGAAATACAAAAATTAACCGAAAATACTCATAAACTTACCAAAGCCGGATCCATCATTATCCTCCTTCCCTACCAAAGAAGATAAAGTAAAGCTAAACGGAGTAAAAGTGGACTGACACTCTGCAGAAGAACACGAGGACCACGAGAAGAAAATGGCAACACTCTGCTTCGCACATTCCCCTGCACCACCACCATCATTATCTTCATCACCCTCCATATCCAATTTCATTTCAGACCATCCATGCCTCACCATGCTTGAAAAGCAATGCTTCACCATGAAAGACCTCAAAAAGATTCATGCTCAAATCATTAAAACTGGCCTAATCAACGACCCCATTGCGGCTAGCCGCGTTTTGACCTTTTGCGCCTCTCCTTCTGGGGATACCAACTATGCCTACTTGCTTTTTACTCGAATTCCCAACCCAAATCTCTATTCTTGGAACACTATCATTCGATGCTTCTCTCGTAGCTCGACCCCACAAAACGCAGTCTCACTTTTCGTTGAAATGTTGTACTCAGAGATTCAACCTGAACGATTGACCTACCCTTCGGTTTTCAAGGCTTATGCTCAAATGGGTCTTGGCCATGAAGGAGCTCAGCTTCATGGGAGAGTTTTAAAATTGGGTCTTGAAAATGACGAGTTTATCCGCAATTGTCTGATACATATGTATGGGAATAGTGGGCTTTTGAGTGAAGCGAGGAGATTGTTTAATGGTCTCTTGGAATTTGATGTTGTAGCTTGGAACTCAATGATCATGGGTCTTGCGAAATGCGGGGAAATTGAAGATGCCCAGAATCTGTTTGATAAAATGCCTACAAGAACTTCTGTTACATGGAATTCAATGATTAGTGGGTATGTAAGGAACGGGAAGATGATGGAGGCATTAGAGCATTTTCAAAGATTGCAGCAAGAAGAAGAAGGGATTGAACCTAGTGAGTTCACTATGGTAAGCTTATTGAATGCTTGTGCTCACATGGGATCACTTGAACAAGGGAAATGGATTCATGATTATATTATAAGAAAGAACGATAAGTTTGAGCTTAACGCCATTGTTGTGACAGCTATAATTGACATGTACTGCAAGTGTGGATCTATTGAAAATGCTCTCCAAGTGTTTGGGGAGTGCCCTAGGAAAGGATTATCATGTTGGAACTCTATTATTATCGGGCTAGCCATGAATGGTCTTGAAAGAGAAGCAATTGAGTTCTTCTCTGAGCTTGAATCTTCTTCATCAAGTCTAAAACCAGATCATGTAAGTTTCATTGGTGTTTTAACAGCTTGTAAACATCTAGGCAAAGTTGATGAAGCTAGGGAGTATTTTACTCTAATGATGGATAAATATGAGATTAAGCCATCATTAAAACACTATACTTGCATGGTTGAAGTGCTAGGTCAAGCTAATTTACTAGAAGAAGCAGAAGAACTAATAAAGGGTATGCCAATAAAGGCAGATGCTATTATATGGGGCTCTCTGCTCTCATCTTGTAGGAAGCATGGGAATGTTGAGATGGCAAAAAGGGCTGCAAAACAAATTTTTGCATTAGATCCAAGTGACTCCGGTGGTTATATGCTTCTTTCGAATGCTCATGCTGCGTCGAGACGATTCGAAGAAGCGATGGAGGAAAGGCTTTTGATGAAGGCAAGTTTGACAGAGAAAGAACCAGGATGCAGCTTAATTGAAGTGAATGGTGAAACTTATGAGTTCCTAGCTGGAGGGAGGCTGCATCCGAAGACCCAAGAGATATACTCTTTACTGAGCTAACATAAGAGGGTGATGTTTATTCTGGGAAGTAGATATTGAGCTAACATAAGTCATATGGTCATCATATATGTGCTTATAATTAATTCAAGAATGTTCTCTTACTCTCTGATCCTGTATATAAATTATTTCCTTTAGTCCTTGCGATTGGACATTTTCAACTAATTCACAAGAATAAAGAAATAACAGTTAATTCATTAAATTTATCTTAAATTGATGAAATCTTTTAAGTTAACTGTTATTGATGAGGTTTTGGTGGAAAGATAAAAATATAAAGAAACATATTTAAGCATTGATTAAGGGGGAAAATTGGCAATAAAAAGTATTAATGATACTCATTTGATCCTATTTATAGGGATGAGAGAGAATATCTTTTCCCTATTTATAAGATATCTCATTAAATTTTTCATGTGAATGTACAATTTAACAATTTACTTATTACTGTGTTGACTTTGTTTTAATGTGATACTATTTTGTAGGAAGCAGATACTTTGCCTATCCCTCCTCATCTTTGATCTTGACCATCGAAATCTTAATTTTAGGGCCCAAAACAATTTTTGAAAAAACCGCGTGCTGTAAAAATTACTGCGCAAAGTTTTTTCATAAATTGTTTTGGGCCCTTAGATTAAGATTTCAACAGCCACAATTTGCCAGATGATGAGAGATGGGCAGATACCTGATATAGAGAGAAACCGAACTCGTATTTTGTATGTTACATCAATTTAGAGTTTGAAAGTTGAATTTTATGGTAAAATTAATGAGGTCAAAGGTTTTTCTTAGTCTGTGTGAAAAATGTTAAAAGAGTTTTATAAATAAGTTTAAAAGAATATGATATAAAGAATCCTTCTAGAACATGCCTAATAAATGTGTAAGAAACGTGAATTCACATTGGGTGCTTTTCTCTTAAGTGCTTCTTAGGTGTTATTCTGATTAGACATTTTTTTAATTTATTGTATATTCTATTTATTGAGATTAAATTATATGCTGTATCCTGATTTTTTTTTTCATCCAATATCTCATATTAATTAATTTCTAGAATATTGGGGTTACAAGAAAAATATTTCTTAATACAGGACTAAAAATTAATTAATGTGAGACATTGGGAGCAAAAAAATTTCAGGATCTAGCATATAATCTAATCTAAATAAATAGAATATATAAAAAATTTAAACATAATTTAAAAAATGCCTAATCTCTTTAATTAGAAGGAAAAACACTTAAGAAACACCTAAGGTGAAGAAACGTATTGTCCTTTTTTTCCAATATACTCTGGAGAAGCTGAGTGAGGGAGAGAGAATGGTAGAGGAAAAAAAAAGTAGAAAAGAAACAAAGATAAAAGATAAAAAGGTGAATTAAATTTTTAAATAAATATAAAGTGTAACTTATAAAAAGAATTCAAACATTTATAATTTATATTACCTCTAATTCTTGATATAAAATCTAGTTTATAATGAAAATTACATTATAACCTGGATCTAGCTAATGTTCATTTAATGTTAAAGAGTGGAGGTAATATATAGTTCTAGTTTCGTTTATCCAAATAAATAATAGAAAGATCTCCATATCCCCCAAATAAAACCATCATTCTCTGTATTTTTTCCCCACCACAAAATGTATACTTTATTTTTTTGATACAGCTAGTGGGGGAGGGGGAGGCAGGGCTCGAACTCTGGACAAGGGGAAAGGCCAGCTTCTAAGACTGACCCTAGTACCATCACGCTACGAGACGCTTGACAAAATGTATACTTTATTAACACAAAATACTTAGAGCCACATATATATATATAGAGGCCGAAATACACATAACAACGACAGAAAATAAAACCAAAGACACAAAAGTGTAATTATTGTGTCTCTCTTTTTTTTTTTAATGTGAAATGAGTTTTATCTTGACTTATATAAATATGTTTTTCTAGTACCTACGCAAACTTGCTCAGTACCAAAGAAATGCCAGTAACAATGTCATTGACGTCTGTGAATAGGAGCACAACGAGGTCAAGTCCTTTCTGCTGGAGAACAGTTCCGGGCATGCCCTCCTTGTTCACAAGTATGGACGCAGAAGGGGCTACTTGATTAATTACCTCCACAACTTCCCCAAGTGGCTTCCCAAGCAGCTCTTGCCATGGATAATTCGTAGCTTCAATATCCCAACAAAATCCACATTAACTATAATTCTGTTACTTTTTTATTTTAATTAATTAATGGGAAGCATATGACTTGTAAAAATAGAGGAAAATAAGCGTACGTGTGGGTTAACTTTCCTTCAAATATTATTATTATAGGGATAATTAATCCGCTAATCCTTTACCCTATACTTTCATCTTATTTTTAATTAAATTGTTGTAGTTTTTATTCTTATTTATCATAATCTTATAGTTTTACTTATTTTTAATTAAGTACCTTTATTTTATTATTTTATTTTTTTTACACCAAATCTTTGTAGTTTCACCTATTTTTTTAATTAGGTCACTTTCTTTCTTTCTTTGTTTTTATCAAGTTTTTATAGACTATGAAGTAATATCTTGAAATAGTGCCTCTTGAAGCAACACCTCTTCGGCTAAATGTTATAACCACATGTTAGATTCATAAACTCTCATGAACCAATATAACTTCAATATCCGATCACAACAATACTTATTTTAAAATAATTCTTCCATGAGGAGTTATAACTTTATAGTATATAGGTTTTCTTAAAAACTAGCACAACCTTTCACCAAGTAGTAATTACCACATCTTTTTATAAGTGTCTTTCGAAACTAAAAAACATGACATTGATGACTTCTAATGTTATAACTCCCTAAACAACCCTTCACATAAATTTCTTAATCTATAAAGATATGACTTTCAAACAAACACATTTCTTTATTTTAAAATATTCTAACACCTTTCAGATGGTTTGATCACAAAGAAATGACTTAAATGAGTTTTGGTGCTTGGTGATAAGCATCCAAACTCATTATGTATGGACCGTTAAGATCTAATATGAATAGTGGAAGTTTTCTTCTAAACAATCAGTTTGTAGAATCTAACACCAAGGTAATATTTTAGTTATCATTTTTTCAAAATAAGAGTTCTTTTGATTTAAGAATTATTAGTTAGAAAATTAAATATGTACTGTCATGGTCAGATTTAAACGATTTAGATCTAATAAGTTTGGACACCAAAACCGAGTGCATTCACAATTGACATAATAAAGTTAAAGAATGAAGAGATCATTGGTACCTCTTTCAATTTCTCCGTGGTCTTGGCTGGGGGAGAAATGATGATAGTGCGGAGTACCAACGAAAGAGTTAGGGACATATGCTTCAAGCAAGTGGGTTAAGTGATCCAAAGAAGAGTGTGGATGGAAGGAAGGATCAGGAATGGATACATCTAGAGGTTGGGTTGAACAATGAACTTGATTTGCTAAAAGGGTGAGGAGAATCATAATTACCATTCTTCCCAAATGACTCCTTCCAATCTCCATTACTTTTGCCCACTTTTGATTTTCCTTCTCTTTGGATTTTGTTGTTGAATGATTTGATGAGCCAAGTTGAGGCCAGACGCTATTTATAAGATCATCATACCCTTTCATGAAACTGACCTTTTGCTATATTGCTGCTGGCTACATTGCTTTAATTATTATTATTATTATTATTATTATTTTTAATCATAACTCAGGGGTATCATTATATTCTTTACAGAGGGTTTAAACTTGCAACATTAAGAAGAGGTTATTTCTGTTTAAGCGTGAGATGTAGAGTTTGAATTGGTGGGAAGGTAAAAGATGCATTAACTAATGGGATAGCTTCTTTATGGCAAAATTATACAAAACCTGCTTGACTTTGGGCCAGTTGCATGTAACTCTCCTGAGATATTTTAAAGTTTAAATTCAACTTGCTAATCTTATTATTATTATTATTATTATTATTATTATTATTATATTAATTGACTGTTATCTTTTTAATGAAAATTGTCACGTCAAGTTAAAACATAACATGTGGCACCATACGTAGCATCATATATAAATTGCTAATTTCATAAAACCCCCTAAACTTTGACCAATTACAGATAACTTCTATGAATTATGATCCGTTACAAATAACTCCCTGTAATTTAAAAATTTAAATTTAAGGGAGTTCAATTTAAATTTTGAAATATCATGAGGTTATTTATAACGGATCAAAGTTTATGGGGGTTATATGTAACTGGCCAAAGTTAAGGGGATTTTAAGAAATTATTAATTTACATAGGATACCATGTGTCATCTGTTAATATGGCGTGCAATGTTAGTTAAAGGATAGCGATCAATTAATGACAAAGGAGTTAATAATAAAAATATATAAGGTCAGAAGATTAAATTTTAACTTTGAAATTTCCAGGGGTTATATACAATTGCCTTAAAGTTGATGGGAATTTTGTATAATTTAGTCCTTTTATATTACAAAATGTTTGGACATAAGTTGCATATTACTCGACCTAATCTTATATGTTAGCTGCCGTTTTTGGAGCATGCCTAATCCTATTCGTAAGATATACTTAAAACATACCTCAAATTTTGATCAAATTTTTCATTTTTGCTCCAATTAATTATATATTATATATACGACTGCATTAATTATTTATGGTGTACATTTTTTCCGAACCCATCAGCTCTGTCTCATTCACACTCTTTCTTTATTCACAAGGGTATTTTTGTAAGATAATATATGTATTTTTTCACATATTTGTCGCCTTTTACTCCTCTCGACTTATATATAGGGCAAAGAGGGAAATGTTTTATATGAATTTACAATTTTATTCTTCATTTATTATTGTATTAACTTTGCTCTCATCAAGTATAACAAAAACTTAATAGGGGTAAAATTGAAAAATTGTTAAACTTTATGGTAGAGTTAATGAAGTTTCATATTTTTATTGCTTTATGTGAAACATGTTGGAATTGCCTTATAAATAATATTTGAGGAGTACTGATTTTAACCAAACTTCTTACTTTACATAAAATTGTCTCTTATAGGTTTTATATATATATATATATATATATATATATATGAGTACTTTTGGAAGATATATATTGATATTTTTATATAATTTTAACCAACTTTTCAATATACAAAATTTGATTATTTTATATGTTATGAATTGGGCTGAGAGTATCTTTTTACCCTTCCCGCGTACATGAAAAGTCAAACTTAAACTATTTGTTGCCCTTTCAAAAACCTCAATCTGTGGTTGTTGTTTTTGGACAAAATCTCATAAAAATAAGTTTAAAATATGGAAAAGACTAATCAGGGCGCCCAATATCATAAATCTCAAATCACACATGTGGGAGAGATTTAAAAATATTTTCAAACAATCAATCTGCCTCTAACAGCATTTGTAAATCTCAAGTTGTCAATATGTATGTTGAAATTATTAATTACGATTTTTAAGTTGTTATTATCTATACTTAAGTTGATTAGACATCACAAGGGTTATTAACCCTGGACTAGACCAGCTCGTTCCACTTGAAAACTGGTGAATTAGTTTAGTCCGGGCATTAACTTGGTTTTGCTCTTTTTTTTTAAAAAATGACTTTTTTTTAATAATTTCATATTAATAATCCTAAAATCTTCACTTTTTCACCGGTTTGGTCTCAGGTTAGCTCCAGTTTGACTTCGATATAACCCACTAACCTTTAACTCAGTACTGCAATTGGTTTTGGTTTTAATAACCTTGGGCATCACAATTTACAATTACAATATGCATATTAAAAACTTGAGCTTTTCGAATACTAATAATCTTGCAAGTCATCCTTTGAAACCACACACATACTGTGTCATTGACTACTTAAGTATAGATGATAACAACCCAATAATTACAATTAACGACTTTAGTATGTATATTGACAATTTTTAGCTTCCCAAATGTTATTAGGGCAGATTGTTTATTTGGAAACATTTTCAAATCTAAGATTCTTTCCACAAGTCTAACTTCAGGTTTGTGATATTGTACTCCCTGATTTATCTTTTCCCCATTTTAAATATATTTTAATAGATTTTTTCCTTTTTTTTAAATATATTATTTATAGCTTATTACCTTTTCCATTTGATGAAAAACACAGCTTGTTGGTTTCCATTGAGAGCCAATTTTCTATGAAACATCCACATCATATAGGTTGGCGGAAAAAATAAAAAATAAAAACGCCACTATGCAGAAAATTTTATATTTTAAAAAAATAGTACAATATTTTTTGAACCTTGCTAAAATGTTATAATTTTAATATGTTTTATATTATTTCGAAATAAGTAACATTCTGCTAAGACGAGAGTGAAAATAAGTATATATTCTAAATAAAATCAAGAAGAAATCTAAATAATTTATTCTTCATGTAAAATAACTGTATAACTTAATGATTAACATGGGACCCCTTTTTACGGTATATATTCCTCCCCCCCCCCCCCCCCTAATATAAGACTTAATTAGACAGTTAATCTGTAACACCCCTTGATATATCAATTATTATCAGAGTTGTAGCGCACAGCCTAATGAGCATAGTCATTCTAGCATAGTAATACTGATATTAAATTCTGATTACATAACAAAATCCACATAGGGCTATACAAATAAATTTCTAGACTCTAAAAATAGGCTAATAAAAATAACCTATAGCATTTCTCGGTCCGTCCCAGCATCACTATTCAACAGTGAGTACCGCCTTGCCTTGTGAGCCACGTTCTCTAAACTGAACAATCCACAGGTAGCAACAATTACTGGGACCCCGAAGGTTCCCAGAGTAACATGTTAATCTTACATTCTAAGCATAGATCAGTATATGACAGATAACCATCACATATACATTCAGCACATACAGCACAAACAATTCATACAGTACATATTTATACATATTGAATGGTACATACAATCATATAAAGACATACAAAGAATGCAAGATTAGAGTTACTACCTGATAGCCTTTCCAAATCCTGATCCGGTTCTCTATCCTCTGGTCATCTCAGATAAATACCGAATCCTATAATTAAATATTCATGGTTGGCAAGTTACTACTTGTCCAAATTCTTTATTTCTTATTTCCGAATAAACTCCATAAACTGACAGAATTTCCAATTAAATTTGAAAATTCATATTTAATTACACAAAACTTCAATTGATGTGCTTCCAAAAATCACGTGTTCCTCATTATGTCTATTTTCAGAGGAAAATACATTTGACTGTCAAATATATGTAAACTATTCCCAGAATTTTCATTCATCATCACTGTTCCAGAAAAACGTCCAGGTTTAATGCTGAACTTGAAAAATCCATATCTGGAGTTCTAGGTGTCCAAATCAGGTGGTTCAAAAATCCATGAACTCCTCATTAAGTCTAGTTTCTAGGAAAATTGGTTTCAACATTTAATCATACTCCAATAATTCCCAGATTTCAAAAATGTCAACACTGTTCAGAAGATGTTTCAGAAAACGTCCCAGATTTCATACTTGACTTCAAAAATTCATAACTCCCTGAATATAAATCCAATTAAGGCTTGTGACCTATCAAATTAAAGCTTGATAAGTCTACTTTTATTCTGGAAATTTTCATAGGAAAACTCAAATGTTTACTATTTTAAAAGTAAATCCGAAAATCACTGTTCATTCCTGGAAACCAACGTTTTTCAGTGTTCAACTTCTAACTTTGCAAAATCATAACTAATTCTATAGAACTCCGATTAAGGTGATTCAAAATTCTATTTGAAGTTCTATAAGTCTAGTTTATAAGAAAAATATTCATCAAGCCAATTAATAGCTGTATAATTCTCAGAAATTCGAAAAGTGAACGTAACTTAAATCTGAAAGCAGGATTTTCCAGTTTTTATAACCAAACTTAGAAAAATCATAACTTGAGTTCTAGACGTCGGATTAATACGTTCTAGCACTCATTTGAAAGATTAAGAAGTATACTTTCAACTTACCAAATTTCATGGTCAAAGGAAATCATATGTTTAGACAAAACGTTGCATGAACCTGACCTCCTTACTGAATTTTCCAGAAATAGTGGTGTTATTCATGTTGACCGTTGCTTCTCAAACGGTCTCTCCTTCTCGGCCCTCTTTCTTTCTTTCTCGCTGCACTCACACACTCTTACTCTCTTCCTTCGTATCCTTTATTCTCCAGCTCTCTCTCTCTCTTCCTCTTCAGACCCACCAAATGAATAAATGATAAGGTGTGTGTAATTGGTGTGAGAGAGAGGAGTTAGAGCGTGTGTGTGTGTCATCCGTGAGTGATCAATAAAGAAATGCGCTGGATGATTGAGGAGAATTGTATGTCAATTTTGCTTCTATCCTCTTTGTTGCTCGTGAATGCATAAGGAAAACAAATGAATGATTCCATGCATAGGTGTCATGCATTGAGAAAAAGAAGTAGGGTAGGTGTGTGGACTTGTAGAATATGGTGGAGTGCGTGTGATTGAATTCTTGGCAGCATATGTTTGTGATTTTGCCATTAATAAAGTCAAGGAGGGAGTGGCAAACATGATGGCCCATGTGTTATCTTCTCCCAAAATTTCCAATCTTCCCGTGAAATACACACCGACGGATGAAAATGAGTAATAAGTGTATACTTATTTATAAACATAAGTGTTAGAAATAGATCCTTAGTACCATATAAGGATATTCTTATTTAGCTTCTAAGAGCCATAAAATATTGGCTCTAAAATTTCTAAACCCATATTTATCCTCAAACTATCCTTCCTTGAATTTATTCTTTTCCCAAAAATTCCAAGGAAAATAGGCCTTAAATTCCAAAAATTATTTATATAATCATTTCAGGCCAAATTTTTATAATAAATTCCCACAAAATATTCCTTATTTTCAAATCCCGAAATTTGGGATATTACATTTCTCCCCCCGTTAAATAAATTTTGCCCTCGAAATTTGTACATTTTCACTTCAGAAACCATTCCAAATACTCAGTCCACCCTTTTTACATATGCTTACCAAGCATGTAACATCCACACAAAATTACTATTCATCTTGTACCTAATGTAATATTCAAATTCAAGTCTACCGGTATCCGCACAGCGCTAAGCCTCACAGTCGGTATATTCTCCTTCCAATTCATTTTGTTTTTATAGCGCTAGATATTCTGACCTTATTGTCCAGGGATTTACCCTTGACCATAGGTTTCTCAATTATATCCTGGTACAATTTCAGATATTCTATTAGCTTCAAATTTTACTTTGGGCAAACTAGCCCAGCTCTTAATAATCCTTCAAAAGAATTATTGTCACGAGTTTCATTTTTCATTCTTTCAACATCTCAAATTCTAGAGATTTGCTTGTTCAATTCTATTCTATGCTTGAGCTTCTTCAATTCAAATTCATAGATTACTTTCTTCTGCTTAGCATTATAGCTAGCGATTACTATCTGACTTATTAATATAGATTTTTGGACCATTCTGTCAGTTTTTGTTCCTATATCAACATAGTCACCCAATGCACCACTTTCGATTCAAAAACATCAGTGAAAACAATCACGTCAATGTTTCACATTTTAAAATACGGGCAATGATAATCACATCATTGCTTTTCAATTTTCTATGTTGTCTCAAATTCAACTTTCTGATTTTCAAATTCAAATATTCAAAATTCTATGGTAGCAGTACATTTTCAAAATTTCACTCTACAATATAATTCTTTCATATTTTCAGAGAAAACATATTCGCTGCCAGCTCAATTACAAGATAATACATTCATTTCACGGCAGACCATATTGGCCGCTTTGTTACAAACTGTAATAATTTCCCTTATCGAATTACCACACCCGGCCTAAACCGCCATGGCATTCAGGGTTACCCCAAATTCAAGGGCACTACCTCCCGGCCTAAACCGGCGATAAGGTTACAATTCTGCTGGGTAAATAACGCCTCTCCTCTAGAGGATTTGTTCGCTCAACTAAATTTAGCTGAGATAAGTATTCACAAGTGCTCAACTTTGGATCTGAGGATAAATCCAAAGTTTAAGAGTCACTTTACCCACACAGCTTGCATTCTCAATTTCAAAAATATTCAATTATCATTCTTTCAATTTTCAATTCAAATGAGCTTTATTAATGGCAAGCGATTCAAAAATATTTCACAAGCACCTGGTAAGATCCAGCAAACTGAGTATTTCTACAACAGTTCTTGACCTTTTCCAGTACTGTACTGCTTTCAAAACCACAAAATTCAAAATTCAAAATTCAATTTCAGATTTTGGGTTCTACTGAACCCTCTTTACGGAACAACATCAATTCAAAAATGACCATTGCCCTAGTCTCAAATTCTGTTGAAAACCTTTCATTCAAGAATTCAATTCATAAAATTTAAAGTTTCAATTCAAGCTCTGGGTTCCAAAAGGATCCCTTCAATGAAACAATATTGTTCAAAAACAATTACTTCAAACTGAACTTTAATTCAGCTGAAAACATTCTTGTTCAAAATTTCAATTTAGAAAATTCTCAAATACAACAGGTGCATTGGAAAATTCAAAATTAAATTTTTCAAACAAACGCAGGAACCAGACAACTATTACAGAAGGTCTTCACTTCTAAATACACTTCAGGTTCTATTTTTAGCTACTTGAGCAATTTATAGAACATACCATTCACTCTAAGGAGACTTTTTAAATCAAATTCCAACACTATGCTAGATCAACATCTAGCATCCGCAAAATATCTTATACGCATTGGTACCATATTCTAGTGCCTTAATTCATTTAAATCAATCGGTACCACATTCAAGTACCTTTGTTCATTTTGGTCGATTCAATGCCTAAAGAATTAGTTCCATTACCAAATTTCATTCCCAAGCCACAATTCAGTTGGTAACATGCTTTAGTTATCTCTCCAACATTCAGGTTTATCAACCTAATTCTAAAAATTCGACCATATTCCATAAACCTGCTAACAATTCCAAGATTCATATCTTACAACATTCAGGCACTATCCCCAAACATTCAAATAAAATTTAGCAATTTCTACGAGGTTCTTCCTCTACCTCATTTCTCAATATCATCAAAACATGTTTTAAATATCATTCTTATACCTCAGAGGTAATAACCATTCATACACAAAACATTGTTGACAATGCAGCACTAATCACAAGGTTCACAAGATTTACTTTATCACACTCTGACCTAAACATTGTTTCGGCTCAGAACAAATTCAAACTTATCTTTAATCATACCGCATTCGTTCTTATATTTTCTTAGCATTTGAAAAATTCATCATTTTTCATACTTCAAGATATTCAGATCTTACACCGAGATATTTCAAATTCCCATTACTTCCAGAGAGTCTCCTTTCTCGAGATGGCTTTAACTGATCAGACTTCCATTTTTCAAATGCAAGTCTGACATCTCGAACCAACTACACGCTCCAAGACAAATTTCTAGGAGACACAATCTTGAAAAAAAAATCTTCATGCAACGCGTATTCGTCAAACTAAATTTCTTGAAGATACAACCGGCAATAAATGCTACACTGTCTTCTGTTTGGACCGAAAGTCTATAAGACTTCGACCTATAGAGGTGGCTAGGGCGTGTCAAATTGTATTAGGGTGCAGTGCCATAAAATTTCCACATAATAACAAAGTCTGCACTATTCTGAGCCAACGACAGATGAGAATCCGATGCTGCTTAACAAAATCTAGACGTTACTAGCCCAGCTATAAACCGAGTAAAGAAAGAGTAAATGTTTCACGTTCTCTCAAGCTTCACAAAACTTCCACATATTCATTTCCTCTGCGATCGTAACCTTCACTATAACCTTTCACATTATCCTTAAACATGGCCGGTTCAAGTAACTCTATTCCAGTCTCCGATTCATTCAACCCTTTCTTTCTTGAAGCCTTACTTCATGACTATCAGACTAACATATTGTCTGACTTGTCAAACAATGTATCATACCCTTATTCTTCTTTACTTCCCCAAAATCCCGTAAGTATGAACGTTCATTCATCTGCCTCAACGATTAACATTCCTACTCCTCCTCCAAGGATACAAGATTCTATTTTTACAACTACTAACAGAAAGGAATCTGAAGCAGGTCCATCAAGGCGACCTGTCCAAAGGTGTCGTAATGTGGCAGAACTTATGGAGTCTACGGTACCTTCTCAACCAAGGAATCCTGCTTCTACCTTGACTGAGACTACTAATCCATTTTCATGTGGTTGCTGCCATGTTCTACGAGAGATCATTCATACCAATGGACTTCAATACCATAAACTTGAAGTTCATGGGAGGATTGGTATGATATGCCACGCTGTCTTTCACCAGGACGTACAAGGAGGTTCTTCCAGTCCTCAAGTATTTGACTTTGGTAAGAAAAATTTAGATGATGTCAAACATTTTCTAGAAAATTATTGTTTGAATCAAAAATCTTTAGGGTATGTCCTGGTGTCAGATCCCCTATCAGCCTACTATGAGGCCCTCTGTGTTGGTTTGGAATGGACTAAAAATCAAAATGAACTCCCTAATAGTTCATTTCCAACCAATACAGAAAATATATCCAATAAAGGAAAAGAGCTCATGGTTGTAAATAATAATCCTTCAGTCCCCATACCTAGTGATCCATACCGATTAAGAGCTGAACAAAATATTAGAGGTGCATCAATGTCAATAAATGATCTTAGAGACTTATTCCATTTACCTCAACAAGAAGCGGCTAAACAAGTTCGTCTATGCAAAAATGTCTTAATGAAAATATGCCATAGGGAAGGAATAAGGCATTGGCCTTATGTAAAAATTCGAAGCACTATGAGGCAAATAGCTAGATTGAGAAAAACAATGTCTTCTGATGGTCCTCTCTCAAGTGCAGCCGCTCAGGAAGAAATTAATAGACTTAAACTTGAGATGGTCAACGCTTGTGGTGGGATTGTACCAACTGTTGCTCTTGATGCTTGAATTCATCTTGTCTTTTCTTCTTAGCATTCTAATTTCTGCTTGTACTTTTATACTTAGATTCATGGGAATTTTCAAGTTTGAATATTTTTCTCACCCATTTTCAATTAATCACATAAGTTCAAGCTCCAGCAGATCAATCTAACCTATTGTCAGAACTTATGTCCTAACCGGACTTCGAAATTCTGAGTTGATAATTCTATCATCAAAATTTATATTCTAATTCCAACTTGTCACTCAGAATTATCTAACTTTCAATACAGATACTTTTCATATCATCAGAGTATTCTAGCCAAATGCCAGAACTTCAGCTCATATATTATTATTTTTAAACTGGGAACATTTCACAAATGCTCCATTTCATTTTCTATAATTCAACCTCTTCCTTTGTACTAGCATGCCAACTAGTGATCCAGGAAAAATTCTATTTTCTGGGTTTGTCTATCACTCCAATTCTCTTAATCCTGGTACCAATCAGGATTATCCAAGTATCATCATTGATCATAAATCAAAGGATTTCAAATTCTTACAATACTACTCAGAGTTTACCTTCTTGAAAATCTTCTCGCCTAAGCAAGCTTAACCTCAAAGTTTCAATAAAATCTGGCGATCCAAATCATATTCCGACTCAACATCAAGAGCCCTAGAGTTAGCAACAAAATCCCTATTCCGTGCTATTTCGTTTGTTTATGTAATCCAATATCAGTATACTCTTCCAAAAATGCCAGAACCTTTGCTCTGATACCATAAAATGTAACACCCCTTGATATATCAATTATTATCAGAGTTGTAGCGCACAGCCTAATGAGCATAGTCATTCTAGCATAGTAATACTGATATTAAATTCTGATTACATAACAAAATCCACATAGGGCTATACAAATAAATTTCTAGACTCTAAAAATAGGCTAATAAAAATAACCTATAGCATTTCTCGGTCCGTCCCAGCATCACTATTCAACAGTGAGTACCGCCTTGCCTTGTGAGCCACGTTCTCTAAACTGAACAATCCACAGGTAGCAACAATTACTGGGACCCCGAAGGTTCCCAGAGTAACATGTTAATCTTACATTCTAAGCATAGATCAGTATATGACAGATAACCATCACATATACATTCAGCACATACAGCACAAACAATTCATACAGTACATATTTATACATATTGAATGGTACATACAATCATATAAAGACATACAAAGAATGCAAGATTAGAGTTACTACCTGATAGCCTTTCCAAATCCTGATCCGGTTCTCTATCCTCTGGTCATCTCAGATAAATACCGAATCCTATAATTAAATATTCATGGTTGGCAAGTTACTACTTGTCCAAATTCTTTATTTCTTATTTCCGAATAAACTCCATAAACTGACAGAATTTCCAATTAAATTTGAAAATTCATATTTAATTACACAAAACTTCAATTGATGTGCTTCCAAAAATCACGTGTTCCTCATTATGTCTATTTTCAGAGGAAAATACATTTGACTGTCAAATATATGTAAACTATTCCCAGAATTTTCATTCATCATCACTGTTCCAGAAAAACGTCCAGGTTTAATGCTGAACTTGAAAAATCCATATCTGGAGTTCTAGGTGTCCAAATCAGGTGGTTCAAAAATCCATGAACTCCTCATTAAGTCTAGTTTCTAGGAAAATTGGTTTCAACATTTAATCATACTCCAATAATTCCCAGATTTCAAAAATGTCAACACTGTTCAGAAGATGTTTCAGAAAACGTCCCAGATTTCATACTTGACTTCAAAAATTCATAACTCCCTGAATATAAATCCAATTAAGGCTTGTGACCTATCAAATTAAAGCTTGATAAGTCTACTTTTATTCTGGAAATTTTCATAGGAAAACTCAAATGTTTACTATTTTAAAAGTAAATCCGAAAATCACTGTTCATTCCTGGAAACCAACGTTTTTCAGTGTTCAACTTCTAACTTTGCAAAATCATAACTAATTCTATAGAACTCCGATTAAGGTGATTCAAAATTCTATTTGAAGTTCTATAAGTCTAGTTTATAAGAAAAATATTCATCAAGCCAATTAATAGCTGTATAATTCTCAGAAATTCGAAAAGTGAACGTAACTTAAATCTGAAAGCAGGATTTTCCAGTTTTTATAACCAAACTTAGAAAAATCATAACTTGAGTTCTAGACGTCGGATTAATACGTTCTAGCACTCATTTGAAAGATTAAGAAGTATACTTTCAACTTACCAAATTTCATGGTCAAAGGAAATCATATGTTTAGACAAAACGTTGCATGAACCTGACCTCCTTACTGAATTTTCCAGAAATAGTGGTGTTATTCATGTTGACCGTTGCTTCTCAAACGGTCTCTCCTTCTCGGCCCTCTTTCTTTCTTTCTCGCTGCACTCACACACTCTTACTCTCTTCCTTCGTATCCTTTATTCTCCAGCTCTCTCTCTCTCTTCCTCTTCAGACCCACCAAATGAATAAATGATAAGGTGTGTGTAATTGGTGTGAGAGAGAGGAGTTAGAGCGTGTGTGTGTGTCATCCGTGAGTGATCAATAAAGAAATGCGCTGGATGATTGAGGAGAATTGTATGTCAATTTTGCTTCTATCCTCTTTGTTGCTCGTGAATGCATAAGGAAAACAAATGAATGATTCCATGCATAGGTGTCATGCATTGAGAAAAAGAAGTAGGGTAGGTGTGTGGACTTGTAGAATATGGTGGAGTGCGTGTGATTGAATTCTTGGCAGCATATGTTTGTGATTTTGCCATTAATAAAGTCAAGGAGGGAGTGGCAAACATGATGGCCCATGTGTTATCTTCTCCCAAAATTTCCAATCTTCCCGTGAAATACACACCGACGGATGAAAATGAGTAATAAGTGTATACTTATTTATAAACATAAGTGTTAGAAATAGATCCTTAGTACCATATAAGGATATTCTTATTTAGCTTCTAAGAGCCATAAAATATTGGCTCTAAAATTTCTAAACCCATATTTATCCTCAAACTATCCTTCCTTGAATTTATTCTTTTCCCAAAAATTCCAAGGAAAATAGGCCTTAAATTCCAAAAATTATTTATATAATCATTTCAGGCCAAATTTTTATAATAAATTCCCACAAAATATTCCTTATTTTCAAATCCCGAAATTTGGGATATTACATAATCTTGATAATAAATATAATACCGATTTCTCATATTTATCAATATTTTTTTAATTTATTCATATTGATACTCCTTCAACAATAATCAAGTAAGAAATAGATTAAAGGAATTGAATCAATTAACTAAGATGGTTTAGAGTGTTTTTATTTTTTTAAAAAAATGTCATATAAAATAATTTAATTAGTATACTTAATCTAATTAAATTAGGTAAGTATATTTTACTTGTACTAAGTAAGTATTTGTGCAGGCCAATGTAAATATAATACTATTAAACTATTAACCTTTGTGTTGGATGAAAAAACAAAACTTATCCGTTCACATGGCGAGCCACTTTTCTATGAAACATTAACATTATATAGACAATTTTCCTACTTTTAAAAATAGTACAATATCACTTGAACCTGGCTTTTGACGGATCTCTTGAACCTGTTAAAAACTTACAATTGAAAATACAAGAAACCATCAACTGAGACGAAAGTGAAAAGTAAGCATATTTTTTTAATTTTGATTAATATGAATATATGATATCACCTTATGGCATTTACAACCCCAAGACCAGGAGTTAAAGTTCAAATATAACAGCAAGATAGAGAATATATAAAAAATAGTTAAAATTATATTTATAATTTGTATACTCCATCAAAAAAATCATAAGTAGTATTCCAAAGTCACTTTTAAAACGGAAAGAAAATTAGAATTGAAAGAGGATAAAATGAGAATGATTATGCAACATAATATCGGTAAAAGTGCACATTTAATTTCTTTAACTTCAATATATTTCATTTTGGGCTTTTACTTCTATAATGAGGTTTTTAATGTCATTGTTTGAAAATGATAATATTTGGAAATTTTAAATATCGACACAATATTTTGGAATATTAACTTATTAAGTTTAACTTGAATTTCTTGAATAATTTAATACTAAAAGACCATTGTTTCAAGATACTTATAAGTTATAACCATGGTAGTGAAAACGTAGATTTTACCTGAAAACGGAAGGAGAATGAAAAATCGTAAAATGTAAAATCGTAACGTAGTAAAATCATAAAAGAATCGTAAAAACTTAAAAGCGTTTGGAAAATTAGTAAAATCGTTTTAATGAAAAAAAATCGTAAAAACGTAAAATCGCAGTGATAAATCGAGTTTTTAACTACCATGGTTATAACCATTGTTGTCAAAAATAAGTTTTTACTGGATTGATACATGTTATGACTTAGTAAAAACAGGTAAAAATGATAAATCGGTTCTACTTAAAAAAAGGAAAAAAGAAAAATCCTATTTTTATTTCCCCTAAATCAAAAGACTATTAATGATATTGTTTTTGTGATAAAGCCCAAAATTTTTATGCATATAATTTTTGATGATCTTCCATCAAATATGATTGAATAGTAGAAAATGAAGAAGATTGGAAAGATGTAAACAACTTAAATGTTAATGCCCAAGACGAGGAAAGCTTGATTGAAATTGAAGTAAGTAAACCTTTGAATGGTCATGATTTAGACATTGCAAATTTTACAAATGAACTTGTTATAACAATAAGAGAAAAGAACATGCAAGTTAATGTGTATTTGATTTGAATCAATTGATATAATTTAGAAATTATCAAATTTTATTCTTTTAAAACTTGATTGTAGAAGTTGTTGACTTATACAATCCCTGAAGAGAAATAATTAGCTACTCCTAGAGTATCAACTCATTAGCTATATTTTATTAGCAATGAAAATAATAATGAAAATACTCCAACTCAAATGATTTTAGGTTTGTGTGGCTATATTTTATTATATATTGTTTTATAAAATAAAAAAAATCCCTAGGTGTAGTAAATTCCTAAGCTACCCCTCCATTTTTCTCTCTTCCTTGACCCATTATTCAGGGCTTGTTTGAATTGTGGAAAATGGCGCCACATAATAGGAAAATAGGGATCTTCTAATGGCAGCACGCGTTCCCGTCTTTTGTACGCCTTTATTTATTAAAGTTATAGCGCACCTGCATTGAAATGATTTGGATATTTTAATTGTGGAATAAAACATTTTTAAAATAAATTAGTTTGAAAACATGATGAAACATTTTTCATGATTTGAATCTATCCCATGGAGGATACTTAATACAATTATCTTAAAATAGACAAATGATAAACGATAATTACAGTCTAACTACTTATATTATCATAAAATATCCTTTCTGCTATATCCCTTACAGCTGCGTCTTTTTTTGGGTCCCGATCCACTACTTGTCTCTTTCATGCAATTTGAAGTTCAAATGAATGAATTCCAGGGGTAACAATTAATCTCATATGTAGGTATATAATGTAATTGACAGTATAACACATGTATAAGTGAAAAGACCATTCCTCACTAAACAACAATTAACCATAATGTTTTCATAAAACAGGATTAACATGTAATTATGAAAAACTCTTTTTCTTTTCAATACAAACACCTCGGGGTCTAGGGTACAATTTTTTCCCCACAAACCCACTACAGGAAATTTATAACTTTGGGCACAATTAACGAACATTAGATTTTATAGCCCACGAGTCTTACAATACTAACTCCACAATAAAGGGTCTACACAAAACAATTTTAGCAAAAGATGTAATTGTGGATCCACTATAATATGATAGTGTATAAAATAATACATTCGGAAGATCAACAGTCATCCAAAAATAATTCATGTAGTATTTTAAAAACATGAGGGCCCTATAATGATAATATAGAAATCAATACAATATTAATACCAAAAAGAGGCCTACAAATTTCAGGACTTCTATCCTTTGGCTGCTTCCCTTGTCCTCTAGTAAGGTTAAAGGTCTCACCTGAAAAATTTAATAATAACGGGGTGAGACATAAAGTCTCCGTAACCAAAATTAATTTATCAGATATGCAGTAATAGATTGCAAGTCAGATAAGCATATTTATTATCATAATTAAAATATCAATAATAATTAACAATATTTAACTCCATCCCCACTTATTCATCATGTTCCTCCTTATATCTTCTGGACGTGGTACAGCCTATTAGTGTTAGTATACCCGGCAAAAGTTAGTAGTCACTTCAAGAATACTGTCCTATCCAATGTCACCACCAATATACCATAACAAGGAGATGCCTGCCCAAAACACTCAATTCAAATTTCAGACCAGGAATGAGAGAGCGGATGGGCACAATTTCATCCTCAATCTCTTCCACACAACCCAACATATCCCATAATAGAAGAAATAATATAATACTAAAATTTTCAACAACATTTTATTAAATTATTATTCCATATACGTCATCTCACAACAAACATTATAACCATCACAACAATAACGACTTCATTAAAAATAATCATTTAAATACATAGATTGGAAAATTACACTGCTTCACTAAAATAATTTCATATTCAAACATACACATAATTTTTCAAAACACATACAAGTAGTATATATGAAAGTAAGACTTAGAAAAATATCTTATAGTCAAGCTTAACCTTAGCTCATAAAATAAATTAACCCCAGTTACGTTAATTCCAAGCTTAACCTTAGCTCGAGGAACACAACCAGCACAGTCACCAATTTCAATTAGGCTCTATATTATCACAATTAAAGTTTTTAATTTCCTATAACTAAAAAATACAATTTCTAATAATATATTATTATAACAAAAATTGAAAAATGACATTTTGGGGTTTAAAATTATTATTATTATTATTTATTAATTATTTTTTATGATTATTATTTTTTATTTTATTATTATTATTATTATTATTATTATTATTGTTATTATTATTTTTTTAATACTATTCATCAACACCTGGATCATGCTTAATCACGCTATATATATATATATATATATATATATATATATATATATATATATATATATGAGCATGCAATGGATCTTTTGTTTTCCATCAATCATATTCTAAATCACGTTCATGTAGCATAACTAAAAGAAATCCGCGATCATTTTAAATTTAAAACATAAAAAGGGTTACAAAAATATTGAAGACATTAAAATCAAGAAGATATAATAGAACTTTGAGTTGTTCCAGCATAGGCTTCACGGACTCATTAAATCACGACAGCTAAATTTTTGAGTTGGTCATTGCCATATTTTTTCCCAACGTGAAGCATTACACTTACACACACACACACATATAACAACAATGGCAACATACAGTAAGCTTTGGTTTTATCATATACATATGCATATTTATATACTGATGATAAACCCCCGGCAATATGAATATATATATATATATATATATATTTGATAGTAAAAAAACGACATCAGTAAACAACCTACTAGCGACACATATATATAATATATATAACAGCCATGTTTTGATTTGTTTCCAAAGGCAACGTGTGTGTGTGTGTGTGTATACATATATAGATTCATTACTTTTCTTCTTCAGTTTTCATACGCAGACGCATATGACAGCACATTTTTATTTCCTCTCATGCAATAGCTTAAACACTCACTTAATGCAAAAACCCATGCATATAAAGATATGGCAGAAACCCCTTTTTTTTTTTTAATATCAGTATGTTTTAGTTCATCAAGGGAACAAGAAGGAAAGGGAACTAAGGACTTACCTCTGTTTCAGAACCAAAATGTAGAGAAAGATTGGACCACGTTTTAACTCTCACTCACCTTCCTCGTTCACTCTCTCTTTCTTTCTCTGTTCTTTGAGAATTAAAATAGAGCACACACACACCCCCAGCTCCAAAGCTCTCTCTCTCTCTCTCTCTCTCTCAACTCTGGGTTTTGTTAAGGCAACACGGATAGAAGAAGACTAAGGAGCGGCGACTATATAGTGAACTAATGGTCTGGTTCGACGCAAAAGAATGACAAACTGAAAGAGAAGGACCATTGTGTAAGTAGCGTTGGGCTCGAGGGGTATGGTAAGGGGCTGTGTTGCTGATATAAGAAGCAAGGGGTTGCTGGTTTGTGTATGTAGCTAAGGCCGAAAGCAAGATTTGGGTGTATGGCGAAAAGCTGATATGATGATTGTGTTTCCATCATTCTTTACGTGTTCAAGCCAAGAGATATGAAGAGGAGGATGTGTGTTTGTTGTTGTTGTTGTTTTTTTTTTAAAAAAATAACTAATGCATTTCCTTCTGATATTTCCGTAGATTACGCTGAGAGAGTATGAAAAGATGGATAAATGGTTTTGGGTTTTAGTTCATGGGTCGTGAGTTGAGAATGAGAATATGAGCATCAATTGTAAGATGTAAGATGTATGGGCTTACAGTTACAATTGGTTCTGTTGGCGTAATGGGCTGAAGAAGAATTAATGAATGGAGTATGTGTGTTGTGTCTTTACTTGTCCCATTTGATAACTGAATATTAAATTCAAATGTTGTGCAGAAGGGGGTCACGTGCTTTTCTTTTGTTCAAGTAATTCTATCTATAATGAATTAATGGAGAAATGAAGGAGTATGGTTACGTGATGGTTTGCATGAGGTATGGGAGGTGAGTGTTGTGGGACCCATTCAAAAAGAATCATCCCATAATACCACAAATTCCATGTTCACCTTTTCTCTCTAATTTAAACTATTAAACTTCAATAATTCTTTTCCCAAAAATTCAAGGAAAACAGGCCTTGACTTATAATAATTATTTTAGGCTATAAATTATCCCATCTAAATATTCCTTGAATTTATTCTTTTTTTTCAAAATAAATTAATTAAGGGAGAAATAAACCTAAATTTTCAATAATTAATTTAATAATTATACTTAAATCCTAAGATTAGAATTGGGATGTTACAATAAGTATATATTTCACAGTGAGATAAGTCACACTATAATCACAGTTAACGGCCAAGGACCGCAGTCCTGTTTTAGGACACGCAACCTTATAAGACACATAGCCTCGATCCATAGCTAGGATACATACATGCAAAATTATCTAGCAACCATGATCAGTCATATATGTAATTCATACATACAAGCTAATAAGATAACAGTTACCCACCTCAAACTTGAATCCTTAATCCGGTCGATGTTGCTGGGATTAGTAGAGGTGTCAAAGTATGCCTATAAACGTTTATCACCGTCATTAGTCACTACCGGCATCGCAAAGTACTTAACTACGTAACTATATAATAATACTCTTTTATAAGGTCGTTCATTCCTACATATCAACGTTTTATCGAATCCTTATAAGATACCGAGTTAGAGATATGGTGTTTGGGCTGAGCAGGTGACGAGTTATGAGGGGGTGTTGGGTTCGTGTTAGAGTGCATGGGCTGAGGTAGAGTTAAGGGTAGTTGTTGGGAAAGTGTTTGTGTGTGTATGTTGTCGTTGCCGGATGGGGTTTGTGTTTTTGTGTTGATCTTTTGTTGTTGTTGCTGGGATGGTGTTTGTGTGTTGTGTTGATGTTATGAGTTGTCGTTGCTGGGATCTTGCTGGGATGGGGTTTGTGTGTTCATGTTGATGTTGTAAGTCATTGCTAGGATGGGGTTTGTGTGTTTGTGTTGATGTTGTAAGTTGTTGTTACCGAAATGAGGTTTGTGTGTTTGTGTCGATGTTGTGTTGTTGTTGCCGAGATGGTGTTTGTGTTGATATTGTAAGTTGTTGCCGGGATGGGGTTTTTGTGTTTGTGTTGATGTTGTGTTGTTGTTGCCGGGATGGTGTTTGTGTTGATGCTGTAAGTTGTTGTTGTCGGGAAGGGGTTTGTGTGTTCGGTTGATGTTGTAAGTTGTTGTCGGGATCTTGCCGGGATGGGGTTTGAGTGTGTGTGTTGATTGTTGATTTGTTGTTGTTGCTGGGATGTGGTTTGTGTGTTTGTGTTGATTTTGTAAGTTGTTGTTGCTGGGATGGGGTTTGTGTGTTTGTGTTGATGTTGTAAGTTGTTGTTGTCGGGATGGGGTTTGTGTGTTTTGTGTTGATGTTGAGTTGTTGTTGCTGGGTTCATGATGGAGTGTATGGAGTTAGAGTGACGGGTTAATAGAGGATGTCGGAGTCGTTTCTCATAGTTTTTTTAAGTGTATAGCTTTTACTAGTATGTAAGCAATACACCACAAGCTTTTGTTTTCCATACATATATACATACTACCTTGATTTTCCTTTCCTTATCATGCATATACTATGTTGATATATGTATTCTAGAAATACAAAATCTATCTTTCTTCATCACAACCCCCAAATTTACTGTTTATACTTCAGAGAATTCTTTTGACTTGGTTTCTATGGTTCTTCTTAAGCATAAACTTCCTAGTTTAATTTATTCCTACGGTTTCTATATAGAAATTTGCATTGCTTGTCATGGAAACTAGAAAGGAAAGACCTGATAACTCACCTTATTAGTCGTCCAGATATGCTAAGGCTTGTTGCTCCTCAACATCTCACCAACCTCTGTTTTTTTGAAGCAAGAATAGAGCAACAATTGCTTGAACTATCTCTCTTTCTTCTTTAACTCTCACTCTCGATTTCTCTTTTACTCTTAGTTTCGCTTGAGCTGATCAAGGTGAATGAATGAAAATCAAGGAGCAATGCTTAAATAAAAAAAATATGGAGAGTTTGTTGTCGTGAGCGTTTAAGCTGCTGGTAGGATAAGATCAGAGAAAGAGTTAATCACACTGAAGAAGTATAGCTAATGACTTTTTGCTGACAGCTCTCTCTCTCTCTCTCATCACGTGTTGGGCTCGTATATGCATGAAAAGAAAAATACTTGACTGGCCGTGATTCTTTTTGTTTTTTGTTTTTGGGTCCTGTCCGTTGGGCTGAGGGAATGAAAGTGGAATGGGCATGGTGACTAACCACATATGGGCCAACTAAATATATGAATTTTAGGTGGCTGGCCACATTCAAATTTATCAACTTAATCCTCTTTAATACTCATATTTGCAAGTGGTGGATATTTATTAAAATTAAATCCTTAATTCCTTTTTAAAGATTTTCTTCCCCAATATATTTTGATCTTAAAATATTATCTCTAAAATATTTATACCAAAATTTCATAATAAAACTCCATATATTATTTAAACTTTAAAATCTCCAAAATTTAGGACATTACATTTGGATTAGAATTTCGTTTGAAAACATTTTCATGCCTCTGTCAAATTTCAACCGGATGAATGAAAATGGGTTCCTACCAAAATGGTCGGAACCCATATTCCAACCCCTTAGAAAAACCACTAAAGACCCAAATGTCCCTTTGCAGAGAAAGCTCTCCATTTTTCCTGTGTCAGAGGTTTGCGACTTTAGCTTGAGGATGAGCGTCGCCGGTGGCCGATTTTCGGGTGGGGATGAGCATCATCGGAATTGATTAGAGCGATTAAAGCAATTTTATTTAGAAAAGTTCTCTGCATTCGCCACCGCCTCGTAGCCACCATCCATTTGCCATGCTCCTATGTCTGTTGCGGCACTTGAGGATTCAACTGCACAGAAGGATCTCGTAGACTCGATAGGTCTATTGCTTTCCATTAATTCCTGAACCTATGCCTGTCTCTTTTCTGGTTTCAGATTTATTTGGACAATGCTCCAAATCATGCCGATATTTTCCACAGGAGAAGCAAATCAAGTGAAGGCCTTCGTAGGCAATTTTTTTCTCAACCCCATTAATTCAAATGGAAGGAAGAAGGGGAGAGCTCAAATCAATTTGCACACAAAGGCGCGCAAGAGACCTTTGATATGGTTTAATATATGCGTGTCCACTTTCAGCACCTTCTCAATCTGACTTCCCACAACATTAAAAGCCCTTATCATAGTAATCAACAGGCGAGAGGCGCGCAAAAGACCTTTGATATGGTTTAATATATGCGTGTCCACTTTCAGCACCTTCCCAATCTGACTTCCCACAACATTAAAAGCCCTTATCATAGTAATCAACAGGCGAATCCTCACCCAAGCAGCAATCCTGTTAACCAAACGCTGAATTAATCATTTGAGTGTTACTTTGTAATACTCGTGTGTTGTTTGTAACCCTCGATTGTCACACTGAATGTGCGTCTATGAGCACTCAAGTGTGGTGTAAAAATTGAAATCTTAAAGAGTAAACCTATCTCATTTTCTTTCAACTAAATAAAATTTTTCCTAATAACTCATTTTCTTTTCCAGTGTGTAAACGCATCGAGGCAAAATATTTTTCGTTCCATTCTATTATATTCTTTACATTTTCATTCCTTTTCTTCCTACCTTTTCTTTGATCCAAACAGGCCCTCAAATACCACCACTCCCTTCTGTCTTCCTTTGGAGACTACCATTGAAGCCAGTGGTGGAAGCTTGTTATGGCCAGCTGGGGCCAAGGCCCCAGTTGGCCCCGACTGATCTTATAAAATTTGTTAAGAAATATATATATTTATTATATGATATTTTATTTGGCTACAAATTTGACCCCAGCTAATTTTTAATTTTCTATATAAGAATAATGTTTGTTTCATTACTTATTGGACTGGAAGGAAAATAAAATTTTTGTTTGAGATACCGAAAAGGTTGGTATCATCTTATATATTGTTTTGATTTATAATTATCGGTTATTATCCATTTGTATTTTTAAGGTCAGTTGATACTATTTAGTAAATACTCTCTCTGGTCCTTATTTAAGGAATCAACAAACAATTCTTGCAAATCAATAAAAACAGTTAAAGTCATTAAATTTGTCCTAAAATTTAAATAATTTTCAATATTATCCCTATTAATTACACTAAACTCTAATATCATTTTAATTATATTACTATTTTTTTTACTCAGAAAAAAGAGTGTTAATTAATTTTTATTAATTATTATTGTCACTCACTACCTTTTTAATTATGGGTATATATAGAAAAAAATATTTAATACTATTTGGAAACAAGTAAATGTCGTATAAAAAGGACCAAATATATGTGGTAGTTTGTGTCTTATAATAAGAACTAAAAGAAGTAGTTTAATATGTTTATTTTTTGGCCCGGGCTTTTTTTTTTCCTGATTCTGCCACTGTGTTGTTGCAACGTCCATCTCTCTGTAAAAATACACATAAGAAGTAAGCCTTCGAGTGGATTATGTACCGTCCAATTTTGTCAATAAAAAATCCTATGAACCATTATTCAGGAACGGTGGCAAACAAGGCCGCCACAAACATAGCTCAGGAGATTTGAAATACCTCTTCTATGGCATTCATGGTTGATGTCTTGTGTACAAGCGCACTAGTTGATAATAAATCCGTCATCGAGTTTTCTGATTGGCATATTCAAACATTATAACAGCTGATAAAGGGTAGTCTCCTCCAATTCCAAATCCCAACCACAACCTAAAGAATCAAAGAGCAGTGATCACACTTTTTGAGGGAGATTGAGGTTGAGACAGCGCTTCCTCCAAAGGAAGAGAGAACGCGTGGGAAGTGAGACAAGGAAGGGAGGACCGCGGTACTTCAATGGTAGGCTAAGGAAGAGAGAAGGGATGGAGCCATGGAGGGATAGGTACTAAACCTAGGGATTTTTTTTATTATTTTTTAAACAATAAAATAATAAAATATAGTGGGCAGCCACGTTGACTTGAAATCATTTGATTTGAAGAATTCTGGTTGGCTAGAATATAGTTAAAAATTTTAAAAATGAACTGTTCTAATCAGATATGAACCAGTTTACATCGGATAAGTTTGGGCACCCACACCGAATCCATTCACAAATGGCATACTAGAGTTGAAGAATGAAGAGATTATTGGTACCTTTGTCAATTTCTCCGGGGTCTTGGCTGGGGGAGAAATGATAGTGTTGAGTACCAACGAAAGAAATAGGAATGTATGCTTCAAGCAAGTGGGTTAAATGATCCAAAGGAGAGTGTGTGGATGGAAGGAAGGATCAGGAATGGATACATCTGCAGGTTGGGTTGAACAATGAACTTGATTTCCTAAAAGGGCGAGGAGAATCATAATTATCATTCTTACCAAATGACTCCTTCCAATCTCCATTACTTTTGCCCTCTTTTGATTTGCTGCATTGCGGTTGGCTACATTGCTTTAATTCCCCCCCCCCCCCAAAAAAAAAAAAAAATCATAACTCATGGGTATCATTATATTCTTTACAAAGGATTTAAACTTGCAACATCAAGCTTAAGAAGAGGTTATTTCTGTTCAAGTATGAGATGTAGAGTTTGAATTAGTACTGGGAAGGTGAAAGATGCATTAACTAATGGGATAGCTTTTATGGCAAAATTATACAAAACCTGCCTTTGGCCAATTGCATGTAACTTTTCTCACATTTTAAAGTTTAAATTTAATTCCCTAACATTTTATTTATTTTTTTTTATTATTAACCCTTTATCGTTAATTGACCGCTATCTTTTTAACAAAAAATGTCACGTCAGGTTAATAAATAACATGTGGCATCCTATATAAATTATTAATTTCATAAAACCCCTTGAGCCTTGACCATTTATAGATAACTCCTCTAAACTTTGATTTGTTACAAATAACCCCTTGACATTTTAAAATTTATATTTAAAGGAGTTAAATTTAAATTTTAAAATGTGAGGAGGTTATTTATAAGGGATTAAAGTTTAGGGGTTATATGAAACTGGCCAAAGTTTAAGGTATTTTATAAAATTAGTAATTTACATAAGATGATAAGTGTCATCTATTAATCTAACGTGACAATGTTCGTTAAAAAGATAATGACGCGATCAGTTAACAAGAAGAGAGTAATAATAAAAATATAAAAGGTCCGATGATTAAATTTTAACTTTGAATATCCAGGGGTTATATACAATTGCCCTAAAAATGAAAGGGATTTTGTATAATTTAGCCTTTTATATTATAAAATATTTGAATATAAGTTGAATATTACTCGCTCTAATCTTCTATATAAGATGAAGTTCTTGGAGTATGCTTCATCCTATTCAGAAGATATACTTAAAAGATGCCTGAAATTTTAATCAAATTTTTTCTTTTGCCCCCTTTAATCATATATTATAAAAATGGGTTAAGTAACAATTTTGTACTGGAAGTACATGCCCTGAAACAATTTTACACTGGAAGTTTTTTTGTCTCAATGTTGCCCCAAAAGTCTACAAACGTAGCAATGTTGCCCCAGAAGTGTACAAACATAACAATGTTGCCCCAGAAGTTTACAAACGTAGCAATGTTGCCCCTCTGTTAACAGCACTAATAGTCAAACGTTAGTTGACTGCATTATGCTGACATAGATTATCTATGTGGCATCTTTGTCACTTTTTTTTAGAGTTAAGTAGTAATTTTGCCCCAAAAGTACACGTTTAGGAGCAATTTTTTCTTAGAAGTTTTTTTTTTTTTTTTTCGGGTCTCAATGTTGCCTCTCAGTTAATAGCCCTAACGGTCAAATATTAGTTGACTTTATTATATTGACGTGGATTATCTACACGACATTTTTGTCACTTGGTTAAATAGCAATTTTGAAAATATAAGAAACCTTCTACTGAGACGAAAGTGAAAAGTAAGCATATTTTTTAATTTTGATTAATATGATATCACCTTATGGCATTTGCAACACCAAGACCCGATTATATAACACCAAGATAGAGAATATATAAAAAATAATGAAAATTATATTTATAAGAGGTATACTCCATCAGAAAAATCATAAGTAGTATTCCATAGTCACTTTTAAAACGGAAAGAAAAATAGAATTCAAAGAGAATAAAATCAGAATGATTATGCAACATAATATCGGTGAAAGTGCACATTTATTTCTTTAACTTCAACATATTTCACTTTGGGCTTTTAATTTTATAAAGAGGTTTTTTCTAATCATTTAACCCTAATTTCATTGTTTAAAAATGATAATATTTTGGTGTCTACCCTCACCTAATTTTTTTGTTTTAAAAAATGATAATATTTTGAAAATGTAAATATCGACACAATATTTTTAAATATTAACTTATTAAGTTTAACTTGAATTTCTTGGATAATTTAATCTAAAAAACCATTGTTTCAAGATATAACAGCTCACTAGTTATTTACTACGTCAAATTAAATATTCACTATAATCATTTAGAAGGAATTTAAAATATTTTCCAAATTTCAAGGTTTAAATAAGGGAATCAGACTCCTCTTATAAGTTATTTAAAACATTTTTTTAAAATTATTTACCGCAATGCACTAGTTATTTACCATAATATTTCTGCAAGTAACAACAACGTTTTTCAAATAAATTTGTTTAAATAAATGAATGAGACCCTCTTTTAAGTTAGAGTAAAATACTATAATCACCTGTCTTTTACCTTAATTACACAGACATTCTCTCTATTTTAAAAACATACATTTAAGTTCAAACTGCTAACTCTGTTAATAATATTTCAAAAAGATTCTAAAAAGCATTCTTTAATTAAAATATACATTAAAAATAAAATTTATTTACTAATTTACCCAATATATATACTAAATACCAAATTTTAATTAATAGTTGGTAAATATCACAAGCTTTTAAAAATTCGAGTAAATTTTTTTAAATGTTTATAGAGAAAATATGAAATTATGAATTTAAATGACTCATACAACCCCCAAGAGAAATACTTAGCTAGTCCCAAAGTACCATGTCTCTGTAGAAATAAAATAGACATCAGAAGGAAGCCTTTGAGAGGATTATGCTGGCAGCCACGCAGACTTAAAATCATTTGAGTTTGAGCATTCTCATTGGCTAGAGTAAAGATGAGCTGGTACTGTAAGAGTACATAACTATTTCTCATCCCTTAAACCCATAGATCTATTATATTTCACAGAAAAATATGTGTTTGACATATATTTTTAGTTATTTCAAAACCTAAAAATAAATAAATTAAAAAATACCATGAAAAAAATCAATTTATAATCTCAAAATTAATAAATTTTTTTAACTTATTAGAAAGTTAGAAAATCTACTAGAATTAATTTCTAGTGGTATAAAATTTTTGTGGTCTTATATATATATATATATATATATATATATATATATATATATATATATATAATTCTAATGTTAAAAAATGGCATTTTGGTCTAAAAAAGTTCAAATATCAAATTTAACAGTCAACTAACTTTTGAGCGGATAGAAATAGAATCTCAAAATATCATGAAGGTTTGTATAATTAAGGCAAAAATAATAGGGTGGTTGGAATATTTTACTATTTAAGTTATTAATTATTCACCGTAATTGCTTAGAAATTAACAGCCTTTTTCAAATTTCAAATTTCTTTAAATAAATAAATCAATCGCCTCTAATTTGTTTATAAGACTTCATTAGTTATTTATTACAACACATTCGCTATTTATCATACTTGTTTAACAATTCAAAACTTTATTTAAAAAAAATTTGTCAAATGTTGGTTTAAAAAAAACAAATTTTTTGAATAAATGGACCAAACTCGTCTTTTAGGTTATTTACTCACTTCGGTACAAGTAGAATTTGGAATTATATTCACCAAAGAGTACCACCTCATTAAAATATTTCATGGGGAAAATTTAACAAGAGAGAACATCCAAATTAAACATAAACTTACAGTGAGAAAGCAAAATTTTTAGTCGGGATCACTCACTGAGCAAAATTTTTATGCAGCAAGAAGAAGGGATTGAGCCTAGTGAGTTCACAATGGTAAGCTTGTTGAATGCTTGTGCTCACATGGGATCACTTGAACAAGGGTGATGTTTATTCGGGGAAGTAGATATTGAGCTAACATAAGTAATATAGTTCATCATATATGTGATTATAATTAATTCAACAATGTACTCTTGCCCTCTAATCCTATATATAAGTTATTTCCTTCTGTACCTGCTATTAGACACTATCAACTAATTCACAAGAATAAAGAAATGACATTTAATTCATTAAATTTGTCTTAAATTGATAAAATTTTCTGAGTTAACTTCTATTGCTGAAGTTTTGATGGAGAGATAAAAATAGAAAGAAACATATTTAAGCATTGATTAATGGAAAAAATTGGCAAAAAAAAAAACATTAATGACTTTCCAAGTGACATATACTACTATTTTAATCCAATTTATAGGGATGAGAGAGAAGATTCCCCCCCCCCCCCCTAATAAGGAACCTTATTAGATTTTTCATGTGAATGTACAATTTAACTACTTACTTATTATCGTGTTGACTTTGTCCTCAGGTGGTATTTTGTATGTACAATTTAATGAGGTTGAAAGTTTTTCTTAGTTTGTGTGAAAAATGTTGGAACTGTTATACATAAAATTGGAAGAATATGATATAAAGAATCCTTCTAAAACACGCCTTATAATGTGAACCAAAGATAATATAAATGATTGGATTGCATAAACCAAAGTTGTTTTTTTTTTTGGACCAAAGATAATATAAAATGATTGGATTGCATATACCAAAGTTGTTGTTTTTTTTTTGGCCAAAGTTGATTAAAAGTAATAAATGTGCATGAAATATATTGTTTTTGTTGTTGTTGTTTTTTTTTTAAAATATACCCTGTCGAAGGTGAGTGACCGAGAGAGGGAATGATAGAGAGAGAACAAAGGAAAGAAAAAGAAACAAAGATAAAGGGAACATGTAATTAATTTATGGTTAAAAAAGTGAATTAAATTTTTAAATAAATATAAAGTGTAACTTATAAAAAAGATCCAAACATTTATAATTTATATTACCTCTAATTCTTAATAGAAGATCTAATTTATAATAAAAAAGTACATTATAACTTAGGTCTAATGTTAATTTAATGTTAAGGAGTGCAGGTAATATATAATTCTAGTTTCGTTTATGCAAATAAATCATAGAAAGATCACCATATCCAAGCTTCGTTTTTTTTCCACCACAAAATGTATCCTTTATTAACATACAATACTTAGGGCCATATATATATAGAGGCCGAAATACACATAACAACGACGGAAAATAAAACCAAACACACAAAATTAATTGTCATTATTGTGTCTTATTTGTTTTTCTGCATCCTTACAAAAACGCAGACGAGCTTTTCTAAGGCCAACAAATGCCAATAGTAAGGTCACTGTGGTCTGTGAATAGAAGCACAGCGTGATCAAGTCGTTTCTGCTGGAGAACAGTTCCGGGCATGTCCATCTTCTTCACAACTATGGACGCAGAAGGTTCTACTTGATTAATTACCTCCACAACTTCCCCTAGTGGCTTCCCAAGCAGTTCTTGCCGTGTAGCCGGACAAACCCTTATCTTTTCACCTATTTTTTAATTAGGCCAGGTCACTTTCTTTCTTTGTTTTGTTTTTGTCTTTTTCTTTTTTGAAGTTTTTCCCCTTTTTATCAGTCACAAAAAACTATAGGGATTTAAGTAAAAAATTTGGTAAAACAATAAGGAGCTGATAAAAAAAAAAAAACCAAAATACATGACATTGATGACTTTTAATATTATAACTCCCTAAACAACCACCCTTTATATAAATTTCTTAATCAATAAGCACATGACTCTCCAACAAACACATCTCTTTATTTTAAAATATTCTAACACCTTTCAAACGGTTTGATCACAAAGAAGAAATGACTCAAATGAGTTTTGGTGCTCATCAAGGGTGATAAGCATCCAAACTCATTATGTATGAACCGTTAAGATCTGATATGAATAGTCAACGTTTTCTTTAATTTTTTTAAAACTATAAGTTTAATAGGTGTATGTAGAATCTAACACAGAGATCATATTTTGAATATAATTTTTTTCAGCAAAAAAAAAAAAAGAGTTCTTTTGATTTAAAAATTATTAGTTAAAAAATTTAAATATAAACTGTCTTGATCATATTTGAACTGTTTACATCTGATAAGTTTGGGAACCCAAACTAAAACCATTCACAAGTAACATAATAAAGTGGATGGATGAAGAGATTATTGGTACCTCTTCTAATTCCTCCGTGGTCTTGGTCGGGGGAAAAATGATTGTGTGGAGTACCAACCAAAGAAATAGGAACGTATGCTTCAAGCAAGTGGGTCAAATGATCCAAAGAAGAGTGTGGACGGAAGGAAGGATCAGGAATGGAAACAGGCTGGGTTGAAGAATGAACTTGATTTGCTAAAAGGGTGAGGAGAATCATAATCATCATTCTTACCAAATGACTCCTTCCAATCTCCATTACTTTTGCCCTCTTTTGATTTTCCTTCTCTTTGATTTTGTTGTTGAATGATTTGATGACCCAAGTTGAGGCCAGACCGCAATTTATAACATCATCATATCCGTTCATGAAAGTGACCTTGTGCTATATTGTGGCTGGCTACATTGCCTTTTACTCCACTGAACTTATATATATGGCAAAGAGAGAAATGTTTTATATGAATTTACATTATTGTATTAACTTTGTTCTCATCAAGTATAACTAAAATTTAATAGGGGTAAAATTAAAAAATTGTTAAACTTTATCAAAGAGTGAATTAATGAAGTTTATTGTTTTTATTGGTTTATATAAAACATATTAGAATTGGCTTATAAATAATATTTGAGGACTACTAGTTTTAACCAAAGTTTTTACTTTTTTTTTTTTTGGTTCAAAACCAAAGTTTTTACTTTACATAAAGGGAAAATCCCATATAAAGCTGCTTGAAATAAAAAAATTTTTAAATTAAGTTGTTAAATTTAATAAATCCACAATTAAGTTATCAACCCAATTTAGAATTTCAAAATTTAGATTAAATGACGTTATTGCCCTCTTATAGCCTCTTCTCTTATCTTAAAAGGGTTTCAATACTTTTTAACTTATTTTTACAACAAGTGTAAATATATATAAACGTTAATATATAATAAAATAAAATATGATTAACTTAGATCAAAGAAATTTATATTGTGGAAGAATGATCAGGAATAATTCAAAGAAAAAAAAGTATTAGCGCCAATATTAATTAAATGATTTTTAGTTGAACATTAAGAATAAAAAAAAATATTTTTTACTTGATTTTTTGTTCATTGAAAAAAATGTTAATATAAAAAACAACTTGTTTGATATAACAAATTGCATATCAAAGATTTTCTTTAATGATTTTTTAAAAGAAAAGATATTTATTAACATAAAAAAAAACTGTATATCATATAAGTAAAATTGTGTGATTAATGAAGATTGATCCCTTTTTTTTAAATTATTATTGACAAGAAACTAATTTGAGTTCTTTCAAAAGTAAAATTTTATTCAAAATAATTAATAAAAAAAATTAACTGATTATGCATTTCTTTTTTTAACTCAAATCATTCTTCCTGAACACAAAAATTCCTTTGATTTAAATGAATTATATTATATTTTATTATATATGAATGTTAATATATACGCAAACTTATTAAAAGACTTAGTTAAAAAGAAATTAAATTCTTAGAGAAGATTAGGAGAGTGTGATAAAATCAATTTACCTATATTTTAAAATCCTAAAATGAATCTATAACTTAATTAGAGATTTGTTAGATTTAACAACTTTATTTAGAATTTTTCTATTTTAAGCAACTTTATATAGGATTTTCCTTTACATAAAATGTCTCTCATATATATATATATATATATATATATATATATATGCTATGAGTACTTTTGGAAGACATTTTTTTTAATATTTATGTTTTTATCTAATTTTAACCAACTTTCCAATATACAAAATCTGATTATTTATATGTTATGAATTGGACAAGGAACATTTTTTTAACCTTCCCGCCTACATGAAAAGTCAATCTGACACTATTTGCCCTTTCAAAAACCTCAATTAGTTGTTGTTGTTTTTTTTTTTTTGGACATAATATCATAAAAATAAGTTTAAAATATGAAAAAGACTAATCAGAGAGTCTAATATCAAAATTTCAAATAGACATGTAAGAGAAATATGAGATTTAAAAGTATTTTAAAATGACCAATCTGCCCCTAACAGCAATTATAAATCTCAAGTTTTCAATATATATGTTGAAGTTATCAATTGCAATTATTAAGTTTTTATTATCTATACTTAAGTTGATTAGGCATCACCAAGGTTCTAAATCTAGACTGGATTGGCTGGTTATACTCGAAGACCGGGGAATTAGTTTGGTTTGGGCATTAACTTAGTTTTGCTTTTTTCTTTTTGTAACAAAAAAGTAATTTCTTTTTAATTTTTTTTATAATTTTACATTAATAACCCTGAAATCTTTACTTTTTTACTAGTTTGGTCTTGGATTAGCTCCAATTTGACTTCGATATGACCCACTAACTTTTGACTTAATACCCTGACCGGTTCAGTAACTGGTCCAGTTTTAATAACCTTGGGTATCACAATTACAATTTCAATAGGCATATTAACAACTTAAGCTCCCGAAATACTAATAACTTTGTGGGTCATACTTTAAAACCACAAATAGCAGATATTATTGACTACTTAGGTATATATAATATGAACCCAAGAATGACAATTAACAACTTTAGCAAGCATATTGACAATTTTTAGCTTCCCATATGTTATGGCATATTGTTTATTTGGAAACACTTGTGAATCTTAAATTCTTTCCACAAGTCTGACTTGAGATCTGTGATATTGAACTCTCTGATTAATCTTTTCCCCATTTAAAAGGATTTTATAGATTTTTTCCTTTTTTTATTTATATTATTGATAGCTTATTACCTTTTCCATTTGATGAAAAAAAAAGAAAAACAGCTTGTTGGTTTCCATTGAGAGCCAATTTTCTATGAAACATCAACACCATATAGGTTGGCCAAAAAAAGCCATTATGCCTAAAATTCTATATTTTTAAAAAATAGTACAATATTTCTTGAACCTTAAAATATTATAACTTTAATATGTTTTATATTATTTCGAACTGCTAAAACGAGAGTGAAAATAAGTACATATTTTTAAGAAAAATTAAGAAGAAATCAAAATAATGTATTCTTCATGTAAACTATCTATATAAATTAATGATTAACATGGGATCCCTTTAGACGTAATTTCTTTGTTTCTTAATATAAGACTTAATTGGACAGTTAATCTTGATAACAAATGTAAGACCAATTTTCCATATTTGTTAGTATTTTTCTAATTTATCCATATTAATACTCCATTCAACAATAATCAAGTAAGAGATAGATTGAGGGAATTAAATCAATTAACTAAGATGATTTAGGGTGTTTTTATTAAAAAATGTCATATAAAATAATTTAATTAACATCTATAATTTAATTAAATTAGATAAATATATTCTGCATGTATTAAATAGAGTATTTGTGTACGCGAATGTAAATATATTTATAATACTATTAGCCTATTAACCTTTGTATTGGATGAAAAAACAAAACTTATCCGTTCACATGGCGCGCCACTTTTCTATGAAACATTAACATTATATAGACAATTTTTCTATTTTTAAAAGTAATACAATATCTCTTGAACCTGGTTTTTGACCTGATCTCTTGAACCTGTTAAAATATTACAATTGAAAATACAAGAAACCATCAACTGAGACGAAAGTGAAAAGTAAACATATTTTTTAATCTTGATTTTGATATCACCTTATGGCATTTGCAACCACAAGACCAGGGGTTAAAGTTCAAATATAACAGCAATATAGAGAATATATAAAAAATAGTTAAAATTATATTTATAAGTTGTATACTCCATAAAAAAATCATAAGTAGTATTCCAAAGTTACTTTTAAAACGGAAAGAAAAATAGAATTGAAAGAGAATAAAACGAGAATAATTATACAACAAAATATCGGTAAAAGTGCAAATTTAATTTCTTTAACTTCAATATATTTCATATTGGGCTTTTACTTTTATAAAGAGGTTTTTCTAATCATTTAACTCTAATGTCATTGTTTGAAAATGATAATATTTGGAAATTTAAAATATGGACACTATTTTTAAATATTAACTTATTAAGTTTAACTTGAATTTCTTGAATAATTTAAGGGAAAA
This sequence comes from Acacia crassicarpa, assembly GCA_034222035.1. NCBI lineage: Eukaryota > Viridiplantae > Streptophyta > Magnoliopsida > Fabales > Fabaceae > Acacia > Acacia crassicarpa. The sequence goes on from JAWXYG010000004.1 coordinate 22,283,247, forward strand.
ACATTTCTCATGTTGTAGGAGAAATGTTTTCTCGTGCCACACACACATAAAATGGTGCAACCTGCATATATATATAATTAGCATTATATATATATGTGGGTCCCACCATTTTATGTATGTGTAGGAATCTTCGTTCTCTCATGCAACATGAGAAAAGTAAACCTCATAATTTAATATAAAAGACCATTGTTTCAAGATACTTATCACAATTGTTGACAAAAACTAGTGTAAATACGTAAAATTTACGTTTTTACTTGATTGATACGTGGTAAGATGTAAGTAAAAGCTGTCCTCAATAAAAACAGGTGCCGCATAAAAACATAAAAATGGTAAACTATTTTTTACTTAAAACAAAAAGAAAAAAAAAAGAAAAACCATATTTTTGGTTACCCCAAATCAATAGACTACAAATGATGTTGTTTTTGTAATAGCCAATTCAAGATTGTGCAAGAAAAGGAAATCTCAAAACTCTCTTGCACAGTGGCAGAACTACCCTTTGACCAGCTAGGGCCACGATTTGACCTTATAAAATTTGTTAGTATATATTTATATTTCTTTTGTGATACTTTATTTGGCCAATAATTTGGCCTAGCTATATTTTTTTAATCTTCTTTATAAGGATAATGTATGGTTTATTACTCATTGGGTTGTGAAAGAAAAATAAAATTCTTGTTTATATTATATAAATATAATTATAAATATAGGCTTTTAGGTTATTTACTCACTTCGGTACAAGTGGACTTTGGAATTATATTCACCAAAGAGTACCACCTCATTAAAATAGTTCATGGGGAAAATTTAACAAGAGAAAACATCCAAATTAACCTTAAACTTACATTGAGAAAGCAAAATTTTTAGTCACATTTTAGGTTAATGACTTCGACCAAATGAGCGATTAGCTGCAACTTTATATCAAATAGCCATTCTGAAGAAGCGATTACCCACTATTTTAACAAACAATTAGCAATTGTCATAGGTTTAATTCTTTCTGAGTTGTTAGTGAATGACTACAATAAATGCATGATTAACCATTTAACATGTTCCAAAAGCAAATGCCAAAAAACCAACAAGACAATGCAACAATTCTTTAAGACCCATGTGGTGTTTAGATTGAATAATTCACTAAAAACAACCCCTCGTCTTTGGGTTCAACTGGCGAAGGGGTCGGATTGTCTCACTCAAAGGGAGGAGGTTCGATCCTGGAGTTAGTCAAGGCGTTAGGGGAGGCATCCTAGGGGTCTATGAAGCAGTGGAAACGCTGATGGAGGTGGAGGCATGTGTACTCTCCGGGCAGTATGCCTAATGGACTGGGCTATAAGTACCCTGTCTTTGGACTGTGGGTGAGCCCAACCCCTTTCCTAAAATTTCTGTTATTTAAAAAAAAAATCACTAAAAATAGCATGCGATGTTAGTTCTCTATGTGTTTTGATGATAATCAACAATTGTAAACATGTTTTGAGGTTTCCAAATTTGCTAAAAATCATCTGTCAATTGGAAACTCGAGTATAGGATTGTATACTCGAGTATTGGATTGACAGTGGATTGCTCAAATGCATTTTACAAAGCAATACTCAAGTATTGGAAGCAATACTCGAGTATTGAAGTCACAGAGAGCAATCAAGTTCTGAACTGAAGTGCATACTCGAGTATAGGATTTGCATACTCGAGTATAGGACATCCAGAGAGTATTCAAGTTTTCCAAGATGGATCAATACTCAAGTATAGGAAGCTATACTCGAGTATTGGATTTACAGAGAGCAAATAAGTTTTCACTTTGAGTGAATACTCGAGTATAACATTTGAATACTCGAGTATTGGTCTTACAGAGAGATCTCAAATTTTTATAACTGTTGTATACTCGAGTATAGGTTTTGAATACTCGAGTATTGGGCTCTTACAAAGTTTTTCATTTTAACCTTTGTTCTTGAACACTCAAGTATTCATTTGAATACTCAAGTATTGACATGGAAAAACTTCACAATTCTTTAAAGATAAATCAATACTCGAGTATTGATATGCATACTCAAGTATTGGCCATACAGAGAGGTTATCTATTTGTCAATGATTTGAATACTCAAGTATTGGAATGAATACTCAAGTATTGAAGTTTTGGAACTTAAAACATTTTCTCATAAACAGTTCAAAACTTGAGTATAGACCTACATACTCGAGTATTGACATGATTTTTCAAAATTCAAGTCACGATATTTTGCCTCTGGAAGCAGCATACTTGAGTATCACTTTGGATACTCAAGTATTGACTCAAATACACAGTGACATACTCGAGTATTGAAGAACATACTCGAGTATTGGACGCTGAAACTGGTTTTCAAATTATACGAATTTGTGAAAACACTCTCATTTGATCTTATTGCTTCCACCTATCATTCACTTATGTTCCCAGCTATGTTTAACCATTTTGCTAAGTGAATTTCAGTTGACATAGAAGAAGATTAATGGAGGTCAAAGGCAAAAAGCATAAAGTGTTCAGAACATTTAATGCACTTCAGAAAATTAGCCTCTTTTTGGCTAATCTACCTGAGCACGCCTTCACAACGGTAAAGAATGATTACTACAACAAGTAAACTCTTCTCCAACGGGCAAATTCACAGAGCCACCTCAGATCAATTAAACATCTGGATTAAGTGGAGATTAGAGAGAGAAGCTGACCAAGGTTATCACTAATCACCTACAACGGTTGGATTCATCTTACAACGGTCAATTCTCTAAGTATAAATAGAGTGCATTCAAGGCTTCTCAACAACTAAGAACATCAGAAAAAGCACAAGCATTTAATAGTCTCACCTACCTTCTACTTTTCTGTTGTAAATTGTCTTTTGACATTGTAAGCTTCAGTGATTATCATTATATACTCTTTTGAGAGAGTTATTCTTGTCATTGATTATTGATTGTAAAGAACCACAAGTCAGGGGACTTGGTGGTTGGGATATTTGATTACAACTTGTAAGGGGGAGTGAGTTCCAGAGAGAGAACTACTCTTGAGTGCAGAGTGTGTAATCAAGTTGAAAGAGTTTAGTGAATTGAAAATCCCAAGTGAGGCTTGGGGACTGGACGTAGGTCAAGGACAAGACCGAACCAGGATAAATTCTTTTGTGCAAGCTTTTCTTCCCTTCACCTCTGTTATACCCTGTTTTTAGTAGCTTAAAACAGAGCAATTCGTTGAAAATTTTAAGTATACCCAATTCACCCTCCTCTTGGGTATACAGCTCCATTTACATGCGACACCTCTCGTCCTTGAGCTTAACTGGCAAAGGGGTCGGACACTCTTACTAAAGAGAGGGGGTTTGATCCTGGAGTTGGTTAAAACACCGGAGGAGGCATCCTAACTCCTAAGTGCTTAGGTTAACGCTTAAGGGTAGTAGATGACTCACCCTGCCCAACATTGATATCACCTAGGAGGAAAAGAGATTTCGCCCTACTCTTGCATCGTGGGAGAACTCAACCCCTTTTCTAAAATTTTTGTATCGAAAAAACAAACAGCATGTGTCTTGGAAAATAACATAGAATTTGTTTAACAATGTAAGATCTCGCTAAATCCTTTTAGGTTTCGAGTTTGAATTCCAGATGAGACACATATGTTGAGAATGGTAGCTATTAACTCTAAATTGAATACCGGATAATAATATAAAAAGAAAAGTATGTGTCTTGGAGGTGGTGTATAAGTGATGTCCAAGAGCATTCAATAAGTATCTAAAAGGGGCAATGTCCTTATAGATTATTGTTATTAGAGCCCCCTATAACTATAACATCGCGAGTTCTCCTTGTAAGAGATACTAGAAAGTGAACGTGGGTTACTATCATTTTATTTTTAAAAAAGAAACATCTAGAAGGCACTTTGAGAACTCTGTCTCTTGTATGAGCATTGCTGGCCTAATAGCAATATTACTTGATTCATTAATTTTATAAATGATACATGATCTATTTAGTCCGAGAACTCTAACATTATTTGTTTTTTATAGAAAAAAAATAGTATCATTAAAATTTTAAACGTTAAAAAATTAAAATATTTAGAAATATTAACATATTAATTAAGTTTAAAATTTTAAAATAATAATGATTGAGAGTTGAGAGTTGAGACAAAAACAAAATCATCATTTAAGACTATGATATTAAAACTCAACCTAAATTTATTGATCAAACCGAATATCCAATATATATTGCCTTTTGAATTAAAAGTTGAAAACAATTTTCATCTTCGCTTGAATAAATAAAAACCAAATATATTCTGACATATAACACTGGATGATTTTTATTTAGATTCCTCTTGTCTTTTCATGTCATTGTAAGACGCCTTCGGCATCTAGGGGTTGCGGACCGACCATAGAACCCTGTTCAATAAATGGAACGCATTAGCTGTCCGCTCTCAGGTTGGACAGTAAGGGCCGGAGAAGGGCAATCACTCATTCTTAAAACCAGCATTCTTAAAACCAAAGAGTCGGGCGGAAGGGGGGGGGGAAGCTCTTCGTTCCCGGTTCTCTTGTAGCTGGATCCTCTGGAACCACAAGAATCGTTAGTTAGAATGGGATTCCAACTCAGCACTTTTTGAGATTTTGAGAAGAGTTGCTATTTGGAGAGCATAGTATGATGAAAGTTGTGAGCTGTGTTTGGGGGGGGGGGGGGGGGAGTTATTGTCTATCGTTGGCCTCTGTGATAGAATCAGTCGGGGGCCTGAGAGGCGGTGGTTTACCCTGTGGCAGATGTCAACGGTTCGAGTCTGCTTATCTCCAACTCGTGAACTTAACCGATACAAAGCTACATGATAGCACCCAATTTTTCTGATTTGGCAGTTCGATGGGTTAAATTATAAAAATATATATTTACTTTACTTTGAGGAGTGCTCAATACCAAATATTGTTGATTAAAAGTAATAAATGTGTATGAAATATATCATTGTTTTTTTGAAATATACTCTGGAGATGGTGAGTGACAGAGAGAGAATGATAGAGAGAATAAAAAGAAAGAAACATGTAATTAATTTATGGTTAAAAAAGAGAATTAAATTTTTTAATAAATATAAAATGTAACTTATAAAAAAGATCCAAATATTAATAATTTATATTCCCTCTAATTCTTAATATAAAATCTAATTTATAATGAAAAGTACATTATAACCTAGGTCTAACGTTAACTTAATGTTAAGGAGTGGAGGTAATATGTAATTCTAGTTTCGTTTATCCAAATAAATCATAGAAAGATCACCATATCCAAGCTTCGTTTTCCAAATAAAACCATCATTCTGTGTTTTTTTTTTTACACCACAAAATGTATACTTTATTAACATACAATACTTAGAGCCACATGTATATAGAGGCCGAAATACACATAACAACGACGGAAAATAAAACCAAATACACAAAATTAATTGTCATTATTGTGTCTTATTTGTTTTTCTGCATCCTTATAAAAACACAAACGAGCTTTTCTAAGGCCCAGTACAAATGCCAATAGTAAGGTCACTGTGGTCTGTGAATAGAAGCACAGCGTGATCAAGTCGCTTCTGCTGGAGAACAGTTCCGGGCTTGTCCATCTTCTTCACAACTATGGACGCAGAAGGTTCTACTTGATTAATTGCCTCCACAACTTCCCCTAGTGGCTTCCCAAGCAGGCAGCAGCTCTTGCCGTGGATAATTCTGACAAATCCATATCCTTTCACCTATTTTTTAATTAGACCAGGTCACTTTCTTTGTTTGTTTGTTTTTTTTTTTCAAGTTTTTCCCTATAGGGGTTTAATTAAAAAATTTGGTAAAACAATAAGGAACTAATTAAAAAAACCAAAATACATGACATTGATGACTTTTAATATTCTAACTCCCTAAACAACCCTTCATATAAATTTCTTAATCTATAAGGACATGACTCTCCAACAAATAATTTTTTTATTTAAAATATTCTGACACCTTTCAAATGGTCTGATCACAAAGAAATGACTCAAATGAGTTTTGGTGCTCATCAAGGATGATAAGCATCCAACCTTATTATGTATGGACCGTTAAGATCTGATATGAATAGTCCATGTTTTCTTTAATTTTTTTAAAACAAGAAGTTTAATAGGTGTAGAATCTAACGCAAAGATAATATTTTGATTATCATTTTTTCAAACAAAAAGAAAAAGAGTTCTTTTGATTTAAAAATTATTAATTAAAAAAATTTAAATGTAGATTGTCCAGATCAGATTTGAATGATTTATATCTCATAAGTTTGGGCACCCATGCTGAATCCATTCACAAGTAACCTAATAAAGTTGAAGAATGGAGAGATTATTGGTACCTCTTCTAATTTTTCCGTGGTCTTGGTTGGGGGAAAAATGATTGTGTGGAGTACCAACCAAAGAAATAGGAACGTATGCTTCAAGCAAGTGGTCAAATGATCCAAAGAAGAGTGTGGACGGAAGGAAGGATCAGGAATGGAAACAGGCTGGGTTGAAGAATGAACTTGATTTGCTAAAAGGGTGAGGAGAATCATAATCATCATTCTTACCAAATGACTCCTTCCAATCTCCATTACTTTTCACTACAAAAAAATCAGTTTTTTGCGGCGGAATTTTTCCCTCGCAAAAGAGCAAATTTTCGTCGCAAAAACGGTTTGTGGTGGAAAAAATTCCGTCGCAAAAATCGCCATCGCAAACCAATTTTCCGTCACAAAAGTGCACATTTCCGTCGCAAAATTTGGATTTAGCGGCGAAATCATTTTCCCTCGCAAATTTCAAGATTTGCGAGGGAAAAATGAATCCCTCGCAAAATTTTGGATTTTGCGAGGGAAAATATCCCTTGCAAAATTTGAAACTTTTGCGAGGGATTCATTCCCTCACAAAGTTCAAATTTTGCGAGGGATCTTTGACCCTCGCAAAATTTTTATATTTGCGAGGGAATCCAATTCCCTCTCAAAATTCAATAGTGATTGAATTTTGCGAGGGAATCCAATTCCCTCGCAAAATTCAATAATTTCATAGGATTGAATTTTGCGAGGGAATAGGATTCCCTCGCAAAGTTCCCAATTAAATTTTTAAAAAAATAAAATGATTTTAAAAATGTAATTAATTTTATAAAAAATATTAAAAATTAGAAATTAAAAAGACTTGTATATGATAAAAAGATATTGTAACAAGCATCAAAGTTTACATAAAAATAACAAAATATTACAAAGTATAATGTTTCAACAAAAATAAACTAAAAAAAAGTCTAAACTGCAGCAGTCTGGGCAGGATCACCATCGGTATCGCCATCACCATCAGGAGGCGGCCCCGTACCCTTGTCCTTCATAAGGGAGTGGAGAAGTTCCCGCAACTCTAAAATCATCTTTCCTTGCTCCTTCATCTGCGCTCCTTGCTCCATTATCTGCGCTTGTTGCTTCTTCACCTTCGCTTCTAACATCTTCACCCTCTTATCATCTACAAAACCAACATTACGAAGTCAGTTTATTTTTTGTACTTCATTTAAATAGACAAGGGAATAATGGTTTGCGATTGGTAGCATGTGGACGGGGCATGAATACAAATATATGTTAAATACAACGAAGGAACAAAGGAGCATAACAAATGCAACTTATCTAAATAATTTTGGCAAAGTTCATAGCAAAAGAGATCAAAAGAAATACCAAGTATAGATTATGTACCTTATCTAAATAAATTTCAAATTTCCAATAAAGTAAAATTTTCCAAGAAAGAAAGCATCACTTACAGTTCCTGCAATTGAGTAAGATCACCAAATTGACTTGGTATAACTCCAGACAGATTAAGACCCTGCAGCTGGCTGTCATTAAGAAATTGTAAATAAAAAATCTTTGCATAAGCATTTTAAATTTTAAGACTTTGATTTGTGTAAACCGCTAATTATGAATATATATATATATATATATATATATATATATATATATATATATATATATTAAATTGTTGTTCATGCAAGAGAAGTGAAAGCACGCACACACACGTATGTAGCCTTAAGCCTTAAGCAAATCTATTAACATCAAAATGCTTAAATAGAATGCAAGCCGATGTGAAGTATATGACATGAGGAATTCTAAATAATGCAGCAATAATATCAAAGGAAGAGTAGCCTTGAGATAGAGAATTATATTCAAAAAGGGTTAGAAAACAGAGAGATCAACAATGGGATACATTTTGGTTTGGTAGCTCTATGTACCAAATTCGAAAAGTGGAAGGCGAAGATTATATGAAAAATTCTAAGTGTTTATAACAAGGCAGTTTCTTCAAGAGTAAATTCATGGCTAATGATGAATTTTATTCTGACACAAAATTTCTGAATTTCATAGCTTGATCTCTAGTTTGCTTAAAAAACACAATAGAAACATGTAGACCTTGTTCTAAAAACACAGTAAAAATCCAACATCCAACATACAGATTCAACATCCAACATCCCATGAATAAAGTTTACAACATTCCACCAACATACAACATCCAACATACTTTAAAACTGAAACATAAAAGAAAATTTAGTTTTAGTTTATGACTTATACGTGAAGAAAATTTAGTTTTAGTCAAACCAACAGTTTGTTCATCAACATCTAAATTATAAATACATTTTAAGAGAATAGGGCATTTTCTGAGGTGGATTACCATGGTAAACAATTACAAAGCCTCAACTTCCAAATTCTTTTGATTGATCAAATTTGTTTGTCGCTTCTTCGAGTTCATCATAGGAGAAGACAGGGACCCCAAAGTAGATATTTCTACTTTCTAGGATTGCATTTGAGTGAGTATTATCAGATTGATTGCTTCTTGAGTGATTGTTATTGTTAGTTATGATTAGTTTTGATGATGTCTTATATAGATGCCATTCTTATAAGCAAAAGGATTGAGCAATATAATTATCTCCTACTTGGACTAACTATTACATTTAATGTAGATCAATCCAAGTTGAATTATAGAGATTAATCAAGAAGGAGATAAGAGTTGAAAGAAAGAAGTATCTGCAGAGGTTATCAAGAAAGAAAGATGTTATCAATGGGTTTTGGTGATAACCAAGTAGAAGAAAAGAGACCAAATAAAGAAGAAGCATTCAAGGCTGAAGAAAGAGTTGCATTATCAAGAATTATCAAGAAAAGAGAAGAAAGAAGGAAGGACTTGATGAATGGAATGAGAATATAAGTCTTCAAGTTCTTATATTGATGCTAGAAGGCTACAAGTTCATATGGAAGTTCAATTGACTCAATTTGGAGTGAAAGGTTAGCAAAAATCAGCTTCAGGAGGAGTTTACTCGAGTAAGGAACTCTTTACTCGAGTATGGGACTCCTTACTAAAGTATGGGACTCAATACTCGAGTATACAGTGTTTTCAGCATTTCTGGAGTCTCTGGACGAAGCTTTACTCGTGTAAATAAGTGCTTACTCGAGTAAGCAACGGTGATCAGCAACTCTGTTCTACTCTGTCCACGTTCAGCACGGGCGACGTCTGGTAATTCGATGATATCTCACAAACCAGAGATCGGATTGAGACGAAACCAAAAGCATTGGAAACTAGAAATCCAACACGTATTGGTGACAAAAATTCATGCCCAAAGGACTTCCGATGAATTATTGATGAATTTTACAAGTTGACACAATGATCAGCGTCACAGTCAGGAACAGCCTTTGGTATTTTGAGTATATCTCACAAACTACAAATCCGATTGAGCTGAAATTAGTGGCATATGAAAGTAGACTCACAGAGCTTTCCATCAAGAGTTGAACGGACCAAAACGGAGCTCGGACCAGAGAGATATGGCCCTAAGAAGTTGATAGTCTGTGCAAGAAGTTGCATACTCGAGTATAGGTTTACATACTCGAGTATTGGAGTCACAGAGAGCAATCAAGTTTTGATTTTAAGTGTTTACTCGAGTAAAGGAACGCTTACTCGAGTATAGGCCATCCAGAGAGCAAATGGTTTTCAAAATGAATTGGTTACTCGAGTATATCTTTGCTTACTCGAGTAAAGGACTTACAGAGAGCAAACTTGTTTTTCAAAATAAGCTGCTTACTCGAGTAAAGAAGAACTCACTCAAGTATTGCATACTTGACTTGCTTACTCGAGTAAAGACTCAAGTATTGAACGCGAACTTCAGAATTTCAAATCTGACGAATTTGCAATGCCTTCTTGTTTGATCCTAACACTTCCCAGGATTAATCTCTAATGTTCCTAGACATGTTTAACCACTTTATTGGTGAGTTTCAGATGATCAAAACGAAGGATATCAGATCTGTGCAAAAACATCAAAAGCCGTGCAAAAGCTCCAACGGCTAGTTTCTAAACGGCTATATTTCATCATACAACGGTCATAAACGGTCACAGACCTCTCTCTACCTATAAAAGACATGGACTCAAGCAGAAAAACGTGGAGACACAAGATTGCAATGCCAAAATGCTGATACTCTGCTTCTTCATCTTTCTCACTCTGTTTTCCATTTCAAAATAGCTTAGAGTGTGAAAAGATTTGTATCTGTACTTCAGTGATTATTTATCCATTCCTTTGAGAGGAAATTTATTATAAACACATTATCCTTCTGAGAGTAACTCAAGATTGGGTAATCTTGAGTGGGTTATACATTGTGTTGATTACAACTTGTAAGGGGGAGTGAATCCTAGTGAGGGGATTACTTCGAGTACAGAGTGTGTGATCAAGCGGTGTATCCTTACGTGTGTAAGGGGAAGTATCTCGGTAAGAGATTTGTAAAAGGCTGCACAAGTGCCCGGCTAAACTTGTGGGATTGTAGCGGTTCTCAAGTACCCGATTAAAGCTTGAGGGAGATAGTGGATTGAAAATCCCAAGTGAGGCTTGGGGACTGGACGTAGGTCAAGGAGGGCCGAACCAGTACAAATCTATTTGCAATCTCTTCTTCCTTATCTCTTACTTTTCCAGCATTTACATTTGAATATTTATCAATTGTTTGTGATCTCATTTTTATTACTCAAAGTTGAATTTCCTGAATTGCAAATACTTTTCTGTGAAAGAAAATTTTTATACTTCACCCAATTCACCCCCCCTCTTGGGTTCAGCCGGAACTTACAGTTATCAGATTCAATGCTTGACTGATTTTGTGAGCCTAACGCCTTTTATCTTTGTTTGTTCCGCAATAGTATGACAATGAAGCCTATTATAATCACGCCAACACTTCCAATGGCTACACCTATAGTAGGAAAATCCTTGAAATTTTAATAAATTCTTGGAGTATAATAGCCACGAACAGAGTCTATTAACATAAAAATTTATCTACTTGGAATGTTTACAACTGTGAACTTTTGACAGAAACGCGCAAAAACAGCTCCAATATAAGAAATTCTATCTATCATAAGCATAGTTTACAACCAGAAACATAACACAAATTCAGTCTTACTACAATCAGAATGTTCACCATTCTATAACTAAAAAGATTTGGGAGAACAGATAGACATTAGTGGTGATGAAATGAATCCATGTTTTGGAGAAGTTTACAAGGACTCTTAAAAAGAGGAAAGCGTTGAATTTTCCCTTTTCATAGAAAACCTTTATTTTCACTAATGCAAACTGTTACCAGGTTCTAGAGTTACAACTTTATAAACATTGAGAAGTGAATGCTCCTTCAAAATGAAAATCCTGAATCAAGCATCAACCCCTATTATTTTCCACTGGGCATAGGCTAACTAATTTATCCTCATTTTAAGCAGAAACCCTAATCCTTCTGGCGAGTTGATAATAAATGAGGTAAAAAATTGCATTATGATTTTTCCAACCCAAAAAACCAGCTGAGAAAGCAAGTAAAACCCCATTGTTGAGAAGTGAAGAACAAAGACTTACCAACAAAAGCAAAGATCAGATAGAGACAGAGGCTGAGAGTGAGATCCCCGCTGTCACTCGAAGAAGCTCGCCGGACTAGATCGAGATCTGAATCGTTTAGGGTGAGGCCGCCGTCGCTCGCAGAAGCTCGCTGGACTTGATCGAGATCAAAATCGTTGAGGGTGAGGCCGTCGCCGCTCGCAGAAGCACGCCGGGCTAGATCGAGATCTGGATAGTTTAGGATGAGGCCGCCGTCGCTCGCAGAAGCTTGCGGACTGGATCGAGAACAAACCGACGGTGAGGACAGTGAGGTTGTAGAAGCTCAGAATTGTTTAGGGTTAGTGGGTTACACACTGTCGAGGCGAAAGGTGCGACGCGTAGAATGAAGCAAAGTGAAATCTATATAATTGTGTGTGTTTCAAATAAATCTTATATTCAATAATATAAGGATTTTCGCGAAAATCCTTACATTTTGCGAGGGAATTATAGTTCCATTGCAAAATTGGCGGAAATGCTGAGCTTTTTTTTTCCTGAAATTTGCGACGGATAAAAAATCCCTCGCAAAATTTGCCCATTTTGCACAAAAAAGGGCAAATTTTGCGAGGGAACAGAGGTTCCCTCGCAAAATGGGCAAAGTTTGCGAGGGAATATTTCTTCCCTCGCAAAATAGCGAAAAATTGGGGGGAAATTTCCCCCCATTTTTTTCACAATTTTGCGAGGGACCAGATGTTCCCTCGCAAATTCCACATTTTGCGAGGGAACTCTTGTTCCCTCGCAAAATAGGGAAAAAATGGAGGGAAATTTCCCCCCAAATTTTCGCAATGGGGGAATTTTGCGAGGGAATGGAAATTCCCTCGCAAAATGCCTACAATTTTGCGAGGGAATGTCTGTTCCCTCGCAAAATTCCTTTCAATTTGCGAGGGATTTTAATTTCCCTCGCAAAAATTAGCTTTTTGCGAGGGAAATAAATGTCCCTCGCAAATATCCCAATATTTGCGACGGAATTTTTTCCCTCGTAAAATTCTGTCGTAAATATGTGTTTTTCTTGTAGTGTTGCCCTCTTTTGATTTTCCTTCTCTTTGATTTTGTTGTTGAATGATTTGATGACCCAAGTTGAGGCCAGACCGCAATTTATAACATCATCATATCCGTTCATGAAAGTGACCTTTTGCTATAGTGGGGCTGGCTACATTGCCTTTTACTCCACTGGACTTATATATATGGCAAAGAGAGAAATGTTTTAAATAAATTAATAATTTTATTCGTCATTTATTACTACATTAACTTTGCTCTCATCAAGTATAACGAAAATTTAACATGGTGAAGTTGAAAAATTGTCAAACTTTATGAAAGCATGAATTAATGAAGTTTAATATTTTTATTGGTTTATATGAAATATGTTGGAACTGCCTTCTTATAGATAATATTTACAAGGAGTATTGATTTTAACCAAAGTTTTTACTTTACATAAAATTTCTCTTTTATACACACACACACACACTTTTGGAAGATATTTTTTTAAAATATTTATATTTTTATCTAATTTTAACCGACTTTCCAATATAGAAAATTTGATTATTTATATGTTATGAATTGGACAAGGAGTATTTTTCTAACCTTTCCGCGTACATGAAAAGTCAATCTGACACTATTGATCAATTTTTTGTTGTTGTTCCCCCCCCCCCCCCTTTCGACAGAATGTCATAAAAATAAGTTTAAAATATGGGAAAGACTAATCAAGGAGTCTAATATCGCAAATTCCAAAAATCAGACATGTAAGAGGAATCTGAGATTTAAAACTATTTTTTAAGTGACCAATATGCCCTTGACAGCATTTGTAAATTTCAAGTTATCGATATGTATACTGAAGTTATTAATTGCAATTATTAAGTTGTGATTATCTATACTTAAGTTGATTAGGCATCACCAGGGTTATTAAATCTAGACTGGACTGGACGGTTTTGCTCGAAAATTGGTGAATTAGTTTGATTTGGGCATTAACTCGGTTTTGCTTCCCCCCTCCCTTTTTTGATAAAAAAATTGATTCGTTTTTAAATTTTTTTTATAATTTTATATTAATAACCCTGAAATTTTCACTTTCTTACTGGTTTACCCTCAGGTTAGCTCCAGTTTGACTCCAATATGACCCACTAACTTTTAATTCAATACCTCAACTAGTTCAATGACCAGTTCAGTTTTCATAACCTTGTGCATAACAATTACAATTTCAATAGGCATATTAAGAACTTTAATTAGCTCCCCAAATACTGACTCTTTAGGTATAGATAATAACAACCCAAAAATGACAATTAATGACTTTAGTATGTGTATTAACAATTTTTAGCTTTCCAAATGTTAAGGCATATTGTTTATTTAGAAACACTTGCGAATATTATATTCCTCCCACAAGTCTGACTTGAGATTTGTCATAGTGGACTCCCTGATTAATCTTTTCCCCATTTTAGATATATTTTTATAGATTTTTTCCTTTTGTATTTATATTATTGATAGCTTATTACCTTTTCCATTTGATGGGGGGAAAAAATAGCTAGAGTCCGTTTGGTACACAGAATCTGTGGGAAAGGAAAGGAAAATTAGAGAGTTCCCTTGTTTGGTATGCATTTTGGACCAATCTTCCCGGAAACCTATCTTCTCAGGCCCACCAATCTTCCCTCATCTGTGGAAAGATCAAATCCCTCCAAATTTGGAGGGATTTCACCTTTCCCACGTCACTGTTCACACTTTTGACAAATTTACCCCTCAAATTCAAATATGGCAGGACGTTCGAACGTGGCGGGAACGTTCAAATTTAAGTTCGAACATGGCGGGAACATTCAAATTTAAGTTCAAACTTGGCAGGAACGTTCAAATTTGGCAGGAACATTTGAATTTAAGTTCGAACTTGGCGGGAAATTTTTTTACAAAGGTTCAAACTTTGATATATATTTATTAAAAATATATTTTAGCAAAAAAAATATTTTTCTTTTTTATTTTGAATTAATTACTTTTGAGGGTAAAATAGACATTTCTTGATTTTTTACCAACTACCACCCCTTCATTTTCTTCCTACCAAACAACTCATCTTCCTTCAAACCATCTTTCCTCATTTTTTAAAATCTTCCCTTCCCTTCCTTTCTCTTCTCTAAATTCTTTTCCCTTCTTAAATTTTCCTCATACCAAACGGCCCCTAGTTGGTTTCAATTGAGAGCCAATTTTTTATGAAACATCAACATCATATAGGTTGGCCAAAAAAAAGCCATTATGCAGAAATTTTTATATTTTAAAAAAATAGTACAACATTTATTGAACCTTGCTAAAATATGATAATTTAATATGCTTTATATTATTTCGAAATAATCAACATTCTGCTAAAACGGGAGTGAAAATAAGTACTTATTTTTAATAAAATTAAGAAGAAATCAAAATAATTTATTTTTCATGTAAAATATCCATATAAATTAATGATTAACATGGGATCCCTTTAGATGGTATTCCTTTGTTTATTAAAATAAAACTTAATTGGACAGTTAATCTTGATAATAAATGTAAGACTGATTTTCCATATTTGTTAGTATTTTTTTAATTTATCTATATTGATACTTCCTTCAACAATAATCAAATAAGAGATAGATTGAGGGAATTAAATCAATTAACTAAGATGGTTTAGGGCAAGGTTATTAAAACCGGACCGGTCATTAAACTGGTCGGGGTATTGGGTTAAGAGTTAGTGGGTCAGATCGAAGTCAAACCGGAACTAAACCGAGACTAAACCGGTATAAAAGTAAATCTTTTAGGATTATTAATATAAATATATATATATATATATAGGGTTAAGGTCCAAATTTACCAACAAACTTTTACCCCAAGAGCATCCAGCACAAAAAACTTTTAAGTGGACCAAATCTACCAATAAACTTTTAAAAAGGTAAAAATAGCACAATTCGGTTAGAAGCATATTAACACCGTTACTCTACTCAATTTTACCCTGAACATTCAACCAGCACCAACCATGGCCTTCGAGCTTTTTGCCGGCGATGACCGACGTTTGGTACAAGTAATGTTGTTCCGTCCGATGGAAAACCCAGGGACACAGTCATAGAAAATGGTCATGTTCGCATCAGTTGGGTCGAGAGAAAACAGAGCATGGTCCAAGGAAGTGTTGGTGAAATGGAAAGAACAGTTATCGTGGGTTGGAATGTCTGTTCGCACCATTTTAGCGATAAAGTGAGAGGGATCGAAATAGATCAAGGTGAAGTTTTGAGAGCCCATTTTAATGGAAACGATGTCAGGAGGCAGGCACGCGACTTCGAAACCATCTCTGCCACAGTAATGGGGTCGGTTTCCTCCCCAGAAAGGGTAGGGTATTAACAAGTTTCCACAGTTGTAAGTGCGGCTACATGTTATGAATTTGTCATCTTCTTTCTGACTCTGGGGTTATGACAGAATCGTTGTTAAGAACAAGAGGTAGAAGAAGACGAAGAAGGAGGAGGAGTTGTAGAGCGTGTACGGAAGCATGCGACTATGAGGATTCATTGTGTTGTCGAGTGGTGGATAAGTAGTTGGGTTGCTAGTTTATCGCTGGTTGAATGTTGAGGGGAAAATTGAGGAGAGTAACGGTGTTAATCTTCTTCTAACGGAATTGTGCTATTTTTATCTTTTTAAAAGTTTATTGGTATATTTGGTCCACTTGAAAGTTTTTTGTGCTGGATGCTCCTGGGGTAAAAGTTTGTTGGTAAATCTGGACCTTAACCCATATATATATAATTGATTTTATATTTACCATAAAATAGTTTGGGAAACATGAAAATGGGATTGTGATATGAGTTGGGCAAATACTAATTCAAAACGTGGCATGGATGGGATTGAGGGGTGGGGTAGGTGCAGAAATGTTCTTGGAATGGGGATTGAGCCAGGTCACGTGAGGGGAGTAGGGGACACCTATGCACAATTGGCTTTGTAACCAATACATACTATCAACTCTGGCTCACTTTTGGCAATCGCGTCCGCCTCAACTTTATTCATCGTCATCCTCTTCCTGTTCATTCTCTTCTTCTTCTTCATCTTTCTCATACTCCTCAAAATCTTCTTCCATCTCCTCTATGCCACATCTTATTCTTCTTCTTCTTCTTTATTAGCGGTGCACACTGAGGAGAAATGAGTGAGAGAGGGTCTCAGATCTCTTCAGATCTGGTTGACTCTCTAGATCTGGGTTCGGCTCCACTCCCTCCTTCTCCATCCCTTCTCTATCGTCCCTCCCCCCCTTCTCCTTCTATGTCTGGCAAGTTTTAGGCGACTTTTTTCATTTTTTTTTTTAAAAAACCATCAAACTTTGACCCCGGTTTCTATGGTTTCCTGGACCGGCTTCACGGCCGATTCGCCGGTTTCCGGTTCGAACCGGCCGGTCCGGTCCGGGTTTGATAACCATGGTTTAGGGTGTTTTTATTAAAAAATGTCATATAAAATAATTTAATTAACATCTTTAATCTAATTAAATTAGATAAATATATTCTAAATTTATTAAGTATAGTATTCGCTTTCGGGGGGTTTTTTTTTTTTAAAAAATAAAAAGCAATAAGGTGTCTTAAATTAAATTCAGGACACCAAAAGTCAAAATTTTCAACTACTCCTACGAGATGTCCATTTGAAAAGGGACATTAATTAGGTCTTATTTAGGACTTTTGTTTTTTTTTTTTTGAGTTTTTTTATAGGAGTGGAATGTAAATATATTTATAATACTATTAGCCTATTAACCTTTGTATTGGTTGAAAAAACAAAACTTATCCGTTCACATGGCGCGCCACTTTTCTATGAAACATGAACATTATATAGACAATTTTTCTATTTTTAAAAATACTACAATATCTCTTCAATCTGTTAAAATATTACAATTGAAAATACAAGAAACCATCAGAGCGAATGCTGGTTTCTTTAAAATATTACAATTGAAAATACAAGAAAGACATGCCCCCTTTTATCAGATGTGCTTTTGTGTGATGTCATCCAATTCTCACTTCTTCCCTAAGTTAGTTGCCGTTGTTGACTTTTCAATGTGTATTTGTGTGTTAATTATCATGAATACTTGGCTTCTATTCCTCCCCATTGGCTGAACGTTTTTGCTGAATTTTGGGGCAAGTTATGATGTCTCTTTTAATGACTTAATTAAGTGCTTAAGTATCCTTTAATGCCAAATGTCAATGTACTATTGGTTGCTTATTTAATCAAGTATATTTATGCATTATTAATGGACTATTATTTCAACTTCTTTGGCCTTAATTATTTTCGAATAATCAGCCCCTTTTGATACTCTTAATTTGTTTCTAATTAATTTAACGAATTATACCACTAGTCTCAATTAGTGCAAGTTTATTTGCCAATTCGCTAAATTGACACTTAATTTAATTAAGTGTTTTTTATAATCTTTCTATAGCTCTTTTAAACTTAAAATATCCATTATTTTATGTGGCTCTATGTCACATATGTTAACCAATTTATTATGGTAACATATTCCTAAAATACAAGATTTTCGGTAAATAAAAAATCGGGTATTACATTATCCTACTAATTACAATAAATTTTAATATCATAGTAATTATTACTCTCACTCACTACTGTTTATTATTGTGGCTATACATGAAAAAAAAAAATAATGCTCTTTGGAAACAAGCAAGTTGTAATACCCCAAATTGACAATTATTAAAAATACAATATTTTAGTTGATGACACCTATTTTAAATAGGTGAATATATGGTCTCAAATTCTGAGATATATTTATTCTATCTATTAGATTATTTCTCCTTAGAATTTAAGGTAGCCAATGTTTTATTTTTCTAAGTTTTGTTTGAGATCATAAAATACCATAAAAATACAAACAATTCCCAAATGAAATTAGGGTTCTTTAAGGACCAAAAGAGAGCAAGGAAATGTTAGGGAAATACATCTAGAAATAGGGGAAAATAATACAAATTAGTAGACACTTAGACTTTCACTAAACAAAATGAGTAAGTAAATTTTCATAATTAATCAAGGGATTAATTAAAGAAAACCTAAGTCTCAATTTTTATAATTTATTAAGAAACTAAATTTTGTAAAACCCTAGAATTAGTACCTAGCTCATATTAATTCATAAAAGGCCATAAGGAATTATCTAAACACTTGAAACAATTAAGGGGCAATCATTAATAATTAATGAGCAATTAAATTTACAATAATGGAATACTTAGACAATTCTTTGCAATTAATATTAATAGCCATTAAATGGAGTGTATTAAACTAATTAAAATTTAAAGACCAATAAAGGTTTGGGATTAGTACAAAATAAATCACCAATGGCCATAAAATACTCTAAACACCAATTATGCAATAGTCAAGAGATAATTAGATTTTAATTAAGATGTTAATCAAACTTTAATTAAGCTTTGAAAAGTCAATAATCACAATTAACATTAAAGGTCAAGATTTAACCTTGTAAAGGTAATCCAAAGGCTCTAATTAGCTATAATAAAGTGGAATCCATGTGAAATCCAATCCACCAATAGAAGAATTTCCTTGTAGGCATGTGAGAGGAATAAAATACAAAATTATTTAAGTAATTAAATAAACACATGCTAATATGAGTCATAACTCTAAAAGATGAATCACAACCCTAAACATGGGTGAATCACCAACCTAAGCCATGAGTCACAAATCTAATTATGATGAGTCATGAAGCTTCATAAATGTATGGAGACTTTGGAAAGGAAATGAAAGAGGATAAGATGACACTACAAAAAAATTCGAATTTTGCTACGGAAAAAATCCGTAGCAAAATGATTTTGCTACGGAAAAAACATGTTTTTCCGTAGCAAAATCAGTTTGCTACAGATTTTGCTACGGATATTTTCTGTAGCAAAATACCTCGTAGCAAATTGCGACGGAAGTGGAAAATCCGTCGCAATTTGCTACGGAAAAAAATTCTGTAGCAAATTGCTACGGAAAATTTTCCGTAGCAAAATTCAAATTTGCTACGGAATTTTTTCCGTAGCAAATTCTCAATTTTGCTACGGATTATTTTTCCGTAGGAAACTTGAAATTTTTCTATGGAATTTTTTTCCGTAGCAAATTTCTCCATATTTGATAGTTTGCTACAGAAACAAATTTCGTAGCAAAACTAATAATTATTTATAAAAAAAATATATTTTTTAAATTTTTAAAAAGTGAGTACAAAAAGTAGTGATTCATGGATATAATAACAATTATAAGGAGTTCACATTAAGAGTAGTCTAACAAATACTAAAAAGTAGTCTAACAATGTTACAAAGAGCAAATTCTAAAAAGTAGTCTAAACAGCAGCATTGTGATCATCATCATCACCAGCATGGTCATCATCACCGGGAGCCGACCCCGAAACCTTGTTTATTAGGGACTTGAGTTGAAGCTGCATCTGCCTCATCATCTCCTCTTGCATCTGCCTCATCTGCTCCTGCATCATCTCTCGTTCCTTAGTCATCCGCTCCTCCATCATCTATCATTCCTGAATCATCATCTGCCGCATCTTCTCTTGCTCTTCAAGCATCCGCTCTTGTTCCTGAGTCATCTATGTTGTCAAAGCCTTCATCTTCTTCATCTCATCTGCAAAAACAGTATGAAGTACATTTATTATTTAGACTTCATTTGAATGGACAAGAGAATGGAAATTATCAATATCAAATACGTTTACCTGGAGAAACACCTTCAATGCCGGATGAGGAGCGCTTTGTTTGCTTCAGTCGGCTAGCAGAGGCACCGTATCCAAAGACTCTTCCTTTCTTGTTAAATCCACCTGTAGCCTCAAAGAACAGATTATCGTTGTCGGACTGAGAGGATGAGGGGTCAGTCTCACGCTGTGAGTCTCTCTCCTGCGACAGCTTCATAAAGTTTTCCTACAAAGACAAAAATACATAACAAATAAGACATGTAAAATCAAATAAGACATGTAAAATGAAATAAATATTGTGGTGCATAAAACAAGTAATAAAGGCAATAAATGTCTAACCGCTACTTGGTGGGCCCTTGAGTTAATCCATTCCCTCTCACTTCCTTCAGACGACTGCCGGGAATGGGTCCGCTCAAAGGTAGCCCAACTTATCAACTCTGGAGGAACCCCAGTCTCTGCCTGCAAACGCAAATGATGATCATAGTTAATTACTTCAAAGTACAAAATATTGAATAACTAAATAGAAAATAACGTGTACTTACAATTTTCTGTCTCCACTCAGTAATTGGAATGGAGCCGCCAACATATGACGGTCCTTCCATTTTGGCCCTATTTTCCTTATTTTTTGTTGGTTATGATTAGTTTTGATGATGTCTTATATAGATTCCATTGTTAAAAGCAAAAAGATTGAGTAATATAGTTATCTCCTACTTTGACTAACTACTATGTTTAATGTAGATTAGTCCAAGTTAAATTAAGGAGGATGATCAAGAAGGAGATAAGAGATGAAAGAAAGAAGTATCTGCAGAGGTTGTCAAGAAAACAAAATGTTATCAATAGATTTTGAAGGATAACCAAGAAGAAGAGAAGAGACTAGAGAAAGATGTTATCAAAAGAACTTGCACAATATAATAGGAATATCAACATTCAAGTTCTTGTGATACTGGGAGTCTCTATGATAAGCAGAAGTTGGAATGAAGCTTCATCATGTTCTGAATGTTGAAGAAGGTAGAAGCTGCAAATAATGATGAGCCCAAGTTAATTGATGAAGAATGATCAAGTTGGGAGATGGAAGAAGGAAGAACTTGTTGAATGGAGTGAAGATATCATTATTCAAGTTCTTATATTGATGCTAGAAGTCTCCAAGATCATATGGAAGTTGGAATGACTCAATTCAGAGTTAAATCAAGCAAATATGAGGTTTAGAATGAGAAAACTCGAGGTTTGAGTACAAAGCTCGAGGTTTGAGTGTCTTCAGCATCTCTGGTGTCTTTGAACTAGCAAACCTCTAGGTTTCAATCAAAACCTCAAGGTTTCAGTCAAAACCTCGAGGTTTCTAGCAAAACCTCAAGGTTTCAGCACTAATCAGCAACTCTGGTCTATTCTGTTTCACGTTCAGCTCGGGCGAGGTCTTGTAATTCGATGATATCTCCCAAACTAGAGATCTGATTGAGGTGAAACCAAAGGAATATGAAACTACACTCCCAATGCGTCATTTTGATATAAAATTCAAGCCAAAAGGAGTTCAGATCAAGGAGATATGATTTTTACAAGCTGCCATAAGAATCAACGTCACAGTCCAGACCCACCTTCGGTATTTTGGCTATATCTCACAAACGGAAAATCCGATTAGACTGAAATTAGTGGCATATGAAAGTAGACTTATAGAGCTTTCCATCAAGAGTTGAACAGACCAAAACGGGGTTCAGACCAGGGAGATATGGCTTTTGAAAGTTGACGGTCAGTTCAGGACATCGCAAAAATGCTGATCAAGAATAGCCTTCATTCATCGGATCATAACGGACGTAATACAATGAGTTTGGAGCTAATTCTTCTTGCATTGGATTCTTACCTTGAGCTTGGACATGTAAACTTGAGTTTGAGATTGGCCAAGAATTTTCCAAGTTTTCTGAACAAAGCAAAACCTCCAGGTTTATGGGAAACCTCCAGGTTTGAGCTAAAATGACATTTCTCAAGTTTCTCAAGATTATGAGAAACCTCGAGGTTTCTGGACAAACCTCGAGGTTTGTCAAGATAGAGAGGTTCTGCATTTTTCCAAGTTACCAAACCTCCAGGTTTCCTTCAAAACCTCCAGGTTTCTGTTTTGGCGGAAAACTGAGAATTTTGAAAAATAGATGAAACCTCGAGTATTTGTTGAAAACCTCCAGGTTTCTGGCATCCAGAAAGCGAACAACATTTCTTGATTTTGAAAACCTCCAGGTTTCCAGAGAAACCTCCAGGTTTCTGGCTTCCAGAGAGCAAACAACTTTTTCTGTCTTTGAAAACCTCCAGATTTTGGCTTTGGATCAAAACTCTGATTTTCAATGATTTTAGCAAAACCTCGAGTATTGCCACAAACCTTGAGGTTTCTAAGTTCCAGAGAGGAAATGAACTTTCAAGGTTTTTGAAAACCTCCAGGTTTTGACAAAAACCTCCAGGTTTGGGCAAACAGAGAGCAAACGACTTTTCACTGATTTTGAAAAACCTCCAGGTTTGAGAACAAACCTCAAGGTTTCTTCACAACTTCATAATTTCAAATCTGACGAATTTGCAATGCCTTCTTGTTTGATCTTAATACTTCCTATGATTAATCTCTAATGCTCCTAGATATGTTTAACCACTTTATTGGTGAGTTTCAGATGAGTAAAACGAATGATTAGAAGCAAATCTTCAAAATATCAGATTTGTGTCAGAACATGAAAGCTGTGCAAAAGTTCTAACTGCTAGTTCCTAACAGCTATATTTCTTTATCCAACAGTCATTGAATCTTCTCAACGGTCATATATTGATCTCTACCTATAAAAGAAGACAGATTCAAGCAGAAAAACGTGGAGAAACAAGCTTACACTTCCAACATGCTAAAACTCTGCTCTCACACCATTTGCACTCTGTTTTTCATGTTTAGATGACTTAGAGAGTGAAGTGATTTGTATTTGATCTTCAGTGTTTATCTATTCACTTCTAAGAGAGAAGATTCATTGTAATCATTCTATTCTTTTGAGAGATACTCAAGATTGGGTGATCTTGAGTGGGAAACACATTGTGTTGATTACAACTTGTAAGGGGAGTGAATCCTAGTGAGAGGATTACTTCGAGTACAGAGTGTGTAATCAAACAAGTGTATTGATTACAGTTTGTAAGGGGGAGTGAATCCCAGTGAGAGGATTACCTCAAGTATAGAACGTGTAATCGAGTTGAAAGAAGATAGTGAATTGAAAATCCCAAGTGAGGCTTGGGGACTGGACGTAGGTCAAAGATTGGGCCGAACCAGTATAAATCAGTTTGCACATTCTCTTCCCTTATCTCTTACATTTCCAGCATATATGTTTGAATGCGTATACATACTTAAATGTTTGGTTATTGTCTTATAAACTAATTTCAGGGAGTTACGAAAAGATTTTCAAAGTTCCTAAATTTTTATACTTCACCCAATTCACCTCCCCTCTTGGGTTCAGCCGGTTCTTACATTTTTCGCACTTATGTTCTGAAACTTTTCATTGGTGGCCCAATCGTCAAATAATTCGTCTGCAGTCTCCTGTGGAAGCCAATTTCGCCTGCCTCTTGCCTCTCTCAATGAATAAAGCTTTTGAGACAACCATCGGGCTACCCTGGTGTTATAAGCTTTTCTCAGATGTTCACGATGTTCAGGCAACAACATATGCCTCTCCTGAAAATCAACAACAAAGAATTAGTGCTACAATTTTTAAAAGTACTTAATTAATAACCATAAAACAAATAACTTACCATAAACTCATTGAACCAAGCATTTCGATTGTCTTTAGGAATCGCTGTCCACTTGGTCCAAGCTTGATTGTAATTACGGAATAATTGATCCCAGATGAAAGCCCCCACTGGATTATGAGGCACAATGCTGAAGATAGAGGACATCATGCAAATATTATTAGCATACAAACCAATTAGAGAAGGGATTTGTAACATTACTGGTAACTTGGCATGACTTACTAGTCGCCGTCAGGACAGATCCAAAGCATCCCTGTCGAAGGATCTGTTGTGCCCCAGATTGGTGTATTGGAGGAACTACCTTCTTCCCCAACATGGCTCTGAGGCGACGGATTGTGCTAAGCAAGGAATGTGAACTATTAAAGATGTTTGTACATAGATGGTTTCATGAAACTAAACACATGTAAATCAATCAGAATTTGGCTAGTAAACCTGTTGTCCAATTTGCTACGGATCAGTGGGGGTAGACGGTGACGACGACATATACAGCGACGGTGAAGATGACAAATTACCCGACAGTGGAGATGACATATCAAATGGTGGCACCTCTAGGGCACCGCCACGCCCTCTGCCTACAGAAGGGGTAGATGGCGTCGCCTTACCCCCTCTGATGGGACGGGGCCGGGATCGACCACCACCACGTCCACTACTTGAACATCCTCCTGGATGCTTCATCTCTGAACACTTATAGACATTAGGTTAAAGAATAAAAAAATAAAAAGATATTTAGGTAATATTACAGTAGTGAAGTAACAAAGTATGTAGTATAACAGATCGTCATAAACAAAGAACTAACAAATCTCAACCGGACGATTCCTGTTCATCGACATCTGCTTGCACGTCTTCCTCTGAAGTCTCATAGTCGTCGAACTCAGATTCACTGTCAGAGTAAATCAATTCTGCCTCATCGTCTGATTCCTCATCGTCAATTTGTATAGGAATCAATTCTAAATCCGCAGTAGAATCAAAGAGATTGCTTGGTACTTCGTTGTCTTCGATGTTTATGGGGAGTAGATGTTCCACATCAGCTTGGAACGGTTCAGCCATACCGTCATTTGATTCCGACTCTTTCGACTTCGGTATAATATTTCGTGCTTTGGTTTTAATAACCCCCCTCCACCCTTGGCGGGATGTGGAGTATGATGTATAGTAAACTTGTTTTGCCTGTTGAGCAAGGATGAATGGGTCATAACCAACCGCATATCTCGTTGTCCAGTGGATCTCAATATTTCCATGCTTATCCATTTTTGTCTCACGCGGACTGTTATCAAACCACTCACATTTAAAAAGGGTCACCACCTTGTCCCACGGATAACTAAACTGAATTATGTCACGTAACTTCCCGTAGTAGACAGTCTCCACCTCGTCAACTTGGTCACCTTGACAACATACACCGTAATTGAAACATTGTGTACCTGCATCCGTGTCAACAGTTGAAAACTGATACCCATTGATTATATATTTGTTGCATCGAGTAACACTAATTGTAGCTCCATAAGATAAACTCCACGCAACTTCATTGCGATCTTTTCCATTTTTCGCGAAATAGGTTCGAAACCATTTTGGAAACTCAGAGTTCGTGAATTGATCAACTTGGGACACCGACATTGAAGGATTTTCCGATCGGACCCAATTAGAAAAGTAACTGTAACAAAAAATTGAAGTTAATACTGTAATACTTACCGTAATAGTAAAAAGGAAAAACAAAAATCTTACTTTAAATACTCGGCGACCTCTTCACAGTTGTTTAGAATGTACCACTCCGCTACTTGCTTATCTCTTCCGTCAAGAGTTGATTTCCAATGTTTTCCCACGACTCGCCCTGGATAATTAAATATTGATTTTTGATCCCTCGTATCACCGGCATCGTTGCGAGGTACCCTTCTCCATCTTGACATCATTTCAGGGGGATGATTGTATGACGCAAATTTAGCGGCCTCTTCGACTAGATATGCTTCAGCGATAGATCCTTCAACGTGGGTTGGATTTTTGATCTTGTGCTTAACTGTGCGTAAAAACCTACAATGGAATATCATAGGGTATTTATAAACTAAAGTACCATGTCGGTCAATTAATAACAGAGCGAAAGAAATATATATTACCTCTAAAACGGATACATCCATCTATATTGTTGCGGGCCTCCTACCTTTGCTTCGTAAGCCAAGTGAACGGGCAAATGTTCCATTGAGTCAAAAAAGGTAGGAGGAAACACCATCTCTAACTTGCATAGCGTTATGGGCATACTCGCCTCCAGGTGCCGTAACTTTTCAACATTAAGCTCTGAAGCACAAATTTCTCTAAAGAACATGGAAAAGTCCGTTAGAATAGACCATATTTCCTTCTGTAGTGCTTTGAAGGCCCAAGGCAACAATCTCTGGAAAAAAACATGACAATCATGAGTTTTCATCCCGAAGAACTTCCCCTCGTGCATGTTGACACATCTTTTCAAGTTTGACGCATAACCGTCCGGGAGTTTCAAATCTTTAACCCATTGCAACAATTCTAAATTCTGCTCTTTGTTGAATGTGTACGGCGCTCTAGGTTTGGAAATCCGTCTCGTACCATTCTCCACCAAATGCAAAGCAGGCCTTCTGCAAATTTCTTCTATGTCCAGTCTTGCGTTGACTGTGTCCTTCGTCTTGCCCTTGGTGTCCATCACTGTGTACAGAATATTGCAAAACACATTCCTCTCAATATGCATGACATTGAGGTTGTGTCTTAACAATTGATCTTTCCAATATGTTAGTTCCCAGAAGATGCTGCGTTTGTTCCAATGATGATCAATGCCATATCCGTCAGGTTCGCTGGAAGCAGCCCCCTCTTCGACACTTGGAATGTACTTTACCTTATCCCATATTTCTTGGTCACTTAAACGACGAGGTTGATCTGCTCGTTCGACAACATTCCGCGTGAAGTCTTTTCTATTTCTCCTATACGAATGATCGGGGGGTAGGAATCGCCGGTGCCTGTGAAACCAACAGACCTTGTGACTGTGTTCCAAGCTATAACTTGTATTCTGTTCAAGACATACCGAGCATGCAAGCTTTCCCGACGTTTGACACCCACTCAACATCCCATATGCAGGAAAATCATTTATCGTCCACATTAAGGTAGCTCGCATGGTGAAATTCTGACTTAATGATATATCATACGTAAGAACCCCTTCACTCCACAAGATCTTCAACTCGTCTATCAAAGGCTTGAGGTACACATCTATCTTCTTTTTTGGGTTGGATGGCCTAAGGATTAACGCGTTAAGGAACAAAAACTCTCTTCTCATGCACATAGAAGGTGGGAGGTTGTACGGTGTCACAATGACAGGCCAACAGGAATAATTCCTACCCGTTTTATCAAAAGGAGTGAACCCATCCGAACATAGACCAAGACGGACATTATGGGGATCCATAGCAAAGAAAGGATTCGCCTTGTCAAATTTACGCCAAGCTTCAGCATCGGATGTGTTAGTTTCCAGTGTGTTTTGATGATTACTAACAATTGTAAACAATATTGATAAGGTTTGACAAAGTTTAGAATACTTTAAACTTGTATTTTTCAATCTGTCAAAACCAAACTCGAGCCTGTTAGTGTTGAACTCGAGCCTGGATTTGACTGAGAGCACAAACTGGTCAAGTTGATTTCCAAACTCGAGACTGAACCTGAAGTTTAAAGTTAAACTTTTGAAAAGTTCACATGAACTCGAGCCTACTAAGGTCAAACTCGAGTTCATTCTTTCCAGAGAGTTTTTGAACTTTGAAAACATGTTAAACCTTACACTGACTTTCTTCAAACCTCAAGTTTGAAAAGATCCAAAGAAAGTTTTAAGAGCATGAACTTGAGCCTGTCATGGCAAACTCGAGTTCATCTCTGACGGGATAAGTTTTCCAAACTTGTAGGTATTTTCAAAGCCTGCACTGTTCCATTGAAAGAAAAGTTTCCAGTTTGAAAAGTTTCAAATACTCAAACTCGAGCCTAGCATTCTTAAACTCAAGCCTAGTTTTGGCCGAGAGCCTCCAAAGCTTTTCAAAACATTCGAACTCGAGCCTAATCACTTTGAACTTGAGCCTAAAAGTTCCAGAGAGCAAAGAACTTTTGGATATGTTTTAAACTTGAGGGTTTGCTTTGCAAACCTCAGGTTTGTTCTTTCAAGCTAAAACAAAGTTTGCTCAAAATTGTCTCGAACTCGAGCCTGACATTAATGAACTCGAGTTCATTTCAACCCGAGAGCTTTTTAGTTTTTCAATGACATGAGAACCTCTGGTTTAGAAGACAAACCTCAGGTTCACACATTTTGAATTCACATAATTTTGAACACTGAAGCAACGAACTCGAGCCTGTAAGAACTGAACTCGAGTTCGTGTCGCCGGTTCAGGAAATTTGAATTTGGGCATTTTAGAAATCAATGTTATTTGATCCCATCTTCTTCTAATATTATTCTCTGATATTCCCTGCTATGTTTAACATATTTGTTAGTGGATTTTAGAGCATTAAAGAATGTTTGGTGAGAGGTTAGAGTATAAAGCAAAAAGCAACTCAGAGCATTTATTACAAAGCACAAAAGTTACTTCTTCTATCCAAATCCTTCTGCACACGCTTACAAAGCATTTAAGGATGTTAGCTGAAACAAGAAAACTCCTCTCCAACGGATTAATTCGCAGAAAGTCAGCCTTGATATCTTGGCCAACTAGATTAGGGGAAAACAAGAGAGAGAAGACCCCAAAACCACTTCAGAACACTTGGGCAACTTCTCCAACGGTCTGATTCAAGCTACAACGGTCATTTAATGTTCTCTAGCTATAAATAGAGTTCATTAACATCTTCACAAGGATATACACCTACTCTGAGCGAAATTCTACTAAGTTCATTTATTGTGTATTAGCTTTCACTTGTAAAGTATCATACTTGATACAAGCACTTCAGTGTTCATCATATCTACTCTGTAAGAGAGTCAAATACTTGTAAATCATTTATTGATTGAAATAACTACAAGTCAGGGGACTTGGTAGTTGGGGTGTATTGATTACAACTTGTAAGGGGGAGTGTGTTCTAGAGAGAGAACAATTCTTAGTACAGAGTGTGTAATCAATTTCATTGAGTTAGTGGATTGAAAATCCCAAGTGAGGCTTGGGGACTGGATGTATGTCAGAGAAAGGACCGAACCAGTATAAATCTTGTTGTGCATTGCTTCTTCTTCCTTCCTCTCTATTCTGCTCTGTTTTGAGTACTCTCAAACAGAACAAGTGCATACAATTTTAAAGATACCCAATTCACCCCCTCTTGGGTATCAAGCTCCAACTTTCATTTGGTATCAGAGCAATGTCTTCTCAGAAGAGCTTAACCACTCGAGAAGGATCACTATGGAAGGAATTCTTCCAGATGGAGCTTCAATCAACAGACCTCCCGGTTTCGACGGCGAACACTACTCTTTCTGGAAAGCCAAATTTCGTGTGTTCGTGATGGCAATAGAATATGGTCTATGGAGAGTCTTTGAGACTGGAAACTATGTTCCAGTCAAGGTAGAAGGAGGCATTACTGTTCCCAAGACAGAAGCCGAGTTCGATGATGATGATAAAAAGAACATCACTCTCAATAGCAAGGCTATCCTGATGCTTCATAGTGCTCTTAGTCAAAAGGAGTACTTTTGTATCTGTAATTTGTCAACGGCTAAGGAAATGTGGAAGGCGCTGGAAATAGCTTATGAAGGAACCTCTGGAATCAAGGAAAATCGCGTCAACATTCTAACCACTGAGTATGATCTGTTGCGGATGAAGCAAGGCGAGAGTATTGGAGAATTTCAGTTGAGATATACTCATCTGACCAATCAGCTAGCGGCCTTAGGAAAGCTTTTCGATCAAGGAGCTCAAGTAAGGAAAATCCTTAATATTCTGACAAAGGATTTGGAAGCTAAAGTTACCGCCATTGAAGATGCTCATGGAGAATCGATGACTTCAGTTGCTGCATTGTTTGGAAGCCTATCTGAGTATGAGAGCAAACTGAAGTTCAAGAAGGAGTTAGAAGATGTCAATGGTGGCAACAATCGCAACAAAGGAGTGGCTTTGAATGTGGAAAAGGATGAGGAAGATGAAGATGAGGATGAAGAAATTGGCATGATGGTCCGGAGATTTAAGAAGTTTTACAAGAAGGATCAAGGCTTCAAGAAATTTCAGAAGGGAAGTTCGAGCTACGAATCGAAGAAGCCTATCATTTGCTATGAATGCGAGAAGCCCGGACACATCAAAGCAGATTTCCCTCAGCTGAAGAATCAAGAGAAAGAGAAGAAGAAGTTCAAGAGATTCAATGGGGTGACAGCTCATCGGATGAAGATGAAGCTGAAGAGGAGGAAAGCGAAAAGGCCAATATATGCCTGGTTGCTAAAGAAGAAGAGCAACACAATGAGAGCAATGAGGTATATGAATCTTTACCCTCCTATGATGAATTATTTGCTGAATACAATGTTGTTCAAAAGGAGTTTGAGAAATTAGCAGATAAATATATGTCTTTAAAAAGAAAAAACTCCTTTCTTGAATTGCAAATTGAAAACATTTCTTCTCCTCAATCTTTGGTTTGTGATGAATGTCTTGTTTTAGAGAAAAAGAACCTACAACTTACAAAGGCACTTGAGAAATTCACTAAGGGAAGTGAAATGCTCAATGTGATTCTAAAACAACAATGTTTTATAAACGATCGATCGGGCATTGGATACAAACCTGATTTTGATAAAAGGAAAGGCAAGAAAAAGAATGGACAAAAGTCGTATATGAATTATTTCACAAAGTCTGTTCATTCCTCAAACCCTTTTGCACATTGTACATATTGCAATAGGAAGGGTCACTCCACTTCATCTTGTTTTCATAAAAAGGAAAGAAAAGATAAACCTGTAGGCAATTATGTTTGGGTACCGAAAGGAACATATGTTTCCAAGGTGCGTGCTAACCCCAAAGGACCCAAGAAAAGATGGGTACCTAAGACTTGATTCATTGTGAATTGCAGGTTTGTCTTAGAGCATCAAGACCTAACAAGTGGTATATCGATAGTGGATGCTCAAGGCACATGACTGGAGACAAAACAAAGTTTTTATCAATAAAACCAAAAGATGGAGGTAGAGTCACATTTGGAGGTGACCAATCCGGGAAAATCGCTGGCATTGGTGAGATAGGCAACAATGAGGGGCCACTCATCAAAGACGTCTACTTGGTAGAGGGATTGTGTCACAACCTCTTAAGTGTGAGCCAAAGCACCGATAAGGGTAATTTGGTAATATTTGACTCTGATGAATGCTTTATTGTTAAAAAGGATTTGATCTCCATAAATGATTTGAAAAATAAAGCTTTATTTAGAGCACCTAGAAATGGAAACTGTTATACTTTGAACCTCTCTAGCAATGCTTCTGTTTCTGAAAATTGTTTTGTAAGTAACCTGAATGAGAGTTGGCTATGGTATAAGCGATTAGCTCATGTCAATATGTTTCAACTTGACAAGTTGTTGAAAAAGGATTTGGTTATTGGCATTCCTAAGTTAAATTTCAAAAATGATATGATCTGTGATGCTTGCCAAAAAGGAAAACAAACCAAATCCTCTTTTAAAGCGAAAAATGAGATTTCAACCAATAGACCTCTTCAACTTCTTCACATGGATCTAGTTGGACTAGCTAGAGTGAAAAGTCTTGGTGGAAATTTATATACTTTGGTCATTGTTGATGATTTTTCTAGATTTACTTGGACAATATTTTTATCTTCTAAAGATGAAACCTATGATCAGTTTGTTTCTTTTGCCAAGAAGGTCCAAAACGAGAAAGGGTTCTCAATTTCAGGAATACGGACTGATCATGGTGGAGAGTTCTAAAATCATGCCTTTGCTGAGTTCTGCGATAGTATGGGAATTGACCACAACTTCTTAGCGCCTAGAACTCCTCAACAAAATGGAGTAGTGGAGAGAAAGAACAGAGTACTCACTGAGATGGCAAGAGCAATGCTGAACGAATACAACACTTTCCAAGTATTTTGGGCGGATGCTATGAGTACAACCTGTTACATCTCCAACAGAGCCTATGTGAGAAAGAAGCTGAACAAGACTCCGTATGAACTCTACAAAGGAAGAAAGCCGAACCTCAGTCATCTTCATGTCTTCGGGTGCAAGTGCTATGTGCACAATAACGGTAAAGACAATCTTGGTAAATTCGATCCCAAGGCTGATTTAGCTATATTTATTGGTTATTCTCATAGAAGTAAGGCATATAGAGTCTTTAATACTAGAACTAAGATTGTAGAAGAATCTATACATGTTGTGTTCAGTGAAAATGACTCTGATAAATCCTTGGATGATGAGGAAGAGACAATTTTTAAAAACCAATTCTTTTCGAAAACTACTCCTTCTCAATCTGAAAATACTGAAAATGTTTTTGAGGATGATCCTGAAAACAATTTAGAAAACCCTGACCAGTCTCAACCTAGAGCTTGGAAATATATAAGGAATCATCCCTTAGACCAAGTTATAGGTGATGTGAACCAAGGAGTAAGGACTAGAAATAGCACTTTGAATGAAGTTACGTTTTCTGCATTTATTTCACATATTGAGCCTTCTAAGATAGAAGAAGCCCTTTCAGACAATGATTGGGTGATTGCTATGCAAGAGGAGCTACATCAGTTTGATAGATATCAGGTTTGGGACTTGGTACCTAGACCCAAAGACCATCTGGTTATTGGGACAAAATGGGTATTCAAGAACAAACGTGATGAGTCTGCTATTATTGTGCGTAACAAAGCTAGATTAGTAGCCAAAGGTTACAACCAAGAAGAAGGAATTGATTATGAAGAAACTTATGCTCCAGTTGCAAGATTGGAAGCCATAAGAGTTTTTCTTGCTTTTGCTTGTGTGAAAGGTTTCAAACTATTTCAAATGGATGTCAAAAGTGCTTTCCTAAATGGTTTCATTCAAGAGGAGGTGTATGTTGAACAACCTCCAGGCTTTGAAAATGAATATTTCCCTGATCATGTTTTTAAACTCAAAAAGGCTTTGTATGGTCTTAAGCAAGCTCCTAGAGCTTGGTATGAAAGATTAAGTCAATTCTTGCTCAATCAGGGGTTTATCAGAGGAAAAGCAGATACAACATTATTCATTAAGAAAAATAAGTTGAATGAAATCTTAATTGTTCAAATTTATGTTGATGACATCATTTTCGGTGCTACTAATGACTCCTTGTGTGAGGAATTTTCCAAGACTATGCAGGGTGAATTTGAAATGTCAATGATGGGTGAGCTCAACTACTTCCTTGGACTGCAAATCAAGCAACGAAAAGATGAGATATTCATATCCCAAACCAAGTATTTAAATGATTTGCTGAAGAAGTTTGGGATGGACAAGTGCAATGGAGCTGACACACCAATGAGCACAACCACTTCCTTGGATGCTGATGAAGAAGGCAAGGATTTCAACATCACCAAGTATAGAGGAATGATTGGATCATTGCTCTATCTAACCGCAAGCCGCCCAGACATCCAATTCAGTGTAGGGATGTGTGCACGATTTCAATCCGCTCCTAAAGAGTCTCACGCTGAACATGTAAAGAGGATATTCAGATATCTCTCAGATACAAAAACTCTTGGACTATGGTTTTCCAAAGGTCAGCCGGAGAACTTGGTAGCATATTCAGATTCGGACCATGCTGGCTACAAGACGGTTAGAAAGAGCACAAGTGGCCAATGCGAGTTCTTTGGCAACTCACTTGTGTCTTGGTTCAGCAAGAAACAAACAACGGTGGCCGTGTCATCAACCAATGCGAGCACAAGTTGCTTAACACTTGACGGGTCATTTTCCTTCCTTTCCTCACAACTTTATATCTGTCATGTCCACAGAATCTACAATTGGTCAGCTCAACATCATCCTTGTAATACAACATACATCCTCTAGGGCAGCAATGAATTTTTTCACATCCAAGCCCAAGCTCTTTCACCTTTTTTTTTGCTTGGTAAAAATCCTTCGGAAAATTATTGTCTTTGGGAACAACCTTGCTTATGATCTGCATCATTTCATTGTAATTCCTCTCACTCATATGGTGATCAGTCTTCAAGCTTAGTGTTGCTAGGGTAGCCGATAGCGATGAATATTCACTATTTTCAAAGTGTTCACAACCTTCCCATAACGGACGTTGCGCTTCTTGAAGCATTTTATAGAACCTATCGGCTTTTGGATGAGGATCCTCTCCCATGTATGATGGTTGAGCATGTGTATCGGTCTCCTCTCCCATGTATGACGATTCAGCATGAGTAACAGGATCGAAATATCGGCCGATTGATGGTCCCGTATTGTCCATAACCAACTGCTCATATTGATTAAGATTGTCTCGATGACTACCGTCCCCGTAATAACCACTAGGTGTCGGTGTCTGTCGGACTTCGCCATGACATCCCAACACTCATAATCCTTCATGAATCCCTTTTTACACAAATGGATTTTGACCTCCTCAAAATCTTCAAATCTTAAACACCTACATTTGACACACGGACACTTGATCTCCCTACTTGAATTAGGTAAATGTGCCAGAGTAAAATTGATGAACTCTTGCAAACCCGCCAAGAATGCTTGAGTTAGTTCTCTTCTCTCAGTTAGGCGATTGTACATCCAACTTCTATCATGGTTGCCTTCCATATTTCCTAGCTAGTTCAATTACTAACTTAATTAACATCTCAACATGCCACAAATATATGAAAGTGGTCAATTCAACAGAGTAAGTATTTAGTATAAAATTTATCAATTTACAAATTATTTTAATAACAAAAACCATTGATTTGAAATTTTAAAGTGCAATTGGTATTTTTTTCCATGTATACTTTTTTAGTAATATTTATAAGATATTTTTAAAAAGAATTCTTAGCCGAATAATTTTTACTGCTATTTTTACTAATGTTTATAAGATATTTTTAAAATTTATCCTTTTTTTTTCAATTTTGATTTTTACGCCTTCTAATATTTATTGCTATTTTTTGCTACTTTTTTCATTTAAGCGTGAGTTTATGTTACAAATTTACCTTTCCAAACAAAAATTATTAAATATACAAATATTGAATATTGAAAATACTAAAAATGTCTTGAAAGTACAAACTTTCTATATATCTTAAAAAAAAATATACTTTTACCTAACATAAAAAGTTCTAGATAAATTAATATCCTATACATTTGGGAATATTTTATTTTAAAGGGAACAAAAAATATTTAAACAAAGTAAACTAATTAAAATAAAATATTATTACCAACATAGGGTTGGTTTAGCGGTGTAAGGTTTTGATAATTCCTTTGAGTCTCGAGTTCGAATTTCATATGAATCACTTATGTTAGGAGAGGTAGGGCTAGTTACAATCTTCAAATCAAATAGAGAATCATAATATTAAAAAGCGAAAAACAAAATACTATTGAATGCTATGATTTTAAGAATTATTATATAATAAAAATTGATGTCAACTTAACTTAAAATAATTTTTTGTAAAAAAAAAATGGAAATGAAAAAACTTTACTTAAAATAATTCTATACGTTTAATAACTGTATTTACTTGTAAAATTTACTCTTTTAATTTTTTTTTTCGTCCAAAAAACCAATGCAAGATTAAAAAATTCAAAATCATTAAAACCCAATAATTAAAAAAAATCATGAAATCTCCTACACACTATAAGTATAATCCAAATTAATAAACACATTGAGTATCAAGATCTTTATGTAATTGATACAATCAGCCAGAGAAGAAACTAAAACCAAAAAAAAAAAAAAATCTAAAATCATGTAATTGATAATCTTCTGCCAACATACATATTTCCACTATGTACAATAATAACCAGTAATGAACAATATCATAATTTTAACACACAATTTATTCATTATACAAAAGAGATTAGTCAAAAAAATAATGCAACATTAATACTCTCATTAATAAACAATATCATAATTTTATCACACTTTCATTATACAAAAGAGACTATAAAAAATTAATGCAACATTAATATTATCACTAATACTCACAAATCAACATTAATAACCAATAACAAATAATTTAATCAACATTAAAGAAATAACACAAAATATTAAAAAAGATATGTTCTGCAGAAATTTCACTCAAGAGAACTAGTAATATTTTTGACATAAGTTTATTACAAATAAAAATAATACTCAAGAAAATAATAAATAAAAGAAAATCAAATCTTTCCACACCAGAAAAAAGAAAAAAAAGAGCAAGCTTACTTGGAATAGAGGTGCAGACGGTAACTAGTAAGGGAAGAGGAAGAGGAGACACCGTTGGAAAATCATTGACCGGAGCATAGGGAGAAACCACCGGAAAATGGGAGATAAATGTGTTTATGGGTCTCCAATATTTTTTTTTTAAAAAAGAAAACCAGATGGCCAGCGTTAAAAAAAAAAAGAACAAACCTGGGAGCTGTGCCGCGAGAAGGACGAACTGAAGCTGGCGGCCGGACCTGCAAATGGGTGGGGGCTGGAGGTGCAGTTGAGGGGGCTGGGTTGGGGAGCTGAGGGGGAGGGGGGAGCTGGGTCCGGCGGGGAGAGGTGGGTTGGGGAGCTGAGGGGGCGGGGGGAGCTGAGAGGAGGGCGAGCTGGGGGGAGGGGCGAGCTGGGGGCCGACCGTAGGAGGAGCTATAATACCCCAAGATTTGTATTCCTTTTAAACATGATATTTTGGCCATTAGGACCTATTGAAAATAGGAGAGTATGTTGTCTCCAAAATAGTATTGTATTTAATCTATCTCTTGAATAAGTTTTCGGTAGGACTTAATAGGGCAAAATCCAACTCTCTAGATTTTATTAGGAGTCATAAAATATTGTAAAATGCCACAAAAACGCCTAAATCAATTAAATGAATTTTCAACAATTCAAGAACAATTAAATTCACACTTAAGGATATATTGTCTTATAATTCCTATATTGTCAAAAATAAGACGTAAAGGAGTAGGAAGAGGTTTAAAATGATTAGAGGACACTAAAAATAATTAGTGAACATAAAAAATTAATCTTAATTGAATTAACATTTATAATTAATCTAATGGCAAATGTCAACAAACAATTTGGAATATATTGGCTAAATTCAATATTAAAGCTTAACAAGGGATCGATAATTGAAACAATTGGAATTAGTAGAATCATAATTGAGTTGTAAAACAATTAGAACACTACAAATTAAACCTAATTAAGATAAATCAAATAGTAAACAAAAAGAAATTAAATTAGGGCTTTTTACCACAACAATTTACATTGGATCATTTTTGGTAGCCCAAATCCTTGCCAAACCTTTGCCCAACATAGCAATAAAGCCCAAAACAACCCTAAAACCCAAAAATTCAGAGGGGGCACGGTTTTGGGAGCTCCATGAGGAAGGAATTGAGTTTCATCACATGTGCCAATTGGTCAAAGCTTGTAGGATACAACTTACTATTCAATTCTTGCACCCCAAGTTCTTAAGCTTCTAGGAGAAGGAAGAAGAGAGAGAAGAAGGGAGAGAGAGAGTGAATTCAGTTTTTCATGTGGATGGAGAGGATGTGATGTTTTGATGAAACCCTAGATCCAATGGTGAGAATTAGCCAAGAGTAAAGTTGCACTTATTTACAAGATTGTCCAACCTTTTCACTATAAATAGAGGCATAGGTCATTCATTTTTCTTCACACCAAGCAAAGCAACACTTGCTTCTTTGAGAGAGAGAGAGTTGAGAGAGTTGGAGGAAGAGCTTGAAGGAGTCCAAGCTTTAGGTAAGCAAAGTTCTTAGTTTTGAGTTTTAAATTCCTAGATAGAAGTAGTTTTAATCCTTAGAATTCTAGAATAATTTTAGTTTCATGTTTTTATAGTTAAAAATAGCCTTGTTTCGAAAATTTAGTAAAGAAAGTGGTTTTGCAAAAGTTCCGGGTTAAGAACACGGTAGTAACGAAGTTCTGACGAAAATTCATCGGTTAGGCGATTTCTGAATGGGTCACAGAAAAACGCATATTTCATGTTGAAAATGCTACTGAAAAATTCTGAGAAAATTCATGACGAAAGTAGACATATAGGGCTTTCCAAATATGTAAAGAACATGTTGAAATGAGCTCTGTACAGTGAGAAAGAAATTCTCAAAGTTCATGCTGTGAAAATACTGGAATTTCTGGGCAGAGGTTGAATGCGTGAAATCTGGGAATGATTTTTGAATTATGGGAAAAGTTTGATATTTTTACTGGAAAATAAACATCCTAAGGAGTCCGGAACATTTTACGGATCTTCGTTTCGATTTTCCTAGAATTAGTTATGATTTTTCAAAGATAGGCGAAATTCTGCCCAACAATTTCCAGCGTTTTTCAATAAATTGTGAGGAAATAAAATAATGGTTTATTGTACCAAGGGTAAAATAGTTAGTAGTGGCCAAAATATATTTTATAATATTATCTACAAATTAATAACGCAATATACCTATTATAGGAAGTCTGCAAACGTATACCGATCGTCGTCATACCGGAATTATCAACCCAGGTACGTTCGCGTACTGTAACACTAGCTCTGATGCTTATTGTATGATTGTATATGATGATTGCGCTCATCGACTAGGACTTACATACTTGGCTATGTTGATGCTTATTGTATGATTATGGTTGTGCTCATCGACTAAGACTTACATACGTGGTTATGCTACATACGTGGTTATGTTCGAATTATTGTTGTAGCATACGTGGTTATGTTACATACGTTGTTATTATCTTACATAAGTGGTTATGTATTCTGTTATGAGCTTTTGTTTTGATTATCATTATTACGTCATGAATATCTGTCATACATAACTGTACATAAGCATGAGGTTAACCGTTACCTGAGGTTCAATGGTCATTGAACCTTAGCTCCTACTATAGCTTCAGGGTCCGGAGGAACCAGGGCCAGGGTCAAGGGCAAGGAACCAGCATAAGGACGCAAACGGAGAGATTTTCATTTTGACTTTATTTTTATCAAACTATGTTCAGATTACTGTACCGCTGTGTAAACAGCCAGATACTACATCAGTAAATGTTTATCAGATACTCACACTTTTGAAATTATTCCGATGCTCTACTCTGATCAATTATTTCAAAAACGCTTTAGAAAATTGGGATGTTACAGGAGCTAAGGGTGGGGTCGGAGCTAGTGGCGACGAGGCGAGCTGAGGGGAGAGCTTCGTGGCGAAAATACGAGCTGGGGGGGTTAAAATGACATTTGCGACAGAAAACATTTCCGTCGCAAAAAGCCAAACCGCTTTTTGCGACGGGAACGTATTCCGTCAGAAAAAGTATTCCCTTTTTGCGACGGAAAATCTTTCCGTCGCAAAAGGGAGGGGACGGCGGCCCTTAAGGCCGCCGTTTTGCGACGGACATCTAGGTCCGTCGCAAATACTTGCGACGGAATGCCCGTCCGTCGCAAATGGGGTGGAAATGGCGGCCTTTTTGGCCGCCATTTTGCGACAGACATGGTGTCTGTCACAACTTTTTGCGACGGAGGGTATGTCCGTTTTAAATTTTTGCGACGGATTGACTATCCGTTGCAAAAAATTGCGACGGATTTGATATTCCGTCGCAAATTTTGCGACGGAATATTAAATCGTCGCAATTTTTTTTAAAATTTTGCGACGGATTTATGTATCCGTCGCAAAACTCCTTAGATTTGCGACGGAATCAAATTCGTCACAAAATCCGTCACTATTTGGCCTTTTTCTAGCTGTGTGATGCATGTGATGATGTAATTGTTGTGCATGTGTGTGTGTGTAGTGTGAAAAGGGAGTGTTGTGCATGCTAATGTTGTGAGTCTAAGGGAGAAGTCAAGCTATTGGCCAATAGGGAATTAGACAATTAAAACAATTAAATTGGTTCATGAAAATAACTCTAGATTTAAACTAGTGAAAACCTATACAAACTAAATTATAACTTGAAATCCACTAAGTAAGTATCAAATCTAAATTGAGATCAATATCAAGCATAAATCAAGCATGAAAACAAGTATAACCAAAGTCATTTCCTTAATTGTTGAAGATTGAAACCAATAGAGAAGATAGGAAAATTTGGTCTCTAAATGAAGCCAAGAACTTCAAGATTTCAAAACCAATGAGAAAATATGAATACAACTTCATTAGGATCCCCAAATATATTTTTATCTAGTGAAATGCAAAGAATAGAAAGAGGTAAGCATTGTGTAGGTCATCCATGACATCATAACGTGAAAAAATAGAAGAAGCTAGAAGGGGGAGGTGTAGGGCTAAGATGAGTGCTTTCAAATACCCTAGATCCAATGGCTATAATGCAAGATGAGCTAAGTTGATTTAATTGCCAAATTGCCACACCAAATCACTATAAATAGGCACCTCTGGTCTTCACATTCTTCACACCAAACTCAAACCAAATAGGTGAGTTTAAGAGAAGAGTGAAGCAAGAAGGAGGAGGAGGTTCTTCAAGAGGTAAGCAAGCTTTTAGTTTCTAGTCTTTAGCTTTTGTAGTTTTGAAGTTCTAGTCTTTAAATTCTTAGATAGAAGTAGTTTAGATCTTAAATATTCTAGGATAATTTTAAATTCATGTTTTTATGGTTAAAATTTGTTTTATTTCGAAAAAATAATGAATAAGGGGTTTTAGCAAAATTTCCGGAAGAGAAACACCGAAGTAACAAAGTTCTGGCGAAATTTCATCGGTTAAGGAATTTCTGAATCAGTGATGAAAAAACTTATATTTTATGTTGAAAACGTAGTGGGAAAATTCTGGGAAAATTCATGGTTAAAGTAGACATATAGGGCTTTTTAAATATGTAAAGAACATGTCCAAATGATTTCTGTACAGGGATATAAAAATTCTCAAAGTTAGGGCTACGAATTTCTGAAAAATTCTGGGCAGATGTTCAAAACTTAAAAACTGGGAATGAACCATGTGATCTGGGAAAAATCTATTATTTTTCCTTAAATATAGACATCCTAAGAATTCCAGGGAATTTTACGGATCCTCGTTTTGAGTTTTCTAGAATTAGTTATGATTTTTCAAAGTTTGGCGAAATTCTGCCTAGATTTGCACCAGCGTTTTTCACGGAATTTTGAGAAAATAAATTGGAAAATAAAAACCCCAAGGGTAAAATAGTCAGTTAGGGCTAGGATATCTATTAGAATATTGTTTGGGAATTAATAAATGTGATATTACCCCATAGGATATCTGCACACGCATACTAATCGACGCACGTACCGTGAACACCGACAAAGGTACGTTCGCGTACTATAACACTAGCTCTGATGCTTATTGTATGATTGTATATGATTGTTGTTCTCATCGGCTAAAACATACATACGTGGTTATGTTACATACGAGGTTATGTTCTAATTATTGTTGTAGCATACGTGGTTATGTTACATACGTTGTTATTATCTTACATACGTGGTTATGTATTTCTAATCGTACATCTGTTATGGGCTTTTGTATTGATTATCATTGTAACGTCATGAATATCTATCATACATAACTATACATAAGCATGAGGTTAACCGTTACCTGGGGTTCAATGGTTATTGAACCTTAGCTCCTACTATAGTGTTAGGGTCCGGAGGAACCAGGGCCAAGGACAAGGGCAAGGAGCCAGCATGAGGTTGCAAACGGAGAGATTTTTATTTTTATTTTATCAAACTATATTTAGATTACTGTACCGCTGTGTAAGCTGCCAGATACTACATCAATAAATGTTTATCAGACACTTGCTCTTTTAAACTTATTCCAATGCTCTACTCTGATCAATTATTTCAAAAACGCTTTAGAAAATTGGGATGTTACACAAGTTCCTTATAAAAAGGACCAAATATACTTATTAGTTGGTGCCTTATGATAAGGACCAAAGGGAGTAGTTCAATATGTTTATTTTTTGGCCTAAGCTAAATTTTTTTTTCTGGTTCTGCCATTGCTCATACGTATAATTTTGACGATCTTCCATTCAATGATGATTGGATAATGGAAAATGAAGAAGATTGGAAAGATGTGGATAACCTAGATGTTAATGCCCATGATGAGGAAAGCTTAATTGAAGTTGAAGTGAGGGAACCTATGGATAGTCATAATTTGAACATTTCAAGTTTTGCAAGTGAACTTGTTATCAGAGTAAGAGAAAAGAACATGCAAGTTGATGTATGTTTGACTTGAATCAATTGATATAATTTAAGAGTTATTAAATATTATTCTTTCAATGTTTTGGAACTTGGTTGTAGAAGTTATTAAACTCTTTTTGTGTTCTCAGCCTTATGTTTTATATAGTTATATATATCGTTTAAATATAAAGTTGTTGATTAAATTTTATGTAGTGATTTATATTTTTCTTTTTACATACACATTATATAATGCTTATAACAACCCATTAGTTATTTAGTACATCAAATTAACTATTCACCATAATCATTTAGAAGGAATTAAAAATATTTTCCAAATTTCTAGGTTTATATAAGGGAATCAGACCCCTCTTATAGGTTATTTACAACGTTTTTTAAATTATTTACGGCAGTGCACTAGTTATTTACCATAATAATTCTGCAATTAACAACAACATTTTTCAAATAAATTTGTTTAAATAAATGAATGACACCCTCTTTTAAGTGAGAGTAAAATATTGTACCTTGTAACACCCCTAATTATGAGAATGCCACTGTCTTCATTTTTTACTTCCCTTTTTAAAATAAGGACGCTTTTTAAGGAAGTAATATCTCCTTTTTGTAGTAGTGGTATATGTAGTATTTAGGAATACGGTGTTGACAGATCAGAGTAAAACAGAATGGAGAGCATACACTAACATTTGGACAATGAGTAATTGATATAAAATGCTTAGACATAAGCTGGTAAATTAAATACCCCGAAGAAATATCTATGTAATACAATTACAGACTCAAATACTGGTCTATCTAGAGCTATGGCTTGGAACCCAACTTAGTTAATCAAGCCCATTGGCCCGGCCGGTGTTTAAGTGTAGTGGAAGTCTCCCCTCTTTCATGGTGACTTATGAGTGAACCACATAGACCACCCCTTTCTTAGTTTAAGCACCAAATGGTTTGAAATAACTTTATCAAATTCATGCCAGGACTAGTCCAATCGGACTTCTTTCGACTCTCATCTCGGCCGGTGCATTTTCATGACTTTGTCCATTGGTGCCTTTTCGTAGCTCTATCCACAGGTGCCTTTTCTCGACTCCG
Source organism: Acacia crassicarpa (assembly GCA_034222035.1). NCBI lineage: Eukaryota > Viridiplantae > Streptophyta > Magnoliopsida > Fabales > Fabaceae > Acacia > Acacia crassicarpa. The sequence goes on from JAWXYG010000004.1 coordinate 22,326,603, forward strand.
TGCACTTCATTTTATTAGATCCAGATTCCTTTCCTGAACCTTTAGTCAAGTCTGAGATTCAATTCCTATTGAATCTTAGGTAACAGTTAACCTCTATATAAGATATAAACAATATATGACAGATATTCAATACATATCAGCATCAATCATATATAGCACATAGCAGATGTAAGGTTACAACAATACATAGCACTCAACACACAAAATATGTAATGTTCACAACGTTTGCACTCACCTTGTGCCATGAATTCACGTGTCCTCAATGCTAGGAAAACGACCATACGACATTATCATTACTATAACCCACACGAAGCTGAATGTAAACAAACAGGTGACCTAAGAACCATATCTTAGTCACGATGCACTACTACAAAAAAGGAGTACTACTACCTTAAAAGGCGTTCTTATTTTTTAAAAGGAAGTTAAAAGTGAAAGCAGTGGCATTCTGGTAATTAATTTGTTGAATTCTTTGTATTTGTCGTCCTAAACTATAAATTAGGGCGCATAAATTTTATTAAGGCGTCCTATAATAATTTCAAGGCGTCTAAAATGCATTGCTTAGCGCCAAAATTTAATTGTTTGGCGCCATGGTGCCATTTGGGGAATTATTTTGGCACCAACTACTACTAATTTTTTTTATTTTGGGCGTCCTGAATATGTACCAGGACGTCTTAATGAATTTTTTGACGCCCTAAGACGAGTACAGGACGTCTTAATGAATTTTTTGGCGCCCTGACTATGTATAAGGACGTCTTAATTAATTTTTCGGCGCCCTGAGTCAATGTACAGGATGTCTTAATGAAATTTTTGGCGCCTGATACAATGTATAGGACACGTGAGTGAATTTTTTGGCGCCTTTATGCAATATTCAGGTCGCCAAAAAATATAATTAAATTTGTTTTACTCACATCGATCTATTCACTCGTCTCCTCGATAGGCTCTCACACTAATCAGGTTATTCACTCCCCTCCTCGCACACTCAATCCCCTCCTCGGCTCTCTCATTCAGGGCGAACAAAACCCTAGCCAAATCCCCAATCGATCGCGCGCTCACCCTCACTCTTCCCCTGCTTTCATTTTGCCCTCACATTGTACACATACGACGGCTTCGTCTCCTCCGTCTTCCATCTTCGCGGTGTCCGTCAGCTTGCAATCTTTGTTTCCGGCGCCTCCCCCTTCTCCTTTCTTTGACGAGCCCTTTCTTTGTCCCCTAACTTCAGTGTTCACTTCAGGTACTGTTTTTTAATCCTATAAAGATATTTTCTGGTAGTTCTGTTTTCTATTGAGAGAAGAAGATTGGTTAGCTTTCTGCTAGTTCTATTTTTAATCTTTGTGCCCGTGCTTTGTTCTTTCCCTCGATTTGATTCTATTTCATTTGGTTTTGATTGGTTAGCTTCTCACCGCTTTAGGGATTGGGGATTTGGTTTGAGTTCTAGAGCTTAAATTAGGAAAATTTTTCTTTGTTCCTCTATGAATTTCTTGTTGTTATTGTAATTTCTAACCAAGACCTAAGGTAGTTTTAGTAGGATTTTGTTGTAAGTTATTTGAACTCCATATTGTTAAGCTAAGATTTGAATGCCAACATCATTTATCATGAAATCAACTCTTTTTTGAAGTCCTCTGCCTTCTTTTCTGTTCATGTTGTCCCTCTGCCCTCTCTGCGAACCTTTTTTCGTCTCTTAGCAATTGTCCTTGTTTCTTTTCTGTTTTGTAACTAATGTATGACTTGGTTATTTTGCTAGTATCATTTTGATTATTCATTAAGAAAAAAAAGACTGATTGTATTGTGATTGAGTTTGGATTTGTGTGATTGGATGATTTTCATTTGTGCATTTCCTATTAATTCATTGAGACTATGTTTGCTATGTAATTACTAGTTTGTGTGGGAGATTTGAGCATTACCATTGTGCATTCATATTAAAAGATACATTTGCATTAGTTCATCAATACATTTCACACATCAAGTACTTCTTTAATAATAATTCTAAGCAATAGCTATGAATGCGATCGTAGTAGTTATTGATTATAAGTGTTACACCCAATGTCATTATTGGGGTTTTTCAATTAGACTTGATGAATTTGGACTTCCATATCATTTATGGAACAAGGATGGCTATTGAACCAAATTTTTAGAGAATTCACTTCATACATATTTCATTAACTATTTCATTTTATAAAGAAAACACAAAAAATAATAGCTTAGAATTTAATTTCATTGCATCCAATTAGTTGTAGTTGAAAAATGATTTTTAAAACCAACCCCATGTTTTCTTGTAGCTTAGTTAATTTAAGTAGCTCAATAAATACTCCTTAAGTGAACGACCCGAGTGTTGCACTTTACCTCAATTCTTGGAAAAAAAAATATTTTGTAATGCGAAAAGACACACTCAAATCACTCCGCTCTAGGTATACACAATGACAACTTTGAGAGTTCAATTTATCAATTTCTATACCCAAGTTGTTAATTCCTATGTTCAAATTGTCAACATTCAAATTTCAAAATTTTAAATTCCTACCAGATTACCTATTTGACATTTTGCTAATTTAGTACACATTTTAGGGGGTTTTAAAATTCAAATGATATCTTTTGTAAATTCCCACTTAAAAATGCTTTACAATGATTATTAGATTCTTAATCACATGTTCAAGGACACTTGCCTTGTAATTGCAGTTTGGACCCTTTCAATGGTATACTCACTACTACAAAAAACGTTAAACACGTCCTGAATTAGAGGCAATTAACATCCTTTTTGAGAAGGACGTCTGAGTAGTGGTAGTTAAAAAAAGCGATTAAGGCGTCCTATGTTTTAAACAGGATGCCCTAAAAAAGGCATCCTATGTTATAAATAGGACGCCCTAAAAAAGGCGTCCTATGCTTAATATAGGGCGCCTTTTTTAAGGCGTCCTAGGTTAAATACAGGACGCCTTAAAAAAGGCGCCCTATATTAAGCACATGATGCCTTTTTTAGGGCATCCTAGAAGTAAATATAGAACGCCTTGCATTATAATTTTTTTTTAAAAAACCAGTTCTAAAGTTCATTATAACTGAAACCTGTAAACAACAAATAACAGCAAGTAAAACCCAACAAAAACCAGCATTACAACTGAAACCTAACAGCAAATAACAGCAAGTAAAAACCAACAAAAACCAGCATTATAACTGAAACCTGTAAACAGCAAATAACAGCAAGTAAAAACCAAGAAAAACCATCCAGCAACAAGGCAAGTTAACAATGCAAGTAATAACGCCTCTTTTAAAACTAGTTTTTTTTTTTAATAAAAAAAACTAGTTTGATAGAACAATGCAAATAACAGCAAGTAAAAACCAACAAATTAAAAACCAGGCAAATTGCAACAACAGCAAAAGGCAAGAACCAACAACAGCAACAAGGCAAATTGCCAACCAGCCAGCAAGACCAACAACGAACAACAACAAGGCAATTGGCAACCAGCAAGACCAACAACAGCAAGTGACCAACAACAGCAACAACTAACTATTATACTTAAATTGACCAAAAATACAACTTTCAGCTTCGAGTTTCAATTCCAATACACAACAAAGATCACATATGTACAGCAACAACAAAATTCTAAATATGCTTTAAGTTTCAGGGATATTAACAAATCTGAGTAACCAATTCCGCAGAAACCAAGAGTATTAAAGGCGAACAATTCAATACATATCTATATGCGTTGAAGAAAATTAGTAGCCAAAGCGTCTCAAACTGTATCGATCTCTTCATCCGAGCACGAAGCCAGACTATCAAAAATCTATAAATTGAAAAACAAGGTATAAGTTAAACCAATGAAGTGAACGAAATAATTATCATTTGAGAAAGACAGAGCGATCACGTACGTTTTGAAAACTTGTACGTCCGCTCCTAACGATTTCGTGCATAAAAAACATAACGTAGTAACCGCACTCAGTGTTCCTAGTTGTTTCGGACACTAATAAATCAAAAGAAACTTGTTAAAACAAATAAAGGCATATCGAAAGCTACCATTGTGTCAATGATATAACTTGAATTGAAACTACTTACTTTTGGAAAATGCCACTTCGGTCCACCCTGCTATGCTGCTCCAGCAATTGATCTAGCCGTCCTTAATGCACTATCATTAAAACAGAAATTAACAGACATGAAAACAAATCATATAAATGAAGAATCAATGATTTAGACGAAAATTTACTTATTTGGCAAACATGGATTTGATTTCATCGTTTGGCCTGCCACCACGTAAGGGATCAAACCAATAACATGTGTAACATGTGTTTTTCGAGGGACAAACAACACAAAGGGTCCAATGAGCACTACAACATAAACATTTTAATATTAATTAAGATAAGAAAGGAATTTATTCTTAGAAATCTTAAATAGACAAAACTAAAATACATACCCTTCAAGTATTGGGGCTAGATAACAACGACCATCTTCCTCGACAATTGTAGCACCAACATAAAGCGTCCTTTTGGTTAACGTATTGCGATCCTGGGCTGTGCTTATTGGACTTAAGAATTCATACAAACCCTTGTGGCCTTTCTGGACGCATATGTCATTGCAGACACTATGATCGAAATAAAATGATAAGCGTTGTTGAGTATAGAAAACAAAAAATAATCAATGCAATAATTAAAGGGGAAAAAAACTTACACTATCGCAGCTTCAAGAACGACTAAATCTAAACACTCCATATGCATAAATTCGGCAAGATCTTTTTTGTCAACTGTAAAGTCATATGTCTTTTCTGTGCCGACAATGCCCGGTTGCATCTTGAAGGAGAGATAGCTGATGTCCTTGTACACATCTCGCAGTAGTGCTAAGTGTGGAAAATTGCCCGCAGCTTGTTCATTCTATGAAAACATAAACAAACATATTATAAGTGAGTTACCAATGAAAAGCAAGTTCTAGTAATGTATTTCCTACCATTGGAGGTGTCGCCGCCGCCATCTGAATAAGATGATTCGACCACAGGATGAACGAATCTATGGCCCGGCCTAAATCAGGAACCTCGTCATCTTCAATCAGGATGTGTGTTTCTTCTTCCCCCTCTCGAACACATGTCACAATCACCCTACGTAGGTCTTGTGGAATTTCAATAGTATGGTGGGTGGTGTGATCCATGTAAATAAGAGCATCGGCAACAATACGCCGGTGTGGGACATCCAAATAGAGAGTGCACGGTTGTCCTCCCTGTGGAATGTGAGAAGGCTCACCAGGATCAACATCCGGAGGATGAAAACTCTCTTTACTGCTGGGGAAGGTCGGGGATTCACGAGTTGTATGTTCTATATTGTCCGTCGAATCCATCATAGTTTTCACTTCGGATTGTACTTGTTGCATGATTTCGTCAAATAGTCCCGCCCAAATTTTTGCCACAAGCTGAGGACTAGGGTTGTTATCGTCATACAACCGTGAACGCCGTCCAAAATATTTTGCGGCAGTAACCCCCCTAGGCTCCCCTCGAATGTTGTCAGGGTAATTCGGCTTCCCAATCGCCGTTGACAAAATGTCCATTCGTGAACCCGGCGTAAATGAACCTTGGGAACTCTACTCCTCAAGTGCATCCTGTATCATAAGATGTTTCATAAATAACAACTAAACCCTATAATATGGAACAACTGAGGGTATTTAAACCGTCTAATTTAACTACTTACAATCTTGGAGGCAACCTCAGAAACATATGCATTTATGTATGTGTCGCCCCTCATCCTCGCAGCTTTCCATTTCTTGTGACGAGGAGGAGGTTCAGGGGGCTGGACAACAGTGGAAAGATTGGATTCGGCAGCTTCCTTCATTCTCTCTAACTGCTCCTCCATCATTCTTCGTTCTAGCTTTCTGTACCCACCACGAGACAAACAATGCAGATACTTATTTGCCGCTTGCCTCTCTTTATTGGCTTGATTTACTTCCTGTGACACGAAATCAAATAAAACTGAGCCTAAGTTGTCAAATAAAAGAAATGAAATGAAATGATAGAAATTTTACATTAAATTGTGGATTTTGCCGTGACGCCACAAACTTCTTCCAGTCCTCAGGAGAAATATAATGATATTTCTGGCATGGATCCTTGTTCCTCCTTTCCCCTTGAATAAACTTTTTAGTCAGCTTATTCTTGAAGTCTTTCCAACGTATACGGACTTCCCCCATCCAATGCTTTTCCATTGCCTTAGTGTTAGGGACGTCGTACGTTTACTGCAAGGTAAAAGGAAAGATAATTAAATTTCAATTAATAAGCCAAATGATACAAATGCAGATATATCGAAAGTGACGAACCAAAAGTTGTGCCCAAATCAACTGCTTTGTTTTCGCCGGAACGAACTTCCAAGCAGAGATCACAATGCAAACTTTGCTTCAAGCCAGATAGCCTACATAGCTAATGAAATTGTCTTCCTCCGGGCCAATTGGATTCAACTTGTCATCAAATTCCATATGCAGCCTCTTTTTTTGACTATCACGACGGGCCACTAGCGCTGCCATCTGCGTGCAACCTCTACCCCTTCTCACAACAGGCTCGTCACCTCTCTCACCTCTTGACTCATCAGAGCTAGAGCTAGAGCTAGACATGATCCTGTTCATGAAGGACAAATCAATGTTAGATAGGTTATTAAATAGTAAACAGATTAATAAAATGAACAAAAATGTTAAACCACCACAAAAATAACATATTACTATTTCATAAGTTAAGATCTTACTTTATATGGTTTCCCATATTCCTTCACAATGATCTTTTCTTGCAATATCTTCGTCATCATCTACCAATTCCACTCCACGTGTTGTAGGGGAATTTGTTGTGAAATGGGGTGTATCGTCAAGGTCGAAGGATTTTTCACCATACTTCTGTTTATTACTTTGAAGTACAATGGACAATTTTTTATTTGCCGGGTCTGTAACATAAAACACTTGTTTCGCCTGGCTTGCTAGAACGAATGGCTCATCTCTATGACCAACTCTTTCAAGATCAACTGAGACAACTCCAAATTATGGATCTATTACAACAACATTATTGCTAACCCACTTACATTTCAATAGAGCAACTTTGAACTTGTTGTAGCTCATCTCCCATATTTCTTCAATAACCCCATAATAAGCCATTGATGCTAATACTGGTTTTTGTCTTTCGAACTCGCAAAGTGCATCGATTCAGCTTCAGCCATCATCCCACTATTTTGCACAGAACTTCTGTCATCTTGGTCTTTTGTGTAGAAGGTATACCCATTTATTTCATAACCGTGCCAAGTGATGACTTGAAAAGAAGGCCTCCATGCCAACCACTCGATTGTATCCGACACTCCGGTCTCACGCGATACCTTCTCCTCGAACCACTTTGTGAACGTCTTCTTTTGTTCATGAGCTATTTGCATGTCATTCTTCCTTGGATTCTTATTCTTCAAACTCTTTCTGTGTTCATCAATGTATGGTTGAACTTCTTCCATATTATTCAATATGTACAAGTGTGCTTGCAACACCTCTTCACGAGGCTTATTCTTCAGTTTGATTCCTCGAGTTCCCTCGTTTATCCCCTCGTCATGCTGAGATCGTATCCTCGTCCCTGGAAGATAATCTTTGCAAAGGTCCATAGCCTCTTCAACTACATATCTCTCAACAATTGAGGCTTCCGGTCGATAAGGATTTTTAGAATACCCTTTTAAGATCTTCATGTATCGCTTGAAAGGGTACATCCACCTTAGGTAAACTGGACCGCAGAGCCTTACCTCCCTTACCAAGTGCACTATCAGATGCACCATTATATCAAAAAGTGCAGGAGGAAAAAACTTCTCTAGTTGGGACAAAATAATATAACCCTCATTTTCCAATTCATCCAACTTTTCAATGTCAATGACTTTGTTACAGATAGCATTAAAGAAAATACACAATTTCGTTATAGTGGTTCGCACTTCATCTTTCATAATGCTCCTAATAGCTACAGGCAATAGTTGTTGCATCAGTAGATGATAATCATGGGACTTCATTCCCACTAACTTCAGATCGTCCATTGAAACACACCTTCTCAAATTAGAAGAATATCCTTGTGGAACCTTAATGTCATATAAACACCCACACAAACTTTTTTTCTCCGCTTTTGATCGTGTATGAGCTGCTGGCTCCAGGTATGCCTTCTTACCATCTTCTTTTACTTGTGGATGTAACCGTTCTCTTTTTCCCATATCAACCATGTCTAGTCTCGCACTAATTCCATCCTTAGTCTTTCTTGGTATGTGCAAAAGAGTACTGACAAGGCTATCACAAACGTTTTTCTCCACATGCATCACATCAAGACTGTGTCTCACATCAAGACTACACCAATATGGAAGATCAAAGAAAATTGATCTCTTCTTCCATATATTGTTCTCACCCACAATCTTTCGCTGCTTACCCAATATGACATTGATATGTTTCACTTGACTATAAACATCCTCTCCGGTTAATGCCTTTGGATCCATTCTATGCTCCGGTAAGCCGTTAAAACGTTTTCTTAACTTACGATGTGGGTGGAACCGATCAAGAAACCTCCTGTGACTGAGGTAGACCATTTTTTTTCCGTGCTTTAGTTGATGGAAGTCTGTGTCTGCTTCACATATTGGACATTCTTTATGCCCCTTCACACTGTACCCTGACAAATTTCTGTATGTGGGAAAGTCATTTATCGTGGTAAAAATCATTGCACGCATCTTGAAGGACTCCTTCTTATATGCATCAAACACATCTACGCCTTCCTCCCACAATTTCTTTAAATCCTCAACCAAAGGCGCCAAGTACACATCGATATTGTTCCCGGGCTGTTTTGGTCCAGAAATCATCATAGAGAGCATCACATACTTGCGTTTCATACATAGCCAGGGAGGTAAGTTGTATATTACAAGGAGAACCGGCCACGCACTATGGGTGCTGCTAAGAGTCCGATACGGATTGAATCCATCTGTGCAAAGCCCCAGACGAAGGTCTCTTGGCTCACAGCCAAATTGAGGGAACATTTCGTCTATTTTCTTCCATTGCAGAGAGTCAGTCGGGTGCCGAAGATATTTTCCATCGGATATTCTCTCTTTGGAATGCCATCTCAACTGCTTTGTCGTCGCTTCACTAGTAAAGAGACGCTTAAACCGTGGTATTATTGGAAGATACCACAATGCCTTCACAGGTTGCCTTTTTGTTGTCTCATCATCTCCAGAACCACCAATGGCCAAAAAATGTGATGGTTATAATAACTAAAGGGATTGGGTCTAACAAAATGAGTTAGTTCATTACAACTACATGACATTGAAGTAGAAGAGTCATTGACCGATTGCCCTGTATCATCTTTAATAAATGGCTTAGAGACACCCTCAATCAAATCAAATTAATATATATATATATATATATATATATTTTTTCAAGATTGAAACAAAGAGATATAATTGCATTGCGTTGAAGAATGAAGATGCAGGGCTTAGCCTAATTATTTTTATCATCGTCTTGGCGATAAGGGTACTGATTGGGATGTATGAAATTTTAAGGCACTCTAGTAATGGGAAAAGGCAGGAGGTAATGTTCGATTCATCTGTTGATTATGGCCCTCACAACTCACGATAACAGAGCAGCAGATATAGCAAATAGTACAATATTCCCCCTATCATCAATTTTTGAATCCTTGGTGTGATTCCATGTACCTACACGCACCATCAAGTGGAGGCTGTCTCCTAACTTTATTATTCCCTTCTATTCAAGCCATACATAATTGCACATACAGACCAAGAAGATGGTACATTTTACACATATCGTCTGTTTATTTTCTGTATCATGCCAAGTTTCAAGGATCAATTCTATATGCCGGTGAACTATGCATGCGTAGTGGATAAATATATGGCCCCAAAACAAACAAATTTGCAGGCTCTTCCTTTGGAATACCAAAACTGACATGACTTTGCAGGCTCTTCCTCTTTTTCCAAACGCATAACACAAAGTTGGGAGAGTTCTTGGAGAGCTTACCTTAGTCAAGAATTAAACTTGCTTGTGCATTTCTTTAGCTCTTCCTTCCTCTTCTTCTTCTTGACCCTTACGCCTTCAATTTCTCCTTTGGTGTCCTCTAAGAAGCTAACCAATCAAAACCAAATGAAATAGAATCAGATCGAGAGAAAGAACAAAGCACGGGCACAAAGATTAAAAACAGAACTAGCAGAAAGCTAACCAATCTTCTTCTCTCAATAGAAAATATAACTAGTAGAAAAAATCTTTATAGCATTAAAAACAGTACCTGAAGTGAACACTGAAGTTAGGGCACAAAGAACAGGCTCGTCAGAGAAAGGAGAAGGGGGAGGCGCCGGAAACAAAGATTGCAAGACGACGGACACCGCGAAGATGGAAGACGGAGGAGATGGAGCTTTCGTATGTGCACAATGTGAGGGCAAAATGGAAGCAAGGGAAGAGTGAGGGTGAGCGCGCGGTCGATTGGGGATTTGGCTAGGGTTTTGTTCGCCCTGAATGAGAGAGCCGGGGTGAGGGGATTGAGTGTGCGAGGAGAGGAGTGAATAACTGTGAGAGCCTATCGAGGAGACGAGTGAATAGATCGATGTGAGTAAAACAAATTTAATTATATTTTTCGGCGACCTGAATATTGCGTAAGGGCACCAAAAATTTCACTCAGGCGTCCTATATATTGTATCAGGGTGCCAAAAAGTTGATTAAAACGTCCTGTACATTGACTTAGGGCACCGAAAAATTAATTAAGATGTCCTGATACATAGTAAGGGCGCCAAAAAATTAATTAAGATGTCCTCTACTTGTCTTAGGGCACCAAAAAATTCATTAAGACGTCCAAGTACATATTCAGGACGCCCAAAATAAAAAAAATTAGTAGTAGTTGGCGCCAAAAAAATTCCCCAAATGGCACCATGGCGCCAAACAATTAAATTTTGGAGCTAAGCAATGCATTTTAGGAACCTTAAAATTATTATAGGACGCCTTAATAAAATTTAGGCACCCTAATTTATAGTTTAGGGAGACAAATACAAAGAATTCCACATTTTAATTATTAGAATGCCACTGCTTTCACTTTTAACTTCCTTTTAAAAAATTAGAACGTCTTTTATGGTAGTAGTACTCCTTTTTTGTAGTAGTGACTTGGTGCATTTCTTTTGGAGATACAGCAATCAATTTAACATTTCACTTATTTTATTAAATCTAAGCATTGAAAGTACATTTGATCAATTATACTTATCTAGAAATTTGTTGTTTTAAGTTCTCAGTGATTACTTCTTTTTTGACTTCAAGAAGCTAATAACTTTTTTGAGTACTGTGACTTGGTCACGACAACAACCCACAAGAGCTTGAGGGGTGCTAGGGTAGGTATATAATCATGTTCCTTTTGTCATACAATTATTCCTTCTCATATGTTAGTTTGAATAATTCTAACGTTGTCTTTAGATTGAATAGAGCAAATAAAATTTCAAGCATCAGAATTTAAAGTTGAGGTAATTATAGTTTATTATTGCTGTTTTTTTGTTGATGTGCATTGAAAGGTAAACTTTGTTGTATGAATAAAGATGATTAGAAGCCCATAATTTAATAGTTTATGACTTAGACAATTTAGCTATATTTTTATATTTTGTATTGATGAAACTATGGGATTTAATAGATGATATTGATCTGAATTGCCTTAGTTAGTAAGTTTCTTTGAATGAAGTTGAAATTGTTTGTTGTTGAAATTTTGGGATGTGTTACTTTTAAGGGGAAATGCTACTGAATTTTTAGTTTAAGATTGACAAAAAAGCATGTCGTTCTTTAAATTGTTATAAACTTGAGTGTTGTTGGAAATGTTGTAGGTGGTATTAAAATGAGACATAGTTGGATGAATGCTTTGAGAACTAGTGAAGAATATGAGAATGGGGTGGAAGAGTTTATTGAATTTGCTAGAAGGAATGTGGCTACAAAAAATGGGATGTATTATTGTCCATGTGTTAATTGCTTAAATGAGGTTTGACGGGATATTGCTACTATAAGGGATCACCTAATTTGTGATGGAATAAACCTTCGATACACAACGTGGATATGGCATGGTGAGGAGGTAACTACCAGTGTCTCCCACAAAAATGAAGTTGAGGTAGATGATGACGGTGGAATGGAGAGAATGATTCATGATGTTGAGGTCGAATCTTTTGCACAACCGCATGAATATGATAGCGTGCGTAATGATGCAGAGACACCTTTGTTCCCTGGGTGTACTAAGTATACACGGTTGACTGGAACCTTACATTTGGTCAACTTAAAGGCAACTTGTGGGTGGACCGATAGTAGTTTGACGTCACTGCTTCAATTGTTGTGTGATATGTGTTGGAATTCGTACACGCAGCGGATTAAAAAATTTCTTACGAATCCTTCCGAAGGATCACTCAACGACGTTTAAATCAGAGTTAAGGAAACCGAATCATACCTTGTGTTGAACTATTCCGCGTTCCGTTCCTTTGATCAGGTGGGCTACCTTCTCGAACAACATGTCCGCGTCTCGTTTCTTTGATCAGGTGGGCGATCAACACGTCCGCGTCTCGTTCTTTCGATCAGCAGAAGTCGACTCTTGGATCGGCTTCCTCTACTGGTATCCACACGAACAATCCCCAAAACACGGTTGCGGCAGCGTGCTAGCGCTTCTTGTGCGTCTCTCTCTCCCAAGTTGCTCTAGGGTTTCTCGCAGCTTTTCTGAATACGCTCGACTGAAAATCCCGTAGGTTTTTCTAAACCCGATATGCGCATTATATAACCAAAATTAATCCTTTATTAATTTTGGAAATTCGGATTTTTGAATCTGGTCAACATATCAATCACATCTATCTCATAAATGTAATTGAATATATTAAAAGCCAGATTTGGAAATCCGAGTTTTGAATTTAAATCAAATCTAAATTTAAAGCCTTTTGATTTAATTTATCATCATAAATTAAATCCGAGATATGATATCTATCTATTTAATTAAATCTGAGATACCATATCTCAATTTAATATTAAACAGATATACGATATCTTTATTCGAAATTAAATGAGATACAATATCTCTATTTGTTTCAGATATTTAATTTATCAAATAAATTAAATACTAAACAAATATCATATATAATATTATAATCTTAATTTATAATATATATATATATTAATTTCGAATTATATATATATATATATATATATATATATATATATATATATATAAATCCTAGATCAAATTTAGTATTCATTTAATCTCAGATTAATCTGAGATTCAATGAACCTGGACACTTTCACCCGTGTTGGATTATTCTTGTGTGCGACCCTGCAGGCCCATATGAGATTGGCAGTGGGCCAACACTGTATCAGCCCACAAGTCGCAAGCGGCCTCTAGCAAGACATTGCAACTACCCAATTCACATGGGGATCGATGACACGATACTACCTATCGTACAACCATGTCATGTCCCTTTTGTCACGCGATAATTTGGTCAAGGATGAGGCATGGATAATGTCAACTTCCTTTTCTTGACCAATGCTTTCTCGATTCTCGAGTAGTCTAATAAGTGAAATGGAAACTCCTTTCCATCACAGTATGGCCATACATTTCTTAGACTCACTCATCGAGGGGCCCAGCATTATCTCTCTACATATGTGAGGGACAAATCCCATCTTGACCACTCACATTCCTCCGCATGAAAACCACTGATCCTGATCCTAGCCTTTATCATCACCCGGTCAAAGGTGACTTTTGACTAGGTCAAAGACCAGTGACTCATCATGTAGGAATCTATGATGGTCTCAGGTCATAGGGCATCGTGACGCGGTTATACATGAGATAAGCTTATGACTTAATCCATGCAGCTTTCTCATAGTGGGTCAGTCCAGCACCTTGTACTCTTTCAAGTGCCCATGACTTTGATTCGTATCTCCATACCTCATCAAAGTCATACTGATCTTATTTCATCTTCACTCCCGTGTAGATGACCGACCAGGGACATTTAGGATAATCTATAAGATTATCCAGGGATGCAGTTATCAATACGAACATGCAAACGAAAATGATAACAAAAGAGAATACTTTAAATAACTTAAATATCCAAAGTACAATGAATTGCCCCTAGGGCATAATTTCCAACAATATGTTGCCAGACAATAATGTACTTCCAAATCGTATGTATGAGGCCAAGAAAATCTTGTCTTCGATGGGTATGGAGTATAAAAAGATACACAGTTGCCCTAATGACTGCATATTGTACAGAAATGAGTATGAAGGCCTAAGTAATTGTCCGAAGTGTAAAACTTCACGATACAAAGTGAAGAAAGGTGGTGGTTCTGGAGATGATGAGACAACAAAAAGGCAACCTGTGAAGGCATTGTGGTATCTTCCAATAATACCACGGTTTAAGCGTCTCTTTACTAGTGAAGCGACGACAAAGCAGTTGAGATGGCATTCCAAAGAGAGAATATCCGATGGAAAATATCTTCGGCACCCGACTGACTCTCTGCAATGGAAGAAAATAGACGAAATGTTCCCTCAATTTGGCTGTGAGCCAAGAGACCTTCGTCTGGGCTTTGCACAGATGGATTCAATCCGTATCGGACTCTTAGCAGCACCTATAGTGCGTGGCTGGTTCTCCTTGTAATATACAACTTACCTCCCTGGCTATGTATGAAACGCAAGTATGTGATGCTCTCTATGATGATTTCTGGACCAAAACAGCCCGGGAACAATATCGATGTGTACTTGGCGCCTTTGGTTGAGGATTTAAAGAAATTGTGGGAGGAAGGCATAGATGTGTTTGATGCATATAAGAAGGAGTCCTTCAAGATGCGTGCAATGATTTTTACCACGATAAATGACTTTCCCGCAACAGAAATTTGTCAGGGTACAGTGTGAAGGGGCATAAAGAATGTCCAATATGTGAAGCAGACACAGACTTCCATCAACTAAAGCATGGAAAAAAATGGTCTACCTCAGTCACAGGAGGTTTCTTGATCGGTTCGACCCATATCGTAAGTTAAGAAAATGTTTTAACGGCTTACTGGAGCATAGAACGGCTCCAAAGACATTAACCGGAGAGGATGTTTATAGTTGGGTGAAACATATCAATGTCATATTGGGTAAGCAGCAAAAGATTGTGGGTGAGAAGAACATATGGAAGAAGAGATCAATTTTCTTTGATCTTCCATATTGGCGTAGTCTTGATGTGAGACACAGTCTTGATGTGACGCATGTGGAGAAAAACGTTTGTGATAGCCTTGTCAGTACTCTTTTGCACATACCAGGAAAGACTAAGGATGAAATTAGTGCGAGACTAGACATGGTTGATATGGGAATAAGAGAACGGTTACATCCACAAGTAAAAGAATATGGTAAGAAGGCATACATGGAGCCGGCAGCTCATACACTATCAAAAGCGGAGAAAAAAAGTTTGTGTGGGTGTTTATATGACATTAAGGTTCCACAAGGATATTCTTCTAATTTGAGAAGGTGTGTTTCAATGGACAATCTGAAGTTAGTGGGAATGAAGTCCCATGATTATCATGTGCTAATGCAACAATTATTGCTTGTAGCTATTAGGGGCATTATGAAAGTTGAAGTGCGAACCACTATAACGAAATTGTGTATTTTCTTTAATGCTATCTGTAACAAAGTCATTGACATTGAAAAGTTGGATGAATTGGAAAATGAGGGTTATATTATTTTGTCCCAACTAGAGATGTATTTTCCTCATGCATTTTTTGATATAATGGTGCATCTGATAGTGCACTTGGTAAGGGAGCTAAGGCTCTGCGGTCCAGTTTACCTAAGGTGGATGTACCCTTTCGAGCGATACATGAAGATCTTAAAAGGGTATTCTAAAAATCCTTATCGACCGGAAGCCTCAATAGTTGAGAGATATGTAGTTGAAGAGGCTATGGACTTTTGCTAAGATTATCTATCAGGGACGACGATACGATCTCAGCATAACGAGGGGATAACCGAGGGAACTCGAGGAATCAAACTGAAGAATAAGTCTCGTGAAGAGGTGTTGCAAGCACACCTGTACATCTTGAATAATATGGAAGAAGTTCAACCATACATTGATGAACACAAAAAGAGTTTGAAGAATAAGAATCCAAGGAAGAATGACATGCAAATAGCTCATAAGCAAAAGAAGACGTTCATAAAGTGGTTCAAGAAGAAGGTATCGCACGAGACCAGAGTGTCGGATACAATCGAGTGGTTGGCCTAGGGGCTTTCTTTTCAGGTCATCACTTGGCACGGTTATGAAATAAACGGGTATACATTCTACACAAAAGACCAAGATGACAGAAGTTCTGTGCAAAATAGTGGGGTGATGATTGAAGCTGAATCCATGCACTTTACGAGTATGAAAGACAAAAACTCGGTATTAGCATCAATGGCTTATTATGGAGTTACTGAAGAAATATGGGAGATGAGCTACAACAAGTTCAAAGCTACTCTATTGAAATGTAAGTGGGTTAGCAATAATGCTGTTGTAATAGATCCACAATTTGGAGTTGTCTCAGTTGATCTTGAAAGAGTTGGTCATAGAGATGAGCCATTCATTCTAGCAAGTCAGGCGAAACAAATGTTTTATGTTACAGACCCTGCAAATAAAAAAAATGTCCATTGTACTTCAAAGTAAAAAACAGAAGTATGGTGAAGAATCCTTCGACCTTGACGATACACCCCCTTTCACAACAAATCCCCCTACAACACGTGAAGTAGAATTGGTAGATGATGAAGAAGATGTTGCAAGAAAAGATCATTGTGAAGGAATATGGGAACCCATATAAAGTAAGATCTTAAGTTAAGAAATAGTAATATGTTATTTTTGTGGTGGTTTAACATTTTAGTTCATTTTATTAATTTGTTTACTATTTAATAACATATCTAACATTGATTTATCCTTAATGAACAGGATCATGTCTAGCTCTAACTCTAGCTCTAGCTCTAGCTCTGATGAGTCAGGAGGTGAGAGAGTTCACGAGCCCGTTGTGAGAAGGGGTAGAGGTTGCACACAGATGGCAGCGCTTGTGGCCCGTCGTGACAGTCAAAAAAAGAGTCTGCATGTGGACTTTGATGACAAGTTGAATCCAATTGGCCCGGAGGAAGACAATTTCATTAGCTATATAGGCTATCTGGCTCGAAGCAAAATTCACATTGTGATCTCTGCTTGGAAGTTCGTTCCGGATAAAATGAAGCAGTTGATTTGGGCACAAATTTTGGTTCGCCTCTTTCGATATATCTGCATTTGTATCATTTGGCTTATTACTTGAAATTTAATTATCTTTCCTTTTACCTTGCAGCAAACGTACGATGTCCCTAACACTACAGCAATGCACAAGCATTGGATGGGGGAAGTCCGTATACGTTGGAAAGACTTCAAGAATAAGCTGACTAAAAAATTTATTCGAGGGGAAAGGAGGAACGAGGATCCATGTCAGAAATATCCTTATATTTCTCCCGAGGACTAGAGGGAGTTTGTGTCGTCGCGGCAAAATCCACAATTTATTGTAAAATTTCTTTCATATCATTTCATTTCTTTTATTTGACAACTTAGGCTCAGTTTTATTTGTTTTCTTGTCACAGGAAATAAGTCAAGCCAATAAAGAGAGGCAAGCGACAAATAAGTATCCGCATTGTATGTCTCGTGGTGGGTATAGAAAGCTGGAACGGAGAATGATGGAAGAGCAATTAGAGAGAATGAAGGAAGCTTCCGAATCCGATCCTTCCACTGTTGTCCAGCCCCCTGAACCTCCTCCTCGTCACAAGAAATGGAAAGCTACAAGGATGAGATGCGACACATATATAAATGCAAATGTTGCTGAGGTTGCCTCCAAGATTGTAAGTAGTTAAATTAGATGTTTTAAATACCCTCAGTTGTTTCATATTATAGGGTTTAGTTGTTATTTATGAAACATCTTATGATACAGGATGCATTTGAGGAGCAGAGTTCCCAAGGTTCATTTACGCCGGGTTCACGGATGGACATTTTGTCAACGGCGATTGGGAAGCCAGATTACCCTGATAACATTCGAGGGGAGCCTAGGGGGGTTACTGCCGCAAAATATTTTGGATGGCGTTCACAGTTGTATGATGATAACAACCCTAGTCCTCAGCTTGTGGCCAAAATTCGGGCGGGACTATTTGACGAAATCATGCAACAAGTACGATCCGAAGTGAAAACTATGATGGATTTGATGGACAATACGGAACATACAACCCGTGAATCCCCGGCTTTCCCCAGCAGTAAAGAGAGTTTTCACCCTCCGGATGTTAATCTCGGCGAGCCTTCTCACATTCCACAGGGAGGACAACCGTGCACTCTCTATTTGGATGTCCCACATCGGCGTATTGTTGCCGATGCTCTTATTTACATGGATCACACCACCCACCATAATATTGAAATTCCACAAGACCTACGTAGGGTGACTGTGAAATGTGTTCGAGAGGGGGAAGACAAAATAGACATCCCGATTGAAGATGACGAGGTTCCTGATTTAGGTCGGGCCATAGGATCTTTCATCCTTTGCCGAATCATCTTATTCAGATGGCGGCGGCGACACCTCCAATGGTAGGAAATACATTACTAGAACTTGCTTTTCATTGGTAACTCACTCATAATATGTTTGTTTATGTTTTCATAGATTGAACAAGATGCGGGCAATTTTCCACACTTAGTACTACTGCGAGACATGTACAAGGACATCAGCTATCTCTCCTTCAAGATGCAACTGGACATTGTCGGCACAGACAAGACATATGACTTTACAGTTGACAAAAAAGATCTTGTCGAATTTATGCATATGGAGTGTTTAGATTTAGTCGTTCTTGAAGCTGCGATAATGTAAGTTTTTTTCCCCTTTAATTATTGCATTGATCTTTTTTGTTGTCTATACTCAACAACGCTTATCATTTTATTTCGATCATAGTGTCTGCAATGACATATGTAACATCCCGTCTTTTTTTTTAAAATGGTTTTCAAAAGGGAATATCAGAGCGTTTGGGAAAATAATCAGAGTGGCATCAGAAAAAGTTTTCCCTTCAAAACAAAACGAGTAACTGATAATCATCTGTTGTTGATATTAGTACAGTCATCCGAGTAATTCAAGTATTCAAAACTAAGCCGAAAACAAAACAGAAAGACAATATCAGCAGAACAATCCCCCGCCCGTATCCTTAAGCTGGCTGCTTACCCTTGTCAGCAACTCTGCCTCCGCCAGAACCTGAGGCTATGGTAAGTGCTGAGGTTCAATTCCCATTGAACCTCAGATAACGGTTAACCTCATGCTCATGAACAGTTATATATGACAGGTATTTCATGACAGTATAGCATAATCACATATCAATTCAATCATCACATGTTCACATCAATCCAGTCTGCACTATTCACTAGTGCCACGATGGCCTATCGTGTCCTCAGCGCTAGGAAAACTCAAACGGCATTACCAAGACTGTAACCCGTATATATTCAAATACTTTTCAAAGCAGAGTCATAGTCTATGAGCATATCTACCACATACAAGTGTACAATAAGCATCAGAGTTAGTGTTACAGTACGCGTCCGTACCTTTGTCGGTGGTCACGGTACGTCGTCGGTTGCGCAGCAATCACAGATTTCCTATGAGGTAATATTTCATTTATTAATTTGCAACCAATATCGCAATAGATATCCTAGCCACAAATGACTTCCTTACCCTTGGTGGATTTCATAATTCATTATTTCCCTTTATTATTTGAGAAAAACGCTGGTCCTTAAATCTGGGCAGAATTTTGCCTAACTTTGAAAAAACATAACTAATTCTAGAAAAATCGAAATGAGAATCCGTAAAATTTCTGAGAATCCTTAGGATGTCTAGTTTCAAGAAAAAATATCAGACTTTGCCCAGATTCCACGGTTCATTCCCAGGTTTTTATTTTTGAACCTCTGTCCAGAATTTTCCAGAAATTCGTAGCCCTAACTTTGGGAATTTTTATCTCCCTGTACAGAAATCATTTGGGCATGTTATTTACATATTTAAAAATCCCTATATGTCTACTTCAACCATGATTTTTTCCAGAATTGTTCAACCATGATTTCAGCATAAAATAATAGTATTTTCGTGACTGGTTCAGAAATTCCAGAACCGATGAAATTTCGCCAGAACTTCATTACTTTGGTGTTTCTTTTCTGGAAATTTTACTAAAACTATTTCTTCATTATTTTTTTGAAATAAATCTAATTTTAAACTCAGAAAAACATAAAAACAACTATATCTAAAGAATTTAAAGATTAAACTACTTCTAACTATGAATTAAAAGGCTAGAACTTAAAGAAACTCAAAGTTAAAGCTAGAGAACTTACCCAAAAGCCTTGCTACTCTTCAAGAACCTTCTTGCTCTCACTCTCAACTCTCTCTATATGGCTGAATAATTTGTGAAGTGGTGAAGAGCAATGAAGCCAAGGACCCCTATTTATAGTGAATTTTGGGGTTAACTTCCTAACACTTTTGCTTCAATCTCAACCCTTGGATTTAGGAGGTTTTGGAGCACAAATCCTAGCCCTCCACATGCTCAAAACCGTCCTCCCCTTCCTCCCTCTCTATCCTCTTCCATTTTTTATCCTAAAGTACATTATCCTCTTCCATTTGACAAATTTTATCTCATGTGGTTTAATTTTTGCCTAAGCCAATTCTCCTTGTTTCATTTTTGGTGAACAATTCATTTGGGAGTCCTAATGAAGTTGTTTGCTCAATTGCTCATTGGTTTTGAACTCTACAAATTTTTAGCTTCATTTTGAGACCAATTTTGCCTATCTTTCCTATTGATTCCATTTCTCAAACAATCATGGAAATGACTTTGGTTATACTTGTCTTCAAGCTTGATTTATGCTTGTTATGAATCTCAACTTGGTTTTCATACTTAGTTCATGGATTTCAAGATATGATTTAATTTGTATAGGTTTTATTAGTTTTTATCTAGAATTATTTGTATAAACCAATTCAGTTATTTTAATTATCTTTTATCTCATTGGTCCACCTATAATCCCCTTGCATCATCCCTTGCATCACTCCTTACCTCATCTTATCTAGTTAGGTTTGTGATTCATCATGTAGGTGTGTGACTCATGTAGTTTAGGATGATGATTCATTGGCTAGAGTTGTGATTCATGCAAGTTTAGGTTAGTGATTCATGGTTTAGGGTGGTGATTCATGCTTGCTAGGTTGATGACTCATGTTATAGAATTGTGACTCACCTTGGTTGCTTCTTGACTTTTTCTTCTTCTCTTTTTCCTTCTAAAAAAAACGCACCCCCTCCCCTTATTATTATTATTTTTGTTTCTTGCTTTGTTTATAGTGTTTGAAAAGAAATATTCCATTGGTTGTTGCCTTATCACATGGATTAAGCTTTAGAATTAATTAGGGCCTTTGGATAAGCTTTGCAAGATGAACTCTTAGCCTTTGGATCATAGTTGCAATTGTTGACTTTTCAACCCTTAATTAGTATTTGATTAACACCTTAATCCTAAGCTTAATTACCACTTGGTTGTTGTTTATTGGTTCGTGGGATAATTGTGTTTGTTAATAATTCATTTAGTGCTAATCTCAATCTCTTATTGGTTCTTTACTTTTAATTGGCCTAACCTTCCTCTAATTGGTGATTTTTAATGCTAATTGTAAATAATTATCTAAACCTTCCATTAGTGTTAATTAATTGCCCATTAATTATTAATAATTGTCTCCTAATTGTTTCAAGTGTTGAGATAATTTCCTATGACATTCTATGAATTTAACATGAGCTAGGTATTAATTCTAGGGTTTTAGAAAAATCTAGTTTCTTATTAAATTATGAATTTTGAGATTTAAGTCCTCTTAATTTAATCCCTTGATTAATTATAAAAATTTACATAATCATTTTGTTTAATGAAAATTCAAGGGTCTACTAATTCCTATTATGCTTCCCTTTTTATTTAATGTGTTTTCCTAATTTTTCCTTGCTTTCTTTGGATCCTATAAAATCCCTAATTGAATTTGGGAGTTGTTTGTATTTTTACGATATTTTATGATTTCATACAAAACCTAGAAAAATAAAACATTTGCTACCCTAAATTCTAAGGGAAAATAACCTAATAGATAAATAAAATATATCTCAAAATTTGAGACCACATATTCACCTATTTTAAATAGGTGCCATCAGACAAAATATTGGATTTATGATAGTTGTTAATTTTGGGGTATTACAACATATGCGTCCAGAAAGGCCACAAGGGTTTGTATGGATTCTTTAGTCCAATAAACACGGCCCAGGCTCGCAGTAAGTTAACCAAAAGGACGCTTTATGTTGGTGCTACAATTGCCGAGGAAGATGATCGTTTTTATCTAGCCCCAATACTTGAAGGGTACGTATTTTAGTTTTGTCTATTTAAGATTTTTAAGAATAAATTCCTTTCTTATCTTAATTAATATTAAAATGTATATGTTGTAGTGGTCATTGGACCTTGTGTGTTGTTTGTTCCTCCAAGGACACATGTTATTGATTTGATCCCTTACGTGGTGGCAGGCTAAACGATGAAATCAAATCCATGTTTGCGAAGTAAGTAAATTTTCATCTAAATCATTGATTCTTCATTTATATGATTTGTTTTCATGTCTATTAATTTCCATTTTAATGATAGTGCATTCAGGGCGGCTAGATCGATTGCTGGTGCAGCAGAGCAGGGTGGACCGAAGTGGTTTTATCCGAAAGTAAATAGTTTCAATTCAAGTTATTTCATTGACACAATGGTAGCTTTCGATATGTCTTTATTTATTTTAACAATTTCCTTTTGATTTATTAGTGCCCAAAACAACCAAGAAACTCTGAGTGCGGTTACTATGTTATGTTTTTTATGCATACCATCGTTGGGAGCGGACGTACAAGTTTTCAAAACGTACGTGATCGCTCTGTGTTTCTCAAATGATAATATTTTTTGTTCTACTTGTGTTAATTATTTCATTCACTTCATTGGTTGAACTTATACCTTGTTTTCCAATTTATAGATTTTTGATAGTCTGGCTCTGTGCTCGGAGGAAGAGATCGATACAGTTTGAGACGCTTTGGCTGCAAATTTTCTTCAACGCATATAGACATCATGTATTGAATTGTTCGCCTTTAATACTCTTGGTTTCTACGGAATTGATAACTCATATTTGTTAATAGCCCTGAAAATTAAAGCATATTTAGAATTTTGTTGTTGCTGTACTGTGATCTTTGTTCTGTATTGGAATTGAAACTCGAAGCTGAAAGTTGTATTTTTGGTCAATTTAAGTATAATAGTTTGTTGTTGCTGTTGTTGGTCACTTGCTGTTGTTGGTCTTGTTGGTTGCCAAGTGTGTTTTGGTCTAAACTAATCTATTTTATTGGGTCTTAAAAGTTTTGGTTACTTGCTGTTTTTGTTTGTTGTTGTTGTTGGTCTTGCTGGTTGCCAAATTGCCTTGTTGCTGTTGTTGGTCTTGTTGGTTGCCAATTGCCTTGTTGCTATTCGTTGTTGGTCTTGCTGGCTAGTTGGCAATTGCCTTGTTGCTGTTGTTAGTTTTTGCATCTATCTTCTTATTTGCATTGTTCTATCATCGTTTACAGGTTTTAGTTGTAATCAAATAGCTCACGAAAAGCATGGTTAATTTTTTTAAAAAAAATTTATAATATAAGGCGTCCTATATTTACCTCTAGGACACCTTGTATATAATATTAAAGTCCTATTTTAAAAACAGGGCGCCCAAAGTAGCCTATAAGGCCTCCTGTTTTTAAACACAAGATGCCTTAAAAAGGGTGTCCTGTGGTAAAAAAAGGCGTCCTGAATTAACTATAGGACGCCTTTTTTAAGGTGTTCTGTTTTTAACATAGGACGCTTTATAGGCTACTTTTACAACTACCCCCAGTCAGACGTCCTTCTCAAAAAGGACGTTAATTGCCTTTAATTCAGGACGTTTTTGACATTTTTTGTAGTAGTGATGCATGGCCCAAGACTTAGTCTTGCCCATGACTTCATGAATCATTCAATCATATATAATCATACAAACTACAGCGATTAAAGTTACTAGTACGTGAACGTACCTTTCACCACGTAGTTACCAAAACGGCCAATCTTTTGAATCTGACCCCGGACTTCTCAGATATCCTATAATGTTACCGTCGGATTATTTCCTTTTACATGTTATTATAATTAATATCATATTTCCTAGAATAAAATCTTAGGATAGGTGACCCCTTAGGAAGTTCTTGTGTTGGCTCGCTACGAGCGTTACAAGTGGTATTAGAGCCAATCTTGCCTCACCCCGCTATGGTGGTCCCTTGGCTTCTCAAAGTTAAGTTACTCAGCCCAGGAAAATCTCAGAATGGGTGACCCCTTAATAAGTTCCTGTGTTGGGGTGGTGCAAGCGTTACACAATGTATACTTTATTAACACAATACATAGAGCCACATATATAGAGGCCGAAATACACTGAACAACAACAACAAATAAAACCAAACAACAAACACATCATCGATCCTGATTTCACTACAAAAAAAACAGTTTTTTGCGGCGGAATTTTTCCCTCGCAAAAGAGCAAATTTCTGTCGCAAAACTTATTTGCGGCGGAAAAAATTCCGTCGCAAAAATCGCCCACGCAAACCAATTTTCCGTCGCAAAAATGCAAATTTCCGTCGCAAATTTAGAATTTGCGAGGGAACATTTTTCCCTCGCAAAATCCAAGATTTGCGAGGGAAAATCCTTTCCCTCGCAAAATTTGAAAATTTTGCGAGGGAAATATTTTCCCTCGCAAAAGTTTGGATTTTGCGAGGGAATTTTCTTCCCTCGCAAATTTCAGAATTTGCGAGGGAAAAACGTTTTCCCTCGCAAAATGGAAATTTATTTTTAAAAAAAAATAAAAAATGAAAAAAATAAAATAATTATATTAAAAAAATATTAAAAATTAAAAAATAAAAAGACTTATATATCATAAAAATAAATTGGAAATCCTGAAAATATATTACCCAAATGCAAATCCTGAAGTGGCATGAAATCCTCCCATCAAATCATGCAAAACCCACACAAGATGCAAAAAAATTCAAATAATCAGACATCTAATGACCTCTTCAATAGATTCCTCAATAGAATGAACATATTCAGTCAACAGTCCAAAAGTTTGCTCACCTAGTCAGTCTTAATAAAGAACATCTCTCCTACTAAAAAAAGTAATGTTATGATGTAGTAGATAAAAATAGTGGAGATTTACCCGTAAAGATTTATAATACCCAAAGTTGCAGGCAATAATTAATATCCCAAAAAAACCACAACTGTTGAAACACAACAGCTGCTGGCACCTAATGTTGAAAATGTCTGAACCATATAGAAAACTAAGAAAACACTGGTAAAAAAGAATTCAGGCCCAGAGAGCTTCACTTACAGAAGGAGTTAATTTATCAACAATCATCTCTAGCAGGTTGCTCTCAGCCAACCATTGCATCACATCTATAAAATTGGGATACACATGCTCATCAGCACCTACTAAGCGAACCAAAACCTGTTCAGAGAGCTTATCAGGATTTATTCTTAACACATCAACAATATCTCACTAATGCTATAACCACTCTGAAATAGAAAGATCACCTCCATAATAGATGTGATTCCTATCAAATCAACCAGTTGGCCAAAAACGTTCTGTGGGCCTGCATAAAGAATGCTGAAGAATTAATGAAAAATGAATTCACAAGGCAAAATAAAATACAGAGCGATTGGTATTTCCGCCAAAAGTTTCTTTGCATAAAGTCTTGAACAACAAGAGCATTGATATTTTCATCCGATTCTTTCTCATCCCAAAAAATTGCAAACATCAAATTCTACACTTAAAAAGCTCTTTGTTACTTACTTGAACATAGTTCATCAGTGGCACTGTCTTCCGGATCATTAGGCAAACAACAACCTAGAAAATAGGATAGAAAGCTACATCAGTCAAGTAATTTAAACTTAAATCAGATACGCCGAACTTTCAGGATTGTCAGGTGTCACTTTATGAGCTGCACTTCCAGCATCATCAGACATACCTTGCTCAAATACCCAGCTAGCAAGGAACCATGAGAACGATCAGGCTCTAAGAAGGAGAATAATAAGTTCATCAACTGCAATTATGAAGGTAAAAGGCATATATCAATACAAATAAAATGCAACTGTATCATATCAAACATATAATGATTTACGCCATGAACTAAAAATATCATATACCTCTTCTTCCTCCACCAAGGTCTTCAAAATAACATCAATTTCACATGTGAAAACCTCACAAGCAATGAATGGAAACCTAAATCAAAAACCAAAAATCAGATGCTGAGGTTGCAGAAACAGGAAAATTGAAGCTAAAAATTTAATACAAAGTTCATACACAAAAAACGTTATGTTAAAATTAAAAACAAAACAAAATTTCTGTTACAACAGCATACTTGAAGGTCCGTTTGCTTTCAGCATTCTCGGGTGGCTCTTCAATAATGTAGCGTAGTAATTGTTCCACCTGAGCTCTATCTCTCAGGCTGAAAGAAGAAAAATGTAACCAATAAAAATACATTTGTTGACTCATCTATATGACTGCATATCCAGTTTCTCCTCCTTTGTAATCATATATACCCCCTATTGTAAAGAATATAGAAGATTTGGGATAATATGAAAGAGGAACACAAGAGGAGAATCTGGAATGTTTGAAGCCAGGGAAACATAATTTAATTTTAATTAATAAAGCATACACGTTAATGAGACGACTGTTTAAGGCCTTGCATTCTTGGATAATTTCTTCTTCATCCAGAAGTTCTTCTAAAGTGAAATTATCTTTATCCAAAATTGCCTCAACCTGGAAAACACCATAAGCAACGAAGAGGAAATAAATTAGCCATGCAGACATGGAGTCATGAGACACTTTGAACATGAATTAAAGTTAAACCGCCTTTTTAAATTTCAGGTTGCCATTCGTAAACAAATGGTTTAATAGAAGCATTTCACAAAATCAGTGGTTTAATATTAGACTACTCTTCCGACAAATTAACAAGCTTCAGCTTTGAAAAATGGTTTGGCTTCAAGAATAAGCTAGTAGGGAATCACTCAATCCATACCACAACCACAAAAGAAATGATCCCATGAACTAGATCTGGAGAAAATCGAGAATCGTCTCTTTAAACAGAATGATTAAAGTTGAACCATCCCCGACAAAATTAAAAATAAATATATAAAGATGAGAAAAGATACCTACTGCAAATCTAAGGTTCAGGACAGTCCTGAGGAAGGATTAAAGGACAGAAAGCACAACCAATTAGTCTTCAAAGATCCAAGAACTTTCACCCGGACATTTTCAAAAGTATGAATAGGAGTAGAAGTGTACGTGTACCAACTAAAATGGTTAAACGGACATTGAAAGGGTTGTTGCGGTGGCTGGCCGGAGCTGCGAAATCGTGGAGCAAGGAGGAGGGGAGGACTGGTAGTGCGCCAAAAGGAGGAGGAAACGGCCGGTGGTTCACACGCCGGAGTAGGGGACAGATCCGAAGGAAGACGGCGGACCAAGGGGGAGGACTAGAGGACGTTGCCGGTGGCTGTTCACGAGCCTGATGGAGAAGATGCGGCAGATCTAAGGCCGACGAGGGAGAGAGACGCGAACATGAATGAAATGGAGAACCTGACGCGACGCGAGTTTAAGGGGAGGGAACTAGGGTTTTTTGCGAGGGAAACAATTCCCTCGCAAAAATGGGGAATTTTGCGAGGGAACTAGTATTCCCTCGCAAAAATGAGGGGATTTTGGTGGCTTTTTGGCTCTATTTTGTGAGGGAATTTCTATTCCCTCGCAAAATAGGGGACATTTTGGTGCGCAATATTGTGCCAAAATTTGTCAATTTTGCGAGGGACACTGGGTTCCCTCGCAAAATGTAACCATTTTGCGACGGAACTTACATTCCCTCGCAAATTGTCCCCAATTTGCGAGGGAAAGAATATTCCCTCGCAAAATTCGGGACAGTTTGGAGGCAAAAAATCCCGCGAAAATTTTACAGTTTAGCGAGGGACACAATGTTCCCTCGCAAAATGTAACCATTTTGCGAGGGAACGTACATTCCCTCGCAAAATGGGGACATTTTGCGAGGGAAAGGATATTCCCTCGCAAAATTGGGCACATCATTTTGCGAGGGAACAGGAATTCCCTCGCAAAAAGCTGATTTTTGCGAGGGAATAGAAATTCCCTCGCAAAAAGCTGTTTTTTGCGAGGGAATTATCTTTCCCTCGCAAATTTTTGTAATTTTGCGACGGAACTTGTTTCCCTCGCAAATTCCGTCACAAATCTGTGATTTTCTTGTAGTGTTTAGTGATTTAACGATGGTTTGAACCGCTGATCCAGATTTACTTTATAGAATGAAATGATTAAACTAAAACTTGATATAAAAGTTGGTGTATTTTGTTTTAGTCAATCTACTACATCAAATAAGTTGTTTATATAAAATAGGTTAAGATATACAATTAAGTAAACGCCCGTAAATGTAATGCCATGTGCTTTTTTTTTTTTGGTACGAAAAATCATAAAATTAAAATACTAATTAATTATTAAAGTTAACTCATCGGTGGGGGCAAACACAGCAGAAATAAATACTCCAAAGATCACTGTATATAAGTTTATTAAGTTTCTCCAAATATACCCATCATTCTGTTGTTTTATTTTTCAACCACAGAACGTATACTTTATTAACACACAATACTCAGAGCCACCTATATACAGTCATAGAGAGGCCGAAATACACATAACAACAACAGAAAATAAAACCAAACACACAAACACATTTTATTGTGTCTCATTTATTTTTCTGCATCCTTATAAAAACACAAACGCTATCATAATTTTTCTCATGCAACCCTTGTGATCAAAGAAATGGCAGTAACAATGTCCGTGTCGTCTGTGCATAGAACAACCATGAGCTCAAGTCTTTTTTGCTGGAGAAAAGTTGTGGGCCTGTCCATGATCTTCGTAAGTATGGACGCAGAAGGTGCTACTTGATTAATTACCTCCACAACTTCCCCTGATGTCTTCCCAACCAGCTCTTTCCATGCAGAATCCTTTGCTTCAATATCCCAACAAAATCCACATCAACTATAATTTTGTTACTTTTCTCTCTCTCCTTTTTTTTTTTAAAAAAAAATTAATGGGAAGTATATGACTTGCAAAAATAGAGGAAAATAAGTGTACGTGTGTTAACGTTCCTTCAAATATTATTATAGGGATAATTAATCCGCTAATCCTTTACCCTATAGTTTCATCTTATTTTTAATTAGATTGTTGTAGTTCTTTTTGTTACTTATCATAATATTATAGTTTTACTTATTTTTAATTAAGTACCTTTAGTTTCTTTTACCAATATTTGTAGTTTCACCTATTTTTTAATTAGGTCACTTTCTTTATTTGTTTTTCCCCCTTTCAAGTTTTTCCCCTTTTTATCAGTCACCTAAAGTTATAGGGATTTTATAAGAAATCAGGTAAAACAATAAGGCCCTATTTGTTATGAGGAAGATTTAAGGAAGGAAAGGAATTTAGAAGATGGAAAGGAATGGAAAGGAAGATTGAGAGGAAACTTTAAAAGGGTGTTTTGTTTGGTAAACATGAAAATTAAGATGGAAGATGATAATTTTACAAAAATTAAAATTAAATATAACTTTTAAAATGTCCAAAATACCCCCTTACATTTAAAAAAAAAAAGAAGCAAAAAAAAATCCCTCCTTCTTCTTCATCTTTTCGCCCGACATAGCAAACCAGGGGAAAAAAAAAGCTTCGATCATTGTTTCCAACCGGTGGTGGTGGAGATCGTGGGTCGACCGGTGGTGGTGGAGATTGTGGGTTCCAACATTTTCCCTCTCTTGCTCTGCTATCCCTCCTTCTTCCCGACGACAGAACCGAAAAAAAAAAGCTTCAGATCTAGGTTTTGACCGATGGTGGTGGTTTGGTGAAGTAGATCGGCGATGGTGAAGGAGCTAGGAAGTCTTCGCCGGAGATGAAGAGAGCCGAAGGTGAGAGGAAGAGGGTGAAGTCGGCGACAGTGACGGTGAGAAAAGAGGAAGAAGAAAGGGACCTAATAGGAATTTGCTCACAATTTTCTGGGAAGATTTCATCTTCCATCCAATATGTGAGGGAAGATTAAAGAAGGAATCTTCCCATGGATGAAGGAAAATGATGCCTCACTGAAAGATAAATTCTGTGTAACAAACTCCTAAAACCAAGGGAAGATTGGAATCTTACCTTCACTTTTCCAATCTTCTTCCTAACAAACAGGCCCTAAGGACTTGTATTTTTTAAAAAAGTACAGGACTTGATAGAAAGAGGAAAAAAATATAGGAAACTAATTAAAAATTAGTTGAAACTATGAGGACTTGCAGATTAATTATTTTTATTTTTATTAATTGCTATGTCGTTAAGTAGAATTTCATATGCAATAATGCTCATGCATGTATGGTATGATGATTAACTAAGCTTTGAATTCTTTTTTCTTTTTTTAAATTTAGTTAATGACATTCAGAAAGAAGATTATTCAATGTGGGATTATATATCTATTACAATATAAGGAAAAAGATTAAATTAAACACTCATAAACACTCAAGCCAAGACAAGGAAAGCTTTTTTAAAGTGATAATTTGTCTTTATCTTTTTGTGTGCACTTAATAACAAAGGCAATGTAGTTGATATATTGCTGTTGTGTGATTTCTAATGTTGTATCTTTTTTTTTTCACAAATAAGGTGATAGTGCATGTTATTTATAGACCATTAAGTGATGCTTTGAAGTCGTGCTTTTGAAACAACACATTTTCAATTAAAAATTATAACCACATGTTAGATTCATGAACCCTCATGAGCCAACATAACTTCAATAACCAATTAATATTTATTTAAAAATAACTCTTTTATGAAGGGTTACACCTTTATAGTATGTAGAGTTTTCTTAAAAACCAACACATCATTCCATTAAGTAGTAATTACCACACATTTTCATAAGTGTCTTTAGAAACTAAAAGAACATGACATTGGGAACCGTACCTTTAATGTTATAACTTTCCATGCAACTCTACACATAATTTCTTTAATTTATAAGGACATGACTTTCCAACAAACACGTCTCTTTATTTTAAAATATACAAACATGTTTTAGACGGTTTGATCACAAAGAAATGACTCAAATTAGTTTTGGTGCTCATCAAGGTTGATAAGCATCCAAAGTCATTATGTATGGACCATCAAGATGTGATATGAACATTCCACTTTTTTTTTTTTTGAAACAGTCAGTTCAATAGGTATAGAATAAAAAACAAAGATATTATTTTAATTATCATTTTTTTCAAAAAAGGAAAAAGAAAAAAGAGTTCTTTTGATTTAAAAATTAATAGTTAAAAATTTTAAATACTAACTGTCCTAATTAGATTTGAACGGTTTACATCTAATAAGTTTGGGCACGGTTTACATCTAATAAGTTTGGGCACAACACCGAATCCATTCAAAAATGACATAATAAAGTTGAAGAATGAAGAGATTATCGGTACCTCCGGGGGCTTGGCTGGGGGACAAATGATGATGTGGAGTACCAACGAAGGTTGAACAAAAAACTCCATTTGCTAAAACGGTGAGGAGAATTTGAAGTATCATTCTTACCAAAGGACTCCTTACAATCTCCATTACTTTTTCCCCCTTTTGATTTTCCTTCTCCTTGAATTTTGTTGTTGAATGATTTGATGAGCCAAGTTGAGGCCAGACCGCAATTTATAATATCATCATATCCTTTCATGAAAGTGACCTTTTTTATGTTGCGGCTGGCTACGTTGCTTTAATTTTCCTTTTAATAATCATAACACAGGGGTACCATTATATTCTTTACAGAGTGTTTAAACTTGCAACATCAAGCTTAAGAAGAGGTTATTTCTGTTTCAGCATGAGACGTAGAGTTTGAATTCGTGGGAAGGTAAAAGATGCATTAACCAATGGGATAGCTTCTTCATGGCACAATTATTAAAAAACATACCTAACTTTGGGTTAGTTGCATATAACCCTCTTGATATTTTAAAGTATAAATTTAACCCCCGACCTTTTATTTTATTTTTTATTATTAGCATCCAACCGTTAATTGACCGTTATCTTTTTAACGAAAATTGTTACATTCGGTTAAAAGATAACATGTGGTATCCTATATAACTTACTAATTTCATAAAACCCCATGAACCTTGACCAATTACAAATTACTCCTCTAAACTTTGATCATTACAAAAAAACCTTCTCGCATTGTAAATTTTAAATTTAAATTTTGAAATGTTAGGAGGTTATTTATAATGGATCAAAGTTCATGGGTTACATGTTACTGGCCAAATTTAGGTGATTTTATGAAATTAATAATTTACGTAGGATACCACGTGTTATCTGTTAATCTAATGTGACAAGTCTGTTAAAAAAATAATGAACAGTAAACAACAAGGGGGTTAATAATAAAAATATAAAAGATCAAAGAATTAAATTTTAGGAGGTTATCTATAATGGATCAAGGTTCATTGTAATACCTTAAAATTCATAATCATTATAGATGTTATATTTTGGTAAATAATGTCTATTAAAAAAAAATAGGTGAATATGTGGTCTCAAAATTGAGTAACATATTTATGTAAATTTAGGAAATTTTCTCTGAGGATAAAGGTAATCAAAAACCAAATTCTCTAATTTTATTTTTAGATCATAAAATACCACAAAATTACCATATTAAAGCCTAGTCTTATATAATCAT
Organism: Acacia crassicarpa; assembly: GCA_034222035.1. Lineage (NCBI taxonomy): Eukaryota > Viridiplantae > Streptophyta > Magnoliopsida > Fabales > Fabaceae > Acacia > Acacia crassicarpa. The sequence goes on from JAWXYG010000004.1 coordinate 22,359,326, forward strand.
AAGGGCAATAAAATGCTATGGAGATACTAAAATTAATTAAGAGAGATTGATTAAAGTTGAAGGGCCAATTTTAAGAGTATGATTAAGGAACAAAAATATGATAAAATTATTATGATAAAACATGGTTTTTATGTAAGCACAATTAGGAAGCAATTAAATTTGCACTAATTAAAATAATGATATAATACCCCAAAATTCATATATCTCTTAAATATTATAGTTTGGCAAAATAATACCTATTAAGAATATGAGAGTATGTTGTCTCCAAATTTTATAAAATATGTAATGTTTTGATCTCTGGACAATGAGATATGAATTTTTGAAGATTAGGCTATTTTTCTGGGTGAAATTCTGGGCAGAGGATGAACACGTGAAATCTGGGAGTTATTTTTGAAATCTGGGCAGAGTCTGATATTTTTTCTGGAAAATAGACATCCTAAGAAGTCCAGAACATTTTACGGATCTTCGTTTCGATTTTTCTATAATTAGTTATGATTTTTCGAAGTTAGGCGAAATTCTGCCGAATATACTCCAGCGTTTTTCCACGAATTTTGAAGAAATAAAATAATGGTTTAGTGTACCAAGGGTAGAATATTCAATAGTGGCCAAAATATATTCAAGAATATTATTTACAATTAATAACGCAATATTCCTATTATAGGACACTTGCAAACGTATACCGATCGCCGACATACCGGAATTATCAACTCAGGTACGGACGCGTATTGTAACACTAACTCTGATGCTTATGGTATGCTTATATGTGATAGATAGTCTGAGATACTGTTTTTGAAAATTGATCATACACATACAACTTGATACGGGTTATAGTCGTGATAATGCTGTTATGTTTTCCTAGCGCTGAGGACATGGATGTACACCGTGGCACTGGAGATAGTGCAGACTGTAATAACATGCATATTGCAGTGGCTGTGTAATGTTATTATGTGAATATATGAATATTGTATGTGATTAAATGCTGTTTTACCATGGATATCTGTCATACATATTTGATACATAAGCATGAGGTTAACCGTTACCTGAGGTTCAATGGTAATTGAACCTCAGCTCTGACTTTAGGCCCAGGACCCTCAGGAGGTCAGACCGAAGAGAAGGGTAAGCAGATAGCGTGACGGAGCGGACAAGGAGATTCTGTTGAAATTTTTATTTTACCGTCTTTTGAATATTCGGATATTTTGGATGACTGTAACAATACACAGATACATCATTATTGAATGTTATTCAGTTACTCATTTTCACGACTCTTCCGATGCTCTACTCTGATAAACCCTTTTTGAACTCTGATAATTTTATTTCGAAAACGCTTTAGAAAACGGGGTGTTACATTCATGGGTTATATGTTACTGGCCAACTTTTTGGTGATTTTATGAAATTAATAATTTACGTAGGATACCACATGTCATCTGTTAATCTAACGTGACAATGTCTGTTAAAAAATAACAAACAGTAAACAACAAGGGGGTTAATAATAAAAATATAAAAGGTCAAAGAATTAAATTTTAACTTTGAAATGTCTAGGGATTATATAAAATTACCTCAATGTTGAGGAGAATTTTATATAACTTAACACCTTTTTATATTCCAAAATGTTTGGATATAAGTTGCATATTACTCACTCTAATCTTATATATAAGATGCAGTTTTTGGAGTATCCTTGATCCTGTTGTTAAATGTAACATCCCAATTTTCTAAGGCGTTTTTGAAATAGTTTGATCAGAGTTTGAAAAGGTTTTATCAGAGTAGAGCATCGGAAATTTTTTTTTCTTTATAACGAGTAACTGATAAACATTCATTGACGGTGTATCTGGTTGCTATTACAGTCATCCGAATAGTTGAATATTCAAAAATACGGAAAATACAAAACAGAAAGAAATTCTTCGTCCGAGTCTTCACGCGGTCTGCTTACCCCTGTCGTCGGTCCTGCCCTCTCCGGATCCTGAGGCTATTGTAAGAGCTAAGGTTCAATTACCATTGAACCTCAGATAACGGTTAACCTTATGCTTATGTATCAGATATGTATGACAGATATTCATGGCAATACATCAATAATCACATATGAAAGATAACAGCCACTGCATATGCATGTTATTATAGTATGCACTATTCACCAGTGCCACGGTGTACATCCGTGTCCTCAGCGCTAGGAAAACACAACGGCGTTATCAAGACTATAACCCGTATCAAGCTGTATGTGTATGATCAATTTTTAAAACAGAGTCTCAGACTATCTATCACATATAAGCATACAATAAGCATCAGAGTTAGTGTTACAGTACGCGTCCGTACCTGAGTTGATGATCTCGGTATGTTGTCGGTTGGTCTGCGTTCTTTCGGGTAGCCTATAATAGTAATATCGCTCTATTAATTTATAAATAATATCCTAAAAGATATGTTGGCCACTAATGACTATTTTACCCTTGGTACACTTATTTTTCGCTTTATTTCCTCAAAATTCGTAGAAGGACGCTGGAATATTTTCAGCAGAATTTCGTCTAACTTTGAAAAATTATAACTAATTCTAGAAAAATCGAAACGAAGATCCGTAAAATTTCCTGGACTCCTTAAGATGTCTATTTTTGAGGGAAAATATCAGTTTTTACCCAGATTTCAAATGTTCAGACTCTGCCCAGAATTTCCTGGAATTTTCGTAGAATAAACTTTGAGAATTTCTTTCTCACTGTACAGAGCTCATTTCAACATGTTCTTTGCATTTTTGGAAAGCCCTATATGTCTAATTTGACCATGAATTTTACCAGAATTTTTCAACAACATTTTCAACATGAAATATAAGCATTTTTGTTACTAGCTCAGAAATCGCCTAACCGACAAATTTTCGCCAGAACTTCGTTACTTCAGTGTTTTCCTTCCAGAAATTTTTGCTAAACCACTTTCTTCACTAATTTTTCGAAATAAAGCTATTTTTAACCATAAAAACATGAAAATAGAACTACTCTAGAATTTTTAAGATTAAAACCACTTCTATCTATGAATTTAAAAACCCAAAACTCAAGAACTTGCTTACCTATTGCTTGAACTCCTTCAAGCTCTCTCACTTTCTTTCACTCCTCTCTTATATGCAGATGTTGCTTTGCTTTGGTGTGAGAATTGTGAAAGACCATGGCCCCTATTTATAGGATTTTCCTATGGCAATTGTGGTAAATATTTGCAACTTCCTCTTGGCAATTTTCAACCATTGGATCAAGATTAAATTCTCAAACTCTCATCCTCACCTCTCCTACTCCCTCATCCGACTTTCCTCTCTCTCACTCCCTTCATCTTTTTTTCCCTTCTTCAAGAAGCTAAAGAACTTGGGGTTCAAGTAATAAATAGTATTCCTTCAAGAGCAAGCTATTGACTAATTCCCCATGTGTTGGAAACCTTTTCCTTGGCCTTCAATCCTCACAAATCCACCCCCCCCCCCCACATCAGCTCTTTTTTTTGTTTGCCTTGGGCTTTCTTTACCTAGCTCATAGTTTGGGCTACAAAAATTGGTTTAATGATGATTAATTGTGATAAAATGCCCTTAATTAAATCCCTCTTGTTTACTATTTGATTTAGCCTAATTAGGTTTAGTTTGTACCTGTTTAATTGATTCTAATTCAATTTTGATTTTTCCCAACTCTATTTGTTGCAACTATTGATCCCTTGTTAAGCTTAAATATTTAATTAAGCCAAAATATTCCAAATTGCTTATCAATATTTGCCACTAGATTAATTATGAATGTTAATTCAATTGATATTAATTTAAGTGCCCAATAATTATTTTTTTAGTATCCCTTAATTACTTTAAGCCTCTTCATACTCCTTTATGGCTTATTTTTGACAATATAAGAGTTAAATGTCAATATCTTTTTAAATGTAGATTTAATTGTTAGAAATTTTATCTAATTAACTCAGGTATTTTTATGGCATTTTATGACATTTTATGACCCCAATTTAAATTTAGGGAGTTGGATTTGCCTTATTAAGTCCTAAAGAAAATTTACCCAAGAAATAAAATAATTACACTACAAAATTGGAGACAACATATTCTCCTATTTTTCAATAGGTCCTAATTGCCAAAATATCATTTTTAGGAGAAATACAAATTTTGGGGTATTATATTAAATTCGCAAGTTAACTGTCCAAATTTAGCGTTTTCATATTTCTAGCTTACAAAATCGAATCGAGTCACTGGTAAACTTGTGATCGTTGTAAACTCGGTTAAATTACGAGTTTATATACCAAGTTTTACCGTTTTACATTTTCAGCTTACAAAATCGTGTTTACTCATCCTTAAACTTATGTTAACTTATTCTATTTTATCATAATTAGGGGACTTAAATGTAAATATTATAGAAATTTCTTTTTAAAATATAATAAATTATAAATGTTGATGAGATTTAATTTCAATTATTTAGATTTTAAAAATAGTTAAATCAAATAGTTGTTATTTCTTCTATTATAATTATTTAATTATACAATATTAATATATATATTTAATGGAAAAGTAAACTCTTACGAATTTATGATTCGAATTCACGATACGACTTTACCTCACTATCACAAGTTTACTTAAACTTATGAGTTAAAAAACTTTGATCCTGTTCCTAAAACTTTAATCAAATATTTTATTTTTAGCCTCATTAATTATATATTATATATACCACTGCATTACATATTTCTAGTATACCTTTTTTCCGTACCCATTATTTTTCTCTCAGTCACTCTCTTTCTCTATTCACAAGGGTATTTTTGTAAGATAAAATATATTTTCCCACACATTTATTGCCTTTTACTCCTCTAGACTTATATATAAGGAAGAAAGAGAAAATTTATATATGAATGTACAACTATATTCTTCATTTATTACTGTATTAACTTTGCTCTCATCAAGTATAACGAAAATTTAATAAGGGTAAAGTTGAAAAATTGTTGTCTTTTATAGAAGAGTTAATAAAATTTAATATATAAAATTTAATGTTGTTATTGGTTTGTGTAAAACATACCGCAAATACCTTATAAATAATATTTGAAGAGTGTAACACCCCGTTTTCTAAAGCGTTTTTGAAATAAAATTATCAGAGTTCAAAAAGGGTTTATCAGAGTAGAGCATCGGAAGAGTCGTGAAAATGAGTAACTGAATAACATTCAATAATGATGTATCTGTGTACTGTTACAGTCATCCAAAATATCCGAATATTCAAAAGACGGTAAAATAAAAATTTCAACAGAATCTCCTTGTCCGCTCCTTCACGCTATCTGCTTACCCTTCTCTTCGGTCTGACCTCCTGAGGGTCCTGGGCCTAAAGTCAGAGTTGAGGTTCAATTACCATTGAACCTCAGGTAACGGTTAACCTCATGCTTATGTATCAAATATGTATGACAGATATCCATGGCAAAACAGCATTTAATCACATACAATATTCATATATTCACATAATAACATTACACAGCCACTGCAATATGCATGTTATTACAGTCTGCACTATCTCCAGTGCCACGGTGTACATCCGTGTCCTCAGCGCTAGGAAAACATAACGGCATTATCACGACTATAACCCGTATCAAGATGTATGTGTATGATCGATCAATTTTCAAAAACAGTATCTCAGACTATCTATCACATATAAGCATACCATAAGCATCAGAGTTAGTGTTACAATACGCGTCCGTACCTGAGTTGATAATTCCGGTATGTCGGCGATCGGTATACGTTTGCAAGTGTCCTATAATAGGAATATTGCGATATTAATTGTAAATAATATTCTTGAATATATTTTGGCCACTATTGAATATTCTACCCTTGGTACACTAAACCATTATTTTATTTCTTCAAAATTCGTGGAAAACGCTGGACAATATTGGGCAGAATTTCACCTATCTTTGCAAAATCATAACTAATTCTAGAAAAATCGAAACGAAGATCCGTAAAAAGTTCCGGACTCCTTAGGATGTCTATTTTCCAGAAAAAATATCAGGCCTTTCCCAGAATTCAAAAATCATTCCCAGATTTCACGTGTTCATCCTCTGCCCAGAATTTCCAGCATTTTCGCAACATAAACTTTGAGAATTTCTTTCTCACTGTACAGAGCTCATTTCAACATGTTCTTTACATATTTAAAAAGCTCTATATGTCTACTTTCATCATGAATTTTCTCAGAATTTTTCAATATCATTTTCAACATGAAATATGAGTGTTTCTGTTACCAGTTCAGAAATCGCCTAACCGACGAATTTTCGCCAGAACTTCGTTACAACAGTGTTCTTGACCTGGGAATTTTTGCAGAACCACTTCCTTCACTATATTTTCGAAATGAAGCTATTTTAAACTATAAAAACATGAAACTAAAATTATTCTAGAATTTTAAAGATTAAAACTACTTCTACCTATGAATTTAAAACTCAAACTAAGAACTTTGCTTACCTAGAGCTTGATCTCCTTCAAGCCTTCCCTTCAGCTCTCTCAACTTTCTCTCAAATAAGCAGGTGTTGTATTGCTTGGTGTGAAGAAAAGTGAAGAGCTTTGGTCCCTATTTATAGGAAAAAGGTTGGGCAATTTGGTAATAAAATGCAACTTTGCTCTTGTCAATTAAACACCATTGGATCTAGGTTAAAGTTGAAATCTCACATCTTCACCACTCATTGCCTCAGCCGAAATCTCCCTCTCTCTCTCTCCCTTCACCTTTTTCTTTCCTTCTCCAAGAAGCTTAAACAACTTGAAGTGCAAGAATAGAATAGTAACTTGTGTTCTACAAGCCTTTGACCAATTGCACATGTTGAAAATCACTCCCTTCCCTTTGAAGCCTCCCAAAACCGAAATGCCCTCTGGTCCTAGTAGTTGGGTTGTTGTTTTGGGCTTTATTGGTGGTTTGGGCAATTATTTGGGTTACCAAAAATGATCCAATTGAGTCTTTGTTGTGTCAAAAAGCCCTAAATTAATTTCTTCTTGTTTATTATTAGGTTAAGCTTAATTAGGTTTAGTTTGAAATGATTTTATTGATTACCAAATCAATTATGTTCCTACTAAGTCCAATTGTTACAATTATGGATCCCTTGTTAGACTTTATTATTGAATTTAGCCAAATTATTGCAAATTGCTTGTAAATATTTATCATTAAATTAATTATGCATGTTAATTCAATTAAGATTAATTTTTGATGTTTACTAATTATTTTTAGTGTCCTCTAATTATTTTAGACCTCATCCTATCCCTTTACGGCTTAATTTTGCCAATATGTGAATTATATGACAATTTATCACTAATTGTGAGTTTAATTGTTCTTAAATTGTTGGGAACTCCATTTAATTGGTTTAGGGGTTTTTATAGCATTTTACAATATTTAATGATCCCTAATAAAAATTTAGGGAGTTGAATTTTGCCCTATTAAATTCTACCGACAACTTATTCAAGAATTAGAATAATCATACTTACTAATTTGGAGACAACATGCTCTCTTATTTTAAATGGGTCCTAAATGGCCAAAATATTATATTCAAGAGATATACAAATTTTGGGGTATTATAAAGAGTACTAATTTTAACCTGTAACATCCGTGTATAATTGTAGAGCAAGAAGACAACTTGTCTTCCACTTATGGATAATCATCCAAGATTTTGTCCCTTAATTCAGCTTTTCTATGAATAAAATATTCATATACCAACATACTATTATCCTTATGATTACAAGACGACGGCCAACGTGTAGCACATTTGCACCAAAATTCTCTTTCACTTTGTTAATCAATTATACAATCTGTAGCCATGTGATTGTCCAACCATTCAACATTATTTCTTTAATAATTCTCGGGTGCAAGCAGTGGAGGCTACTCTTTATTGTTCAATCACGGGTATCACATTCATTAGAAGCATGTTTTATATATTCAAACGTATGCCTCTCTTTTATTCATTTCTGACGACAAAGAGAAATAGAAAGTGAGAGTGTGAGAGAGCTTCCACAGTGAGAGATACCTTCTTATATTAAATTTGATAGAGAAGGCCGCTCGTTTTAGAAGCAAAAGAAAGGAGAAGCTACTAAAGTCCAAGGAGTAAAACAAGTAAGTAAGGCTATAACTTGTCTTATGTTACTTTGTGAAGCTGGTTATTATTTTGGGTCAATTAAGAAGTGGTAAAACCGTAAGAATTTTTGATGATTTTAAGGTTACCATAGTGTTTATCACGGAAAATAGAGTAAGAATAAGGTTGGAAATGATTTTTAGAATCAAAAAGAATTAATTAAGCAAGCTACCAAAACTGCCAGTTTTAACGGTTTGGAAGGCAGTCGAATTTAACATGGTTTTTGGTCAAGTTAATGATGTCTAAAAATCATGAAATTTTCCAGATTTGAAGTAGACATCCAGAGCTTTCTTTTGATATATAATATGTAATTTTTAGAGCTCTGTACAAGGAATTATGGATTTTACAATCTGGCCTAAAATACTGGAAGTTCAAGCTGGTCAGCAAAGTTGTTTATTTAAACTGGGAATGATGTGGACGTTTTTGGCTGTTGAGAATATTTTTCGGTGAAAATAGACTCACCAAAGGACATTTAGGTTTTGGAAGCACATCATTTCAAGTTTTGTACAATTAGTTATGAATTTTCAAAGATTAATGAAAATTCTGGACAGAAAAGGGAATTAATCCGAAAATTGCTACAATAATAATTTTAAATGGGTGATTTATCATTTAAGGATTACAAGGATTCTAAATGATGAAAAGAACCCTGTTGGATATTTTGGAAGAAATGGATTATAGTGAAGATTAATATTTATAATGATACTATTTTAGGAGTTGACTGTCAAGTGGTTCGAGCACCGGTGAATTTCTTTTAGCTAATTGGAGTTGAGGTAGTAACTTTTCTCTCACATACTCTGTGTGCCTTTATATGCATGTACGTACCATTGTGATATTTGAATTGTGAATTTCTAACCTTATCGCCGGTATAAGCTGGGAGGTAGTGCCCTTGAATGTGGGGTAACCCTGGATGCCATCACGGTTGAGGCCGGGGGTGGTACTCCGATAAGTGAATTTTTATGCAGAAGGGTGAAAGCCCATTTGAGTATTTGAATTATCCAGTACTGTGCGTATGAACCGGTAGGTTCTTGAATATTGTTAAACTGCATATTTGAATTTTGTACTTGAAAATTAATGTGAATTACATTTATTGCAACTGGTTGTCTACCATGTACTGTGCATGCATCTTATGTGAGTGATTAACGTTACTACTGGGATTCACTTGAATCCCAGACAATCCCCAAAGTTCAGGACGGAAACCTAACAGCGGTCGTGGCTCACGTGATAAGGCGGTGGATATGGATAACTGACGGTGCTAGATGGAGCAGAGATCTGATTTATTTTCCCTCATTGTGTTTGAAATATTATGTACTTGTTAAATTCTGTATGAACCTTTTTATGAATTTCGATTATGTGCCGGACTTCAATATCAGTATTACTATGCTAGAACTAGTTTATCCTTTAAGCTGTGCATATTTACTCTTGCGAATGTCGGTATATCGAAGGGGTGTGACATTCGTGGTATCAGAGCCTTAGTTCCGGCAATGTCAGGATAGTATACTGATAAAGTCTTGGATAGATAGAAGTGTGTAGTGGTATATATAGAATGGCATGTGCATGTCATTATTTGAGGAATTTTGAATTAAAATGATATTAACAAGAATCTTTACCTGAATAGCAAAAAGACATTATGGTGAATGTTCGAGGAGGTAGCAGTGGCAGAGGCAGAGGCAGAGGTCGTGGTAGAGGCAGACCACGTAAGCAAGTGCAGGCTCAAGAGCAGTCAAATGAACAAGAACAGGAGCGAGAACAATCGCATGAACAAGAGCGGGCACAAGAGGAGAATATACCAGAACAAGATCCTTTTCACTATGTGCAACAAATGATGGAGATGATAAATAAACTACAGGAGGAAATACGTGAAGTAAAGGCTAGGCAGAACGAGGGTGGACAGCGAGCTGCAACTGCGGAAGGGGAAAGATCCACTCAACCCGAGATTCAACAAAATGAACCTGTAGCTGACAGGATGCAACTTGACGAAGAGGATGAACAGTATTGGATTACCAAATTTTGCAAGCATCAACCACCAGTTTTTCGCGGGAGTTTTGATCCCCAGGTAGCTGAGAATTGGGTGCTGAGATTGGAGAAGATTTTTCGAGTAATGCGGTGCCCTACAGAAAGGAAAGTTGAATTGGCAATCTACAAATTGGAAGGTGATGCTGATCGATGGTGGAAGAACACAGAATTAATTTTGCGGGCTCAGAATACCCCCATCACTTGGGAAATTTTCAAAGATAAGTTTGATGAAGAGTATTTTCCTGAATCCACTAGGGACGAGAAGGAGTTAGAATTCCTGGCTATACAACAGGGTAAAGAAGAGTCTTTTAATGAATATCTGAGTCGTTTCAACCGACTAGCTCGTTACTCTTCAACCCTGAAAATCAGTAATGACGAGAAGTGGAAGTCGGGAAGGTTGATTAGGGGGTTAAAATATGAACTGAGAAAAGAGCTGGTCTCCCGTAAATTCCAAAAATTCAGTCTTGCAATTGAGGAATGCAGGATGGTTGAGAGGAATCTAAGGGATTTGCAGCTGCCTGAGGTCACTACGAATCAAGGCGAGTCTAGCCGAAGGAATTCTTCCCAGAAAAGAAAAGGGGCAGGGACCAAATTCCAAGGAAGTAATAAGAAACCTGTTCAGTCTAGCGAACGTATCAATCAAAAGCCAGTAGAGCCTAGACCATGTCCTCAATGCGGTAAATTCCATCAAGGCAGGAATTGTAGCGGGCAGATCATTTGTTATAATTGTCGCAAGACGGGTCACTATAGCTCGGATTGCCCACAGCGTGCCACAGAGAGGAGGCCACAGAATTTTGGAAGAATATTTGCTATGACGCATGAGGAGGCTAGAAAGTCTCCGGAGATGATTCAAGGTACCATTCTTCTTCATGGAAATACATTACAAACATTGTTTGATACGGGTGCTAGTCATTCTTTTATATCATATGATTGTGTTAGTCGGCTAAGATTGGTTATCCACAAACTGCCTTATGATCTTGTTGTGACGACACCACTTGGTGTTAAATCTTTGACTGCTGATGTCTGTTTGAATTGCATTGTAAATGTGGACGGCCATGATTCTGTGGTAGATTTGATATGTTTGCCACTTCATCGTATAGATGTTATACTTGGTTTAAATTGGTTGACAGCAAATAATGTGCTGTTAGACTGCGGAAATAAAAGGATTGTATATCCAAATCCGCAGAGAGATATTAGTAAAGATGTAAATATGAATTTCCTCTCAGTAGATGAAGCTGAGAAGTGTTTGAGAAAGGGTTGCCAAGGGTATGTTGTGTTTTTCTCAGTACAAACAGAAACTGGGACTGCACTTGAAAATATTCCAGTTGTGAATGAATTTCCTGAGGTATTTCCGGAAGACATTAGTGGACTACCTCCGGAAAGAGAAGTAGAATTCGGCATCGAAATTATGCCTGGAGCTGGACCAATATCTAAAGCACCATATCGAATGGCACCTAACGAGATGGCGGAGCTGAAGAAACAAATTGAAGAATTACTAGAGAAAGGGTTTATACGACCCAGTGTTTCTCCATGGGGAGCGCCAGTGTTATTTGTAAAGAAGAAAGACGGGAGCCTGAGATTGTGTATCGATTATCGAGAATTAAACAAGGTGACTGTCAAGAATAAGTATCCTCTCCCTAGAATAGATGATTTGCTTGATCAGTTAGCTGGTTCTAGCGTATTTTCAAAAATCGATTTGCGTTCGGGTTATCATCAACTACGAGTAAAAGCTGAAGATGTTCCAAAGACAGCTTTTAGAACCAGATACGGACATTATGAATTTTTAGTAATGCCGTTTGGTTTGACCAATGCACCTGCCGTGTTTATGGACTACATGAACCGAATCTTCCGTCAATACTTAGATCAGTTTGTGGTAGTCTTTATCGACGACATCCTAATCTACTCAAAGAGCAGCAAAGAGCATGAGAATCATCTGAGGATCGTGTTGAATATTTTGAAAAACAAGCGACTTTACGCTAAGTTGAGCAAGTGTGAGTTTTGGCTTCAAGAAGTTAGATTTCTTGGCCATGTCATCTCACAAGAAGGGGTCTCTGTAGATCCCAGTAAAGTGGAAGCAGTACTGAATTGGAAAAGGCCAGAGACTGTGACTGAAGTACGCAGTTTTCTGGGTCTTGCTGGTTATTACCGACGATTTATATTGAATTTTTCCCGAATTGCCTTGCCATTGACAAAGCTTACAAAAAAGAACCAGTCATTCGTGTGGGATGAACGTTGTGAAGAAAGCTTTAAGCAGCTGAAGGAGAGATTGACGTCCGCACCAGTTTTGATTATCCCAGATCCTGGTAAAACCTATGTGGTTTATAGCGATGCTAGTAAGCAAGGATTGGGATGTGTCCTGATGCAGCAGGGCAGAGTGGTGGCGTATGCCTCTCGACAGCTGAAACCTCATGAATTGAATTATCCCACTCATGACTTGGAACTTGCAGCAATTGTGTTTGCTTTAAAGATATGGCGGCATTATCTGTATGGTACTAATGTTGAATTATACTGCGACCACAAAAGTCTCAAGTATCTTTTTGATCAGAAAGAATTGAATATGAGACAGCGTAGATGGATGGAGTTGTTGAAAGATTTCAACTTGGAAATCAAATATCATCCAGGAAAAGCTAATGTTGTTGCAGATGCTCTGAGTAGAAAGGCGGTGCAGGTAGCATATATGATGGTTCAAGAACAGAATTTGCTAGGAAATTTTCGAGATTTAAATTTGTTAAATCAGGTAATTTTAAACTCAAGAAGGCGCAAAGAAGTGATACTTGCTAACATTAGTGTTAGTCAAGGAGAAAGTGATCTACGAGCAGAAATTGTAGAAGCTCAAAGGCAAGACGAACTAGCAAGCTCCATTCGAGAAAAGATCTCACGTGGAGAAGCTCAGGATTTTGATCTTTCTCCAAGTGGACTAATCAGATTCAGGAAGCGTATTTATGTACCACCGAAACCTGAGTTGAGACTAAAGATATTAGATGAGGCGCACAAAAGCAAGTATACTCTTCATCCAGGGGTGGTCAAGATGTACCATAATTTGAAGTCTGAATTTTGGTGGCCAGGACTGAAGAGTGATGTGACTAAATACGTAACTCGTTGTCTTACTTGTCAAAAGGTTAAAATTGAACACAAGCGACCACCAGGACTTCTTCAAAGTTTGGAGATTCCTGAATGGAAATGGGAAAGCGTTACGATGGATCTAGTAGTGGGATTGCCCAGGATCAGGAATCATGATGCGATCTGGGTAATTGTTGATCGTCTCACCAAGTCGGCACATTTTCTTCCCATTGGTGTCAACTATTCTCCTGCAAAGTTGGCAGAAATTTATGTAAAAGAGATAGTAAGACTTCATGGTGTACCAAAGATTATTATCTCCGATAGAGATCCTCGTTTTACTTCTCGATTTTGGAAAGCTTTACAAAAAGCCATGGGTACAAAAGTGAGATATAGTACGGCTTATCATCCTCAGACAGATGGACAATCGGAAAGAACTATACAGACGTTGGAAGACATGCTAAGGGCGTGTGCATTAGACTTTAAGGGTAATTGGGACCGTAACCTTCCACTGGCTGAATTTGCTTACAACAACAGCTATCATGCAAGCATTCAAATGGCTCCGTATGAAGCACTGTATGGAAGGAAGTGTCAATCACCCTTGTGTTGGACAGAATTGTCTGACAGAAAATTGCATGGAACAGATTATGTGGATAAAACATCAGAACATATCAAGCTTATAAGAAAGAGGCTCCTAGCAGCACAAAGTCGACAGAAAAGTTATGCTGACAAACGGAGAAGACCTCTAGAATTTGAAGTTGGAGATCATGTGTTCCTGAAGGTATCACCAGTAACTGGAATTGGAAGAGCGATCAAGAGAAAAAAATTAAGTCCTCGTTACATTGGTCCATTTCAAATCTTGGCAAGATTTGGATCAGTGGCATACCAAATAGCCTTACCCCCAAATTTGAGCAGGCTTCATAATGTTTTTCATGTATCACAGTTAAAGAAGTACATACCAGACCCTGAACATGTTATCGAGTACGAAGATGTTGATGTACAAGATAACCATACATATGCGGTTGAGCCTGAGCGAATCATTGATCGACTACAGAAGCGGCTCAGAAATAAGAGTATCCAGATGGTGAAGGTGGTTTGGAAGGGATTATCTCCTGAAGAAGCAACTTGGGAAACAGAAGAAGACATGAAGAATCATTATCCAGAGTTTATGGCTCAGTACACAAGGAATGAAGCAAATTTCGGGGACGAAATTTCTTTTACGGGGGGAGAATTGTAACATCCGTGTATAATTGTAGAGCAAGAAGACAACTTGTCTTCCACTTATGGATAATCATCCAAGATTTTGTCCCTTAATTCAGCTTTTCTATGAATAAAATATTCATATACCAACATACTATTATCCTTATGATTACAAGACGACGGCCAACGTGTAGCACATTTGCACCAAAATTCTCTTTCACTTTGTTAATCAATTATACAATCTGTAGCCATGTGATTGTCCAACCATTCAACATTATTTCTTTAATAATTCTCGGGTGCAAGCAGTGGAGGCTACTCTTTATTGTTCAATCACGGGTATCACATTCATTAGAAGCATGTTTTATATATTCAAACGTATGCCTCTCTTTTATTCATTTCTGACGACAAAGAGAAATAGAAAGTGAGAGTGTGAGAGAGCTTCCACAGTGAGAGATACCTTCTTATATTAAATTTGATAGAGAAGGCCGCTCGTTTTAGAAGCAAAAGAAAGGAGAAGCTACTAAAGTCCAAGGAGTAAAACAAGTAAGTAAGGCTATAACTTGTCTTATGTTACTTTGTGAAGCTGGTTATTATTTTGGGTCAATTAAGAAGTGGTAAAACCGTAAGAATTTTTGATGATTTTAAGGTTACCATAGTGTTTATCACGGAAAATAGAGTAAGAATAAGGTTGGAAATGATTTTTAGAATCAAAAAGAATTAATTAAGCAAGCTACCAAAACTGCCAGTTTTAACGGTTTGGAAGGCAGTCGAATTTAACATGGTTTTTGGTCAAGTTAATGATGTCTAAAAATCATGAAATTTTCCAGATTTGAAGTAGACATCCAGAGCTTTCTTTTGATATATAATATGTAATTTTTAGAGCTCTGTACAAGGAATTATGGATTTTACAATCTGGCCTAAAATACTGGAAGTTCAAGCTGGTCAGCAAAGTTGTTTATTTAAACTGGGAATGATGTGGACGTTTTTGGCTGTTGAGAATATTTTTCGGTGAAAATAGACTCACCAAAGGACATTTAGGTTTTGGAAGCACATCATTTCAAGTTTTGTACAATTAGTTATGAATTTTCAAAGATTAATGAAAATTCTGGACAGAAAAGGGAATTAATCCGAAAATTGCTACAATAATAATTTTAAATGGGTGATTTATCATTTAAGGATTACAAGGATTCTAAATGATGAAAAGAACCCTGTTGGATATTTTGGAAGAAATGGATTATAGTGAAGATTAATATTTATAATGATACTATTTTAGGAGTTGACTGTCAAGTGGTTCGAGCACCGGTGAATTTCTTTTAGCTAATTGGAGTTGAGGTAGTAACTTTTCTCTCACATACTCTGTGTGCCTTTATATGCATGTACGTACCATTGTGATATTTGAATTGTGAATTTCTAACCTTATCGCCGGTATAAGCTGGGAGGTAGTGCCCTTGAATGTGGGGTAACCCTGGATGCCATCACGGTTGAGGCCGGGGGTGGTACTCCGATAAGTGAATTTTTATGCAGAAGGGTGAAAGCCCATTTGAGTATTTGAATTATCCAGTACTGTGCGTATGAACCGGTAGGTTCTTGAATATTGTTAAACTGCATATTTGAATTTTGTACTTGAAAATTAATGTGAATTACATTTATTGCAACTGGTTGTCTACCATGTACTGTGCATGCATCTTATGTGAGTGATTAACGTTACTACTGGGATTCACTTGAATCCCAGACAATCCCCAAAGTTCAGGACGGAAACCTAACAGCGGTCGTGGCTCACGTGATAAGGCGGTGGATATGGATAACTGACGGTGCTAGATGGAGCAGAGATCTGATTTATTTTCCCTCATTGTGTTTGAAATATTATGTACTTGTTAAATTCTGTATGAACCTTTTTATGAATTTCGATTATGTGCCGGACTTCAATATCAGTATTACTATGCTAGAACTAGTTTATCCTTTAAGCTGTGCATATTTACTCTTGCGAATGTCGGTATATCGAAGGGGTGTGACATAACCAAACCTTTTACTTTACATAAAATGTCTCTTATATGTATGAGTACTTTTGGAATATATATATACTAGTATATATATATATATATATATATATATATATATATATATATATATATATAATTTTAACCAATTTTTCAATAAACAAAATTTGATTATTTATATGTTATGAATAGGACAACGAGTACTTTTTTAACCTTCCCGCGATACATGAAAAGTCAATCTTACATTATTTGTTGCCCTTTCAAAACCCTCAATTTTTTGGGTCTTTTTTTGTTTTTTTTTTGGGAAAAATCTAACATAAATAAGTTTAAAATGTTGAGAAGACAAATGAGAGAGTCTAATAGTAATATCACAAATCTCAAATCAGATATATGGGAAGAATTTGGGTATTTAAAATATTTTCAAATGACCAAACTGCCCCTAACAATATTTGTGAATCTCAAATTTTCAATATATATACTAAAGTTACTAATTGTGATTCTTAAGTTGTTATTCTCTATACTTAAGTTGATTAGGCATCACGATTAATAACTTCAGTATACATACTAACAATTTGAGCTCCTCAAATACTAACAACCTTTTAGGTAATACTTTGAAACCAGCCACACATGTTAGGCATCATTAACTACTTTGGTATAAAGAATAACAATCCAAGAATGACTATTAATGACTTTAACATACATATTGACAATTTGAGTTTCCCAAATGTTATTAGAGCAAATTGGTCATTTGGAAACATTTGTAAATCATAGATTCCTCCTATATGTTTGACTTGGGATTTGGGTTATTGGACTCCATGATTTATCTTTTCCTTATTTTAAATATATTTTTATGGATTTTTTTCCTTTTTTGTAATACCCCAAAATTCATATTCATCAAAAATATTATATTTCGATAAATAATACCTATTCAAACTCGGTGAATATATGGTCTCAAAATTGAGTAACATATTTATGTTAATTTAGGGAATTTTCTCTAAGAATTAAGGTAATCAAAATCCAAATTCTCGAATTTTATTTTGGGATCATAAAATACCCAAAAATTACCATATTAAAGCATAAAAGGAACAAAAAGAAAGGAAGAAGGTAGGGGGCGATTTTTGGTTGACTTGGAGAACAAGTTAGGAAACCTAGAAAGCAAGTCGGGGAAAACTTGGAAAGCAAGTCAGGAAAACTTGGAGAGCAAGTCGGGGAAACTTGGAGAGCAAGTTACTTGGGGAGCAAGTTACTTGCCGAGCAAGGTTACTGGGCGGACAAGTTACTGGGCGGACGAGGTTACTTGGCGGACAAGTTACTGGGCAGACGAGGTTACTTGGCAGACAAGTTACTGGGCGGACGAGGTTACTTGGCGGACAAGTTACTTGGCGAACGAGTTACTGGGCGGACGAGGTTACTTGGCGGACAAGTTACTTGGTGGACGAGTTACTGGGCGGACGAGGTTACTTGGTGGACAAGTTACTGGGTGGACGAGGTTACTGGGCGGACGAGGTTACTTGGCAGACAAGTTACTGGGCGGACGAGGTTACTTGGCGGACAAGTTACTGGGCGGACGAGGTTACCTGGTGAACCAGTTACTTGGAGATCGAGTTGTGAAACTTGGTGAACAAGTTACTCGGAGACCGAGTTGTGAAGCTTGGTGAACAAGTTAATTGGAGACCGAATTGTGAAACTTGGTGAACAAGTTACTTGGAGACCGGATGGTGAAACTTGGTGAACAAGTTGGAAGACTCAAGAAGCAACTTGTTGAGCAAGGTGCAGAAAAGAGAAAACCGAAAATTGAGTGTGAAAAGGGTTGTGGGTTTTTCAAAAATAATATCATGATATTTTAAGCAAAGGGCAGATAAGAAAAGTGAGAACCAATAGAAAATAAATCATAACTTGAAATCCTTGAACTAAGTAGAAAACAACTGGACATATTATGAATCAGTGAATTTTTGTCCCGAAGTTGGTGTCACCCGAAGTAATTTCAGTAACCGACAGCGTTCGGCTTAGAATCTTCGGCAGGTTACGAAATACCCTTAATGGGATCAAAAATTTAGTTAACTCAGATATTTCCAAAGAGGAAGAATAGAACTTCAAGGCTGTGTTCCCAGATTTTTGAGATTTTGCAAAATTACGCGACCAGAACACCGAATAGGGAACTTTATCGGTAAAACCTCATAAAGTGAATGAGTGACATCACCTGGATGACATCATCTTGATGACATAAGGGGACACTTGTGTGGTAGAGAGAAGGGGACACTTGTGTGGTAGAGAGAAGGCCACATCTTCATCATCTTAGCCCTTGATACAAAAGTTGATCCAAGGGTTGAGATCCATCCAAATTCCCTATAAATAGGCAACCCCTCTTCACTTCATTCTTCACAAATTCCTAGAGCCACTTAGAGAGAGGTTTTAGAGAGAAGGAGGAGTCTGGAGAAAATAGCAAGTTCCGGGTAAGTTCTTCGGTCTCTAGTCTTTAGTTTTCGTAGTTGTTTCAATAGTTATAGTAGAAATGCTATATTAATCTTTAATCTTCCAAGTAAGTTTAGAAATCATGTTTTAGGGATAAATATGATATTTATTTCAAAAATATATTGAAGATTGAGATATGTCAAAATTTTGGAAGATTAGAGTCAAAATAGCGAAGCTCTGGCGAAATTTCGCCGGTTAGTCAAACTAGGGGCAAAATGGTAATTTGTACTTGAAATGCCTGTTATGATGTTGATCACTGATAAATGTGATATTATCCCTATAGGATATCTGTAATCACGTACCCCTGTCGTACCGTTGTCGTACCGCTGTCAAAAGTACCATTTTCCGTTGACGAAGGTACGTTCGCGTACTGTAACACTAACTCTGATGCTTATTGTACACTTGTATGTGGTAGATATGCTCATAGACTGTGACTCTGCTTGAGAATTATTTGAATATATACGGGTTACAGTCTTGGTAATGCCGTTTGAGTTTTCCTAGCGCGCTGAGGACACGATAGGCCATCGTGACACTGGTGAAGAGTGCAAACTGGATTGATGTGAATATGTGATGATTGAATTGATATGTGATTATGCAGTACTGTCTTGAAATATCTGTCATACATAACTGTTCATAAGCATGAGGTTAACCGTTACCTGAGGTTCAATGGCCATTGAACCTCAGCTCTTAACATAGCGTTAGGATCAGGAGAACCGAGGACCAAGGAGAAAGGCAGGCAGGCCGCATAGAGACTCGACTGAAGCCCTTTTTCTGTTTATACAGTCACACTGACGTTAGACATCTGAAATCAATGCACTCTTACTGTAATCAGCCAGACTTACGGCATTTTGAATGTAAATATCAGTTACTCAATCACTCCGAAGCTCTACTCTGATATATACTGTTTTTGAAAATTGGGATGTTAAATTTTTTATTTGTATCAGGGAAAATGACAGAAAAATACCACATGAACTTCAAAATTAATAAGATTAAAAAGAATAGTAAAATAATTGATAACTCATTTTGTTGAGAAATTACCTATTCAAGATTTTGAAATTTAAATGATATTTTCTTAAGATTTTTCCCATATATTATTGATAGCTTATTACCTTTTACATTGGATGAAAAACACAGCTTGACGGTTCACATTGAGAGCCAATTTTCTATGAAACATCATCATATAGGTTGGCCAAAAAAAGCCATTAAGCAGACAATTTTGTACTTTAAAAAAAAAAAAAGAGAACTTATTTCTTGAACCTTGCTAAAATGTTATAAATTTCTTAATTTTATTTTTTTAATATTATATCGGAATAAGCAACATTCTGCTAAAACGAGAGTGAAAATAAGTATACCTTTTTAATAAAATTAAGAAGAATTCAAAGTTCTTCGTGTAAAATATCTATATAAATTAATGATTAATCTGGGATCCCATTATACGATGTTCCTTTTATCTTTAATGTAAGAAATAATTGGAGAGTTGATATTGATTATAAATGTAAGACCGATTTACCATATTTGTCAATATTTTTCTAATTTATTCATATTGATACTTCCTTAATAATAATTAAGTAAGAGATAAATTGAGGGAATTAAGTCAGTTACCTAAAATGGTTTTGTGTGTGTGTTTTTTTTTTAAATGTCATATAAAATAATTTAATCAACTTCATTAATCTAATCAAATTGGATAAATATATTTTACATGTATTAAGTACTAGAGCGAGTATTTTGTATAATTTAACCTTTTTATATTGCAAAATGTTTGGATATAGGTTGGATGCTACTCTCTCTAATCTTAGATATATGATGCAGTTTTTGGAGTATGCTTGATCCTATTCGTAAGATATACTTAAAGGATACCTAAAACTTTAATTAATTTTTTTTTTAATTTTTACCCCATTAATTATATATTATATATACCACTGCATTAATTATTTAAAGTACACCCTTTTTCCATACCCATTATCTATCTCTTATTCACTCTCTTTCTTTATTCACAAGAGTATTTTTGTAAGACAAAATATATTTTTCCCACATTTATTGTCTGTTACTCTTCTGGTCTCAAATGTACTGTAGAGAGTAAATTTTTTTATATGAATGTAAAATTTTAGCTTTAATTTATTATTGTATTGACTTTACTTTCATAGAATAAAATGAAAATTTAATAGAAATAAAATTAAAAAATTGTTAAATTTTATAGAAGAGTTAATAAAATTTGAGGTTTTTGACTTTTTAGGTTTTTGTAAAACATGCTAGAAATACCTTTTAAATAGGATTAGAATAGTACTAATTTTAACCATCCTTTTACTTTACATAAAATGTCTTTTATATATATATATATATATATATATATATATATATATATATATATGAGTACTTTTGGAAGGTATAGTTTTTTTTTTATTTTGGTATTTATTGGTTTTATCTAATTTTAACCAACTTTTTAATGTACTACCTTCAGTCCTAATTATAGGAAGACTTTTGTAGTACAATCCTATAATTAGGACTGGAAGGAGTATGAAATTGAGTTAAGAAGTAATTTGGCTAACGAACTATCGCCTCAGGAGCACCCAGCACAAGTTATATTTAAATGGACGAAAAATATCAAAAAACTTTTAAAAATGTGTCATCAACACAAAAATGTGAGTACAACTTTTTTTGTGCTGGATGATCCTGGAGTAAAACTTTTTTGTTCTGGGCACTCCTGGAGTAAAAGTTTTTTGTGCTAACTGTACATTTTTTAAAGTTTTTTTGGTATTTTTGCTCTACTTAAAAGTTATTTATGTTGGACACTACTAAGATAATAGTTCGTTGGTCAAATTACTCTTTAATCCTATAAAATTTGATTATTTATATATTATGAATAGGACCAGGAGTACTTTTTTAAACCTTCCCGGCGTACATGAAACGTCAATCTTACATTATTTGTTGCCCTTTCAAAAACCTCAATTTGTGGTTGTTATGTTGTTCGGGAAAATCTCAGAAAAATAAGTTTAAAATATGAAAAAGACAAATTAGTCTAATATCACAAATCTTAAATTTGACATGTGGGAGAAATTTGGGATTTATTTTTTTTTTTTTTTTGCTAAAGTATACTTTTAGTCCTTTAAGTTTACAAAAGATATATTTTTGGTCCTTTAACTTTATAAAGTATACTTTTAGTCCTGTAATTCTAACACCGTAGTTTTTCTAACGGAAAATCTAAACTCAAGTAATAACGGTGTGAACTTAAATAATGACTGTGTAATTAAATACTATTAAACTTAAACTTAAAATATGGATAAATTGAAAAACATATAAAATTTGTGTAATTAAATGTTATTAGTCATCACTTGAGTTCGCTGTGTCAGCATTTTCTGTTAGCAACATTAACGGTGTTAGAAGTTTAGAACTAAAAGTATACTTTATAAAGTTAAGGACCAAAAGTATACCTCATGTAGACTTAAAGGACTAAATGTATACTTTAGCCTTTTTTTTTTCAATTGCCACTCTACCCTTAATTAATAGCATTTGTGAATCTCAAGCTGTCAACACATATATTTAAGTTATTACTTGCGATTCTTTAAGTTATTATTCGCTATACTTAAGTTGATTAGACATCACAATTAATAATTTCAGTATACATATTGACAACTTGAGCTCTCTAAATACTAACAAGTAACAACCCTGTAGGTAATACTTTGAAGTCAGATATGTCGGCCATCATTGACTATTTAGGTATAAAGAATAACAATACAAGAATGACAATTAATGACTTTTACTATATATATTGATAATTTGAGCTTTCCAAATGCTATCAAGGTATATTGGTCATTTAGAAATATTTACAAATCCTAGATACCTCCCACATGCATGACTTGGGAAATGTGATTTTGGACTTCCTCATTTATCTTTTTCCTATTTTAAATATATTTTTATGATTTTTTTTCTTTTTTATTTATATCATTGACAGCTTATTGCCTTTTCCATGGGATGAAAAAACACAGCTTGTCGGTTTACATTGAGAGCCAATTTTCTATGAAACATCAAGAACATATAGGTTAATTGTTCAAAAAAAAAAAAAGAACATATAGGTTGGCCAAAACAAAAAAATTTAAAAAGCCATTGTGCAGACAATTTTCTATTTTTTAAAAAAAATAGTACAATATTTCTTGAACCTTGCTAAAATGTTATAATTTTTCAATTTAAATATTTTTTATATTATCTCGGAATAAGCAACATCCTGCTAAAACGAGAGTGAAAATAATTATATATTTTTAATAAAATTAAGAAGAAATCAAAATAATTTGTTCTTCATGTAAAACATCTTTATAAATTAACGATTAATCTGGGATCCCATTATGCAATATTTCTTTTATCCTTAATATAAGATCTAATTGAAGAGTTGACCTTGACAATAAATGTAAGACCGATTTCTCATATTTTTCAATATTTTTCTAATTTATCCATGTTGATACTTCTTCCACAATAATCAAATAAGAGATAGATTGAGAGAATTAAGTAAACTAACTAAGATGGTTTAGGGTTTCTCTTTTGAAAAATCTCTTTTAAATAATTTAGTTAACTTGCTTAATAAAATAAAATTAAATAAATATGTTTTACATATATTAAGTACTATAAGGAGTGTTTGTGGGCGCGAATGTAAATATATTTATAATATTGATAGCTTATTAACCTTTGCATCGGATGAAAAAACAAGACTTATCCGTTCACATGGCAAGCCACCTTTCAATGAAACATTAACATTATATATAGACAATTTTTCTATTTTGAAAAATACTACGATATCTCTTGAACCTGGTTTCTGACCTGATCTCTTGAACCTATTAAAATATTGTTTTTTTTATTTTGATATAGTATTATATTATTTTGAAAATATAAGAAACCTTCTAACGAGACGAAGGTGAAAAGTAAGCATATTTTTTAACTTCGATTAATATGATATTACTTTATGGAATTTGCAACCCCAAGACCAGGGGTTAAAGTTCAAATATAGCAGCAAGATAGAGAGTATAAAATAATAATAATAAATTATATTTATAAGTAGTATTCCAAAGTCACTTTTAAAACGGAAAGAAAAATAGAGTTGAAAGAGAATAAAATGAGAACGATTATGCAATGTTAGGATCATTAAATAAGGGCTAATTATATTTGAAAATAATTAAGCGAATAAAAGTGAAGAATTAAGCTTGTCTAATTAAGCACTAATTTTCATGATTAGTTAATAAATCAATTAACCTATGCTATTTGCGAGAAAAGAACAATTAAGCACATGCTTAAGGGAATAATTAGGCTTAATTAAATCAGCCCCTAAATTCATGAGAGAGATTAACAAATAGAAGGCCAAGATTAAATTCAATAAAGCTAAATCCAAAGGTTCTAATTAATCACCTAATTAAGCTTAATCCAAGTGAAATTTGAGGAACCAATAGGAAGCTAGAGTTCTTGTTTGTGTGACACATTAGAAAACACAATTTGAGAACCTAAGAGGAAGGGGGCCACAGTTTTGTGGCTTGAGGAAGAAGAAGGAGAATTGTTTATATTAGATAATCAAACACATGTTAATTGGCACATGGGTAAGGGGACAATGAATTGGAAGAGACAATTAATGAGATCACATGGGATCATTTAAGAAGTTGGAAGAGGATAAAGGAGAGAGAGAGGAGGGGGGACGGATTGGGGTATTTGGGAAGTGAGGGAGAAGTGTTTGGTAAGTGGAATAGGTAGTGTTTGGTAGGTGGAGGAAGAGTGTTGGAACCAAACATAAGCCTTGGAATTTTCCTATAAATAGGAGGCTTCTCCTCTTCATTTCTTCACACCAAACTCAAACCAAATTGGTGAGTTTAAGAGAATGATGAAGATCTTGGAGCAAGAAGGAGCAAGGAGTAAGAACTTCAAAGGTAAGTTCTTGATCTCTAGCTTTTTGGTTTTTGTAGTTTTTAATAGAAAGTTAGTTTTGATCTAGAAAATTGTTAGAAATATTTCTTTTCATGTTTGGAAGTCTCCATTATTTTTAAAACGCAAAATGGAGTGAAAAACATGTTAGGGAATAAGTTTTGAAATCAATTGATCAATGTTGTGAAAATTGTAGGATTTTCAATATTTAAGCTTTGTGCAGCCAGCGAAATTCATGCTATTATTTTATGTATAAGATGAAGCCCATAAATCATGAAATTTTACATGAATAGAGTAGATATGTAGGGATGTTCAAATATATAAAATATGTAATGTTTTGATCTCTGGTTAAGGAGATATGAATTTTTGAAGTTAAGCTATTTTTCTGGAATTAAAACTGGACAACATTGTAAAATGTTAAAACTGAGAATGATGCTTGATGTTATAGGTTCTTGGAATATTTTTCTTGAAAATAGACATATCAAGGGTCATGAAGAATTTTACAGAACCTTGTTTCGATTTTTTTAGAATTAATTATGATTTTTCAAAGTTACCGAAAAATTTGCCCAGAAAATCCAGTACCGCGTTTTTAAGTAAATGTAAGGGCAAAATTGTAAATAACAAATCCACCAAGGGTAGAGAGGTAAATAGAGGTGGAAATATCTCTTAGGATATTATTTTAAGTGTTATGGTGATATGTTAGGATATCCGGGAAGTCCAGAGCTGGATTCAAAAGTCGGGCATATTACTAACTACAAAGAAGGAAGGTACGTTTGCATAAAGTAACTTTAACTTTTATATGTCTTGTTTAATTTTGATATGATTGGTTGATTCATGAATGATTGTTTTCCAAACTAGGAATATCTGTCATATATATTGTTCATACTTTTCATATGAGGTTAACTGTTACCTGAGATCCGATAGGTATTGGACCTCAGATTTGTTTAAGGTTCAGGAAAGGAACCAGGATCAGAGAAGGCACTGGTAGATGGAGCCTGAAAAGTCAATGAAGGGAGGAGCCGATAAGAGGCACCGGTCAAAGCAAATGCCGGAAGAGCGTCAATAGAGCATTCTTTCTAGCACGGATTTAACGACGTTACTCCAAATAGTTCGGTGTCTAGGTAGGGTTTGTCTTTGTGGTTCAGTCAATAAGTCACCGTGAATTCGAGAAGACTTCCACAAAGACACCTACCTGGCCAAATCGTTTGATTAACTGAGTTAGGTTCATTGCCCCAAGTCTACCTAAGGCTTGGTAAAAGATTAATTGTATAGTTATCATCAAGAATTATAATTATACAGCTCTGTACTATTGTATCACACGAATATTCCTTCGGGAAAATTCTTAATATACCAGCTTATACCTGGGCATTTTATATCAGTTACTCACTATCCAAACATAAGTGCATGCTCTTCGTTTCCGTATTACTCTAAGTGCCTGTTTGGCTTAGCTTATTTTTAGCTTATCTTCTACTTATAAGTATAAGTTAGGCCAAACAAGATTTTACAAAAGCTCTTATAATTATAAGAGCTTATTTAAACTCCTTAAAAAGAAAAAAGAGAACCTGTAATCTTTCGATCGAACACCACTACCACCGCCACCATCGCCGTCGTCACCGCCGCCACCACCACCGCCACAACCACTACCACCACCGCCGCCGCCGCCTCCACCACTGCCACCACTATTGCCACCGCCACCACCACCACCACCGCCCCTACCATCGCCACCACCGCCGTTGCCACAGCCACCGCTGCCACCACCCTTTTATAATATACCTTTTACGATAGTTTTTATTTTTTTAAAAAAAAAAGTGCTTATGACAAAATTTTTGTCAAACAGCTTATTTTTTATTTCAACTTTTAAACTAAAAAATTTATATAATTACCAAACAGCTTTTAGCTTTTTTGTAAAAGTTCTTTTTTTTTTTTTTTAGCTTTAGCTTAAAAGTAATTTTTAAGCTAAAAATAAGAGGATCCAAATGGGCTCTAAGCTGTAGCAAGTCAAACGCTGTCGATTTTCTTAAAACTAAGTGTAAACCGACACGATTTTAAGTATGAAATTTGGGGTGTTACAAATATTTTGAAATTTTAAATATTGACAAAATATTTTTAAATATTAACTTATTAAGTTTAACTTGAATTTTTTGGATAATTTAAACTTAAAGACCATTGTTTAAGATACTTATATACTTATAACAGTTCATTAGTTATTTAGTACATCAAATTAACTATTCACTATAATGATTTAGAAGGAATTAAAAATATTTTTCAAATTTCAAGGTTTAAATAAGGGAATCAGACCCCTCTTATAGGTTATTTACAACACTTTTTTAATTATTTACCGCAATGAATTAGTTATTTACCATAATATTTCTGCAAGTAACAACAACATTTTTCAAATAAATTTGTTTAAACAGATGAATGAGACCCTCTTTCAAGTTAGAGTAAAATATTTTAATCACCTCCTTATTTTGTCTTAATTACATAGACCTCTTCTCAATTTTGAAAATGTACACTTACGTCGAAACCATTAACTCTGTTAAGAATAGTCTAAAAAGATTAAAAAATAACATTTTGTCATTAAAATTTATTTACTAATTTACCCATCAAACTAAATATCAAATTTTAATTGATACTTTGTAAATATCACAAGGTTTTGAAAATTTAAGAAAATTTATTAAATGTTTTTAGAAAAATATGAAATCATGAATTTAAATGCTTGTGCAATCCCTCAAGAGAAATACTTAGGTACACTCAGGTTATCAAATCATCTACATCTTAGATATCGAGTATGCTCCATCTACATTTTGTCCATATTATTATGTCTTTCTACCTAATAAAATTTTAAATAGGGACTTTTCACTTTTTTTTAAAAAAAAAAGAGAATTAAATAAGAACGATCATAAAAAATAATATCGACAAAAGTACATCTTTCATAATTTACTTAATTTTTTTAAATTTTATAAAAATGTCTTTTTTAGTCATTTACGTAACTTATAATATTATTAATCATTCCATAAAAAGGAGAACATAAGTTTAAATTTTGGGAAACACATTTAATAGGAGAGATAATAATCCTTTAATTTGCACGCTCTAAATCTCAAAAGGAATTATACCCTTGACCAAATAAAAAAGTTATAAATTTATTAATACAAAATACTAATATTGAAATTTTAAATATTGGCAAAACTTTTCAAATGCTAATATATTCAATTTAGCTTTCAAAGTAACAATAAAGTGAACAAAAAAACATCATTTAAGACTAATCATATTAAAATTAGATAAAACTTAAACATATTTTTATTTCTTAAAAAGACTAACTTAACGACTTTGTAGTATAGTGACATGAAATTACTCTCTTTTAAATAATGGGAGGTCATAGGTTTGACTGTGTAATACCCCAAAAATTACTATTTCTCATAAATACAATATTTTGATAAATGACATCTATTTAAAATAGGTGAATAAGTGGTCTCAAATTTTGAAGTATATTTATTCTATTTTCTAGGAAATCTTTATTTAGGATTAAGGTAACCAATGATTTAATTTTCTTACGAATCATAAGAAGGAGTAGCAAGGTTTTTCAAGGTTAAGTTCTCTAGTTCTTGAGTTATAGCTTTTGAGTTCATAATTTAAATGTTGTTTTGATCTTCAACCTTCCAATATATTTTTGTTATCATGTTTTCATGGTTAAAAATGGTTTTATTTCGAAAAATTGATGAAGAAAGTGATATAGAAATTTTTTTTGGAAGATTAGGATCAAAGTAGCGAAACTCTAGCAAAATTTTATCGGTTAGCGATTCCAGAAGTTGGGGTTAAAAACGCTAGTATTTTATGAGGAACATGAAGTTATAAAATTCTGGGAAAATTCATGGTTAAAGTGAACATATAGAGCTTTTTCCAATATGCCTAGAATGTATTAATTTGAGCTTTGTAGAGTGAGATGAAATTTCTCAAAGTTGGGCTACGAATTTCTGGAAAATTCTGGGCAGAGGCTAAAAACTTTAAATCTGGGAATGACTCAATGAATCTGGGTAAAAATGAGTATTTTACCTTAAAAATAGACATCCTAAGGACTCCAACAAATTTTACAGATCCTCGTTTCGATTTTTATAGAATTAATTATGATTTTTCAAAGTTAGTGAAAAATCTGCCCGAAATGCTGAATTCAGCGTTTTTCAAGAAATATAGGGATATAATTGGAATAATAAATCCACCAGGGGTAAAAAGGTCAATAGTGGCTATAATATCTCTTAGGATATTATTTATAATGTAATAATGCGATGATACTATTATAGGCTATCCGTGAACATGTATCGACAGACAGACGTACCACTACCCACAAGAACTAAGGTACATTTGTGACGTACTGTAATACTAACTCTGATGCTTATAGTAGGTTTATATATGATAGATGTATTCATAAACTAAGACGGTGTCTTAGATCATTGCTTATACATTCAGCTTTACATGGGTTATAGTCTTGTTAATGTCGTGAGTTTTCCTAGCGCTGAGGACACGAGGGCCAATCGTGGCATAAGGTGGTGCAGACTAAAATAATGTACATGTGCAATGGCTGTGTACTGTTATTGTGACGAATCATACATCTGTTATGAGCTTTTGTATTGATTAATGTTGTAATGTCATGAATATCTGTCATACATTGTTTACATAAGCATGAGGTTAACCGTTACCTGAGGTCCGATGGGCATTGGACCTCAGCTCTTATAACTTCAGGGTCTGGAGGACCGAGGGCTGAAGATAAGAGACAAGGGTAAGCAGCACGCGTAAGGACTCGGCTGGAGCCTCTTTTTAAAGACGTACTGTCATCGCTAGAATTTTTGTATTCTCTGATAAATGAATTGATATTATTAAGATACGCCACAAACAATATTGTACCACAGATTTATTAGTTACTCAATATCTTAAATTGCTCCGATGCTCTACTCTGATGGAAAATATTTTTATACTGCTTTTGAAAAATGGGATGTTACAACCATATATCGTGTAGCATAGTGATCTGAGACCGCTCGCTGGTATCTCCTCCATAGATATTATCGAGTAATCATCTCTTCTTAGGTGTTTAGTCCATAAGCAGCTTTGAAAAGCTCATTGATCCTATATTAACATCTCTTAACCTCATCGGGCTAGACATTTATGTTCTACACTGAACATTGGCGCCGACCATGGGGAACCGTAAATTTTGACTCCCAAACCACAGAAGGCCAGTAACAACCATGAGGATGGGCACAAGCACTTGGAGTTGCAGTCAGACACTTCAGCAAGATCGAGTATTGGAGGGACAACCACAGCAGCCGCGTGTGGAGCAAACTGTCCAGTTTTCTGACTCTGTTGCTCCAAACCCTCACCACAACGTCGTGGGAGTAGAGGATGAGACTGAGGATACGGCGAACTCTCTTCATCTGAGTCGAGGTATTATATGGGAGCAACAGGTGGTGCAGCAAGATTTTCCTCCCCGTTCTCTAGAGTTCCAACTTGAACATCCTGATGTAAAGTTGTTGCACAAGACGGTGGGTTCGTTGGCTTTGCGGATGGAGAGCATGGAAACTCGTCTACAACTTCAAAGAGAAGAAGATGTCTGGCTTATTCGGGAAGATATGGAGCGCCAGAATGTTATCTGGCGGCGAGAGGAGCAGAGACGGATAAGGCGGGTGCTGGAAGAGCGTATTGTGCAGAGAGAAAAGCAAACTTGGAGTACGGGACGTGACAGTGCTGTCCCAAGTCGGGCATCGTTTTCAACTTCGGTGCACACCGAGATAGAAGAACTCAGCAAAGGTCATAAAGAGGAAGATATGGTCGCCAACGACCGGGATAAAACGCTTGAAGGAGAAGCTAGGAAGATACTACTGCTCGAAGAATGGGTTAGGTTGTTGGAACATCCAGTTCCAAACATCGGTCAGGGTCTTAGTAAACCTAGCCAGGTTAGTGATACTACGGCCACAGAAGTCAATGCAGACATTCACCGGGCTGAGGGTGCCGACTTGGTCCGGGCAAAGGGAAAGCAACTAGCAGAGAACGTGTCTTTAAGTAAGAATGGGTTTACACCACCGTCATTTAGTATGCCCAAGGAAGGTGCAGAAGGACATTGTGGAGAGAGCATTCTGAGCCAATTTTCAAGTGAAATTATGGCAGCTTGTTATCCCAAGGGTTTGGATTCTAGAGAACTTCCGAAATATGATGGGACCTAGGACCCGCTAAACCACGTCAACAACTTCAAGTTGGAAATCGGGGTAAAAGGGATTGTCGGGCCCGTCATCCCTCGGTTATTTGCGGGAACCCTAAGGGGTGTTGCCCAAGCCTGGTTCCATTCCCTTCTACTGCATTCTATTCGGGATATCAAAAGCATGGAGTAGAAATTTTTGCTTAATGGATCCAAATCAAGTTCCCACGTATTTATTATGTTTTTTGCAAAATAATAATAATAACAACAACAACAACAACTATAATAACTTCTTGATTTATGGACATAAAACAAAATTCAATTATGAAAGAATATAAAAACAAAACGGTGTTATTTAAAACCGAATTAACAGTGTTACTTAGCAACAAAATGATATATATATATATATATATATATATATATATATATATATATATATATATATACGGGAAAAACATTTCTTATGTTGTAGGAGAAATGTTTTCTCATGTGTCACACACATAAAATAGTGAGACCTACATATATATATAATGAGCATTATATATATATGTGGGTCTCACCATTTTATGTGTGTGTAGAAATCTTCTTCTCATGCAATCTAAGGAGTTTAAACCCCTATATATATATATAGACTACACGGTGGAGTTGGCAAAACCCACGATCAGCAGATTTTATGGGCAGTTTTATTGTCTTTAATATATTATAATCAGTTTTAACATTCTTACCAGAAATTCTTGTATCAACATAGTTTGTCACGTTATTTGTGATCTAATTAGTTAAAATACAATAATTTAACTAACATTAGTCCTAGTTAGCTGCTCATATATTTCATATTTTTATTTTTCTCAAAAAAATTAATCCCCTAATTAAGATTCCATAAGTAATTAAAAAGTGAATATTGTGAAATCTTTTAATTTTCTTAATATGCCAACTGATATTTAGAAGGTGCCAATTAGCTGATAAGTTTAATTATTTAGACCACAAATGATATGGGAAACAAAGTTGAGACAAGAATTACTCCATTCTTATTGCCTTAAACGGATTTGGATGGCTTTATATCATAAATGCAAGTTTAGCATGAGATGGGCACCTCCTTACCAAAGCTTTTTGGGGGAATCTGAAATTAATTATTTTTGGAATTAAGGAACTTATAAAAGAAAAATGTCGTTAACAAGCTAAGTTTTTGTGAGAATAAGTATTGGTGGATGTGCATTGCACAAGAAAGTTCATATCTAGGTTATATGAAGTAAGTTATAGGTGTGGGCATTTGTATATGCCTTTTTTTATTTTGCTCACTCATAGTTTTGATAAAGATTTTGAAATTATTTAAATTTGAATTAATATTTTTGCACTCAAGGTCAAACACCTATAATGAATCATAGTGCAAAAACATAATCCAAAAAAATTAGAACCAAATTAGGAATATAATAATAATCCAAACAAATTAGGAATATAATAAAGAAATTAGAAAATAATCATCAATAAATTATGTTTATCCATTAATGGATACAAACTGATTCCCTTGATATTTATGAGGAAACTAAATCCCCTATTACTTATTATGTTTTTCGGAAAAAAATTAGAAAGTGATCATAAATAAATTATTTTTCTTATTGATTAATATGGAGATAAAAATTTTCAATTGTAACGTAATGCAAAAAAAGAAATTAGAAAATAATATAAATAAATTACATTTATTGATTAATATATCCAAATCAAATCCTTAAGGATTTATTATGTTTTTTGACAAGACAAATACATTTTTAAACTATAATAACTTCTTGATTTTTCGACATAAAACAAAATTCAATTATGAAGGAATACAAAATCAAAACGGTGTACTTTAACGGAATTAACCGTGTTACTTAACAACAAAACGAAATTAAACGGTGTTACTCTATATATGTATGAATGTGTGTAAGTGTGTGTGTGTACGTTTGAGTTGGCAAAACTCATGATCAACAGATTTTATGGACGGTTTTATTGTCTTTAATATATTATAATCAGTTTTAACATTCTTTTGAGAAGTTCTTATATGATCTAACTAGTTAAAATACTATAACTTAGCTAAGATTAATCCTAATTAGCTGCTTATGTATTTCACATTTTTATTTTTCCCAAAAAAATTAATCCCTTAATTAAGATTTTACAAATAATAAAAAAGTGAATCTTGTGAAATCTTTTAATTTTATTAATATGCTAGGTAATATTTAGAAGGTGTCAATCAGCTCATAAATTATTGCATTTTAATTAATTAGACCACAAATGACATGGGAATTAGGAAACAAAGTTGATACAAGAATTACTCCATTCTTATAGCCTTAGACGGATTTGAATGGCTTTATATCATAAATGCTTTAAATATTTTAATGGGTTTTGATTGTTATAATCATGCCTGCGAAACCTGCATAATGATATTTAATGACCTTTTATCACCCAAGGTCCAGAAACCGTGGTCTCCAAGTCACCCGTGAAATAGCTATTGCCTATATAAGGTTCTTCAAGTTAAGGTGTTGCTGCCCATACTCTTGAGTTTTCGAGCTCATCTCTTCCTCTATGAGGTTTTCTTTGTCTCTTGAGCTCTAGTTCTATTATATTTTGTTGTTCTGTTCACCTTATTCTTTTATAAAGAATCTATTTTATTTGGGGGCCGCTTTCTATTAGCTGGTGATTGCATAATGGCTCTTTTTGATAGTGTCCGGATTAACCAATTTTCTGTAGTTGTTGCCGCCAACAATCCTAAGGACTGTACTTGCATAAATAATTTTGAAATCATTTGCAGCAGAGTTATCTGAATAAGGAGACCCCTGAACTTTGTTCTAATTTTATAATTTTATTTTGATTTTTTCCACTTGGGAAGGAATATTGAATTGGTCTCACATTTTTACGTGTGCCTCGTTACAGGACATTTTCTGAGTCCTCAGGCTGCTCCTCTTCTTCATGGTGGTATTGAGACAATAGCAATTTCTTTTGCGGTGCCAATCCTTAACTCACATATCTGGGCACGACCACCTGGTATGTATAGAAAATTCCAAGTTGGTGGTAGATGTGAACCCGACGAAAGCTTATCTTGAGACAGTGGGTTAATGATGTCTTTGAATAACACTGGGTTACGTGGATCAGGAGGGTAATTGTGATTTATAGAAACCAACTATATGCTGCTTCTTTAATAAGATTTAAGTCTCTTTTTGACGAAACAAGTTTAGGGTGACTTGTAAAAATACCAGAATGCAAATTAATTAGACCTCGGACAGGAAATGGTTGGAATATGCCTCTTTCTCTCTTTTATCTTCTTTTGAACCAGACAATTTGAATTTCACTCGCAAGAACCAATCAAATTAATCCATATATACACATATATATAATCATCATATATAAATGTAATGATAGTTATTCATATAAACAAGTTTAATTTCTCCAAGCCAATGAAATAAGTAAGCGTTAAGCAGCTCAAATTGCAGGAGCTTAATTTAAGGTCTGCAATCTGAGAAGCATGCTTCTCTCTTTCTTGAGCATACAAGAGATGTAATGCATACTTATAACATACGCCAACATCACTATGAGTGTAGGTGTAGACAAGTCGATGAGCAACAATTGGATTGGAGATACCAATACCAATAAGAGGAGCTCACTAGCAAGACCTCCACATATATGACTCACTCCTACCATTAACTTATTAACTGATGCTCATGATTTGATCTCCTCAAAGTTATGGTCAGTGCAACTTCGTACACATATATTGCTATCATGATTTGATCTCCTCAAAGTTATGGTCAGTGCAACTTCGTACACATATATTGCTATCAGGAACTACATAGATATTGCTATCAGGAACAACATGAGAGTGGTGTTCAGTGAAAGGGTTGGTGCCAGATCCTTGGTACTTTAATGTGGTTACGAAGGATCAAGCACCAACCCTTTCAATGAACATCCCTCTCTCATGATGTTGTTCTTGATAACAATATATGTGTACGGAGTTTCACTTACCATAGCTTTGAGGAGATTGCCCAGTCGAGGTCTTTCCTGTGAGCTTTTATTATTGGTATTGGTATCGCCAACATGGTTACGAAGGATCTGGCACCAACCCTTTCAATGAACATCCCTCTCTCATGATGTTGTTCTTGATAACAATATATGTGTGCGGAGTTTCACTTACCATAGCTTTGAGGAGATTAAATCATGAGCATTCACCTAATAAGTTAATGGTGGGTGTGAGCCCAGTTGAGGTCTTTCCTGTGAGCTTTTATTATTGGTATTGGTATCGCCAATGCAGTCACTGCTCATCAACGTGTATGTGCCCACACGTATAGTGATGTTGTCATTATGTTTAAGAGAGGAGCAGGCTATCTCCTGCAATTTCAACTGTTTAATGTTTACTTATTTCATTCTCTTGGAGAAATTAAAGTTAGAATTTTTTTTGTATTTCTTTGTATAATGCTACTGTCCTGCTTCTCCTCCTCCTTGTTTCTCGTATATAAACTATTATTCATTGAATTACATTTATATTTTTTTTTTCTTTTATGATGTTTTATTTACATTTTCTCTCACCTTTTCAAAAGTCATCTTTACTAGTTTTAATTTTACACAGCAACTCTATTTCCATCTTTCAAGTAAGTTTTTTTCCACCTCCCTTCCTGTCCATTTCCCCTTTAATTCTCATCTCAACCCCTAAATTGAAATATGAGCAGTCTAGATTTAATATTTTATAAAATATTTTCTTAAAAAATATTTATTAAAATTTTAAACAGTCATAAATAAATTTTAGTAGTTTGAATTTATTATTTATATATCTTAATAATTTATCATTCTTTTCTTAATTTTATAAATATTAAATGGTAATCATTCAAAGTTTAATCTAATGGTTGAGATAAAAACTGAAAAGGAAGTGGAGGGGGAGAGAAGTGGAGACACTTTTTGTCCCTTACTAGGAGAAACAAAAACCATATAGGAGAAACAAAAACCATTCGGGAGCCTTCAAGGGGATTGACATTATATATTTCATTATTCAACATTATATATTATACACATATATTTTTGTTTATTATTTTATTTGTCAGTTTTATCTTATTTTATATCCATGCATATTGTGTACTTTGACTATTTATAATCATACGTACATTGATTTTTCCTTTTTCCTTTTTTGTATTCTGTTTTCATTTATTTCATTCTCTATTTTTTGTGTTTTTGTTTTTGCACTGAAAGGGATGATGAAGATGGAAGAGAGGGAATAAACTAAAAGGTGAATTTAAATTGAGGGACATGTGAGGATGATGCTTTCATTTCGGTCTCAAAAATCATGCAATTTAAATTTGATGTTATTCTGCCAAGCGCTTCGTAGTGCGATGGCACTAGGGCCAGCCTTAAGAGCTGGCTTTCTCCCTTTTCTAGGGTTCGAGCCCTGCCTTCCTCTCCCCCACTGGCTGTATCAAAAAAAAAAGATGTTATTCTTCATTCACAAATATATATTTGATATCTCCTTTTTTACATGATTACTTAATATTAAAAAAAATACACGGCCTAACGCCATTCACCCGTGATTGATTAGGAGCCATCGGCTGTGATTTGTCTCCCACGTACCACTTAAAGAGTCCCTTATGGCATGGGATCAAAAAATGTACTCATCATCCATCTTCAACATTAGATTAATTTTAAATGGTCCAAATTTAATTTAATTTTTAGTTTTATTTTATCATATGGATACTAAAAAAAAATAAAGATAATCTTATAACTATCTTTTCTTATAAAAATGAATTTACCATTTACAAAATAAAAAATAATTTTAAATTTAAACCATTCAGATTAAAATATAAACGGATAAGATTTCATTACAATGATGAGAAATTAAATATAACGAGTATGCATGGAATGCTAACGGTGCTATTATGCGGCTCCAAAAGTTCAAAACAAGAAAAAAGCATGGTTCATTTGACGTTAGTTAGTGGTGATAGCTCTATTTTGGACCAACTGACCAAGGGTTTCGTGATTTGTATTTATTAATAAACGAAAAGTTGCTTTCAAGGCAACAACTAACCATAATCAGCAATTTAAGTTAAATTAATAAATAAATATAAATTTGACGGAGTGACAAGCTGATCAAGACATGCATGGTTCCTTTAGGATTAGTAAGAAAAGCTATATCAACAGTGACTTATTGTGGACAACGTATAACAATGGGTTACGTTGTTAGTTTACATAATAAAATAAATTATATTTCAACTCAAAAAATGCAACAAAAAAAAAACTTTAACAAAATATCACCCATTCATATTTAATGTAGATAGTTCATACATATCGTATTTGAATTTTTTATGTTAATTTAATCTTATAATTTCATCAACAATTGATGACATACAATATTGGCAGAAAGTGATCAAAAATTTTGTTAGGGAAAACATATTTAAAAGCAGCCATATTTTTCTTTAATTGCCAACATGGATATATATTACAAGCATAAATTAAACATATAAAATTTTGTGAATTAAAAAGGAAAACTTACCTGGCGCAATTGATGATAAATTTTTAAAAAAATGAATATTCACTCAATAATTTCATTAGTGCCCAAAAAAAAACATTGACTGCGCAGCATAAATATTGAATATTTCATCAATAAAAAAAATAGAAAATTGGTACAATTGTAGATATATATATTGAACATGAGTCAACATGTGTGATATATAACCGAGACACAGCTTGACAACATCCTCAGTCGTTTATTATTTGTTAAAAGTCTGATCTTATTAATGAAAAAGATGTGACCTCTTTTTCTTTGCTTACTTTTTTTAAGAATATGCTTCGAGGGAATTTTAATGTTGTGTTTGTGTGTGTTACTGTTTTTTAAGAATATGCTTGGAGTGAATTTAGATGGTGTGTGTGTGACCTCTTTTTGTTTGCTTACTTTTATCAAGAATATGCTTGGAGTGAATTTAGATCTCCTCTGTTTAACCCAAAAAAAAAAAAAAAGATGGCTAAAATAGATGGTTCAGATTTCATATTTTATAAAGTTATTATTTTAAACATAAATAAATAAATAAATTTAAATGGCTAAAATCTGATCAATACAGTTTATAACTGCAATCCAAATAAAATTTTAAAAAATTAATTATAAAATACTATAATAATAGTAGTAGTATTTTATTAGTATACTAGCACTCAATATTTTTCATGTTACTGTTTTTTTTTTTTTTTTATAAATACTGATGAGGAGAACAGGAAGAAAATTACAATTTGGGGGAAATAGATCCCAAAGCCTCTGAGGCACAAAGATCCCATAAGGAATACGGGCAAGAATCTAAAAAGGGGCATGAAGAAGAAATCCCCTCCTTCGCTAACCTGTCAGCTAACGAGTTGCAATTCCTTGGAATGCATCGAATAACTAATCTCCAGTCTCTCCTCATGAGATCCTTAATTTTTCGGATAATGACGGAGGCTCCTTGGAAGGAACTACAATCAGCAAGCAACATATCGACCAACTCCTTCGCATCAAACTCAAGGACTGCCTGCCTACATCCCAACTCCCAAGCTAAAAGTAGACCTTTGTAAATAGCCCACCCTTCCGCATAAGGAAATAGAGTTGCTGCTTTTATTCAGTGCTTTGAATGGAGGCCCACAGAAGGAAATAGAGTTGACATGCAGGAGGGAAAGTTTGCAGATCTACCAAGGGCCTACCCTATTATTGGTATCCCAAAACCTAGACGCTTAATTGCCCCTTCCCTCCATGTGATCGATCTCCAATATAATAATAACATTGTGATCCCAAGAAGCTGATTCTCTTTGTTTGCTACTTTTCTTCAGTCTTTTTCTTTATTATGATCAGTCTCATAATCTCAGAATCGTTGCTTGATATACATGTAATGAACTACCATGATGACCAATTTGTCTTGAATATGTGTTAGTCATTAATGTACAGAAGAACTTCAGTTTTCTAAACTAAGCAAAACCGCCAGTTTTCAGAGAAAACTCAAGTTTTCATCACACAGAGACTTTTCAGCATTTCCCTGAAAAATGCAAAACTCAAGGTTTTATTTTAAAACTCGAGTTTTGGCCATACAGAGAGTCTCCTAAATTTTGAAATATTGAAAACCTCCAGTTTTGCTCAAAACCTCCAGTTTTTAGTTTAATGTGAATTTTCCAAGTTTTCACAAGATCTGTGAAAACTCGAGTTTTGACTTGGCAGAGAACATTGATGCTTTAGCCAGATTTTAAAACTGCCAATTTTTGAGAAAACCTTCAGTTTTAACTTAGCACAGTTTTCTCAAAGTTTTCACGTTTAAGTGAAAACTCGAGTTTTGTCCTAGCAGAGAGCTTTCATGTTTTACTTAGATTTTGAAACCTGACAGTTTCCCCCAAAACCTCCACTTTTGACTTGACGCAAAATATTCAAGTTTTCATATTTAAATGAAAACTCGAGTTTTAATATGGGAACTAGAGTTTTGGCCAAGCCGAGAGTTTTGATGTTTCTTAAGGATTTGAAAACCGCCAGTTTTGAAGAAAACCTCCAGTTTTGATGTTTTGGACTAAAATCGATTTTACATGTCAAAGTCCAAAACTCAAGTTTTGAGAAACAGAACTCAAGTTTTCAACGCTGAATCTGAAATTCAAATTTGACGAATTTGTAAAACCTTCTTGTTTGATCTTAATGCTTCCTATTATCATTCTCTAATATTCCTAGCTATGTTTAACCATTTTGTTAGTGAGTTTCAGATGATTTAGAGAATGTTTATTGAATGTTTAAAGCTAAAACAAAAATTGACGTCAGCACATTAAATGCAAAACCCAGAAAGTTGCATACTTTTTGGTAATTCTTCTGCACACGTTAACAAAGAATTAAAGAATGATTTTCACATCCAGTAACTATCATTCCAATGGATTAATTCACAAGAAGTCAACTATGAACTTCTGTGTAGCTAGATTAAGTGAAGATTAGAAAGAGAAAAAGACCAAAGCTTAACCAGAACCTTGTCTAATGAAAGCAACGGTTATATTGAAGATTACAACGGTCCTTTAATTATTTATCATTCAGCCTCACTGTGCACACACAACACCCCTGAGGCGAAAAGCCACCGTTGTAATACAATAAAAATCTCAATTATTATAAATGTCATATTTTGACAAATAATATCTATTAAAAATAGGTGAATATGTGGTCTCAAACTTTAGAAGCTTATGATTGTTATTTTAAGTAATTTCTTCTTGAAATTAAATAAGCGAAAGACCAAAATATTCTAATTTCTTTTAGCTATCATAAAACATAATAAAATTATCATAATTGAGCATAGTCTTAATTTAATCATAAGAGACAATAAAATGACATGGAAATACTTATTCCAATTAAAGGAACTTATCAACAATTAATGGGCAATTAAATTTGTATAAATTGAAATATTTAGGTTAATTTTCGTAATTAGTTAATAATTAAATTAAAAAGGCATAATTAAGAAATGTGTGAGATTAATTAGTGATCAAAGGCTAACAAAAACCCAAGATTAGCATAAAAGGGATTTCTAATGATCATAATTAATATTGTAACCAATCATACTTTTACAATTAAGCCTAATAACATCTAAAACACTATATTAGGGATATTAACCAAGATTAATTTAATTTTCCCTATTTAAATAAGAGTGGCGAAAATTCCCTCTTAAAGAGGCAAGAAAATTACACAAATATTAAATCCTAAGGGCACATAATATATGAACAAATCAATAGTAGTAGGATTTTTCCAACACAAATTAAAGGCTTGAATTAAATCTAATAAAGCTAAATCCTAAGGCCTTAATTAACTCTCATAAAGTGTAATCCTTATGAATCAAAAATTAACCAATAAAAGACTTTCTTCTAGATGTTGTGAGGTAATTAAAACACGAAATGAAGAGTGAATTAAGGGAGCATTACACAGTTCACCTTGGCTTCTTGGTGAAGAAATGTATTGTTTAATAATTAACAAACAAGCACATGGAGATTAGTTCACGTGGCTTCACATGCATCATTAAATTGCCATAAAAGAGTAATTGATGATGTGAGTGTTGTGTATCTAGTGGAAGAAAGAGAAATTAGTTCATAAAATTGTGAATTAATCAAAGGGAAAACTCAAGACACAAGTAAGTATAAATCCCTAGAAAATTAATTGAATCAATAAGGAATCTTAAACATAGATCAAATATAAAGATTAATCTTGAACAAGCATATTTATTAAGCTTGGAATAAAGTATCTTCATAATCTTTTCCCAACTTTTTCAATTAAATCTTGAAATGATTAAAGGGCTATTAGAGACTTCTCATAAAGCCATGATTTTTGATATTAGGAAAAAAAGAAAAAGAAACTTGAATAAACTACAAGATAAACCCTAAGCATATTTTTGTTTGGTTGTTAACCAAACTATTATTTTCACCTAGCTACATGAACACTTGGAGTAGCTAGAAATTGAAGCAAATAATGAATGAAATAAGGGAAATAGGGCACGGTTAGCTTGACTTGTTCAAAAGGCAAGAGAATTGTTGATTGTTTAACCAAAGCATATGGGATAATTAAGTATTCATGTAGGGAACAAATTGGAGAGAGGTTGTGTACTTGAATATGCTAGCATTGAAGGAAATGGAAGAGGATGAGCGAGAGAGAGGGGAGGTCGGTTGGAAGGAGTGAATGGTGAGGATTAGAGAGTTCAATTTAACTTAGATCCAATGATCCACAAACAAGATGAGGAAGTTCAAGGAAACTACCAAAATGTCATGACATTTCACTATAAATAGAGGCCTTTGCTCTTCATAAAATTCACACCAAAATAAGCTAAAGCATCTGATTATAAGAGTGAAAAGTGAGAGTTAGTAGGGAAGCAAGAAGGAATAGCAAGGTTCTTCAAGGTTTAGTTCTCTAGTTTTTGAGTTATAGCTTTTGAGTTCATAATTTAAATGTTGTTTTGATCTTTAACCTTCCAATATATTTTTGTTATCATGTTTTCATGGTTAAAAATGGTTTTATTTTTAAAAATTGATGAATAAAGTGATATAGAAAAATTTTTGGAAGATTAGGATCAAAGTAGCGAAACTGTGGCAAAATTTTATCGGTTAGCGATTCCAGAAGTCGGGGTTAAAAACGCCAGTATTTTATGAGGAAGATGAAGTTATAAAATTCTGGGAAAAGTCATGGTTAAATTTAACATATAGGGCTTTTCAAATATGCCTAAAATGTATTAATTTGAGCTCTATACAGTGAGATAAAAATTCTCAAAGTTGGGCTACGAATTTCTGAAAAATTCTAGGCAGAGGCTCAAAACTTTAAACCTGGGAATGACTCAATGAATTTGGGAAAAACATTAGTATTTTACCTTAAAAATAGACATCCTAAGGACTCCGAGGAATTTTACGGATCATCGTTTCGATTTTTGTAGAATTAATATGATTTTTCAAAGTTAGCGAAAAATCTGCCCGAAATGCTGAATCAGCATTTTTCAAGAAATATAGGGATATAATTGGAATAATAAATCCACCAGGGGTAAAAAGGTCAATAGGATATAATATCTCTTAAGATATTATTTATAGTGTAATAATGCAGTGATACTATTATAGGCTATCCGCGAACACGTATAGACAGGTAGATGTACCACTATCCACATGAACTAAGGTACGTTTACGACGTACTATAACACTAACTGTGATGGTTATAGTAGGTTTATATATGATAGATGTATTCATAAACTAAGACGGTGTCTTAGATCATTGCTTATACATTCAGCTTTACACGGGTTATAGTCTTGTTAATGCCGTAAGTTTTCCTAGCGCTGAGGACAGAGGGCCAATCGTGGCATAAGGTGGTGCAGACTAAAATAACGTACATGTGCAGTGGCTGTGTATTATTATTGTGACGAATCATACATCCGTTATGGGCTTTTGTATTGATTAATTTTTTAATGTCATAAATATATGTCATATATTATTTACATAAGCATGAGGATAACCGTTACCTGAAGTCCGATGGGCATTGGACCTCAGCTCTTATAGCTTAATTGTTTGAGATAAGATTTGAGAGATAACTGCACTTGGTCGAGTATGAGCCATCTTGATTACTTGTTGTGAATATATTCTTATACATGTATGACCTATTTGATTTCTGGCAAACCACAAAGATCCGATTAATTGGAAAGGCAAATATGTTATGAAATTACTAGATACTTTGTGATTTAACAACCATGTGAGTAACCACTGCTGCAAAGATTTGTCAAGGTTGTTATCAATTTTAAAACCAGATATACTACCAAATCAACATGCTTTGGATAAAAGGCAATATAAAAACAGGTGTTCTAAAGATTCAAAATTACAAGCACATAAATAACATAACTCAGAAGATTCCATGTGTCTTGTAAAGGAAATGTGTTGTGGGTAAGACGCATCTTACTATCTTCCAAAATAACGGTTTTAGCTTGGGGGTAGGTACAATTTTCAAATCAAATCACATACCTTATTTTCTGAAGAATTAGATTGTCCGTGGGTGCATTGAAGCAATCGATAGCCATCTCGAACAGTATATACTCTAGAATTATTACCCACCTACCTGATAATGTCAGGTGAACAAGATAGAAGAACCGAGTGTTTGGCGAATTGCTGAACCACTTGCCTGGGATAGAGGGAGGATAAGAAAGTAATATTCCAAGAGCCTTTAGAACATAGTATGATGAGGTCTAACACCTTCCAGTCAAGGTATAACAAACCAGACTGCTGCAGAGGTCACCATAACCGACAATTTAAAGAAATTGAAGAACCATCACCTACTTGCTAGGTAAGGCGTTCAGTCACCACTTCACCCGACTTAATTATATGCCACCACAGAGTGGAGTTGTTGTATACTTGTATACAAATTTAAAACAATAATGCCTTTCAGAATCTAAGTACTTCGTAAGCATCACTTTGCTTAATAATGAAGATCGGTTAGCCACAACTCTCCATAAATGCTTAGTCAATAAAGCAATATTAAAAGCTTCCAACTATACGAGTAGGGTGGAATCAGGCTAGACCAAGTTTCACCCTTAATAGGCAAGGCCTATTTTGAATAGGGCAGCTTGTTAGAGGCCTTTTTATCATACTAAACCTGGCCCGTACATAGGTTTGGCCAATTAAAGAGGCCTGGATTTTCAAACACTTACAAAATCTAATCTTGATAGAGGGATTTATGTAATCTTATTATATTCCAGGTTACAGATTAACCCTCAGACAATCTTTCAATGACATCTTACTGCATTCACGAATTTGCATCATTTTTCATTTAGTCTTTTTTATTGTTCACTAAGTATTTCTTTATCAGGGAAAGGAAGAAACCAAATTTGAACTAGTGCATCTACAGCTTTAATTGAAAGGAAATAAGAAACTATTTTTTAGAGATCTTTTTAATTCCTTATTGATGTACTAGATCTGTATCATTTGAACCTATGAAACAAAGCTCTATATTTGACTCAAAGATTAAGTTCTTTTCGTAGCTTCTGTCACATTATATTGAGCCGTCAAAAAGGTATAGATTATGCCTAATATACTGATATATGAAGATGGAGATAATAGACGAAGACAGAGAGATAATGAAAAACATAACCCAGAAAAATCAGGATTTTTAGATGGAGATACAAGAGATACTGAAATCAACTCGAATCAAGCCCCAAGAAAGCCCTTCTTTTAAGCAAAAGAAAGCCACTCACAGTTATTTGACTATCTTCTGCCCTCCTCCTACAAACTTCTGTAACCGGAGTTAGCATTAAGCAAAATATTTAAGTATATAATCAGATTAAAATAACAAAACATAGATACAAACTGAAATGAAGAAGAGGAAGAGAGCCACAGCCGGCGACCACAAATGGGGAATGGAGGAAGGAGAAGTGCGGCGGCCGACAACCATGAACGTTGAG
Organism: Acacia crassicarpa; assembly: GCA_034222035.1. Taxonomy (NCBI): domain Eukaryota; kingdom Viridiplantae; phylum Streptophyta; class Magnoliopsida; order Fabales; family Fabaceae; genus Acacia; species Acacia crassicarpa. The sequence goes on from JAWXYG010000004.1 coordinate 22,404,094, forward strand.
AGCGCGAGTATAGGGCGCGGCCACAGCTGTGCGGCGGCCAGCAACCATATTCGTTGAGAGGGCAAGGACAGGGTCTAAACTTTCAGGTGCTTTTTTGCTGATTTGACAAAAGAACGCAATACTGATTATAAACCTATAATATGTTTCTTTGTAAGTAACATGCCACGCAACAAAACAAAAACAAAACTACAGGGCATGTATTCTGGCCCAAACAAAGGTCGTGTGCGCGCGTGCGTGCTGTGTGCGTGTCGCCCAAACAAAGGCCGTGTGTGTGCACGCGCGCGTGCTTTGCTTGTGTGCGTGCGTGTGAGACTAATAGGCTCAGACTAGCCTAACAAACCTAACAAACTTCTCAGTGAAACTGACTTGTTAAGAAAAACAATCTTCTTAAAAGTGGCTAGGGAACTTCATACAGTTGAAGACAAATATTTTGTAGTTCAATCAATATAAGATCTATTTTGTTGTTTATATTAAAGACCAAATAAGTCTTATATTAAAGACATGAGGAAGCTAAGAAACATTTTCTAAGGCCATATTTTGAACAATTAAAATGGGGGTTTACATTTCTCATGTTGCATGAGAAGAAGAAGATTACTACACACATGAAATGGTGAGACCCACATCTTTTTTATTTAAAAAAAAAACCCAAGTATGGAAATTGTGGAACTCACATCATTTTATATATATGACATGAGGATACACTTCTCCTATAACATGAGAACTGTATTTCCCATTAAAATGTTAGGTTTAAATGAAGAAGGAAATTAACGTTGAGATTGAGCCATTTTGTTAGGTTTGGGAGAATGATGAAGCTTTTTTGTTTGTTTGGTACGAATACGAAGTAAAAGGAAGAGGGGAAGAAAAATTTTAATGAGATTGATTTTTACAAAAGTTTAAAAAGTGAGATTAAAAGTTTTTAATTAATTTTCTTTTTTTAATCTCATTTTATTTATTAAAATTTTATAATTCCACTTATCCTACTCCCTTTCTCTCGTCCCTTTCTGTAGTAGTTATACTCATAAAGTAACTGGTTATTATAGTTGTTTAATGTCGTCAACATCATATTCTTATTATTTTTCAATATTTATTTATCTTCACTCTCCATTCATACTGAGTTTTTACAATTTCAGCTAAATTATACACAATCCCCTGAATATTAGATCATTTGTTGGAATATTTTAAAATGTAGAGAGATGTGTTTGTTGAAAAGCTATGTCTTTATAAATTATGAAATTTATATAAGGATTGTGTAGGAAGTTATAACATTAAATGTCACCAATTTATGTCTCTTTAGTTCTCGGAGAAACATATGAAAGGTTATAACTAAATGTTCCAGGTAAAAGGTTGTGTTGGATTCTAAGAAAACCTACATACTGTAAAGATATAACTCTTATTGGAAATGTTATTTTAAATAACTATTGGTTATGTAAGTTATGGTAGTTCATAAAGGTTCATGACTCTAACATATCGTTATGAATTTTAATTAAAAATGCATTGCTTCAAGAGGCACAATTCCATGATCTATAAATATCTTACACCATCATTTCATTTGTGTTCAGAAATCACATTACAAAAGATCAAACTCATTGGCTTAGCCCTTGAGTGTAATACCCTAAAGTTCATAATCATTATAAACATTATATTTTGGCTTAATTAAAGATCAATAAAGGTTTAATATTAGTACAGAGATCATAATTAATTTGATCACACTGTTTAGCCTAGTAACATCTGAAACACTATACTAAGATGATAACTTGGATTAAATTATCATCCCCTAAAGATTCAATATATATGGCGAAAATTCAATAATAATAAAGAGGCAAATCCAACTATTAAAATTAAAGCATAAAATGAACAAAAAGAAAGGAAGGAAGAAGGGGATTTTTTAGCTTGTGGAGCAAGAAACACAAATTCAAACATATGCAAAGACTTGTGGATGAAGTTGGAACCTTCCAACTTTGAGAGCAAGTTACTTGGAGAACAAGTCACCAAGCTACTTAGCGAGCAAGTTACTGAGCGGACGAGGTTACTTGGCGGACAAGTTACTGGGCGGACGAGGTTACTTGGCGAGCAAGTTACTTGGCGGACGAGTTACTTGGCGGAAAAGTTACTGGGCGGACGAGGTTACTTGGCGAGCAAGTTACTGGGCGAACGAGGTTACTTGGCGAGCAAGTTACTGGGCGGACGAGGTTACTTGGCGAGCAAGCTACTGGGCAGACGAGGTTACTTGGCGGCCAAGTTACTGGGCGCATGAGGTTACTTGGCGAACAAGTTACTTTGTGGACAAGTTGTAAAACTTGGAGAGCGAGTCGGGAAGACTTGGAGAACCAGTCGGGAAGACTTGGAGAGTAAGTCGGGAAGACTTGGAGAGTAAGTCGGGAAGACTTGGAGAGCAAGTAAGAATTGGCTAGAATGCTCTAGAAGAAGTCAACAACTTGTTGATTAAGCTAGGGTTTTCTAAACACAAATAACACCTAAGCCTTGCTTATGTCATCAAAATGACATCATAAGGATGACATCACAAGAACACATGAAGGGTATAGATTTAAACTTCTTCATTAAGTTTAGATCTAATGGTTAGGATTTAAGAAGAGGCTTGTTGAAGAAGTTGAGAATTTTCCTATAAATAGGAGGCTTCCCCTCCTTATTTCTTCACACCATCACCACATACACCTCTAATCCTTTGATTAAGAGAGTGAGAGTGAGAGTTCTCTTGGGGCTAGAAGGAAGAAGCAAGAGTCTTCAAGAGGTAAGCTTGTTCTTAGTTTTATAGTTTTTAGTTATTCTTAGTAGTTTTTAATATAGATTTTAGTTTAATCTAGTAAATAGGTAAAGTGATTCCCCATATTTGTTTTCAAGCCTTATTGCATCAAAAAGATGCCTGACAAGGTGGAAACATGTTGGGGAGTGACTTTTAGGATTAAGGGAACAAGTTAGAGTAAGATGAAAGAAGTCTAGAATTGCTGGATTTTAGGAGTCAACTGGATAGGGGGCATTATTTTCTGTATCAAATGATCTTTAAAAATCACGAAATTTTCCAGAAATAAATTAGACATGTAGGGCTTTCCAAATATATAAAATATGTAACGTTTTGATCTCTGGACAAGAAGATATGAATTTTTGAAGATTAGGCTATTTTTCTGGGCGAATTTCTGGGCAGAGGATGAACACGTGAAATCTGGGAGTTATTTTTGAATTCTGGGCAAAGTATGATATTTTTTCTGCAAAATAGACATCCTAAGGAGTCTGGAACATTTTACGGATCTTCGTTTCGATTTTTCTAGAATTAGTTATGATTTTTCGAAGTTAGGCGAAAATCAGCCTTAAATGCTGATAATCAGCGTTTTTATCCAAAAATTCAAAGCAAATAATGGAAAAATAAATACACTAGGGGTAAAATAGCCAATTGTGGATAAGATATCTTTTAGTATATTATTTGTGAGTTAATAGACGCGATATTACTCTTATAGGAAGTCTGCAATCATTTTCTGATCGACATCATACCGAAACCACCGACTCAGGTACGGACGCGTATTGTAACACTAACTCTGATGCTTATGGTATGCTTATATGTGATAGATAGTCTGAAACTTTGTTTTTGAAAATCGATCATACACATACAGCTTGATACGGGTTATAGTCTTGATAACGCCGTTATGTTTTCCTAGCGCTGAGGACACGGATGTACACCGTGGCACTGGTGAATAGTGCAGACTATAATAACATGCATATTGCAGTGGCTGTGTTATGTTATTATCTTGAATATGAGAATATTGTATGTGGTTATTGCTGTATTGCCTTGAATATCTGTCATACATATTTGATACATAAGCATGAGGTTAACCGTTACCTGAGGTTCAATGGTAATTGAACCTCAGCTCTTATCATAGCGTCAGGGTCCAGAGGAACCAGAGCCAAGGACAAGGATAAGGAGCCAGCACGAGGACGAAGACGGAGAAATTTTTATTTCGACGTTATTTTATTGAGCTATTTTCAGACTATTGTACCGTTGTGTAAGCAGCCAGATACTACAACAGTGAAGGTTTTATCAGATACTCTTTTGAAATTATTCTGATGCTCTACTCTGATGGAAAAGGGGGAAAAAATTATTCCGCTTTTGAAAATTGGGGTGTTACATTGAGTGCATACAAAGATTGTTCTGTATGAAGAACATAAGTGTCTAGCCCTAGGTGGGCTAGTATGTCGATATAGGATCTGTAGCTTACTCCTAGATATCCATGGATGGGATACCCAAGAGGATAGATGATCACAGAGCACAAACAGGAGGGTTTTCACCCAATGGAGTGGGGTGTGTGCTCTGTGCGGCATAATTGTAAAGAGGCAGAGTTCAGAGCCTATGTACCTTTAGGGTTTGCCAACTATTTATAGAAGGTACCTTAGGGTTAGGGATTGGACTGTTGGGCCTTATGGGCCTCCAAGCCCAAGTGTCTTGCCTCAATATCTGAGCCATACTTTTATTCCATAACAGTTGCCCCCCAGCCCGGTAGTTCAGGTCTCTGAGCTGTCGGGATGCATTAGTTGCTTGATTGTGAAGCACGGATTTGACCGATGTATATACAGCTTATCCGGGTTGTTTGAGACGAGATAAGGTCCTCGCTCGCTTTCGTAGCGATTTTTCACAGTCTATATTCCTGCATTTAATACCATGTAAGCAAATCATAATCAATGAGAAATACTTACTGTTTGCACAAATCGTTCAACTTGCTTATTTTGAATACTTGTCCGAGTTTGAATTAATCTCGGTTATTGATAACATGTCTTTCAGCGAGCAACTCGTCATTTTTCCGTGAGCAACTCGTCATTTTTCCGTGAGCAACTCGTCATCCACTCTGTTGCCCCCCCAGCCCGGTAGTTCGAATCTCGGGACTGCCGGGATGCATTTAAGATTTAACCAAGATCTGGGTCCCGGATCTTAATTAGATTCAGTTAGCCGGATTCCACCTTCAAAAATGTTTCCTGCACAACTCGGAAAATGTTTTAACTGCTCTTTTTCAAAGATTTACATGGATCCCGGATCTTAACTAGATTCAGTTTAATTGGGTCCGGCTTTAGAGATGTACGTGGATCCCGGATCTTAACTAGATTCAGTTAACTGCCCGACTTTAAACTTTATACGGATCTCGAACGTTAACCAGATTCAGTTAACCGGGTCCGCCTTCAATTGCTTAATATCTGCAAACATTTACACGGAGCCCGGATTTAAACCAGATTCGGTTTAAGTCGAGTCCGACTTTAAAAACTATTATGGATCCCAGATCTTAACTAGATTCAGTTAGCCGGGATCTAGGCGGCGGAAACCAACACGCACAATCTTCATCCGTTGCCGGTTCCACTTTATTAACTATTTTTGTTTGTAGTTGTACATTTAATGTACCGAGTTGTAGCGCCCGTGTTGAGCTCTTGTTATGACACTTTCAATTTGTAAAATCAAAAGTGTGCCAATTTATGCTTGCTCCCATTTGTCTTTGCCTTTCGTGAGAAGAGAATGTAAGAGCCAACTTGATCAAGGTCGGCTAGTACACTCGAACGTTTTTTTCCCCTTTTTCAACTTTACCGTGTTCCAATGGACACAAGTTTTAACCTTTCGGTTTTAGCAGGTTCCAAAGGACACATGTTTGAATTGGTTTCTCCACGCAGCCCGGATCTTAATCAAATTCGGTTTTACCGAGTCTGCCTTCATCCCTGTCGTAAGGGTTCATTTCATATGGAACTCGGGTCTGCCTTGATCCCTGTTGTAAGGGTTCATTTCATATGGAACCCGGGTTCCGTCTTTGAAACTCATTCGAGTTTTATTTGATGATTCGGCCAGAATCAAACATTTGCTGCGCAGAATACCGGTCTGGGACCATCCATGAGCTATCAAACCGTCTAGGTGATTTACCAGAAATCATTGGCTTTTTAGCCTTTACATAATTTTCCATCTGGTTCAGGCTTACAACCGACGTGATCAAGGCCGATTATAATGCCTTTATTTTCAGCATTTTAATTGCCGAGGTGCATGATCCACGAAATTTTGCGTTTGCAAAACTCGCGCATGTCTGTTTATTATGGCCATTTAAGACGAAACGGTAACCGCAGATCATCCAACCTGAGTCCCGTCCATCCCTTTTTTTTTTTGGCGGCTTTGCCGCTATACGGTCAAGCTTAGACTCGTACATGTTAATTACATGATTTATGAACCACTTCAGGGTTCATACATGTTCGTTTTAGTGACATGATTTATGAACCACTTCGAGGTTCACACATGTTCTTTTTGGTGACATGATTTACGAACCACTTCGGGGTTCATACATGTTCTTTTTAGTGACATGATTTATGAACCACTTCGGGGTTCATACATGTTCTTTTTAGTGACATGATTTATGAACCACTTCAGGGTTCATACATGTTCTCTTTTCCATACTTTGTTGCTAGATGATTTATGAACTAGTTCACAATCCATGCGTGCTTCGTCGCACCTCGTTATCATCGCTACATGTTTCGGAACCAGGTTTATGTAACCGGGTTGCGTCTTCGTTCCCTTTCGTAGGGACGGACTCCATACGGAACTCGGGTTTAACCAGATTCGGGCTAACCGGGTCCGCCTTCGACACTTTCCATGGTTCCTGGATTTTAACTAGATTTAGCTAACCGGGTTCCATCTTCTTTTTCTTTTGGAGGTGAACTCCTTTGCACAATTTTTCTTCGATTTGTTTATCCCAGATGGGTGTCGTAACCCTTTCTTCAATTACGGGTGTCATAACCCTTTTTTGACATGGAGCCCGAGTTTTAACTTATTGAGTGTAACCGGGGTCCGCCTTCAAAAATTGACATGGATCCCGGGCTTTAACCAAATTCGGCGTAGCCGGGGGTCCGTCTTCAAGAATAATCACGGAGCCGGGATTTTAACCAGATTCGGTGTAACCGGTCCGCCTTCAAGAGTTATCACGGAGTCGGGTTTCAACCAGATTCGATATAACCGGTCCGCCTTTTCTCCTTTTCGTAGAAATAAAAACCGAGCGACAATATCTGCAAGCTAACAATAAAAGCTGCATATGCTCTAGATAGTAAGATATTTTCATCTTCCAACAGTTAGAAAAACCATACAAAGTGTTCCAAAGACTGACTTACAAGCTGGATCAATTCAATTATGATTTCCAGCAGCAATTATAGATATCCACCCATGATTTAAATAAGGACACTATGCAAATTGAAGGCTCAACTTGGGTTAAGGCTCCTGCTAAATACCATTTCCTGACACTTATCTTTTTGGCAGTCGATAGATACCAATATTAAAATTGATACACATTCGACAACTTACGATCTTTTTAGTTATCCCTGGAACATATTACTCTTTGTAGGATGCTTGGTTTTTGGGATAAACCGTGCACCTACTGAAACAAGAAATAGCAAATGAGGGAAGTTCAAAGAAAGCATGCCTGGATCACAAATTGGCCGTGAATATGAGAGGAGTTTGGTTCACAAGATTTTTGGTGGCCACTTTAGTAATCTGGTCTTCGCTTGTAGACAAATTCCTTCTATGGAAAATACTTGCCTCAAGTTGTCTGAAGTGGATTCTTCAATTTGCTGTTTTCAATTTGCTGTTCACAAATGATCGCTAAGTACCACTATATCAGTGTATGATCGCCTTGGGCTCTTAACTGTAGTTTAGTGCCTGGTGGTTATATGGTCTAAGAAAGGATTTATGCAAACAACATCTATTGAGCGGCCAGCTTGTATCCTCCTTCTGAGCATTTCCTGGGACTGATGCCATATGCATATAGCTACTTTCTCTTTTAATATCTGTTTCCCTTGATTTATGCCTCAGGTGAGACTTCCTTTGTGTTCCTCTGGTCAATTCTTACCCCCACACATTCCAAATGAACCTCCACAACTTTCCTCTCTTGCGGTTGAATTGCTGGCGGATGTAAAGTGGATAAAATAACCTTCCCTAAACTTCATGTTAGATGAAAGGTTAATTGTCATAGGAGATGGTGCGTTACCCCATGTCGTCATGCTCCAATATTTTTCCAAGTGCTGCTTCAAGAATAAATGACTGAGATCTTTTACACCACACTTTTCCTTACCAAGCATATGATTTTTAAGGCTTTAACAACTTCTCCGTTGAGAGATGTTAATACATTAGAACAAACGCCAAAGATGCCACATGTGGGGCCAATGGCATCATGTAAAAACTTAAAATTGATCAAGTGATAGCAGGAATTCCAAAGCATAATGATCCCATGAAAGAAACTTTGACGCACTTGGGAAGAAACTGAGATCATGCAAAAGGTGCACCCTGCTCAAATCAGATTGAATTAAAGAAATGAAACTAGATAACCATTTAACTTCATCACCTTGATCACCGTGGCAGTTTTCAATTTTGAGAGGATAATTGAAAACGATATCAAGCTGCTGTAACTCTGAGAAATTCATGTGTTAGTAAGGTATAGTACTTTCAAGAACACTCTTTGCCAGGTCAAGAGTTGAAATATACTAGTAAGTGCTTGCTTCTTCTTTGAATTGCGTTCATTCAAAATAAAATCATGGCATATACGTAGAGGGCTGCCAACAATATTGTCAAATTCATCTTGAAGCATTTCCTCCTTTGGGTCTTGCAGGAAAAATAGGTGCCCATTCATATGCTTTGGGCTTGGAATTAAATGGATGAAGAAGTAGGCATTAAAACATATTGGCCCATATACAAAAATGAATTTGGTGGCTAAGAAAGTTTGAGGTAAGTAGCTTGCATCTGCTAGTATATCGCTTGAACACATTGCTCTTAATTTAGCTGATAAACTATTTGACCCCAACAGTGCTAGCAATGCAGTATACGTACAAGTTGTAACCCCACAACTGAAAATTCTCATTTGACAAACCACGATGGGACGAGCATATTAATGGGACATAAGCAAAAGTAAAGCCATATAATTTGTACCTTTCACCAGATATGAACAATTATCTTGCACAGATGGAATTCCTCAAGCAGCGGTAGAGAATTTTTTACCATAAAATGGGCTGGCCGTAGGAGATGCGGAGACACATTTAGAAAAACATCAAACTTCAAAGATTCCTCAAGTACATGTTGATAAGTGCGGGTTCTCCACATCACAGGGAATTGGATCAAGATCCGACGGCTATAGCCTTAAAACCTCTCCAATGATCTCGGCCAGTATGTCATCTGCTACATGTTCTTCTAATGTTAAAATTTCTGTTCTGAGGTGAAAAGCTCTCTTGTTTACCAGCATAATCCGACCAATTGGCTTTAGGAAGCCCATCGCTGGCTGAATTTGCTTGACCTTCAACTCGGTATGCTCATCATATTATCTTGGACATGCACAAACACGGTTACCCCTCATCATCTCGGCGTCTAGCTGTAATTCTGTCAGCATCTCGGGTCATTTAGTAATCTCGGCACCTCAGGACCACCTTAGATGTCCATCTCGGCTTGTCCCACCAAGCTTCGACTTTTGGCTAGTCCTATCGGTATCTCGGCATTTCAAGACCACCTTAGATGTTCAACTCGATATACACCAAGAGCTCCAGTACTGTTTCCTGTTCAGAGTTAGAGAGCATGTCGGCATACACTTAATACATCTTGGCCTCACAGGCATCTCGGTATTTCCATCACGACACCCCAGCGTCTTTGTATTTATCTCTGACGTATTCGTGTAAATTTTCCTTTACACCCCAGCCATAATGAAGCACCCCGGCTTTGTGGTTACAACGGTTTCCTTGTGGTTCTGTTCTCGGTTTGCTTTGACAGCATGACACCACACAGACCTTCTCGTGTCTATCTCGGCCATCAAGCCTGGACATATCTCGGCATCTCCGCTTCTAACAACCCTGGATTTTTCTGCATGCATTCTTTGAGTCTCGGCCTCTCAGGACCACATTGACTGTACATCTCAGCCATACACCACTGAAATCAGTCACCTCGGCACTATTCCGATGATGCCTGGTTGATGCAGGCACGTCGCTACTCGGACCACTATTTTGATGGCGCACATCGGTTACAAGCTTACTTAACTCTCTGCTTTTTGCCGACTTCAATTATCTTGGCATTAGGTGTCTCGCTCCACCACCATGCCGATATTGGAATTCCATCAGTTATAACAAAAGCCAAGAATATTAATTGCAAAAACCAATTCGGATCCAGAGACAAGTGTCTATATCATCCCTACGTTGAAGACCGATGAAATTCCTTTAATCCGTTCATCGATTAAATTATATGCACAGCAAAACGGGCTTCTCACAACAGGAATTAGGGTTTTCCTTCAGGTGCAAGCCCGTGGAAATTTTTCTGTCTGCATCATGCCTTATTCGCAAAAAGGTTTCTCTAGCAGATCAGCGAGTGTTCGTTTGGAGTTGAGAATTGAAATTATCGAACTTCCTTAGTCGCGGGAATCAGAAATTTACCGGTTCCCCATGGACGGCGCCAATGTTCTGTATGAAGAACATAAGTGTCTAGCCCTAGGTGGGCTAGTATGTCGATATAGGATCTGTAGCTTACTCCTAGATATCCATGGATGGGATACCCAAGAGGATAGATGATCACAAAGCACAAACAGGAGGGTTTTCACCCAATGGAGTGGGGTGTGTGCTCTGTGCGGCATAATTGTAAAGAGGCAGAGTTCAGAGCCTATGTACCTTTAGGGTTTGCCAACTATTTATAGAAGGTACCTTAGGGTTAGGGATTGGACTGTTGGGCCCTATGGGCCTCCAAGCCCAAGTGTCTTGCCTCAATATCTGAGCCATACTTTTATTCCATAACAAAGATAAAGTCAAATTATCACTTTATAAAAAGTCATTGTTATCTTACTTGAGTATTAGAATGCAATCTATACTCAAGGGTCTTTGTTATATTGTGCAGGTCCAATTTGCACCCTATAAGATAGGTATAGATAGGGGCAAATTAAGCCTAAATGAAAAGTGGTGTTCGTGCCTTGAAAACATTGTACACTACTTTATTTTTCATCTTTTATTCTTGTACTCCTCAGAGATCTAACCCGTCCAACATCATTTATACAGAAAGCCTCCCTAACTTTTAAAACTTTACTATAAGACCCTAAATCTTGGACCATTTTCACAAATAACCTCCCTCACTTATCTGCAAGCATAATTTCAAATTTAGAGGATTACCTACATGCTAATTAGAGTTAGAGGGAATTATACGCGTTTTAAAACAAGAAGATGCAAACATGAACACTTTTACACGTTTTTTTTTTGGCACCATATATTCAAATGGCTTGGGGGCAAATCATAATTTTGTTAAGTCAAGGAGTCGTGAGTTCAAACCCCACGTGGCCAAGGAGGCATGAGATGCCACGGTCCAAATGCCCTTCTCGACGGACGGCTGCCGATGCAATGACTTATTTTCTTTTCAAAAAATAGTTTTTTTAAAAAAAATACTTATCACTCGTCCACCTTCAAGTATGGTTCTACTATCATCGATGATGTACGTTTACGGAAGGAGATTTTCTCCATATCTCTTTTCTCATTTTTTTCTCATTGGCTCAATCTGGATTGTTGATTGAGCAAATGAGAGAAAAGTAAAAGTAATATTTTGTTGATTGGATGGATATGATTTAGAGATTATAAGGGATAATGAGAAAAGGACGATGAAAGAAACTTAACCCGTACGTTTACTCCTCCCATTCGATTCGTTGTCATTCTCTCAACCTGGCTTCAAGAAACAAGGGAAAATGACAATCAAGGACCAATGAACCCAATTAATTACATTCAAATGCTTAATTGGTTAATATAGTCAGCATGACATCATATAGTCTTTTTCAAATACTCTGTTGTTTTTATAATAAAATATTTAAAAATAATATTTTTATAAAAAATTAAATCTGAACTGTTAAAATTTCAATCCAACGGTTAAGATGAAGAAAATAGTAAACGAATGGGAGGTAAGTCCTTTCCAAATACTCCGGGAACTAACTTTTCGTAGTTATAATACTCGTGTGGTCCTAATTTCACGTTTCTAATTTATGCTTTTTTGTTTTTCCTTTTCGGATAGCAAAACGAAAAAGCAGATGCTTACGCGACGACGAGGGAGAAAGTAAAGTCTCAGGATTTGTGGTTCCTGGAAGTGTTACTGATAGTGTCTCTGTTTTGGAGCGTGGTGCGGGCGAGAAAATCTGATAAACAATGGCCGAAAACGTCGTCGACGGTGAGAAAGTCAGGAACAAGCAGGTGATGTTGAAGGACTTTGTCTCTGGCTTCCTTAAGGAGTCCGACATGCTCATCACCACTTCCTCTGTTGATTTGAAGCTTCCAGAAGGTTCAAATGGCGTCTTGGTGAAGAATCTCTATCTTTCTTGCGATCCCTACATGCTAAATTAAACCGTATGGCCAAACAATTACATCCTTCTTATATTGATCCCTTCCAGCCTGGTTCGGTCCGTACTATCTCCACTTCTCTCTTTCTTTTGGATTATTGATGAAGTTTGGAATTGTTGATCATAAAACCCTCCCACAGTAGTGTTTTTTTGGGCAATAGTGGAACGAATTTTGTGTGATTGGCCTAGCTTTTTGTAAGTGACTCTATACGAGTAAGTATTTGTTAGAGAAGTTTTGTCACAATCTTCTCAAAAAAGGTTGTTTTAAAGCTAAAACAAACGGTTCTGCATCGACTATCTGGGGTGAGCTCCGTAAGAGATTAAAAGAATTAATTATGTTAGTTTAAAATTGCAATACTCTAAAATTTCTATTTATAATAAATATTATATTTTGATAAATAATACATATTAAATAAAGATGAATATATGGTTTCAAAACTTTTGTAACTTATTAATTATAATTTTAGACAATTTTCTCTTGGAATTAAATAAACCAAATGCCAATTTTTAAATTTCATTTAAGAATCATAAAATACAATATAATTAACATATTAAATCATGGTTCCTATATAATTAAAAGGCTAAATTATACTTTTAGTCCTTTAAGTTTTATACAAGGTATACTTTTGGTCCCTTAACTTCATAAAGTATATTTTTTGTCCTAAAATTCTAACACCATTAATGTTGCTAACGGAAAACGCTGACGTAGCAAACTCAAGTGATGACTAATAGCATTTAATTACACAAATTTTATATATTTTCAATTTACTCAGATTTTTTTAAATTTAAGCCTAATATCATTTAATTACAAAATCATCACTTAAATTTACACCGTTACGTTATCATTTGAGTTTGTATTTTCTGTTAACAAAATTAACGGTGTTAGAATTATAGGACTAAAAGTATACTTTATAAAGTTAAGAGACTAAAAGTATACCTGATGTAAACTTAAAGAACTAAAAATATACTGTAGCCTAATTAAAATAAGCAAGAAAATGTTATGAAAACACTTAAATTAATTAAAGGAAATTAACAAAAATTAATGGGAGGTTAAGTTTTCACTAATTAAATAATTGTGTAAATCTTCATAACTAATCAAGTGTCAAATTAAAAAGCAACAATTAGGGAATGTCTTAATTAAAAATCAAGGATCAATTAAAAGACAAGATTAGCATAGAATGAGTCTCTAGTGATCATAGTCAACCTAAGAACCAATCACTCTATGGCAAATATACCTAATAACATGTTAAACACTACATTAGGAGTACTAATTAGGATTAAATCTTCATCCCCTAAAGTCAAGTGTGTAGGACGAATTCACATTGGGGGGGGGGGAGATATTAAACAATAATATTAATAGGAACACATGTGATATTGAGTAAAAATCTTCAATAGTAAGTAGGATTTTTCTACCTAAATGGAAGGCCAAGATTAAATTTAATAAAGATAAATCTAATGGTTCTAATTAATTACACAATTAAGCTAAATCCATGTGCATTTGGATGAACCAATGGGAGACTTTAAATGCTAGATATTAGAGACAATGGAAACACACATTTTTGAGCAAAAGAGAAGAGAGAGAGGACGGATTGCTTGTTGAGAAAGAAAGGAAATAATTGTTTATATTATAATAACACACATGGGATAATTAAGGGAGTAAAGTTGGAAGAGGATAGAGTACTTGAGGATGAGGGAGGGGGGGGGACGAATTGGAGAGGGGAAATCAAGGGAAAATGAGCTAAATCCCTTGTAATTAAATTAGCCAACGAGAATCTTTGAACTACAACGTTGTGTCTTCAAAAACGACCAAACCATGTGGACCATTGATGGAGGAAAACAATCCAAAGGATGAGGTTCATGGATTTTCACTCTAAATAGAGAGCACACCTCACTTCATTTTTCACATCAAATCAGCTCCAAGAAGTGATTTCTAGAGAGTAGAGAGTGAGTGACGAGTAGCTTGAAGGAGTAGAGGTGAGATCAAGTAAGTTCTTGAAGTTCTAGTTTTTAAATTTGTATTTAAGTTATGTTTTGATCTTGAAGCTTCCAATGCAGTTTTGTTTTCATGTTTTTATGGTTAAAAAATGAGGTTATTTCGAAAATTTGATGGAAAATATGGTGGAGAAAAATTCTTGAAAGTTGAAGATTAAAGTAACGAAATTCTGGTAAAATTTGCGGTTAGAAGTTTTTCTGGAATCAGCAACATAGAGGCCATGATTTTATGTAGAATATGAAGTTATAAAATTCTGAAAATTTTCATGGTTAAAGTATACATCTAAGGCTTTCCAAATATATCTAAAGTGTATCATTTTGAGTTTTGTGCAAGGAGATAAAAATTCCTAAAGTTGGGCTACATTTTCTGGAAAAATTCTGGGTAAGGGTTGCAAAATGTTAAACTGAGAATGATTCACATGTTTCCAGAGAACACCATTATTTTTTCTCAAAAATAGACATGCTAAGGTTTCTGAGGAATTTTACGGAATCTCATTTCGATTTTTTTGAAATTAATTATGATTTTTCAAAGTTATCGAAAAATTTGCCCATAAATGTTAAATCAGCGTTTTTTTTAGAAATAAAGGGATATAATTGGAATAACGAATCCACCATGGATAAAAAGGTCAATAATGACTAAAATATCTCTTAGAATATTATTTATAAGGGAATAATGCAATGAATACTATTATATGTGATAGATGATTTCATAGAGTCATGGACAAGACTTGATCTTGGGTCATGCACCGTGGCTAAGACTCTATCTTAGGTCACTGTTTATACATTCAACTTTATACGAGTTATAGTCTTGATAATGCCGTTGAGTTTTCCTAGCGCTGAGGACACGAGGGGCTGTCATGGCATTGGTTAGTGCAAACGTGAATGTTTTTATATGTGCTTTGTGCTATGTACTGTTGTTATGTTGACATTACATTTGCTGTGTGCTTATGTATTGTTGTAACTTTACAGCTGCTGTGTGCTATGTATTGGTTAATGCTGTAATGTTATGAATGTCTGTCATACATATATTGTTATACTTGAGCATGAGGTTAACTGTTACCTCAGGTCCGATGGGTATTGGACGTCAATACTTACCATAGTTTTAGGATCTGGAGGATCAGGAGCCGGTGATAAAGATAAGCAGCACACGTGAAGACTTGACTGGAATTTTATTTTGGAGATGTATCTATAATTAGAATTTTAAATACTTGGATAAATGTACCGCTATTATAACCGACCGGATACACCGTAGTTAATATTTTGTCACATACTTATCAGTTACTTACTCTCTTACTTACTCTGATGCTCTACTTTGATAAAGATATATTATTCTACTTTTGAAAAATAGAATGTTACAAAAATAGCTTGTTTAATCATTATCCTTATATGAAAGCCCTCCTTATATATACACGATCAATAGGCAAAGATGCACTGTTGAATTCTGCTACCTCGGACTCTGTTTTCGTTCCTTTGAATTTGGCATGACGGTGGCGGCACTAATTAAGAAAAAACAGTGACGTACCTTAGCATGTCACTTGTGGGCGCTCGTTGTGATATGGATATGACAATACATGGAGATTTAATATAGCTATGAATCTTTTATTTTATAGTTAAACCACTTGTTTTAAGTCTCAATTTTATATTGTTTGTTTTTCTATGCGTTAATTTATTGAATACATATGATCATATTCTATGTATTGTATCGTATAGTAGTTATGTGCATATTGTTTATGTGCTACCCCTTCGGACCTTGACACAATTAGATAACGATTTGTAAATAATAATGAAATTAGTTAAACTAGCTATTTGTAATAAAGATGGGTTGATTTCCCTAAAATATCTTTTTTTAATTATCTGCATTGTAACTACTCCTTAATGAAGAATTTCTATTATGTGTAATCAATATTTTGAGGAAAAATTATAATATCTTATATATAGGTTCAAAGTAAACGCATTGTCTATGTTAAGGATCGGTACTTGTAGTACTTCTTAAGCTATATGGTACTGTTCTCTGTATGTTTTGACATAACATGAAATGTTAAGTATTTTTAATTTTTTGGGTCGACCATGAAACAATGCTATTAATTTTCTTACTATAATACTTTTTAGCAGAATCTTTATCTGTTTTCACTCATCGGTCGGTGATATTCCAACATACTACCTCCGGTCCTAATTATAAGAGCTAGTTAACTTTTTTTAAAAAAACTAAGAAAGCTAAATAAGATACTTAATCATTTTATATTTTGTGCATTCATAGATTATATATTAATTTATTAGTCAAACTAAATAGTTTGAAGAAAAAAAATAAAAATAAATATACTCTAAAGTAATTTAATTAGCTTCCTTATTCTCTCCAAAAAGTCAACTAGCTCTTATAATTAAGACTCAAGGGGATAATAGATAGATAAAGGACATAGGACTGGTATTTCATCGGCTTATGTACTATTTTCTAGCACATTTTGGATAAGCCATAGTCAATTTTGATAACTTGAAAGCTTGTTTAGCCCTCTCTTGATTTAAGCTTGTTGCTGTATGGTCTAACTAACTATGATATTTTTTTGTTATAACTTCACAGCCAATAATCGGATTTGGGGTTTCAAAAGTTACTGATTCTAGGAATCAAAACTTCAGAGAAGGTGATCTAGTCTGGGGACAAACTGGTTGGGAAGAATATAGCGTGATCAGTTCGGCAGACCCTCTATTTAAGATACAACACACGGATCTGCCTCTGTCCTATTATACTGGCATACTTGGTAAGCTGTTTTCTTCATTCGTCTCTATACATGTGTTGAGTTTCACATTGAGGAGGCTCACTAGTGAAGTGCAGTTTACAAGTTTAACGAATTCTCCCACCCAATGGGCTAGTCTTTTGGGGTTAGTCTCTCACTTTGTATCTGCGTTCATAACATGTAACCATACGAAATATATTTTCTGCTTGCCTTTTCCCCCTTTGTTTATTTTATTGATATCTGAACTTCAATTGGAGACTAGGAGATTTATACAACAGAAAACTCAATTTGGTTGCCATCCTTAAAGTAATTTTTGCTGATATTATGAAAGAAAACAAAGGACTAGATTTAGTTGCAATTTTTTTAACGCATTTGATACTAGGTTCTTCAAAAACAAAACAAAACATAACAAAAGAGAAAAAGGTATATGTAACGTCGTACTAGAAGCAATTGGCATCTCTTGTAGTAAGGACTCAAATCTTAGTTCATTATGTTGTAACGGACAAACCCTTCTTCAACCCTTGTTGGTTGATATTAGGTTCCTTCATAAAACTACAATGTGTACAAAGTTGTTACCAAAAACCCAATCATGTGATGTTGATTTCTGGACATAGATAATTACTAGGGTAAAGGTGCAAATAAGCCAATAAACTATTAAGCTAGGAGCATCCAACACAAAAAACAATTGAGAGGACCATAAATACCAAAAAAACATTTAAAAAGTGGCAATTACCACAATTCACTGACGACTAAACTAACGCCGTTGGGTATCATGTCCACGTGTCTCGCTGTTTGATCAGAATTCTGTAACATTCCTATTGAAAGCAGAAAACCTTCACGAATCGGCGAATTCCTCTGGTGTGGATGAGTTTGATGGTAGGAAATGGATTGGGGATGCTGTGATTGATGAGAAAATGTTGGAACATCAAAACCCCCAAAAGAAGTCCCTGCCGGAACTATACCTCCTTGTGACATATTTCTTTCCATTGGTTGCTCGGAACGACAATTCATATCAGAAGAATAAAGCCATTAGACCAAAAACTCTAGTTTCCATACATTTCAAATCCTCTCTCATTGAACAGTAGTTTTTTTAATCGCATCTAACCTATTAATTCTCTAGATCTTCAGTTAAAGGCAGCCTAAAATCTATCTCAAACGCTCGCTCAAGTATTAGCTGTTATATGCCGCACCAATATTTTCAAGCCAAGAAAAAAAAAATCACAAGCCAAGGTTCGGACCCAATTCGAAAGCAAACTGGACAGAAAACCCACTAGACAGTTCATAAAAATGAAAAATTTTCAGAGTTCATCAATTTTCAATAGGACGAATCAGTAATACGCCACTTATCTGCAGGAAAATCCGTCGAGAATCGCAGACCCAAAAGTTGTGATTAAGCGGAGAGTCTAGAGGTGAAGGTCACGAGAAAGGTCCGAATCCCAACAAAAGAGGAGAAAGGTCACAAAAAACGCCGTTAGTTTAGTCGTTAGTGAATTGTGGTAGTTGTCATTTTTTAAATGTTTTTTGGTATTTATGCTCCTCTCAATTTTTTTTGTGTTGAATGCTCCTAGCTTAATAGTTTATTGGCTTATTTGCACCTTCACCCTAATTACTATTACACAACATTTACAATTCTTACAGAGGTTTGCGACCTCAATCAAAATACTAGCATAATCCATAATCATGTTTTGAAGACGTACACAAAGGAACTATTCAAATATGGTGATGCTTTCATAATCATCTTGGTCCATGAAGATCTTTTTAACAAAATCAGTGGGATGAATCTGCTTTCATATGGTAGTTTCAATAGTTGAAGGCTTGAGTATCTAATATAACCGGCCTCTCTTGTACCCTACTATATTTGTCCCACTTTTGCTCCTCCTCTTAAAATATTTGTTTCATAAATGAATCAGCATTTGATGAGGAAGCAGAAGTAGAATATGAGTGCATTTATCGGTGTGCAAAAGTCATTTCTGATCTTTGTCTTAAGTTTTGTTTGTTGCATGTATCTTTAAAGCTTCATTCTTCAACTACCAACATAAACATTACTTGTAGGTATGCTTCGTATGACTGCTTATGCGGGCTTTTATGAAATTTGTGCCCCTAAGAAAGGTGAGTATAGTGGTATGCGGGCGACCCGGGTTCGATCCCAGGCAACGACGCCAAAAACTTGATATGGAGAAACTTTATAGCCTATAAACTCCGCAAGTTTATGGGCCGTATCAAGTAATAAAGTGATAAGAAAAGTATTGTTCCCACGAGGACTTAGTATCACAAACTTTAGTTGAATATTGATTTTACAATTTCGTTTAAGTTGAGCAAATCAGATTGAATTTAATTAAGAGAAAAGAAAAGAAAATCTAAAATTAAAATAAACTAACTACAAAAATAATCAAATGAGCAACCTAGAGTCACTAATCTCTTATTTGTTTTCTAGATTTTAGTATTAATGTCTATAAATGTCTTCCGGTCCACCTATATACCTACCTTAATTAATTATGTGATGCCTCACACAACTAAGTGAGATGCGTTTTAAATCGGGCTCACTCTAATTTGATTATGTGGAGCTTCTAGATATATTCCTATCCTAGACGCAAATTAGATTAAAACCTAACGTTAAATTTAAACCTAATTCCACATTATTTACTCCCAAGGTCAATTTAGGATTCTCTCTTCCAAGTTCAACCTTAAATCCCCAAAACATGCTTAATGGTGATCAATCAATAAGCAATAACAATGAACACATGATTAAATAAACTGAAATAAAATTAAGCAAAACTAACAAATGAGAATAATCTCTAAAACCCAAACAAGTTCATAGATTCTCTAAGTTGCAAAACCAACTAGCCAAACATGGTTTTATTTAAATCCATAACAAAAAGATAAGACTTCAAGTTCAAAGAAGAAGGAGAGAGAGGAAAGAAAATTTCTCTGTCGCTTCCACAGTCCTTCCGTCTTTCCGTGGAGATGATGAAGAAAATTGAAATGCTCAGCCTCCGCTCCTCTGCTTCTTCGTTCCTTCTTGTTCTGCGTCTCTTCGATCTTTTTCCTCCATCCCCTTTTTGCTTGTCTCTGCCTCCTTATTTATAATTTAGGTCTTGGATTACTGATTCTCTTTTTCCTTATTAAAAAGATATCTTATATCTTGTAATTTACTCCATCAGATCACACAATTGATTTTGTTTCTATTTTCTTGCCCAGGGGAGCATTGAGTTTGACTGATTGCATATCCTCTTAATTGCTTTTTCTACTTTATTCCAAATCAACTAATATTTCCTGCACAATAAAAATAGGATATGAGTAGATTTTATGTCGATTTATTCTTTGATCCCAAGTTTCATTCAATTATGGAAAAGTTCATAAAAGATAATTAAATAGGTATATAATATCAATAATTCCAATTAAATCTCATAAAATATACACCTATTCAATCATAAAATATTTACTCATCAGCTTTTATGAAATTTGTGCCCCTAAGAAAGGGGAGACTATATTTGTATCAGCTGCATCTGGGGCTGCAGGTCAGCTTGTTGTGCTAAGCTGACGGGCTGTTATGTTGTTGGAAGTGCAGGAAGCAAAGAAAAGGTAAAGTCCTTAATATAATAAAAATTAGTTAAGTTATTAGTTTGTAATAAATATGCATTGGTTTTCCAAAAATATCTATTTAATCCTGTGTAGTGAAACTATTATTTCACTGTAATATGTGCAATAAATAAGGATGCTTAACGGAAAAAAAAATATAAATTGGGAAGACAGTGAATTGAGTTATTATATTTAGCAAATAAAGTAAACCTATGTCTAGTTCTTATTTTTAGTATAGATGGGAGCATAACTTAGAATATAGAGCAAACCTTGTAGAGGGAGATTTATTTTTTATGGCTCTTCATGCTTTTAGGGAAATTGGTCTCTACTGTGGACAGAGAACACACCTAGGTCATCATTACTTTGTACTAAAATATACTCCATCCTGTCTTAAATATAAGACAGAGTTGACTTTTTTAGAGATATTAAGAAAGGTAATTAAATTTCTTTAAAACATTTATATTTGTCATTTTTTTCTCCAAATTGTTTTGCCCAACTTCTAAACTGATATGTAATCTAAAGATACACAAGATATAATATGATTAAGTGTATTTAGCTTTCTTAATTTTTTTTTTAAAAAAATCAACTTTATCTGATATTTAAGACCGAAGAGAGTATATGATATTGCTGCATTACTTCATCACTTTTGTAACACAGGTTGACCTACTCAAGAGTAAGTTTGGTTTTTGACAAGGCTTTCAACTAAAAAGAAGAGGCTGACCTAGATGCTGCCTTGAAAAGGTTAGTGGTTTTATATCTTTTAAGTGATGATATATTTTCTCATGATATAGACTTTTTGTAGCATTTGGCTAAGGTTTTGGATCTATTTGTGAAAGAGTGAAAGTTGGATCAGTACCATTCAAATCTTGCTATCAACTTATCAAAAGAGTCTAAAATGGCCAAATTAGCCTCTCTTTAATTTGTTTGTTTTCTCTTGTTTCCTCTCCCCTACCATGACCTTAAGAGAGAATTTCACCGGGTGATAGCCTTTTCTTTCATACTGGAGAATTTCTAGTTTTGAAAGGGGGGGGGGGGGGGGAGCCGGGATCCATACGCCTTTGGGTTCCGCGACCCCTCTCTCTCTGTAAATTTTGAAGCCTTCCCTTATATTCTCATACCACCATTGATTAAAAACAAAAAATAAAATAATAATCTACAACTTTTTGTGACTAAGGTTACATATGAGATGGAACCCACAACCTCCTACTTATATAGGGGAGCTTTCATAACATTAGGCTACAAAACTAAACTATTGGCATATCACAATCTTATATAATACTACGTATGTTTAATTTGGTAGGTATTTTCCTGACGGTATCGATATATACTTTGAGAATGTAGGAGGGAAGATGCTGGATGCACTGTTACTCAACATGAGGCTACATGGAAGAATCTCTGTGTGTGGAATGATCTCGCAATACAACCTTGATCATCCTGAAGGTGTACACAATCTGCTCAATCTCATAATCAAACGGATTCCAATGGAAGGGTTCCTGGTTTTTGATTACTACCACCTTTACGACAAGTTCTTAGAGATGGTGATTCCTCAGATCAAGCAGGGCAAGATTGTTTATGTGGAGGACATTGCTCGTGGCCTCGAGAGTGGTCCTGAAGCCCTCATTGGCCTATTCTCTGGCCGGAATGTTGGAAAACAGCTTATAGCAGTTGATCCCCAATGAACCTACATCCTCCTAATCAAGTAATTCATTGTACAGAAGTAGTGCTGTGGGAAAAAAACACAAGAGAGTCGCAATAATAATGTTTTACAAGTTGAGTGCATGTGATTGGGACAGAGGTTTGGCTTGCTATCTGTAATGACTTTTGAAACGACAGTTGGAAAAGGCTGAAAATATGATATAGTAATTGCTTGTTCGTTGTTCCCGTTCATAAAGTCAATCTAAATATAATGATCTTAAAAGCAGGGACGGACGCAGGATTTTTAGTTACAGGGCGAAAATAAAAAATGTTAAATTATAAATAAAAGTATTTAAAATAAAATAAAGACCTAATATACCAAAAAAAAAATCTCTAATTAGTATAAAATTAGTATCATTAGAAAGATAAAATCATATATAATAAATTTCATGAAAGAAATTTAATGGAAAAGAAATGATTTTAAGTACCTTATTGGTTCTCAAAATTTACGTGTATGCTATTGAAAAAATACTGAACGAGCCGCCTGTGAGAGAGGAGGAAGAGACAATATATATGAACTAATGAAAGCCACGGTCTATGAAAGCCAACCTGTTTACTTTTTATATATTAAAGGAAGAAGAGACAATATATATGGCAATTAAGTGGAAAACAAGTAATGCTAGCAATATATATTAAAGGTGTGGGCCCACCTCTTTACTTTTTCTTAAAATATATATGAAACCAAATTGGTTTACCCGTGAATATATATATATATTTTTGGGTACAAAAAAGTTTTGGATGGCTTTCATATATATATATGAAAGCCAAGGTCTGTGAAAGCAAACATATGGACTTGTAAACCTGCACTTTCACGAACTTTGGTCCACTAAATTTTTTTAAAAAAAAAAATTACCCCCATATGGACTTTACCCATGTGGTCAGCTCCCAAAAAAAAAAAAAAAGACTCATGTCTAGAGCTACAAAATAGGGCTAGGCCAGCCTTTGAAGGGCCAAGGCCTAAAAGGGCCAGCCCTTTTCTATTTAGGGTAAAAAAACATATGTTTTCAAGTCCTGACACATGAGTATAAAGGTTAGAGCTAAAAACTATTTTTTAAAACTTTAATTATTTTTCCTGTATTTTTTCAAAGAAATATAATTAAAAAATTACAACAATTAAAGTTTTAATTTAACAAATAAATGTTATCAATATTAAAGTCTAAACAACATATATCATGCAACAAACAAAAACAGTTATTAATTTATAATCAAAGGTAAACTATTGTCCATAAATAACTAACTCAAAGCATAAGAAGCTAACCACTAAGCAACATGAGCATGATAACTTCCCCCCCCCCCCCCCCATTCACCACTTTCAACAATGTCAAAGACATTTAATTGTGTTTCATTTTGAATAGTAGGCTTTGCTTCATAGGTAAAAATATCAAGAATTTATTCTTTCGCACCATGAATACATTCATAATCTTTATCTGCAACAAATAATAAACAAAAAACATAAAATCAGAGTTTAGTTATTATGTATATGTAATTAAATGAATAAATAATTTTATAATAAATACAAAATACATATAAATTAATAAATTATTATCATATGTGAATCTATGCATCTAGTGAGTACAAATAAAAGCTTGAACATTAAATGAGAAAGTTAGGAAAAAAAATATTAATGGACTAAACGGGCCGACCCGCAGCCCTGCAGCTGGCCAACCCTTTTAAATCCTTGCTCTTATAGGATTGGCTCTTTTAGACCCAATTTTCTTTGGAGGCTTCAATTTAAAACTTTACAATAAGACCATAAATGTTGGACCATTTTCACAAATAACCTCCCTCACTTATCTGCAAGCAATTTCAAATTTAGAGTTGTACCTACCTGCTAGTTAGAGGGAATTATACACGTTTTAAAACAAGTTGATGCAAACATGAACACTTGCATTGCTCTTGTTACACTTTTTTTTTCCTTTTTTTTTTTGGCACCATGATTCATATGGCTCGAGGGCAAATTATAATACCCCAAAATTATTATTTCTCATAAATACAATATTTTGGTTGATAGCACCTATGTTAAATAGGTGAATATGTGGTCTCAAATTTTGAGATATATTTATTTTATCTATTAGGTGATTTTCCCTTAGACTTTGAGGTAGCTATGTTTTATTTTTCTAAGTTTTGTTTGGAATCATAAAATATCATAAAAATACAAACAACACCCAAATTAAATTAGGGATTTTATAGGATCCAAAGAAAACAAGGAAAAATTAGGGAAACACATCAAATAAATAGGGGAGCATAAGAGGAATTAGTAGACCCTTGAATTTTCACTAAACAAAATGATTATGTAAATTTTTATAATTAATCAAGGGATTAAATTAAGAGGACATAAATCTTAAAATTCATAATTAAATAAGAAACTATATTTTCTAAAACCCTAGAATTAATACCTAGCTCATATTAATTCATAAAATACCATAATAAATTACCAAAGCACTTGAACAATTAAAAAGGCAATTACTAATATTTAATGGGCAATTAATTACCACTAATAGGATGATTAGCTAATTATTTACAATTAAACAATTGTAGCCATTAATTAGAAGTATATTGGGCTAATTAAAATTCAAAGACCAATAGGGGTTTGAGATTAGTATAAAATAGATTGCCTATGGTCATAAAATACCCTAAACACCAATTATGTAATAATCAAGAGGCAAGTAAGCTTGTGATTAAGATGATAAGTAAACTTTAATTAAGCTTTGAAAAGTCAATAATCACAATTAACATTAGGTAATCATTATTAAGTTAATTAAATCTCAACAACCAATAAGAAGTTAGGATTAGCATAAGTTGGATTACCAATGGTCATAAACTACTCTAAGAGTCATAATCAAGTTAGGAACCAATCATAAATTGACAACTTCATTAAAACACTTTATTAGGAATGCTAATTAAGGATTAGTTGTGGAGGGCTAGGATTAAACCTTATAAAGCTAAATCCTAAGGCCTTAATTAAATACCATAAAGCTAAATCCTTGTGAAATGGAATTGGCCAATGATAAATCAAGAAAATATTCTTAATCCATGAGAAAGGGTTTTGACCAATGAGAGAGGGAGTTGTGAATATGTGTGTGTGCAAATGTTGTGAGTGTTGTGAGTCTAGTGGAAGGAGTGAGAAAGAGAAGTCAAAGCATTAGCCAATAAGAAAATTAGACATTAAAACAATTAGATTAATCCATGAAATTAAATCTAGACATAAGCAAATGAAAACCTATACAAATTAAATCATATCTTGAAATCTATGAACTAAGTATGGAAACTAAGTTGAGATTCATAACAAGCATAAATCAAGCATGAAAACAAGTAAAACCAAAGTCATTTTCATGATTGTTTAAGAAATAGAATCAATAGAAAAGATAGGTAAAATCGGTCTCAAAATGAAGCTAAAAATCTCTAGAACTCAAAACCAATGAGAAATTGAGCATACAAGTTCATTATGATCCCCAAATGAATTTCTATCTAGTGGAACACAAAATGGAAGAAGTAGGAAATTCTAATTATACATATGTAAAATGAGTCATTAGCCTACACATGAATGAGTCATTAATCTAAACATGTATGAGTCACTAACCTAAATGATGAATCACAAGCTCTATGAATGAATCATCACCCTAAACAAGCATGAGCCATTAGCCTAGTTAAGAAATGAGTCATAACCCTAAACCATGAGTCATGTATCTAGTAGAAGACTTTCAAGGCTTTGGAAGAGGATAAGATGATGTAAGGGATGATGTAGGGAGGGGTATTATGAGTCTTTTTGCACATGGAGCTTCTACTATAAATAGGACCCTTTGCTCTTCACAATCCTCACCAATTCACAAGCAACAACATCTGAAACATAGAGAGAAAGTGAGTGTGATAGCTTTGGAGAAAGGAAGAGCAAAGTTCTAGGTAAGTTCTTGAGCTCTAGCTTTTAAGTTTTTAGTTATTTTGTAGTTTAATCTTTAAATTCTTTAGATATAGTTGTTTTTATGTTTTTCTGGGTTTAAAATTGGGTTTATTTCGAAAAATAGTGAGGAAAGAGTTTTAGCAAAATTTCCAGAAGAGAAACACCGAAGTAACGAAGTTCTGGCGAAATTTCATCGGTTCTGAAATTTCTGAGTCAGTCATAGAAATGCTATTATTTTATGTTGAAAACATGGCTGAAAAATTCTGGAAAACTTCATGGTTAAAGTAGACATATAGGGATTTTTAAATATGTAAAGAACATGTCCAAATGATTTTTTTACAGGGAGATAAAAATTCCCAAAGTGAGGGCTACGAATTTCTGGAAAATTCTGAACAGATGTTCAAAAATTAAAAACTGGGAATGAACCGTGGAATCTGGGCAAAGTATATTATTTTTTCTTGAAACTAGACATCCTAAGGATTCCGGGGAATTTTACGGATCCTCGTTTCGATTTTTCTAGAATTAGTTATGATTTTTCAAGGTTAGGCGAAATTCTGCCCAGATTTTGCGCCAGCGTTTTTCTCAAAATAATAAAGGAAAGTAATTAGTTAATAAATCCACCAGGGGTAAAATAGTCATTTGTGGCTAGGATATCTATTGGGATATTGGTTGTGAATTAATAAACGTAATATTACCCTCATAGGAAACCTGTGATCACCTTGCAACCGACAACCTACCGTGCTCGACAGGCAAAGGTGCATTCGCGTAATGCTTATTATATGATTGTATATGATGGTTGTGCTCATCGACTAAGACTTACATACGTGGTTATGTTACATACGAGGTTATGTTCTGATTATTGTTGTAGCATACGTGGTTATGTTACATACGTTGTTATTATCTTACATACGTGGTTATGTATTTCTAATCATACATATGTTTTGGGCTTTTGTCTTGATTATCATTGTAATGTCATGAATATATGTCATACATAATTGTACATAAGCATGAGGTTAACCGTTACCTGAGGTTCAATGGTCATTGAACCTCAGCTCCTACTATAGTGTCAGGGTCCGGAGGAATCAGGGCCAAAGACAAGGGCAAGGAGCCAGCGTAAGGACACAAATGGAGAGATTTTCATTTTGATGTTTTTTTTATCAAACAATATTCAGATTACTGTACCACTGTGTAAACAGCCAGATACTACATCAGTAAATGTTTATCAGATACTCGCTCTTTTAAACTTATTCCGATGCTCTACTCTGATCAATTATTTCAAAAACGATTTAGAAAATTGGGATGTTACACAAATCATAATTCTGTTAAGTCAAGGAGTCATGAGTTCAAGCCCCACCTGGCCAATAAGTCATGATTACGACGGTCCCAAGGCTCCCGCGGCTGCCGGTGCGATGATTTATTTTCTTTTCAAAAAATAAACTTAAAAAAAATATATTTATCACTCGTCCACCTTCAAATATAGTTCTACTATTATCGATGATGTTCGTTTACTCGTCTCATTCATTGTCATTCTCTCAACAAGGGAAAATGACATTCATGACTGTTCTGTTTTGGAAATAGGACTGATTGGATTTGACTAGGTGTCAAGCCTAGAGTCTACGTACCCGATGAAGGCATCAAAGTCTATGTAATTCGAGACACTGGGTGGCGTTAGCCAGAGAGGTGGTATGTGTGCTCTGTATGGCAGAAAGTAAAGGTGATGAGTTAGAATGTGTGCACCTTAGTGATTAACCTCTGTATTTATAGAGTCTACCAGGAAGGAAATCTCGGTCTGCATGATTTGGCGCGCGAATATCTTTAGGTGGTTACTCCTATCTTATTGTTGAGTATGATCTTCCTATAATATAGGATATACCTATATTATTGGTGTGTAGTGATATCTCGATACGTTCTCGGTTGGACCCTACTGGCATTGGGCCGTTATGCCTGTAACAAGGACCAATGAACCCAATTAATTACATTCAAATGCTTAATTGGTTAATATAGTCAGCATGACATCATATAGTCTTTTTTAAATACTCTGTTGTTTTGGTTTTTCGGCCGGAATAGTCTTTTTCCAAATACTCGGGAGCTAATTTTAAATTTTTCCTAGTTATAATACTCATGTGGTCTGCCAGCCCAAGGAAAAACTACTCGTGTGGTCCAAATTTCACGTTTTTTATTTTTGCTTTTTTGTTTTTCCTTTTCAGATAGCAAAACGAAAAGGAAAGGCTATTATGCGTACGCGACGACAAGGGAGAAAGCAAAGTCTCAAGATTTGTGGTTCCTGGCAGTGTTACTGATAGTGTCTCTGTTTTGGTCCGGTGGTGCCGGCGATAAGATCTGATAAAAGATGGCCGGAAACGTCGTCGGCGGTGGGAAAGTCAGGAACAAGCAGGTGATATTGAAGGACTACGTCTCTGGCTTCCCGAAGGAGTCTGACATGCTCATCACCACTTCCTCTGTTGATTTGAAGCTTCCAGAAGGTTCCAATGGCATCTTGGTGAAGAATCTCTATCTTTCGTGCGATCCCTACATGCGAAACCGTATGGCCAAACCATTACGTCCTTCTTATGTCGATTCCTTCCAGCCTGGTTCGGTCCGTACTATCTCCACTTCTCTCTTTCTTTTGGATTATTGATGAAATTTCGAATTGTTCATTATAAAACCCTCCCACAGTACTGTTTTTCTGGGCAACAGTGGAGCGAATTTTGGGTGATTGGCCTAGCTTTTTGAAAGTGACTCTATACGAGTAAAGCATATGTTAGAGAAGTTTTATCCCAAACCTACGAAGCTTGTTTTAAAGCTAAAACAAACAGTACTGCATTGACTATCTAGGAGCTCCATAAGATATTAAAGAAATTAATTAGGTTAGTTTAAAATAGCTTGTTTAATCATTATCCTCACATGAAAACCCTCCTTATATGTACAAGATCAATAGGCATAGTTTAAAAAATTATAAATTTCAGATGTAGATTTATGTCTTATATTTGAAACCAAAGCAAATGCTTCAACTAGCTCTTACTTCTAAGACCAGAGGAATAGATGCACTGTTGAATTCTGCTACGTCGGACTCTGTTTTCGTTCCTTTGAATTTGGAATGACGGTGGAGGCACCGATGAAGGAAAAACAGAGACATGCCTCTAACATGTCACATGTGGGCGCGCGCCGTGATATGGATTTGATAATATATGGTGATTTAATAATAGCTAGGAATCTTTTATTTTATAGTTAAACCACTTGCTTTAAGTCTCAATTTTATATTGTGTGTGTGTGTGTGTGTGTGTTTTTTTTTTTTTTTGCATTAATTTATTTAATACATGCACACATTGTTCCTGTATTTTAAAATGTTGAACATTTAAAAATGATCATATTCTATTTATTGTATCCTATGGTAGTTATGTGCATATTGTTTATGTGCTACCCCTCCGGGCCTTGATACAATTAGATAACTATTTGTAAATAATAATGAAATTAGTTAAACTAGCTATTTGTAATAAAGATAGGTCGATTTCCCTAAAATATATTTTTCAATTATCTACATTGTAACTACTCCTTAATGAAGAACCTCTATTATATGTAATCAGTAGGGATACTTTGAGGAAAAATTATTAGGTCTTATATCTAGGACCAAAGTAAGCTCCTTGTCTATGTTAAGGATCGGTTGTAGTACTTCTTAAGCTCTATGGTACTGTTCTTTGCATCTTTCTGACATAAGATGAAATGAAACCATGTTAGAGTGAATAGTTTTAGTTCTTGACCTCTCTTGATTTAAGTTGCATTCTCTGTTAAGTGTAGCTAATGATATTGTTGCTTTTGTTGTTATCATTTGATAGCCGATGACTGGATTTGGAGTTTCAGAAGTGATTGATTCTAGGAATCAAAACTTCAGCAAAGGTGATCTGGTATGGGGAAGGACGGGGTGGGAAGAATACAGTGTGATCGATTCACTAGAGTCTCTGTTTAAGATACAGCACACAGATCTGCCACTTTCCTATTATACTGGCATACTTGGTAAGCAGTTTTCTTCATTTGTCTCTATACATGTCTTATGAGTTTCACATCGAGAAGTCTCATTAGTGAAGTTTGGTTTACAAGTTTAAGGAATTCTCCAACTCAACAGGCTATTCTTTTGCGGTTAGTCTCTCACTTCGTATTTGCGTTCATAACAACATGTAACCATACGAAATAGATTTTCTGCTTGCCTTTTCTCCCTTTGTTTATTTTCCTTTGATATCTGTGCTTCAATTAGAGACAAGGAGATTTATACAACAGAAAGCCCAATTCGTTTGCCATCCTTACAGTAATTTTTGCTGATATTATGAAAGAAAACAAAGGACTAGATTTAGGTGCAATTTTTTTAATGGATTTAATATTAGGTTCTGTTTTTTTTTTTTTTTCCTTTTTTCAAGAAAAAGGTATATGTAACATCATACTGGAAGCAATTTTGTTCAAGGTGCTGTCGATCGGCATCTCTTCTATTAAGGACTCAGACCTTAGTTTATTATGTTGTAAGGGACACACCCTTCAACCCTTGTTGGTTGATATTAGGTCCCTTGATAAAACTATAATGTGTACAAAGTTGTTACCAAAAACCCAATCATGTGATGTTGATTTCTGGACACAGATAATTACTATTACACAACATTTACAATTCTTACAGAGGTTTGTGACCTCACTCAAAATACTAGCATAATCCACAATCATGCTTTGAAGACCTACACAGAGGAACTATTCAAATATGGTGATGCTTTCATAATCATCTTGGTCCATGAAGATCTTTCTAACAAAATCGGGGGATGAATCTGCTTTCATATGGTAGTTTCAATAGTTGAAGGCTTGAGTATCTAGTAACCTCTCTTGTACCCTATTATATGGGTCCCACTTTTGTTTCTCCTCTTAAAATATTTGTTTCATAAATGAATCAGCATTTGATGAGGGAAGCAGAAGTAGAATATGTGTGCATTTATCGGTGTGCAAAGGCCACTTCTGATCTTTGTCTTAAGTTTGTTTGTTGCGTGTATCCTTAAAGCTCCATTCTTCAAGTACCAACATAAACATTACATGTAGGTATGCCTGGTTTGACTGCTTATGCGGGCTTTTATGAGATTTGTGCCCCCAAGAAAGGGGAGACTGTGTTTGTATCAGCTGCATCTGGGGCTGTAGGTCAACTTGTTGGGCAGTTTGCTAAGCTGATGGGCTGTTATGTTGTTGGAAGTGCAGGAAGCAAAGAAAAGGTAAAGTAAATACTTCCTCTGGTCCTTAAGATAATCAAAATTATTTAAGTTAGTTAGTTTGTAACAAATATGCGTTTGTTTTCCAAAAATACCTGTTTAATTATGTGCAATAGAACTACTACTTGATGGTAACATTCTAATATGTGCAATAAATAAGGATGCTTTTGGGGAAAAATTATAACTTTGGAAGACATGATGTATTGAGGTCTTTTATTTAGGAATAAAGTAAACCCTTGTCTAGTTCTTATTTTTAGGATAGAAGGGAGAATAACTTAGAATATAGAGCAAACCTAGTAGAGGGAGATTTATTTTTTATAGCTCTTCATGCTTTGAGGGAAATTGGTCTCTACTGTGGGTAGAGAAGACACCTAGCTCATCATTACTTTGCACTAAAATATACTCCCTTTTGTCCTAAATGTAAGATAGAGTTCACTTTTTTTAGAGATATTAAAAAAGCTAATTAAATTACTTTAAAATAGTTATATTTGTCATTTTTTCTCCAAACTATTTTGTCTAACTTTTAAACTGATATATAAATTACTTTAAAATATGATTAAGTAATTTCTTTAGTATCTTTAATCTCTCAAAAAATAATTAATTTTGTCTTATATTTAGGACTGAAAGGAGTATATGATAGTGTTGCATAACTTCATCACTTTTGTAACACAGGTTGACCTGCTCAAGAGTAAGTTTGGTTTCGATGAGGCTTTCAACTACAAAGAAGAGGCTGACCTAGATGCTGCCTTGAAAAGGTTAGTGGTTTTATATCTTTTAA
The DNA here is from genome assembly GCA_034222035.1 of Acacia crassicarpa. Classification (NCBI taxonomy): domain Eukaryota; kingdom Viridiplantae; phylum Streptophyta; class Magnoliopsida; order Fabales; family Fabaceae; genus Acacia; species Acacia crassicarpa. The sequence continues at coordinate 22,436,343 of JAWXYG010000004.1, forward strand.
GTGATGATCTATTTTCTCATGATACAGACTTGTGTTGCATTTGGTTAAGGTTTTGGATCCATTTGTAAAAGAGTGAAAGTTGGATCAATATCATTCAAATCTTGCTACCAACTTATCAAAAGAGACTAAAATGGCCAAATTAATTAGCCTCTCCTTTTTCTTTTTTTCTTTTTTTACTTTTCTCTTGTTTCCTTCCCCAACCCTGACCTTATAAGAGAGAATTTCATAGGCCGAAAGTTTTTTATTCTATACTGGAGAATTTGTGGTGGGGAGAGAAACAGAGAGAAGAGGTGGGATCCATATGGCATTTGTCCCACCACTCCTCTCTCTCTGTCAAAGTTTCAAAGCCTTCCCTTATATTCTCATACCACCATTGATTGACAAAAAAATTTACCTACAACTTTTTGTAACTAAGGTTACAGGATCGAACCCACAACCTTTTACTTATATAGGGGAGCTTTCACAACATTAGGCTACAAAATTACTGGCACATCACGAACTTATGTAATATGTTTAATTTGGCAGGTATTTTCCGGATGGTATCGATATATACTTCGAGAATGTGGGAGGGAAGATGCTGGATGCAGTGCTAACCAACATGAGGCTACATGGCAGAATCTCTGTGTGTGGAATGATTTCGCAGTACAACCTTGATCATCCTGAAGGTGTTCACAATCTGTTCAATCTCATAAGCAAGCGGATTCGAATAGAAGGGTTCCTGGTTTTTGATTACTACCACCTTTACGACAAGTTCTTAGAGATGGTGATTCCTCAGATCAAGCAGGGCAAGATTGTTTATGTGGAGGACATTGCTCGTGGCCTTGAGAGTGGCCCTGAAGCCCTCGTTGGCCTATTCTCTGGCCGGAATGTTGGAAAACAACTTATAGCAGTTGATCCCCAATGAATACCCTCCTATCAATTCATTCATTGTACGAAGTAATGCTGTGAGAAAGAAACCCAAGAGAATCGCAATAATAATGTTTTACAAGTTGAGTGCATGTGGTTGGGACAGACGTTTGGCTTGCTATCTGTAAGGACTTTTGAAATGACAGTTAGAGCACATATGGATGTGGCTTTTGAATAATAGTTTTTAGGATTTGAGGTAAAAATGTGTTTTGGAGAATTGTTTTTGCATAATAGCTTTTGGAGAAAAATGATAGTGTTTAAATATTATTATTAGAATAGGTTTTTTAAGGTTAAATTTGCCAAAAAGGGAATTAGTTTTTTGTATAATTGCATTTAAAGGATAAGATTATATTTTAAATATTATAAATATTATATATTTTATAGTAATACCAAAAATTACATAAAATTGTTAGGAAAAAAAAATTCTACCATTAGGAAATTATGTAATATGTTAAAAATTAGATCAAATATATATGTATTAATAAATTATATAAACAAAAATATTTTTAACATATAAAAATATTCTGGTATGATTCAATATAAAGGATAAGATTGTATTTTAAATACTTTTAACATTAACTTTTATAGTAAAGATATTAACTTATACTAAAAAAAATTCTCATGATCTTAAAAATTTATTTTATGATATTAAAAAAATAATATCTTTAATATTTATATACGTTATTTATTTAATAATTAAATGTTTGAAAGCTAGAAAATGAATCCTTCAACATATTAGAGTGAAGTTTAGCAAAAAATTTAACTAAGGCCTTTATAAATTTAGTCTATTTGTTCATGGTAGGGATACGATTAAATTTCACATAGTCTAAATAATAGATTACGTCAAACTAGGGAAACAATACACGACTATTTGTTTTGTCTATAATAAATGATTTGATTAGGTATATGTCTATCCTAATCGCAAATTAAATCGTAATCTAATCCTATATTACTTAATCTCATATCCTAATTAAAATTCCCTTTGTCAATATAAATCCTAATGCTCAAAATCATATTCAATGATTGTCAATCACAAAAATAGATACAACTAAACAAGATTAAGTAGTTAACATTAATATTAATTATAATTATAACTAAATAATGAAAGCAAAGTCTAATCCACCAATAAATTCATAGCTCGTCTAGGTTGCAAAACAAACTAGCCACACACATGGTTGTAATAAAATCTAGAACAACAATGTAATATTCAGATTTAACGAAGAAAAGGAATGAGGAAGAACACATATATCGATTGATGCAAATGATGATAATCACAAGCGGCGCCTCCCTCTCTATTTCTTCGACTCTCCTCAGTCCAGGAAGAAGACGCAACTCACCACCTCCTTTGGTTCAGACGGCACCTCTATCTTTCACCTCCGTGTTCTCATTCAGTCCGGGGTGCTGGCTGGGGATGATGCTCGCCGGCAGCCAGTGGTGGTGAATAATGCCGCCAACGATAGAGGAAGAAGAAGGTCGAAGGTCAAAAAGTCACCCGATGCTGAAGCTCTCTGGTTCTTTTGTGTTACGATTGTGTCTCCCATCCTCTATTTATTTTTCAGTCAGTGTTGCATACCCATGATATAATGGACGACTTTGGGCTTTTTACGATGATGGTGGGGCCCACTTTCATTTTCAACTTTTTAGAGAGAGCTGAGAGTGGAAAAAAGAAAAATAAATTTTAGAAAACCTAGATTTTGGGTGCAGAATAGTTTTTGAAAAAAGAGAGGTGTTTGACAGACTTGTAACAAAACTTAGGTTCCTAGCTTTTGGAACGCCCAAAAAAACTCTTAGAAAAGGTGGAAAATATGATGGTAATGGATTGTACGTTGCTGTAGTTCTTGTTCATAAAGTCATGTATCATTATTATAAAATAAGATGTTTTGACTTTTTTTTTTTAATCGTAACATTTATATGTAGGGTTGATTGAGTATTTAATGTCTTGGGTTCAAAGCTTACCCATAATTTATATAAATATCCAAGGCAATTTTTTGTTTTCAGACTGAGTTTTTTAAAAAATAGTGAAAAGTAATAAATAGGTAGAAAATACTCATGAATTAAATAAGTGAGGGATGGTAAAATGGTTAATTGGTGCATGTAAGGAAGATGTGGCGTCAAATGAGAGAGGGAGGGTGCAAGATATCACAGTTATATTAAGAGGGAAAGGTGTGTTGTGGGGTCACTCCGTCACTCCCAAAATTATCCCACTTAATCCTATTTAATCATCTATGAGACTTTTATTTACAATTAGGTCTTTTGCTCATTTAATTATAAAATATTAGATAAGTGTTAGAAATTAATCCTTAATTTTATAGAAGGATTTTTCTTCCTCAATTAGCTTCTCTAAGCCATAAAATATCAATTCTAAATTTTCTAGGCTATAATTTATCTTCTAATTATTTTTTCTTGAATTTTTGGGAAATTATGTCCTGAATTCCAAATAATGGCTTTAAGACTATTTTAGCCAATCTTTCGTAATTAAACCCCTAATAATAGTTCTAAATCCTCAAAATAATATTTCATACCTTTTCCCAAAATTTTCAAGGTCCAAACATATTTTTGTTTAACTTTTTTCTTAAAATAAGCTTAAGACTATTGAATCTTATTGGCTTAGCAGCCTTTTCATCTCAATCTTATTCTTAAACTCTTTGTCCCAAAATTCGAAATATTATAGCAACTATAGTGACAGCCAACCTCCTCACTGCTAAAAGTAAAGCTAAGCACTCAACTAACATTGCAACCATTTGCTCCGACTCTGGCTCTATACCTACACGTACAATTTTTTCCCATGGCAATTTGCTTTTCATTGTCATTTATTTCTCCTCTTTACAAACTATACCTCTATTTACATTTAAACACATCACTGTCATTCAAATCATACTTCAATTATTTTCTTCTTTAATTTCTACTTCGGGGGTTTGCCTAACTGGTTTTCATGGTACGTATACACTATACAACATTATAATCCAATTGTCGTTTTTATTAACCATACAACCAACTAACAATAACTTTCATATATAAGATAAAACTATATGATTAGATTCATTGTTCACATTAACAGAGCACAATATAGATGAAAATGAAAAAAATAAATCACCCAACCTCTTCACCATTCCCCAACCGACACATATACAAGAGATATTGACAGCTGAGATTTCAACAACATACATGTTTGATAATAGTCATATAAAATTAGAGAAACTAATGTCAACTAAAGTAAATATTGAGGTGCATTTAAACAAGTACAATTTATACATAGAAGAAGAATTATCCAGCACTTCTACGACTGTCTGTGTCATTTATATTTCCTTCCTCACCATTACCGAATCTATAAACATAGAGCTTAACTACGCATAAATTAATTAAAAATCACCCGAGTTGCTTCCCAACTCATATTTGTGCTTGTGTCACCTGGCCAGAAGAAGCAAGGCATCGGCGATTTTAACACGCAAAGCTTTGCAACAATAACCCATTGCCTCTTACATCGGTTCGACTCTCGTTACCTCTTGCTTTGCTTCTAGCTTCCACTGTTGTCGCAAGCTTGTATGACTTCTTCTTCTTCTAGTTTGTCGCTCGCATCTAATTTATAACACGTGTACTTTTTAGAGGGACAACTGTCCTAGGATGATTTTGAGGGTCCCGTTACTTTGGCAGATATTTTAATTTCCCACGTTTATGAGCGCCGTGCAGGAAGATGGGAAGCTGCACGCCAACCGTGTTTTTCCTGTGGGAATTCCCATTCCCTCCTGCCAGTACGGGCCCTAATTTCACGCCTGGTAGGAAAGCGAAAAAGGAGAGGCTATTATGCGGACGCGACGATACGGTAGAAAGCAAGGGTTTTTTACCAATATAATTCAGATTTGGAAAAAAAAAATACCAGAATAGGGCGTGTCAAATCTTTTTTACCAATCTAATGCGGTCAATGGCGTGCGTTTTTGACGCACGCCATTGATCCCGCGAATCACCACACGCCACCTGGAAAGGTGGCGTGCTCCCCTGCACGCCACCTGTGGGTGGCGTGCTTCCCTGCACGCCACAAGTGATGGCGTGCAGGCCCACAAAGGTGGCGTGCTGCCATGCACGCCACCACTTTTTTATTTTTTTAAAAAAATTAAAATTATATAATTATAATTTTAAAAATATAAATAATAATTATATATAATAATTTTAATTAATAATTATGAAAATTAAAATATTTAAAATTTATTATAAATCTTAGGATACAAGACTAATAATTATTAAATTAATTAATTAGTGAATTTGTTATAAATAATGAGATAGATGACTAATTATTTAATATTTTGAATATTAATAATTTAGTATATAAATTGTTAAATATTATTAGCTAAATTTAATTAAATAAATTTGTGAGAATCATAATTAGTGAATTAATAAAAATATTTTTTTGAAATATGTTGTATATTCTTATAGGATAAATTTAGTTAGAGAATAATTAATTAGTTATTTAGAGAAAAAATCTCTAACTAATAATTAGTTAGAGAATTTTTTTCTAATTAATTATTTATCCTAACTAAAAATATTTTTCTAATTAATTAGAATAAATAATTAATTAGAAAAAATTCTCTAACTAATTATTAGTTAGAGATTTTTTCTCTAAATAACTAATTAATTATTCTCTAACTAAATTTATCCTATAAGAATATACAACATATTTCAAAAAAATATTTTTATTAATTCACTAATTATGATTCTCACAAATTTATTTAATTAAATTTAGCTAATAATATTTAACAATTTATATACTAAATTATTAATATTCAAAATATTAAATAATTAGTCATCTATCTTATTATTTATAACAAATTCACTAATTAATTAATTTAATAATTATTAATCTTGTATCCTAAGATTTATAATAAAATTTAAATATTTTACTTTTCATAATTATTAATTAAAATTATTATATATAATTATTATTTATATTTTTAAATATAATTATATAATTTTAATTTTTTTTAAAAAAATAAAAAAGTGGTGGCGTACATGGCAGTACGCCACCTTTGTGGGCCTGCACGCCACACGGGAGCACGCCACCTTTCCAGGTAACGTGTGTGACCACACGCCACTTCTAGATGGTATGTGGTGATTCGTGGGATCAATGGCGTACGTCACGCCATTGACCGCATTAGATTGATAAAAAAGATTCTATTCTAGTATTTTTTTTTTTCCAAATCTGAATCATATTAGTAAAAAACCCTAGAAAGCAAAGACTGAGGATTTGGGGTTCTTGCCAGTTTTACTGATAGTGTTCATGCGGTGGTGCCAGCGAGAAGATCTGATAAACGATGGCCGGAAACTTCGTCGGCGGTGGGCAAGTCAGGAACAAGCAGGTGATATTGAAGGACTACGTTTCGGGCTTCCCGAAGGACTCCGACATGCTCATCACCACTTCCTCTGTTGATTTGAAGCTTCCAGAAGGTTCCAATGGCGTCTTGGTGAAGAATCTCTATCTTTCTTGCGATCCCTATATGCGACTCCGTATGGCCAAACAATTACGTCCATCTTATATCGATCCCTTCCAGCCTGGTTCGGTCCGTACTATCTCCACTTCTCTCTTTCTTTTGGATTATTGATGGAATTTGGAATTGCTGATCATAAAACCCGTTTTTCTGGGCAATAGTGGAACGAATTTTGTGTGATTGGCCTAGCTTTTTGAAAGTGGTTCTTTACAAGAAAGTATATTTTAGAGGATTTTTATCCCAACCTTCATAAAAGCTTGTTTTAAAGCTAAAACAGACAGTACTGCATCATTGCATCAACTATCTAGGAGGTCCATATTCCATAAGATATTAATGGAATGAAGTAGGTTAGTTTAAAATAGCTTGTCCAATCATTATCCTCGTATGAAAACCCTCCTTATATATACACGATCAATAGGCATAGATGCACTGTTGAATTCTGCTACGTCGGACTCTGTTTTCGTTCCTTTGAATTTGGAATGACTGTGGAGGCACCAATTAAGGAAAAACAGAGACATCCCTGTAACATATCACGTGTGGGCGCTCGCCGTGATATGGATATGATAATACATGGTGATTTAATAATAGCTATGAAGGTGTGGGTGTGGCAAGAGATCGTAGACCCAGCGCTCGCTTCGGGTTTTTTCGCTGCTTCTCTGATTGACTGGGCTTGCTTGAATCTGGAAAAGGATTTTGGAGCCCAGAAAACCGGAAATTGGGACTTGATATGGGGAGTTGCTGTTTGGAAGCTTTGGCACTGGCGGAATAGTTGTTGTTTTAATGATGATTTTGAGAAGCCACCAGACCCTGCGAGGTTTATACTGGGAATTTGGCGAAGTTATTCTATGCTACAGGAGGTACATGAGGATGATCAGTCCCCAGCTGATTCTCAGTGTAAGTGGCAACCCCCAGTCACTGGCTGGATGAAGCTTAATGTCGATGGGGCGGTATCCCAAAGATCCAGTCGGTCTGGGTGTGGAGGTGTTCTTAGAAATAATGAGGGTTTATGGGTTGCTGGTTTCTGTCATAGCCTTGGGTGTTGTGGAGTTCTTGAGGCTGAAGGATGGGCTATTTACAAGGGATTGCTTTTAGCTTGGGAGTTGATTTGTAAGCAGGTTATTTTGGAATCTGATGCGAGGGAATTGGTGGAAACATGGCTTGTTGATTGTGATTCTTCTCCAGGATCCTCGCTGATTATCTGGAAAATCAAGGAACTCATGAGGAGAGATTGGAGGGTAGTCCTTCGATATATCCCAAGGAGCTGTAACAAGGTAGCTGACAGCTTAGCAAAAGAGGGGATTTCTTCCTCATGCCCATTTCTAGACTCTTGCCCGTCTTCTTTACGGGAGCTATGTGCCTATGAGGCTTTGGGATTAGATCCCTCCCTACTGTAACTGTAATTTTATTTTCTGTCAATTTCATTTGTATCCCCAAAAAAAAAAAAAAAAAAAAAAAGATACTTTTAGGAATAAATTATAAGGTCTTATATCTAGGACTAAAGTGAACTCCTTGTCTATATTAAGGATCGGTGGTAGAACTTCTTAAGCTATATAGTACTGTTCTCTGCCTGTTTCTGACATAACATGAAACGAAACCATGTAAGAGTGAATAGTTTTAGTTCTTGACCTCTCTTGGTTTTTGTTACATTCTTTGTTAAGTGTAGCTAATGATGTTGTTTCTTTTGTTGTTATCATTTGATAGCCGATAAGTGGAGGTGGAGTTTCAGAAGTGATTGATTCTAGGAATCAAAACTTCAGCCAAGGTGATCTGGTACGGGGAAGAACTGGGTGGGAAGAATACAGTGTGATCGATTCACCAGAGACTCTATTTAAGATACAACACACAGATCTGCCTCTTTCCTATTATACTGGCATACTTGGTAAGCTGTTTTCTTCATTCATCTCTATACAAGTCTTATGAGTTTCACATTGAGGAGTTTTACTAGTGAAGTGTGGTTTACAAGTTCAAAAAATTCTTCAACCCAATGGGCTAGTCTTTTAGGGTTAGTCTCTCACTTCGTATTTTTGTTCATAACAACATGCAACCATACGGAATAGATTTTCTGCTCGCCTTTTCCCCCTATGTTTATTTCCCCTTGATATCTGGGGTTCAGTTGGAGACAAGGAGATTTATACAACAGAAAGCCCAATTTGGCTGCCATCGTTATAGTAATTTTGCTGATATTATGAGAGAAAACAAAGGGCTAGATTTAGATGCAATTTTTTTAATGCATTTGATATTAGGTTCTGTGTTTTTTTCTTTCTTTCTTTTTGTTTTTTTTAAGAGACAAAGGTATAAGTAACCTCATACTGAAAGCAATCTTGTTCGGGGTGCTAAAAATCGGCATCTCTTCTAGCAAGGACGACTCAAAGCTTGATTCGTTATGTTGTAAGGGACTCCTTCAACCCTTGTTGGTTGATATTAGGTCCCTTGATAAAACTATAATGTGTACAAAGTTGTTACCAAAAGCCCAATCATATGATGTTGATTTCTGGACAGAGAGAATTACTATCACACAACATTTACAATTCTTACATTTTGTGACCTCACTCAAAATACTAGCATAATCCACAATCATGTTTTGAAGACCTACACAGAGGAAATATTCAAATATGGTGATGCTTTCATAATCATCTTGGTCCATGAAGATCTTTTTAATTAAATCAGGGGATGAATCTGCATTCATGTGGCAGTTTCCATAGTTGAAGGCTTGAGTATCTAGTAACCTCTCTTGAACCCAACTATATGGGTCCCACTTTTGCCTCCCCTCTTAAAATATTTCATAATATCCAGTGTTACATAATTTATTGTTCCATAAATGAATCAACATTTGATGAGGGAAGCAGAAGTAGAATATGTGTGATTTATCGGTGTGCAGAAGGCCATTTCTGATCTTTGTCTAAAGTTTGTGTGATGCATGTATCTTTAAAGCTTCATTCTCCAAGTACCAACATAACCATTACATGTAGGTATGCCTGGTTTGACTGCTTATGCGGGCTTTTATGAGATTTGTGCCCCCAAGAAAGGGGAGACTGTGTTTGTATCAGCTGCATCTGGGGCTGTAGGTCAACTTGTTGGGCAGTTTGCTAAGCTGACGGGCTGTTATGTTGTTGGAAGTGCAGGAAGCAAAGAAAAGGTAAAGTAAATACTTCCTATGATCCTTAATATAATAAAAATTAGTTAAGTTAGTTTGTAACAAATATGCGTTGGTTTCCAAAAATACCTGTTTAATCATGTGCAGTGGAACTACTACTTGATGGAAACCTTCTAATATGTGCAATAAATAAGGATGCTTTTGGGAAAACATTATAAATTTGAAAGATATAGTGAATTAAGGTCTTACATTTGGGAATAAAGTAAACCTGTGTCTAGTTCTTATTTTTAGGACAAAAGGGAGCATAACTTAGAATATAGAGCAAACATAGTAGAAGGAGATTTTTCTTTTGGCTCTTCATGTTTTGAGGGAAATTGGTCTCTATTGTGGGCAAGAACACACCTGGCTCTTCTCATCATTGCTTTGTACTAAAATATACTCCCTCTAGTCCTAAATACCACTCTGGTCCTATTTATAAGTCCAGTTTGACCAAAAAAATTTAGTCCTATTTATAAGTCCAGTTTCAGAAATAAATGAGATTGTGACAATTTTACTCATATTAATTGCACCCATAAAGATAGAGAGAGAAGAAACAATCAAAAAGTACCCAATCATAAATGAGGGCAAAGTTGAAAATTTACCCCATAATCATTGTGTCAACTAACTTTTCTTGGTATGTGAGATTTGGTCAAAGTGGACTTATAAATAGGACCAGAGTGGTATAAGACAGAGTTTACTTTTTTTTTGGAAAAAGTAAGCTAATTTTAGAATATAATATTTGTTATTTTCCTCTAAACTATTTTGCCTAACTTGTAAACTGATATATGATATAAGGATATATAGCATATAATATGATCTAATAACTTATTTAGCTTTTTTAATTTTTCCAAAAAAGTAAATTTGTTTTATATTTAGGAACGAAAAGAGTATTTGATATTGTTGCATTACTTCATCTCTTTTGTAACACAGGTTGACCTGCTCAAGAGTAAGTTTGGTTTTGATGAGGCTTTCAACTACAAAGAAGAGGCTGACCTAGGTGCTGCCTTGAAAAGGTTAGTGGTTATATATATTTTATTTTTGGCTGATAAAAAGCTAGTGATGATCTATTTTCTCATGATACCAAATTTGTGAAAGAGTGAAAGTTGGATTAGTACCATTCAAATCTTGCTATCAACTTATCAAAAGAGCCCAAAATGGCCAAATTAGCCTCTCTCTCTTTTTCCTTTTCTCTTGTTTCCTCTTGCCCACCGTGGCCTTATAAGAGAGAATTTCACGGGGTGAAAGTCTTTTCTTCTGTACTGGAGAATTTGTGGTGGGAGAGGGAAGAGAGAGAAGAAGTGGGATCCATATGCCATTGGGTTGCGCCACTACTCTCTCTCTCTCTCTCAAAGTTTCAAAGCCTTCCCTCATATTCTCATACCACCATTGATTGAAACTAAGGTTATACGCAGGATCGAATTCACAACCTCCTACTTATATAGGGGAGCTTTGATAACATTAGGCTACAAAACTACTGGCATATCACGATCTTATATAATATGTTTAATTTGGCAGGTATTTTCCAGACGGTATTGATATATACTTTGAGAATGTAGGAGGAAAGATGCTGGATGCAGTGTTACTCAACATGAGGCTACATGGCAGAATCTGTGTGTGTGGAATGATTTCGCAGTACAACCTTGATCATCCTGAAGGCGTACACAATCTGTTCAATCTCATAAGCAAGCGGATTCGAATGGAAGGGTTCATGGTTTTGGATTACTGCCACCTTTACGACAAGTTCTTAGAGATGGTGACTCCTCAAATCAAGCAGGGCAAGATTGTTTGTGTGGAGGACATCGCTCGTGGCCTTGAGAGTGGCCCTGAAGCCCTCGTTGGCCTATTCTCTGGCCGGAATGTTGGAAAACAACTCATAGCAGTTGATCCCCAATGAACCTACATCGTCCTAATCAAGTAATTCATTGTACGAAAGTAGTGCTGTGAGAAAGAAACACAAGAGTAGAGTCGTAATAATAATGTTCTACAAGTCGAGTGCATGTGATTGGGACAGAGGTTTGGCTTGCTATCTGTAATGACTTTTGAAACGACAGTTAGAAAAGGTTGAAAATATGATAGTAATTGATTGTTCGTTGTTCCTGTTCATAAAGTCATGTATCATTGTAAAATAAGATGTTTGGACATTTATTTTTTGAATTATAACATTTATGTGTAGGGTTGATTGAGTATTTAATTCTTGGGTTCAAAGCTTACCCACAATTTATATAAATATGCACCGCAATTTTCTAATTTCAGACTGAGTTGTTCGAAAAAACAGTGAAAAGTAATAAATATGCAGGAAATATGCTTATTTTGTCCAATATGTCCTTATTTATGGGTAGAGCCAGGAAATCGGGCTAAGCCCATCGGGCCGGCCCGTTTAAGCCCTGACCCTGCAGGGCTCGGGCTTGAAAAATAGGCTAAAAATTTGAAATTGCCGGCCTTTAGGGCTTCGAGCTTAATCGGGCCAACCTTGCAGGCCCGTTTAACTGTAGTTTTTTTTAAAATAATAATAATAATGACTTAGACTTCCACCTAATAAATATGTTGATTTGTAATTACTTAGATTTTTTTAGTTTAAACGATAACCCTTTTTTCTGTTTATTATTATTCTCTATCAAAACACATAATTAGTTATTATAAATTTTAAAGAATGAATGTTTTCATATTAAATAAACACATACTTTAGTATTACAATATTATATAAGTAATAAATTATAAATATATTCTATGTAAAATAAGTATAATTATTTTTACTTGTAAGTAAAATCATGCATGAACCGAAGGAATCTGCAGACACACAAAATTACGAGAGGGAAAAGTATTTTGTCATAGGCATATATAAAGCAATTCCTTTGTTTAATATTTTTTTGAAAAAAAATAAAAACATATTTTTTGTGTTTATTTGTTTTTTATTACGAATTAATGAATGTGTTTATTTGTTGAATGATTTATATTGTTTAGATATTAATGTTGATAAAATTTATTTGATAGATTAGAACTTTAATGATTGCAATTTATTAATTATATTTCTTTGAAAAAAATCGAAGAAAAATTAGTTAAAATTTGGAATAGTAATTTTCAGCCCTGTAGGGCCGGCCCTGGCCTAGTACTATCGGGCCGGGCTTTTAAAAACAGATGTTTTTCTTACTTCAAACTCTGTAGGACCGGCCTTGTTAGGCCCTGGCCTTGTAGGGCCAGGCCCTGTCGGGCTGAGCCGGCCCTAATTCCTCGCTCTATTTATGGGTGGGTAAAGGAGAGAGTATAGATAATAATTAATGCAATATATGAAATAAATGAATGCTAAAATGAGTAAAAAATCATTTACAACTTAGACAAAGCCAAAGAAAACTTCATAAAAAGGGATGGACCATTTCAAAAAAGGCTTTATAAATAGAAATAGAGGGATTATTTGGAGAGCAATTAATGGCTATTTGTCAATTATGCCTAAGCAATTGATTCTTAAATGTAGCTACTCATATTTATTACTTTTAATCTACATTTTTAATAGGGGTAAAGTTTTTTTTTTTTTTGGATTTAGAGCATATTTAATGAGTTAACCACCCTTCTTAATTCTAGTGAATTAGTTGACAATGATTTATATATGATTATTTCACATTTAAATATGTGAGAGAATTGATATTACACTTGATATTTATAAGGTATATATATATATGAGAATAATTTTATGGTAAAAGTACAAATTTAGTCCTTTAACTTTATTTTGAAAATTAAATGTAAATTTCTTAGTATTTGAAAATGTTTTGCTGCCATTTAAAATTTCAATAATGACGTTACGGTTAAATGATCGAAAAGAAACTTTATAAAGTCAATGGACACCATGAAACCTTATATAAAGTTGAAAGTTGTAAGACTAAATGTATGCTGGGGAAAAAAGACTAAATATATCCTGTTATAAATATTACTCTCTCTGGTCCTAATTATAGAAACACTTTTGTAGTGCAAATCGCACTACAAAAATATTACCATAATTAGGACCGGAGGTAGTATATGATATGGATGTTCTTAAACTATCCAACTCTTGGCTTTCATATTCTTCACTTCATATCTATTGAATAGCTTTTAGGAGGTTTTATTCTCATAGCTCAAATGTCATATATTGTACACACTTATGAGAATTCATTTTGTTATTTATTCTATGTAACTCTTGGTTAAGATTGTAGGCCTATAAATAGAGGCTTTGCAATGTATATTGGAAGTATCCATAAGAATAAGAATCACTCCCTCTTTCTCTCCAATTCTTTCTTGTCTTTCTTCATCTCCCACATCTCATCTCATCTATTACATTTTCTTTATTTTAATAACACGTTATTAGCATGATACTCTATTAAACTAGGTTATGTTGTAAAGAGAGAGAAGATTGGATCCCACCGCTTATCTCTCTCTCAAAGTATCAAATCCTTTCTTTATATTTTCGTAACATTATTGATTGAAATTGAAAGTAATATTAACCTACATATTTTTATAACTAAGGTTACAGGTGGGATCAAATCCACATCCTTTTACTTATAAGTGATATTAGGCTACAAGGTCATTGACATATGACGATCTTATATGTGTTTAATTTGGTACGTAGTTTGCAAATGGGATCGATACATACTTTGAAAATGTTGGAGGAAAGATGCTGGATGCAGTGTCACTCAACATAAGGCTCCGTGGCAGAATCCGTGTGTGGAATGATTTCACAGTACACCCCTTGATCATCCTGAAGTTGTACACAATCTTTTCCATCTCACAAGCAAGCGAATTGGCATGGTAGGGTGCTTGTTTTTCGATTATTACCACCTCTATGATATCTTCTTAGATATGGTGATTCAACATATCAAACAGGGCAAGATTGTTTATGTGGAAGACATTTCTCATGGCCTTGAGAGTGGCCCTCAAGCCCTCATTGGCCTCTTCTTAGGCTGTAATGTTGGCAAGCAACTTATAGCACTTGCTCCTTGATCTAACAATATTTTTACATGATTTTTGGTAATTAAATGGGGATTTTTAATGTGTTTTCTCGTAGTTATTGAGCTTTAAATGTATTTCTTATATAAATTGATATTAAGAGTAAATATATTAAATTAGGGCTAAAAAGGGTAAAATTGTAAAAAAATGTAATTACTCTTGATTATTGATTTTTATGAGAATATTTAATGTTAGATGATAAGTAGATATTTTATGATTAAATAAGTAGGGATTCTGGAATATATTGATTGATTTTACTAATATCTTATGCTTATTTAATTATCTTTTAAATACTTATCTATCTTTTAATTAAAATATAGGATAAAAGAATATTATAACAGAAAATCTATTCATATCCTATATTTTATTGTGCAGGAGATATGCGATTTAAGTGAGGCAACAAATTAAATTGAGAAGGATTTTATATAATATATTATATTAAATTTGGAAGAGAGATTCACGCAATGGATATTGTGATTTCTTTATGAATATGGGAAAAGATAATCAAATGGATATGATATATCCATTATTAAATAAAGAAGGGAAATCACGCTGAAACAGAATGCAAAACACGCAGAAACAGACGGGAGAGCTGGAGATCCGGAAGAATCAGAACTGAAACGAAAGGATTAAAAGAAAGACTGGAAAAAGGAACCAAGAGGGCGCTGAGAGAGAGGAGGCTGAAACAGAAAAAAGAAACAACGCAAGGAGGAGGGACGACGCTGAAAGAGGAAGAAGAAAGCAGCGCTGGGAATGGAGACCTTCGACTGAACACGATCCTTCATCATTAGGTCCTTCATCATTCTTCCTTCACCTTCATCGTATTACATCATCCACCACCAAACAAGTTGAATTGATTTATTCAATTCAATTCCAATACCCCTCCAGACCTTAATCAATTCACCAAGTTGAATTGATTCCAATATCCACCCAGTTTATCCCATGGCAATGTGTGGCTAAAACTCTAGCTTCTTGGTGATGAAGATTTGTGGCTTGAGCAATTGTTCTTCAAAGGGGAGTAATTTAATTTAATCTTTTGCCTAAACTATTTTTTTGATTTCCTTATTTAGGTTATTCATTATTTAGTTTTAAGACTTAGATGACTGTTATGTGTCCAAGAAGATTGAGTATTGTGATTTTTATTGGATGATTATTTTGATGTTTAAATTTCCAAATTTCTTTATATGCTTGATAAAATTATGCTTGCTGTCATGTTTGCGATTAGTGATTATAATTGATTTGAGTATTTGAATGGTTCGTTAGAACATTCGATTTGAGAAGACTCAATTTACATCATCCCAATTTAAATTACACATTAAGTGGATTTTAACAATATCTCAAAAGATAGTAGTTTGCTACGTTAGTAGGAGCTCTTATTAATTGAGATTATTGGACTCAAGTGTTATCTTGAGGTTGTTCTTTAGACTTAATAAGAAATTAACTCCCATATATTTTTCTAGCAATGATAGCCATCTTCTTCATTACCAAGAACATCCATTATTAATTCTTTTTAATCCTAAGCATTCTTCACTTTTTTCCAAAAATACAAAAAAATTAGAATTAGTTTCTTTTTATTTTTTTTATGAATTTTAGTTTAGAGAAAATCAATTTCAAAACCCTTTTTTTAATCATTTTTTTTTTGCACTTAGTTTAACCTAGGGAACTCAAAATAAAAGGCTCCTTGATAAGAGAACGATCCCGAGTTGTTTGCACTATATTGCATTTTAATTCGTGGAAAATTGTGATTTGACCCTAAGACGACTAAGGTTTTTGTCAAATCAATGGCGCCGTTGCCGGGGAGTCAATTTTGACTCCTTTGGTTTACTAAGTGTCAATTGGTTTAAGATTAACTAAGGTTTGCCCTTGTGAGCCTATTAAGTTTTCTTTCATTTTTTTCATAATTTAAAAAAAAAACTTGATTTTCTTTGTTTCTGCATTTGCATTTGCATTTGCATTCTTTCTGCATACATTCATGTTTGCACATTTTCTTGTTTGAATTTGTGTCTAAGATAGTTCTGGTAGCCTTATATGTCCGACCAATTTAAGGAGACCTCTATTCGTTCTCCTCAACTTGAATTTTTCATTGACTTAAGTGATTGTGCTTCACAAGGTACAACTATGGAGGAAGAAAACAATGGTCATCAAAGGAGGAGGACTATAAGGGATGTGACAAGATCAGATGTTACTAATGATCCATTCAATGTTGCATGCCCTAACCTAGAGGTTAATTTCGAGCTTAAAGGTCCTCTGCTCAATTCATTACCTCGCTTCCATGGACTTGAAAAGGAAGACCCATGTAGCCATCTCAATGCCTTACATGTGGCTTGCTCAAATATGAAGCCTGTCAGTGCTAGCCTAGATGATGTGAAGTTAAAGGTGTTCTACTTTACCTTGGAGGGGAAGGCTCAGGAATGGTACATGATGTTACCTAGGCATGTTAATGATGCCCTTCACTCATGGGCTAATATGAAGAAAGCCTTCTTGGAAAAGTATTTACCTTATGCAAGGATTGGGGAGCTTAAAAAAGAGATTTACTCTATCAAACAAGACCCTTTGGAGTCCTTCTATGAATATTGGTGCCGCTTTCAGGAGCTGTTAGCTAAGTGTCCACACCATCAAATTGTTGATGAACAGTTGATTAAATACTTTCATGATGGTTTGCTGCCTAATGAGAAAGGCATTATAGATGCTGCAGCTGGAGGTTCTTTGGAAGATTGCACGGCTGCAGAAGGATGGGCTCAAATTCGAACGAGGGCTAGAAATACTCAACAGTATAATGCGAGAGAGATAAGAGGAGTTTGTGATATTGGTTCAAACCAAAGAATGGTCTCACTTGAGTCCAAGATGGATACAGTTGCTTCACAACTTTCTCTAATCACATCTGAACTTCATAATCTGAGTATTCAACGAAGACCTCCGTCCCCTACTTCACAAGCCCTTGTTGCACCTAGTTGTGATGGTTGTGGTTCAATGATGCACATTACAAGTTTATGCCCAAATCACCATGAGGAAGTTAATGCCATGTATCAGGGGAGGTCTAATCAACAACAGCAAAGGTGGGATTCTAACACGACCACCTACAATGAAAGTAGAAGACCTAATCTTAATTTTGGTTGGAGAAATCAAGAAGGATCATCATATCAAGTCCAACCATATGGATCAAACCGTGGGCAAATGGTACCTATTCAAGAGTCTAAGGGTGATGAGAACACTCAATTGTTGAAGAGTATGGTTTCTCAACTTACTAGTATGAACAACCGGATGATGGAAGATAAAGCTATAAATGAAAATCAATTCTCTTCTATTTCCAACACCCTACAAAAGCTACAAAGTGATAGGGCAAGTGATGGTAATCAAATGGCTTATATGTGCAAGAAGTTGGAAGAATTGGAGTTGAAGCATAACAATGTACAATCCCACTTGACTCAACTCTCTAATTCGGTGAGTGATGTGCATGCTAAGACAAGTGGCTCTATTCCTTCAAACACAGTCATCAATCCTAAGTCACTTAATGCTATTGAGTTAAGGAGTGGTAAGAAAGTACGTTTTTCTGAAGAGGTCGACAGTGATGTGGATGAAGTAGAGGTTGAAAGTCCACCATTGAGCCCAATGAAGCTTCCTGAATCTGAAAGCGTCAAAGAGAAGGCTATCCTTGCGAAGAAGAATGGCAAAGCAGTTGAGCAACCTCAAGTGGAACAACAACCACTTCTGAGAGAGGTTGGCTCCAAGGAAAGAAGCACTTTTAAGAAAGGTGAGACAAGTGAACAAGGCACCTTATCTAGTACTGATGGTAAGGAGGTAAAAATTTCTCAACTCCCTTTTCCTAAAGCTTACTTTCAAGGCAAGAAAATGCATGATGAGCAAAATGAGAAAGAAATGTACGATTTGTTTAGCAAGCTACATATCAATGTTCCTTTCTTCCAATTAGTTAAGTCTATGCCTAGTTATTGCAAATTCTTGAAAGAGCTGTGTACTAACAAGAGGAAATTTAGGCCTAATGAGAGAGTGCAAGTTAGCTCTAATGTGTCTGCCCTTTTCAAACCCCAACTCCCTGTTAAATGCAAGGATCCCGGCTCATTCACTATACCTTGTACTATAGGTAATGTGAATGTAGCTCAAGCCTTGTTAGATTTAGGTGCAGCCATTAATGTCATGCCTAGTGCCATTTTTAAATCTCTTGGTGTCAAGAAGCTTAAGAGAACTAGTGTGGTTTTCCAACTAGCTGATAGGAGCATTAGGTATCCATTAGGCATCATCGAGGACTTGCTTGTGAAAGTTAAAGACTTGGTTTTCCCTGCCGACTTCTATGTGTTAGACATGTCTCATGAGTCCAGTGAATCCACCCTTATCTTAGGGAGACCCTTTATGAGAACAGCCAGTACCTTAATAGACATGAGAGATGGTTCAATCACTATGGAAGTGGGTAACAATAAGCTGAGTTTTAATATGTATGAAGCCATGAAACATCCTTTTGAAGATTACTCTTTATTAGGTTTGAATTCAATTGATTTGGCTCTTGATGATGTGGTTAATGAATATGAGCTTAATTTGCACACTGATAATTGTGATCTTAACTGTGGAATTTCTTTGGATTTATGTGATAATAAATCGCCCCCTCCTTCTGTTGATACTTTTGATTCTCTTGGGAGTGAGATTTCCAACCTTGACTCATCGATGGTTGATTGTTGGTTATCATCCCTTGATGAATTTTCTCTTACTTCTTTTAGTTCATTTGAGCTTAATTCTTCCAATGATTTACTACCCAGTGATGATGCTTGTGAGAGAGGTGTTGTTGTCAATGTTTCAGGTCACAAACTGGTGGAGGAAGCTGAGTTTGAAGTCGGTAGCCAAGATTTGGATGATTTGTTCTCTAAGGGGATAGCCCTCACACCGACGAAGACATCCTCTCATGTGACTCACTTTGGACCTCAACACAATGTGGTTAAAGGGCCACCTTCTAACTCATTGCTTAATCATAGAACTAAGATCACTCCGCATACCTTGAGATTTTTGAATGAGCTAATCACTCCTTGTGAAGTAGGTATGGAGGAGGCTACTTTCCCCAAGCCTGTTGCTGCTGTAAGCCAACTTAATGTTGGTTCAACACTTGGGAAGACCAATGAACAAGTGGTAGAGACAAGCCATGCACCTCCTAAGCTCGCAAAGGGAAGTATTTCTCCTACCCTTGATCTTCCGAGATTAATTCCCTCTATTGTCCAACCTCCTGATTTAGAGCTTAAACCCCTCCCCTCTAATTTGAAATATGCTTTCCTTGCTGCTGATGGAAAATTGCCTGGTATTATTTCAAATTCTTTGTCTGTGAGTGAGGAGGAGAGATTGCTTGATGTTTTGAGTAGAAATAGAAAGGCTCTAGGTTGGACTTTAGCTGACATTCTTGGGATTAATCCAGCCATTTGTACCCATAGGATTCTTTTGAATGAGGAATCCAAACCCCTTAGGCAACCCCAAAGGAGACTCAACCCCTTAATCTTAGATGTGGTTAAGAAAGAAGTAACCAAGCTATTGAGTGCGGGAATCATCTACCCAATTTCTGATAGTGAGTGGGTTAGTCCAGTGCATGTAGTTCCTAAGAAGAGTGGGATAACTGTGGTAAAAAATGAAAATGATGAGTTGATACCTACCAGGGTGCAAAATGCTTGGAGAGTGTGCATAGACTATAGGAAGTTGAATGAAGCATCTAGGAAAGATCATTTTCCTTTACCTTTCATAAATCAGATGCTTGAAAGGTTGGCGGGTAAGAGTCACTATTGTTTCCTAGATGGCTATTCAGGATATTTCCAAATTCCATTAGCTCCTGAAGATCAAGAAAAGACCACTTTTACTTGTCCATTTGGTACCTATGCCTATAGGAGAATGCCATTCGGATTGTGCAATGCACCTAGTACTTTCCAACGTTGCATGATGTCACTATTCTTTGATTTTCTTGAAAATTGCATGGAAGTCTTTATGGATGATTTTACAGTGTATGACAATTCATTTGATGCTTGTTTAAATAGTTTGGACAATGTTCTTGCTAGATGCATTGAGAAAAATTTGGTTTTGAATTATAAGAAGTGCCATTTCATGGTTGATCATGGAATAGTACTTGGTCACTTGATATCTAGCAAGGGCATTGAGGTTGATAGAGCTAAAATTTAGGTGATTTCTTCCTTGCCCTACCCCACTAATATTAAAACACTTCGTTCTTTCTTAGGGCATGTGGGTTTTTACCGAAGATTCATAAAAGATTTTAGTAAAATAGCTCTACCGCTATCCAAACTATTGCAAAAAGATGTTGATTTTGTCTTTGATACTTCTTGCAAACAAGCATTTGATGAATTAAAAGCACACTTGATATCTCCTCCTATTTTACATGCACCGGATTGGACTTTGCCTTTTGAACTAGCATGTGATGCCTCCAATTCTACTGTGGGGGTCATACTAGGACAAAAGCCTAGCAAGTTGTCTCATGTGATTGCTTATGCATCAAAAACTTTGGACAGTGCACAACAGAATTACACAACCACAGAAAAAGAACTTTTTGCTATCATATTTGCATTAGATAAGTTTCGCCAATATCTAATCAATTCTCAAGTGGTGGTGTACACAGATCATGCAGCGGTGAAGTTTTTGTTCACTAAGCCTCAATCCAAACCAAGGCTTATTAGGTGGATGCTTCTGCTACAAGAGTTTGATATAAGCATTAAGGATAGGCCTGGAACTGCGAACCTTGTAGCAGATCACCTGAGTAGACTACCGGATGGTACAAGGGGAGTACTTGACTCTGATTTTATTTGTGATGATTTCCCTGATGCATCTCTTATGTCTATCTCCCTCTATGTTCCTTGGTTTGCTAATCTAGTAAATTATATTGTGACCGGTCTCATACCTGAGCATATGTTTTTTTTTCAGGCTCAAAAACTTAAACGAGAAGCTGAACACTACATTTGGGATGAGCCCTATTTATGGAGACTATGCAATGACCAAGTTATCAGGAGGTGCATTTCGGAGACCGAGTCCAAGGACATACTCTCTGCTTGCCATTCCATGGTTTGTGGTGGACACTTTAGTGCTCAAAAGACCTCTAGAAAAGTGTTAGATTCTGGGTTTTACTGGCCCACCCTGTTTAAGGATGCATATTTGTATTGTAAGGCATGTGATAAATGCCAAAGGTTTGGGGGGTTAGGTAAACGACATGAAATGCCACAACAACCCATGCTCTTTTGTGAAGTATTTGATGTTTGGGGTATCGATTTCATGGGTCCTTTTCCACCATCATCTGGCTTTACCTACATTCTTTTAGTCGTAGACTACCTCTCTAGGTGGGTAGAAGCCATTCCCACTAGGAAAGATGATGCCCAAACGGTTTCCAAGTTTCTTAAGTCTAACATCTTTTGTAGATTTGGAGTACCGAGGGCTATAGTGAGTGACAGAGGTACCCATTTTTGCAATAAGGTTATTGATAACTTACTTGTTAAGCTTGGGCTAACCCACAAAATGTCCACCCCTTATCATCCACAGACAAATGGGCAAGCCGAAGTATCCAACCGAGAGATCAAACACATATTGCAAAAGATTGTCAAGCCTTCAAGAAAGGATTAGAGCTCAAGGTTGGAGGAAGCACTATGGGCTTATAGAACTGCTTTCAAGACACCAATAGGAATGTCTCCTTACCGGCTTATCTATGGTAAAGCATGTCATATTCCGGTGGAGTTGGAGCACAAAACCTATTGGGCTGTGAAAATGTGCAATATGGATGTGGAAGAAGCTGGCTTGGAAAGGAAGCTACAAATGCAAGAACTTGAGGAAATGCGCCTGGAAGCTTATGAGAGCTCCCGCATTTACAAGGAAAAGACCAAGTTACTTCATGATAAGAAGATTATGCGAAAGAATTTCAAAGTTAGTGATCAGGTGTTGCTATATAGGGCTCGATTCAAGTTGTTGGATGGGAAGCTTAAAGATAAATGGTATGGCCCTTTCACTATCACCAAAGTGTATTCATTTGGCATGGTAGAGCTGCTTGACGAGACTACTGGAAAGGAATTTCGAGTCAATGGACACCTCCTCAAGCTCTACTATGATCCATCATCAAAGCCCACTTAGGGCCAGGTTGTCTCTTTCCTTCACTTACATTTTCTGGTTTGAATTGTTTATTTCATTTGTGATTCTGAATGCTTGAAATAAGTGTGGGGGAGGGACTATCTCAGTAGTAGTAGTAGTAGTATAGTTTAGTAATTAGAATAAGAACTCCCAATTTATGCTTTGCATCTTAGCCACAACCTTGCTTAATTACCATTGTGCCTCTTCACTCTAATTTTCTCTGTTATTATGACTTGTTTCTTCTCTCTTCTCTCTTTATGATGTTGATGTGTTGTGCTTCAATTGCAATTGGACTTCACAACTTTCCACTTCATTAAGGAACAAGTTAGAATAATAGAATTGCTTTACAACCATTGAGGACAATGTGTTGATTAAGTGTGGGGGAGAGGAATACATTTTGAATCCTAATTATTTGGTTATTTTTAAATGTGAAAATGCCTTAAACTAGAATTTTTTTTTTTTTTAAGAATGACTTGCTCTAATGCATGTCCTAAGTGGTAAAGGGTCGCATTTGCCGCTTTGGAAGTGTAATTTGTGAGAAATTTTTTTTGAGCTTTCATGAGATCTAGCGTTTTGGCAACTTTAGAAAACCATGTCTTGTTTTTCAAGTGAATGAGAAGAGAAATGAACCCACAATTGGATTTTTGCTTACTCCTTATTTTGAAAATGAGATGATCATTAGTGCATTTAATAGTTGAGCATTGTTTGAACTTATTGCAATGTTTTGATTGGTTGTGTTTGGTAAGGTTAGCACTTGGAATAGTTAAGCAGATGTTTTGTAGTTAGCTTACTATGCAATTAATTTTGTTGGAATGAGCATTGGAGAAAAACCTTGTTGGAAGGATATTTGAGCCGTAAATTCTTTTTATTGTGTGCTTGTTCACTTGATTTTTCACTTTCTAGAACTTGTTTCAACTCTTTTTCGAAACGGTATTTGCGTTATTGAGATGAAAATGAAAGAGGCATTCAATTCTAAACCATTTTCACCCAAACACAAGCCTATATTCGTCTACCCTTTGCTTACCCCTTTGAGCCTTTCTTATGTTATATGCATGTCATTACCCATAGTGTTCATAGTATTCTAAAAATCAAAAGAGAATTGCCAATAAAAAATTTGAAATGCCATGTATGAAGAAAAAAAAAAGAGAAAAAAAAGTGAGTATTATTTGAAGAAAAAAAAAGCATTTGGTAAAAATAAAAGCAAAAAACAAAAAAAAAACAAAAAAGCAAAAGAAATATCAAGAAGGCATTTGTTCATGATTTTCAAAAGAATTGGCAAAAGTTTGTAAAGTTATTTAGATGCTATGAACTTGTTCGTTAACTTTGACTTGCATATCAACTATTCATTTTCTAATTAATTCATTCCATCTAGCCTTCATCCAACATTACAACCCTTAAAAGCCCTCTTGATTCATTTCATTAATTGCTATTAATAGTGGAGATGTTAGAGTTGTTACAAGCCTATGGTAAGGTGTTGATTATGTGAACTAGAGTGAAATTATCCCAATCAATGAGGTGAGATGAGTGAAACACTAATATCTTGAGAGTCCTCTTGTGCTTCGTTCTAATATTTTGAGTTGTGAAGTCAGCTAATCCCTTTACATCACTTAACTATCACTGGTGTTGGCTTGAAGAATTTGATTAATTAATTCATTGCTTTTTAATTATGAAATTGCTCATCTTTCAAATGCATTAGCGATTTGGACTTAGAATTATGTGCTCAATTGCCTTTGTTCAGGAGTACAAAGGTCTAAATGTGGGGGAATTGATCTAATAATATTTTTACATGATTTTTGGTAATTAAATGGGGATTTTTAATATGTTTTCTCGTAGTTATTGAGCTTTAAATGTATTTCTTATATAAATTGATATTAAGAGTAAATATATTAAATTAGGGCTAAAAAGGGTAAAATTGTAAAAAAATGTAATTACTCTTGATTATTGATTTTTATGAGAATATTTAATGTTAGATGATAAGTAGATATTTTATGATTAAATAAGTAGGGATTCTGGAATATATTGATTGATTTTACTAATATCTTATGCTTATTTAATTATCTTTTAAATACTTATCTATCTTTTAATTAAAATATAGGATAAAAGAATATTATAACAGAAAATCTATTCATATCCTATATTTTATTGTGCAGGAGATATGCGATTTAAGTGAGGCAACAAATTAAATTAAGAAGGATTTTATATAATATATTATATTAAATTTGGAAGAGAGATTCACGCAATGGATATTGTGATTTCTTTATGAATATGGGAAAAGATAATCAAATGGATATGATATATCCATTATTAAATAAAGAAGGGAAATCACGCTGAAACAGAATGCAAAACACGCAGAAACAGACGGGAGAGCTGGAGATCCGGAAGAATCAGAACTGAAACGAAAGGATTAAAAGAAAGACTGGAAAAAAGAACCAAGAGGGCGCTGAGAGAGAGGAGGCTGAAACAGAAAAAAGAAACAACGCAAGGAGGAGGGACGACGCTGAAAGAGGAAGAAGAAAGCAGCGCTGGGAACGGAGACCTTCGACTGAACACGATCCTTCATCATTAGGTCCTTCATCATTCTTCCTTCACCTTCATCGTATTACATCATCCACCGCTGTAACACCCTACTAATTGAGCAAGCATGTACCGTGACTCTTCTTAAATAGAGATTAGAATTTGTATTTGGAATTAAAAGCTTATTTTGTTTCATAAATTAGGGGCAAACAACTAGGAAATAGTGGACCTATGTTTTGGGCTTAATGAACGTTAGACACCCACATCCTCACTTCAACAAAAACCATAATTGGATATATCCTATGCAGCCCAAACACCAACCAATATCAGTTTCTATTTTTAATAATCTGTTGGTTTATATACGTAGGCATACCTCTCCTATTCAGTTAACACAAGCCCACACACCACGTGTTCATCTCCTCAGCTGACCCCATTTCGCAGAGGCATATACCCACACATTCATCCCTCACATTTAATTGCTTCCTTGTGGCCAGACATCAGCAGATCCCTCCATGCTCCCAGTACATTTTCATTTGCAGCCATACTCCACTTTCATTCTTTTACCCGACAGCTTCTCTATTATTCTTGTTGGCAGCTCATTGCAGCAAACTTCCATTTTTCTGCCATCTCACTCCTCACATGCAGCAGCCCATATTCATCTATCAATAACTCATGCGCTCTCTCATTTATTGACCATACGGCCAACATACTCCCTTATATTTTCTTTTGCTCTTCTGCACACAAAAGAAACAGACCGAGAGAGAGAGAGAGAGACAGAGAGCTAGGAATCTGAGAGTGAGTTGCATCGAGAGGTTGAGAGGAAGCTTCAGCTATTCTGTTCCTCTGCATAACACGTTGGAAAACAGGGGGGTTTGGATTGTAGCGAAGATCATCACGTGAAAATTAGCAACCTGAGGTAAGGCATCAAAATCTCTTCCTCCTAGCTTTCGTCACTTTCCCAACATAAGGTCTAAGTATTAAGCTTTGGGAGCGATGATATTTGTTGAATTTCAAGTTGCATGCACGTTGAATGTTCTGTTTTCGAAGTGCAGAAACAGAGTCAAGACGTTAGCTACAGTGATTTCGTAGAGGAACAGTGCACTCGTTACTGTAGCATCATCTGGAAACTAATCTTTCAGCTGAGCAAGTGACCTTCGAGCAAGGTAAAACCAGAACAAACGAACTCTTTTGACCATGAAATTTTGTGGGTAATTAGTACACTCCTTAAGCTTTAAAACAAGCTTTGGTTCATCTAAATCGAAGGTCTACAAATCAAGTTATGATTTTTCAAAGTTGAAGCAAGATCTGGGAAAAATTTCTGGTTTGCCTCTGGAACAGTCAGATGGCATGGCATTTCGGATCACCTTAAAAAAAACATAAAATTGTGAAATTTTTCAGTTAAATATTAGACACATAGAGGTTTATTTTGATAGGTAATTCGTCAAATTCCGATAAGAATCGAAGGAGATACGAATTTTTGAAGTTGACCTATTAAACTGGAGTGTATTTCTGGACAGCGAAGAAAGAAGAAAAATCTGGAAATGATACAGCAAGAAATAAGTCTAGTGATTATTTGTATATGAAACTAGACTTAATTAATGACACATAGAATTTTGAACCACCCCAATCGGAGTTCTGTAGAATTATTGGTGATTTTTCGAAGTTGGGCCTTATTTGCTGCAAGTTTCAGATTTTTGGACAAAAATGGGAGGTATTTAAGACCATGATTAATTCCTTATCAAGAAAAGGGATTTAAATAAATATGGACTCCTAAAGTATTATTTTATTGCAGAAACAGAAAATATTTTGGAGAGGGAAATTGATTATATTTTCACTATTATTTTAGGGATATTTGGAAATTTGTGCATCGAAAAGGAAAGTATTATTTTTAAGAGTGGTCAACCAACAGGTAGTAACCTTAATCTTCATATGCCTTGTGTTACTTTGTATGTTTGATTTTTCCATGATTGTGGACCCGTGTCTCCTGAAAAGGGACATGCGTTTGGGTGCATTCAGAGTGGTCTGGGTTCAGAGCCCGGCTACTGTATCTTTCCTGGCGCCGTGGATCCGGGGCTTGCTTTGTCGAGCAGTCCTGCGTTTGATTTTAGGACATTTAGTCCTTCCGCATCTAACACTGTACATATGGTATGTTGTATTGGTGTTAATGCGCGTTAGTTTTTGAATGCTTTATGATTTATTGTTTTATTTTTTTTTCCATGTTATGGTGACATACATGCATTGCATACACTTGTTATATGAGATTAATGGTTACTCTGGGATTCAAATGTGAATCCCAGACTTTTGTAAGGAATTTGGGAGTGCTTCTGAGCTGGTGCTAGGTGACAAGGGTAAGCGTGCGGAGCAGAATTGAGCTGGAAGTAATTTTAAATTTGGAACTTTATTTTGGACTGCTCGGATGACTGTATTACTAATATTTGGGCTATTGAGTAATTTATCTGGGATGACTGTATGCTAATACCTTGATGATAACCTCCATCTACTGCACTTTAGTTTATCAGTATGTTTGTCCAAACGAGAATGTGCTCTGTTGCTTACGCTCTGATACAAGACGTAAATAACCTGGGATTGAACTTTAAGGTAAAAGATTATAAAAAAAAAATAAAAAGAGGTTTAAGTTAAGGGCCCACACTACCCGTCACCCGAAAGGGCGAGACCGGTAGGTGTGTTACAATTTTTGGTATCAGAGCACGGTTTGGACAATACTGATAAATAAAGAAACTGATATTAGTACATTGGTTAATGGAATAGGAATTATTAGCTAGGTTAATTATCATTCCATGGTTATATATGTTGAGATAATAGTTTGTGGGAATAATATATTCTTTCGTTGTATGAAGCTTAATAATGGCAAGAGGGAGAAGACCTGGAAGGCCTAGGCGAGAGCCAGAGGCAGCAATACCTAACCCTCAAAACAATAATAATTTGTTGCAAGAGTTAATAGGGTTGGTCCGAGAGCAAGGGAACCGGATGCAAGAGATGCAAACAGAGATAAATGAGATCAGGGCTCGTCAAAACCAGAGTTCAGAGGAACGTGAGACTGAGGTGGAGAATGGTAACAACACTAACAATAGTAATGATCAGGAAGGGTCTCAGATGGGACAGCAGAATAATGAGGCAACAGTCTACTGGGTATCTGAATTTTGTAAACAACAGCCACCAATTTTTCGGGGCAGACAAGATGCAGCAGAAGATTGGATTCTCCGTCTCGAGAAAATTTTTCAAGTACTAGGGTGCCCAAAAGAAAGGAAGGCAGAATTGGCTATCTATAAGCTTGAAGGAGACGCTGATCGATGGTGGCGCAATATGGAGCTAACTCTACGTGCTCAAAATGTTCCTATTACTTGGGAGCTATTCCAAAGGAAGTTTAATGACCAGTACCATCCTCCTTCCATCCGTATCATTAAGGAATCAGAATTTTTGACTATCAAGCAAGGAGATGGCGAATCTTTTGAAGATTATTATGCTAGATTTACTCGTCTGTCTCGCTACTCCACCTATCATAAGGACCCTAGGGCTGAAAGTAGTTTAGCAGATGTCTTGGTTCGTGGTCTAAAATTTGAGATCAGAGAAAGGCTTATAGCCAGGCAATTTCATGAATTGAGCCAAGCTGCAGAAGAATGCAGGATTGTGGAGCGAAATCTGAGGGAATTATATGCTACCAGGGGACCTACTCCTAACAGTGACACTAATCGTGGAAGCTCTTCCCAGAAAAGGAAAGGGCCATGGAATAAAAACCGTGGCAATGGCAAGAAACCTTCTCGACCTAGTCATCAGAATTATAGGAGACCTGCAGAGCCTCAGTTATGTAATAAGTGTGGTAAGACCCACCTTGGTACTAGTTGCAGTGGGCAGGTAATCTGTTATGCTTGCCATAAGCCTGGACATTATAGTCGTGAGTGCCCCCAGCGAGCTGTTGAGAAGAGGCCCCAGAATCAGGGCCGTGTATTTGCTATGACACGTGATGATGCCTGCAGATCACCTGAGTTAGTTCAAGGTACCATCTTACTCCGTGGTATTATGTTACATGCATTATTTGATTCTGGTGCCAGTCACTCATTTATTGCATATGATTGTGCTAAGCGTATGAACTTGAGCATTTATAAATTACCGTATGATTTGATTGTGTCGACCCCACTTGGAGTCACATCTAGGACTGCGGATGTATGTTTAAATTGTGTTGTGGTGGTTGATGGATTCGAGTCAACTGTGGACTTGATCTGTCTGCCATTACGGGGTATTGATGTGATTTTGGGATTAAATTGGCTAGTAGCCAATAATATTGTATTGGACTTCGGCAATAGAAGGATTATACGTCCTGATCAACAGCAGAGTCACGATGCCAAAACAAGTCTTAGTTTTCTTTCAGCTACGAAGGCGGCGCAATACATTAAACAAGGATGCCAAGGGTATATAGTGTTCTTTTCAGTACAGGCAGAATCAGAACCTTCTCTGGAGGGCATACCAGTGGTGAACGAATTCCCAGACGTGTTCCCTGATGATATCATGGGTTTGCCACCACAGAGAGAAGTAGAGTTTACAATTGAAGTCATGCCCGGTACAGGTCCGATTTCTAAACCACCTTACCGTATGGCACCCAATGAGATGGTTGAATTGAAGAAGCAGATCGAGGAACTGCTGGAAAAGGGATTCATTCGCCCCAGTGTTTCACCTTGGGGAGCTCCAGTCTTATTCGTGAAAAAGAAGGATGGCAGTTTAAGACTCTGTATTGACTACAGGGAATTGAATAAGGTGACAGTGAAGAATAAGTATCCTCTTCCCAGGATCGATGATTTGTTAGATCAACTATCTGGTTCTAGTATATTTTCAAAAATTGATTTACGTTCGGGCTACCATCAGCTGCGAGTTAAAGCTGAGGATATTCCGAAGACAGCTTTTAGAACCAGGTATGGGCATTACGAGTTTCTGGTGATGCCGTTTGGCTTGACCAATGCTCCTGCTATCTTTATGGATTATATGAACAGAATCTTTCGGCCATATCTGGATCAATTCGTTGTCGTGTTCATTGATGACATATTGATATATTCCAAAAACCGGGAGGAACATGAAAGACATTTGCGACTCGTTTTAAGCATTCTAAGAGAGAAGCAACTCTATGCGAAGCTTAGTAAATGTGAATTTTGGCTAGAAGAGATTAAATTTTTGGGTCATGTGGTTTCAAAATACGGTGTTTCAGTAGACCCTAGTAAAGTGGAAGCAGTACTGAGCTGGAAAAGACCTGAAACTGTCACTGAGATTCGCAGTTTCTTGGGATTAGCCGGGTATTATCGTCGGTTCATACAGAATTTTTCCCGGATAGCATCGCCATTGACGAAGCTCCTGAGAAAGAACCAGTCTTTTGTGTGGGACGATCGTTGTGAGGAGAGCTTCCGGATACTGAAGGAGAGGTTGACGACGGCACCTGTATTGATTATCCCAGATCCGAGTCAGACCTATGTGGTCTACACTGATGCGAGTTTACAGGGATTGGGATGTGTCCTGATGCAGCAGGGCAGAGTTGTAGCGTATGCCTCTCGTCAGTTGAAGCCTCACGAGATGAACTATCCTACACATGATCTGGAGCTTGCGGCGATTGTGTTTGCTTTGAAAATGTGGCGACACTATCTGTACGGTACCATTGTTGAGCTGTACTGCGACCACAAGAGCCTCAAGTATCTGTTTGATCAGAAAGAGCTCAATATGAGGCAACGAAGATGGATTGAGTTGTTAAAAGACTATGACTTGGAGATCAATTACCATCCAGGTAAAGCTAATGTTGTCGCGGATGCGTTAAGCCGAAAGACTGTGCAGGTAGCATCTATGATGATACAAGAGTATAAATTGTTAGAGGATTTCAGAGATTTGAACGTGTCAGGCCAAACCCTTGTAAATAGGAATGCGGATTACAGAGTTCATTTGGCTAATCTTCTTGTTAGTCAAGAGGAGAATAATCTGAGCGCAGAAATAGAAGAAGCACAAAGGCAGGATAAACTAGCAACATCCATTCGAGAGAAAATTACTCGAGGGGAAGCAATAGATTACGATATCTCATCGAACGGTTTGATTCGATTCAAGAAACGAATTTATGTACCGTCTAGTGGTGATTTGAGACAGAAGATTCTAGACGAAGCTCACAAGAGCAGGTACACAATTCATCCAGGCGCAGTCAAGATGTATCATAATTTGAAGTCACAATTTTGGTGGCCTAGAATGAAGAATGAAATATCAGAGTATGTGGCTAGATGTTTGACTTGCCAGAAGGTCAAGATTGAGCATAAACGTCCTCCTGGACTTTTGCAGGGATTAGAAATTCCTGAATGGAAATGGGAGCATATAACTATGGATCTAGTAGTAGGCTTACCCAGGATCAGGCATTTGGATGCAATATGGGTAATAGTTGATCGACTCACTAAGTCCGCACATTTTCTTCCTATCAGTGTCAATTATTCCTCTGAAAAGCTAGCAGACATTTATATTCGAGAAATAATTAGACTTCATGGTACACCTAAGAGTATTATCTCTGACAGAGATCCTCGGTTTACTTCCCGATTCTGGCAAGCGTTACAAGAAGCAATGGGGACAAGGTTAAAACCTAGTACGGCTTATCACCCCCAAACTGATGGACAGTCAGAAAGAACTATCCAAACATTGGAAGATATGTTGAGAGCCTGTGCCTTAGATTTCAAGGGCAGTTGGGATCAACATTTGCATTTAGTCGAGTTTGCCTACAACAACAGTTATCATTCCAGCATACAGATGGCTCCATACGAGGCACTATATGGGAGAAAATGCAGATCACCTATTTGCTGGACAGAGTTGTCGGAGAGGAAGCTGTTCGGACCAGAGCTAGTGAATGAGACGTCTGAGAAGATCAATTTAATCCGAAAAAGACTCCTTGCAGCCCAAAGTAGACAAAAGAGTTATGCAGATAAGAGAAGAAGATCTCTCGAGTTTGAGGTAGGTGATCATGTGTTCTTGAAGATATCTCCTGTTACAGGAGCAGGAAGAGCTATCAAACGCAAAAAGTTAAGTCCTCGTTACATTGGACCTTTTCAGATTTTGGCCAAACGAGGACCAGTAGCTTATCAGTTAGCATTGCCACCTAATTTGAGTAGGTTGCATGATGTTTTCCATGTCTCTCAACTGAAGAAATATCAACCAGATCCGGAGCATGTCCTTGAGTATGAGAATATTGAGGTACAGGATAATCATACATTCGTAGTAGAGCCTAAAGAGATTATCGATTATCAGGAGAAGCAGCTCAGGCATAAAAAGATTCCTTCTGTGAAAGTAGTTTGGAAGGGACTAACTCCCAGAGAAGCAACGTGGGAGACAGTTAGAGATATGAAAGAGCAATACCCAGAGTTTATGTTTAGGAATATGATAAATGTATGAGCAAATTTCGAGGGCGAAATTTCTTTTATAGGGGGAGAATTGTAACACCCTACTAATTGAGCAAGCATGTACCGTGACTCTTCTTAAATAGAGATTAGAATTTGTATTTGGAATTAAAAGCTTATTTTGTTTCATAAATTAGGGGCAAACAACTAGGAAATAGTGGACCTATGTTTTGGGCTTAATGAACGTTAGACACCCACATCCTCACTTCAACAAAAACCATAATTGGATATATCCTATGCAGCCCAAACACCAACCAATATCAGTTTCTATTTTTAATAATCTGTTGGTTTATATACGTAGGCATACCTCTCCTATTCAGTTAACACAAGCCCACACACCACGTGTTCATCTCCTCAGTTGACCCCATTTCGCAGAGGCATATACCCACACATTCATCCCTCACATTTAATTGCTTCCTTGTGGCCAGACATCAGCAGATCCCTCCATGCTCCCAGTACATTTTCATTTGCAGCCATACTCCACTTTCATTCTTTTACCCGACAGCTTCTCTATTATTCTTGTTGGCAGCTCATTGCAGCAAACTTCCATTTTTCTGCCATCTCACTCCTCACATGCAGCAGCCCATATTCATCTATCAATAACTCATGCGCTCTCTCATTTATTGACCATACGGCCAACATACTCCCTTATATTTTCTTTTGCTCTTCTGCACACAAAAGAAACAGACCGAGAGAGAGAGAGAGAGACAGAGAGCTAGGAATCTGAGAGTGAGTTGCATCGAGAGGTTGAGAGGAAGCTTCAGCTATTCTGTTCCTCTGCATAACACGTTGGAAAACAGGGGGGTTTGGATTGTAGCGAAGATCATCACGTGAAAATTAGCAACCTGAGGTAAGGCATCAAAATCTCTTCCTCCTAGCTTTCGTCACTTTCCCAACATAAGGTCTAAGTATTAAGCTTTGGGAGCGATGATATTTGTTGAATTTCAAGTTGCATGCACGTTGAATGTTCTGTTTTCGAAGTGCAGAAACAGAGTCAAGACGTTAGCTACAGTGATTTCGTAGAGGAACAGTGCACTCGTTACTGTAGCATCATCTGGAAACTAATCTTTCAGCTGAGCAAGTGACCTTCGAGCAAGGTAAAACCAGAACAAACGAACTCTTTTGACCATGAAATTTTGTGGGTAATTAGTACACTCCTTAAGCTTTAAAACAAGCTTTGGTTCATCTAAATCGAAGGTCTACAAATCAAGTTATGATTTTTCAAAGTTGAAGCAAGATCTGGGAAAAATTTCTGGTTTGCCTCTGGAACAGTCAGATGGCATGGCATTTCGGATCACCTTAAAAAAAACATAAAATTGTGAAATTTTTCAGTTAAATATTAGACACATAGAGGTTTATTTTGATAGGTAATTCGTCAAATTCCGATAAGAATCGAAGGAGATACGAATTTTTGAAGTTGACCTATTAAACTGGAGTGTATTTCTGGACAGCGAAGAAAGAAGAAAAATCTGGAAATGATACAGCAAGAAATAAGTCTAGTGATTATTTGTATATGAAACTAGACTTAATTAATGACACATAGAATTTTGAACCACCCCAATCGGAGTTCTGTAGAATTATTGGTGATTTTTCGAAGTTGGGCCTTATTTGCTGCAAGTTTCAGATTTTTGGACAAAAATGGGAGGTATTTAAGACCATGATTAATTCCTTATCAAGAAAAGGGATTTAAATAAATATGGACTCCTAAAGTATTATTTTATTGCAGAAACAGAAAATATTTTGGAGAGGGAAATTGATTATATTTTCACTATTATTTTAGGGATATTTGGAAATTTGTGCATCGAAAAGGAAAGTATTATTTTTAAGAGTGGTCAACCAACAGGTAGTAACCTTAATCTTCATATGCCTTGTGTTACTTTGTATGTTTGATTTTTCCATGATTGTGGACCCGTGTCTCCTGAAAAGGGACATGCGTTTGGGTGCATTCAGAGTGGTCTGGGTTCAGAGCCCGGCTACTGTATCTTTCCTGGCGCCGTGGATCCGGGGCTTGCTTTGTCGAGCAGTCCTGCGTTTGATTTTAGGACATTTAGTCCTTCCGCATCTAACACTGTACATATGGTATGTTGTATTGGTGTTAATGCGCGTTAGTTTTTGAATGCTTTATGATTTATTGTTTTATTTTTTTTTCCATGTTATGGTGACATACATGCATTGCATACACTTGTTATATGAGATTAATGGTTACTCTGGGATTCAAATGTGAATCCCAGACTTTTGTAAGGAATTTGGGAGTGCTTCTGAGCTGGTGCTAGGTGACAAGGGTAAGCGTGCGGAGCAGAATTGAGCTGGAAGTAATTTTAAATTTGGAACTTTATTTTGGACTGCTCGGATGACTGTATTACTAATATTTGGGCTATTGAGTAATTTATCTGGGATGACTGTATGCTAATACCTTGATGATAACCTCCATCTACTGCACTTTAGTTTATCAGTATGTTTGTCCAAACGAGAATGTGCTCTGTTGCTTACGCTCTGATACAAGACGTAAATAACCTGGGATTGAACTTTAAGGTAAAAGATTATAAAAAAAATAAAAAGAGGTTTAAGTTAAGGGCCCACACTACCCGTCACCCGAAAGGGCGAGACCGGTAGGTGTGTTACAACCGCCAAACAAGTTGAATTGATTTATTCAATTCAATTCCAATACCCCTCCAGACCTTAATCAATTCACCAAGTTGAATTGATTCCAATATCCACCCAGTTTATCCCATGGCAATGTGTGGCTAAAACTCTAGCTTCTTGGTGATGAAGATTTGTGGCTTGAGCAATTGTTCTTCAAAGGGGAGTAATTTAATTTAATCTTTTGCCTAAACTATTTTTTTGATTTCCTTATTTAGGTTATTCATTATTTAGTTTTAAGACTTAGATGACTGTTATGTGTCCAAGAAGATTGAGTATTGTGATTTTTATTGGATGATTATTTTGATGTTTAAATTTCCAAATTTCTTTATATGCTTGATAAAATTATACTTGCTGTCATGTTTGCGATTAGTGATTATAATTGATTTGAGTATTTGAATGGTTCGTTAGAACATTCGATTTGAGAAGACTCAATTTACATCATCCCAATTTAAATTACACATTAAGTGAATTTTAACAATTTCTCAAAAGATAGTAGTTTGCTACGTTAGTAAGAGCTCTTATTAATTGAGATTATTGGACTCAAGTGTTATCTTGAGGTTGTTCTTTAGACTTAATGAGAAATTAACTCCCATATATTTTTCTAGCAATGATAGCCATCTTCTTCATTACCAAGAACATCCATTATTAATTCTTTTTAATCCTAAGCATTCTTCACTTTTTTCCAAAAATACCAAAAAAATTAGAATTAGTTTCTTTTTATTTTTTTTTTATGAATTTTAGTTTAGAGAAAATCAATTTCAAAACCCTTTTTTTTAATAATTTTTTTTGCACTTAGTTTAACCTAGGGAACTCAAAATAAAAAGCTCCTTCATAAGAGAACGATCCCGAGTTGTTTGCACTATATTGCATTTTAATTCGTGGAAAATTGTGATTTGACCCGAGACGATTAAGGTTTTTGTCAAATCACTCCTCAATGGGCCCACATCCTCCAATAATTCATTCTACGAAGGTGGTTCTGTGAGAAAGAATATTCTATCAGATTTTCCTAATTTAAGGTTATATCTCACTTATTTAAATGGAAAAAAGGCCTATTAGGTTTTCGAACAAAGAGGCCCCACTGAGGCTAGATAGGCTGAGGCTGGAGAGGTTGAACAAGTCTAATTTTGCAGTCATGTGAGATAAATGCAAATTCACAAGTCAGTATTGGTAAATTGGCGTCTACCCATTTGTTGCTTCTTGGATCGAACTGATATTTAGTCACCTGGTTGACAACATATGGTTCAGACTTCAAATTTTTCAATGGATGGATCGTTGCTTAGAGGCCTAGTTTTGAGAGGGAAAACGTTCAAGGTCAAGGACCGTTTTGAGTTATTTATAGATGTTTATTCTCCAATTGTAATTTTGTAGCTTTGGTTGTTTGACTAGTTGGTTGCCCGTATTTGGGCTTTTTTTTTTTTTTTTTTATATTCTCTTGTACCCTATTTTGATCATTGTGGATTATATTTTCATTAGTTTGTACGACCCGTGATTCTTACCACCAATGTTGTTAAACTCGTGAGACAACTCGTTGAGTTTAACGAGTTTGCGTTTTTACCGCAGGAAAACGTGTCAACTCAGATACAAAATTGTTCTAAGCTCAAACTCGTTTCTAACTCAATCAAACTCGTTAAACTCAACGATTTGAAATAGAGTCAAACGAGTTTTAGATCTGGGTAGAGAAAGGCTAAAAATAGTCCGAAAGAAAGAATAAAAAACACATGAAGTTAAAAAGAAGCTAAATATTACTTATTTAGGTGCTTTATTTTTATCTTGGGAATATTGTGTTGCTGCCGCCACCTTCTACTTGCTGTATTCTCTGTTTCTCCTTGAATTGGAGATTTGAGACGAAGGGATGAAGAAGAAGAGAGAAAGAAACAAAGAGAAAAAAAACCTTGTAGGACATTTGGGGTGTGCATGGCAACCATTCTATTGCCCAGCACTGTTTTTGAGATGAAACAGTTTTTCTGGTTCTGTGCTTTGAAAGAGTTTTAAGAATCAGAATTACATTTGTTAACCCATTTTATTTTTACTCCGAGAATCAGAATTACGTTTGGTAACACATTTTTCCTTCCCTTGTTTGGGAGTTAAAAAAATAGTAAGGGAAAAAGATGGAGGATTAATGAGTTATTTTTACCATTTTGTCCTTTTTCTTTAATAATTAATATAATTATTATACTTTACAAATAAACTTAAATTTAAATTTTCTAAAACAATTATTTTTGTAGCAGCGGCGATGGTGGCGGTGGTGGTGAGGTGGTGGTGGCGGTGGCGGTGGTGGGGTGGTGGTGGTGGGATGGTGGTGAACAAGGGTAAATTTTTGCCTGGAAGAGGAAGGAGTCTTTTTTTTTTTTTTTGGGAGAAAAATGATTCTCATTTTGTGGCTTGGAGCAGA
Organism: Acacia crassicarpa; assembly: GCA_034222035.1. Classification (NCBI taxonomy): domain Eukaryota; kingdom Viridiplantae; phylum Streptophyta; class Magnoliopsida; order Fabales; family Fabaceae; genus Acacia; species Acacia crassicarpa. The sequence continues at coordinate 22,473,897 of JAWXYG010000004.1, forward strand.
GAAGCAAAAAATTTCTGCTTCTTTTTTTTATTCTTCAACACAAAAAATAAACTGGTTCATCCTAAGAACAAGAAAAAAAAAACCGGATTTACCAAACACAATTCCCATCCAATTTTGTTCCTGAGAACAGAAATTAAGAAAAAAACTCATTCTGAGAGCGTTACTGCACTACCATGTACACCCTTAAAGACTTGGAGACCTCAATAAAGTAAAAACTCATTCGGAGAGCGTTATTACATCACCATAAATGTAATAATTGTAATTGTAAGGAGTGAGAAGCAACAAAAAGTTGCTTCAAGACACGGTTAGGGGTGTGAAGCAATAACTTCTTTTTATTGTGAAGCAACAAAAAGTTGCTTCAAGACACTATTAGGGGGTACGTATAAGATTTGATCCAAATGTATGGTTTAAATCACAAAGTGATTTTCACAGTGGAGATTTGGCTTTTATCTCTTCCACCGTGATACCAAATATTCTTCTTTCTTTTTTGATATGAACCAAATATTCTTCTTGTCACGTCACCATATTTGTAAGGGTAGAAGCTGGTGTATTAGGTATTAGTTAGGAATATTAATGAATTTAATTTATTTATATTTAAATCAAATTATTGTCATTTTTAACATTTTAATTTTTTTTATTATATAATTTTTTTATTTATTTTATTAATATAGGTAAACTCTTACGAGTTTACGTTTCTAAGTTTATGTCCCTTTCACGAGTTTGTTTAAACTCACGAGTTTGACAATATTAATTTTTATCCTTAAGTTGAGAGGGTTTTCCAAGTTAAAATTTTGGTGTCTTTTGTATCAATTAATGTCTGCTATTTATTTATTTATTTTGTTTCCTTATGACTCTTACCGATAGAGCTGTTAAAATGGGCCACCCCGACCCGTTAGGGTTAGGAACAAAAAACCCATACGGCCAAAAAGCCTGCACGGACCAAAAAATTATATAACTCTAAGGGTTAAGGCTAGCCCCAAGCCAAAAATCATTTTAGAAAAATATTATAACTACTCTTATTTCAGTCCAGCAATATGATACCTTTGAGCAAAATATTTCTAGTGGTATACCTTTGAAGGCCTCTTGATTACACCACACTGACCATAATAACTCTAGTCCCTCAAAAATGAATCATTGCAATGGTTTTTTATTTTATAGAATATAATTCAAATTTTCATCATACCAAATTTTCGTACCTTTCTAGTCTTCAATTTGAAATTCTTGATGTTCTTTGGGATTCTTTAATGTGTTGTGTAGTAAATATAATAGGTTTCTTTTAACTAATTCACAATGAATTAAAAAATAAAAAATAATAGGTTTTTTTAAACTAATTCACAATGAATTAAAAAATACAGTAATAGTTATTTTGATGTATATGATACATTTATTTGACATGAAAATCTTTATCCTAAAACACTCAAGAACGGAACTTTTCATTGGATCAAAACAAAATATCTTAACATTAAATTTTGGCAGATCAATATATATATATTTTTTTACGAATATATATATATTGCAGCATTTTTCCAAGAGAAATATACCAAATTAAATCACAGTACTTTATTATTTATTTTGTTTATCAATCTGGAATCTCCGTTATGTCCAGAGAACGAGCCAAGCTCTGTCTATTAATCATATATATATATATATATAGGCGGACCTATGTGTTTAATTGGGGGGCAAGTGCCCCCCCAAAAATTTGAGACTTAAAAAAAAAATAGGGCTCATATAGGAATAGCTGCCAAATGTGTATATTCAACATATTCAGAAATAATACATGTTTTTCATTCTGAAAGAGCAGCATTTCTATATCTGGCAGCTATTTCTATATGCTGGATTTCCATTAGTATTAGTATTATTTGTCTACTTTCCTTGAATTAATACATGTTTTCCTATATTTGGTAGCTATTCCTATATGCTGGATTTCCATTAGCATTAGTATTATTTGTCTACTTTCCTTAAATTAATACATGTTTAAATAATTGTCTACTTTCCTTGATTGTTTAGTACCTTATATTGAAAAATATATATTTGATAGCATTGATAATAAGACAATTATGATAGAATTCTAAAATATAAGGCCTAGAAGGATGACATTGTAATTATTTTTATTGTAATATACTTTTTTTTATTAAAATTTATGTACTTGAACTTACACTATCAATATTTACTTGATTTCATAATTTTTTTTTCTTATTTATATACATATACATATATATATATATAACTTTATCGTCTTAAAAAAATTAAACTGTTTCTTTGTACGGGAATTTCTCTGGGAAGATTTATACCTTTCCCTGGGAATTTTCGTAGGGGAGAAATCAAAAAATTGCAGAAGAAGGACATAAGAGAGAAATTGGATATTGAAAATTAGGTTTTGATTAAAAAAATTGGGTGGCCCATGGTTGACGCTATCATAAATCAAGAGGAGTAGGGGTTATTTTGAGCTAGGGCCAAAAATAACTCCATCATATGGGGCCTAAAAATAGAACTTAATGGGCTGACCCGTAGGTCCAGCCCATTTTAACAGCTCTACTTACAAGTGACATGAAAGTTTAACAAAAACCAAATCTGTCGATTGCATGCGAATTGCTTCCAATAAAAAAGACTTTGAATCTTTGAGTTTTTGTTTTACTGCGGCATTTTGAATTCATGGTTTTGATAACATCAATTATCTAAATTTTTATCTCCAACCAAATCAAGTCAAAGGTTAATATAAAATGACGACAACTTCCACAAACAACCTAATGTATAGTGCAAAGTTCTTTAAAAATCCCAATCATGTGATGTGATTTTGATTTCTGAAAATCATATGTTCGTCACAATCTTAATAGAAAATTATATACTTGTCGGGTTTTAATTAATTAACCAATTGATATTTAACAACAAACAGAACATCATCCACAATGATCATGTTCATAGGGACTAACTAAATATGGTGACGTTTTTCATAAACATCTATGTATGTCCATGAAACAAAAAAAAAAAAACACACACACACACACACACATGCAAACAAAACAAGGTATCTAAGACTATTTTTGTGTATTTGAAAATAAATTATTAATTTAAAATTATAAAATAATAAAAGAAAAATTGATTATTTAAGCCCCTTAATTTTGATTAAATTCAAATTAGGTATTTAACTTTAACGGTAGGAAATTAGTGGATATGTATGCAAAGTCATAGATTCAGCAGAGAAGGGAATTGTAAGTTGGTTTAATCTTCATCCCTTAATCTCTTAGTGTTCATCTACAAAATACTAGACCACGAATTGATTTTCTAGGCTCTCTTTGTGTATATAATTATGGGAAATAAACTTCTTATGTTGTAGGAGAAATGTCTTCTCATGTTATAGATACTTCGATTTCTGTACTTGAGTTTTTTTTTTCCCTTTTTTAAAAAAAGTGAGTCTTACCATTTTATGTGTGTGTAAGAATCTTCTTCTTCTCATACAAAACAAAGTGAATTTACATTAACGGAGAAATACTGCAAAATAGATTCCAGGGGAAGGGGATCTTTTTCAATAGGGAGAGGTTATGGTTTCGCCTTTCGGAAAGGTGATGAGAATGATCATTCATTTCCCCTCTTGCAAATTTCATGATCACAGACTTTATATGTGTTTGTTGCAAGTTATATTAATGGGTTTTGACATGCTTCGTTATATATCGTCGTGTTAGAAAAAAGAGAGAAATAAGTTTACATCATTCTTTCTGACGTAAATAGGGTTCCTCACGTGGCTAAAGTCTGCCTTCCCTTCTTTTTCTTTCCACAATGGGTTACCACTATTAGGGTAAAGTACTCAATATTTAAAGATCTTAAATTGGATCATAGGCGTAAATTAAGACTTGTTAAATTCACCAACCTTATATAGGATTTTCTTATTGAAAGTGTCTTTATATGGGATTCCCTCCTTTTTTTTTTATACTACATATTTCAATCATTTAATTATTTACTATCAATACTTATCTATGAATATCAGTAATTAAACTTTTACGAATTTACGATTTAGATTTAATTACGAGTTTATATAACTATTACGAGTTTGCTTAAACTTATGAGTTTAACAACCTAGTACGTATGAATCAATGGCCTATAAATAGAGATGGAGAATGAAGTTCAAAATACACCAACTTAAACTTTTAACTTATTATCTTCTCTCCTCTCATCAACTTACTGGTGAGTTTACTATTTCATTTTTATGGTTTTATCACGTTATCATGTTACAGGAAAGGTTCGTTTAATCTTGAGGAGTGTTGACAAAATAACTCTTAAGGGTAGTATCCCAAGACATGATTCGTACCATATTTTCGTTGTCTTTCATCCGTTACTTCTATTGTTTTGTGGGTGATTCCAATAGTGCTTATAGTAATTGGGAACGAGTTTCGTTGCTCGTCAAGGGGCGCTTGTCTTGGCCAAGAGATCTAGAAGGTCCAGATCTCTCCCTTTTTTTTAATAAAAAATTTATTATTACTAATTTCTTGAAATATGTTTTTAGTACTAGTCAGTCCTTTAAAATATTCTTAATATTTTTAAGACCGTGAATTATTTTTCAATATCAACCAATACTCTGAAGTATTTATTTTAGTACTAATCAGTACCTTGAAATATTTTTTTAGGATCCTTTTTTTTTCTCAAGGAACTAACTGAGACTTAAAAAATACTTCAGGGTATTGGCTAATACTGAAAAATACTTTAGTCAATACCCTGACATGTTTTTTTAGGATCTTTTTTTTTTTAAAGGAACTAACTGAGACTAAAAAGACACTTCAGAGTACTGACTAATAGTGAAAAATACTTTATAATCTTAAAATATTATTTCAGGTATTGAGTGGCACTAAAAAGATATTTCAAGAAACTGGTACTAGAAAATATTTTATTAAAAAAAAAAAAGAGGTCCACGTCCAAATCTCTAGATCTCTAGGCCAACAAGACGAGCACCCTGCTCGTCCAAAGCAAGAACAAGTTATGATACAATACATCTTTATTGTCTGAGGAAATGGGTGGAATGACTATTCCAATGCCAAAAATATTAACGGTTTTAAAGGACAAGCAGGAAGGAGCTCGTTCCGTAGTAATTGAGTCTGAAGTATTTACGTTCAGTCTTGTGCAATTTACTTTTAGTTGGTGTGAATCTTGTGTGTTTATATGCATGTAATATTTTTTTAATTTAATATATGTGTCTATATGTATTTAATCAGGTTAACTAACATTTTATTAATATATTTCATCATTTTTTAAAAAATATTATATAAACTTTTAAGTAAAAATATTAAATTAAAAGAATAAAATAATAACGTAACAACGTATTTAACGTGCATACCTTTTGCGTTTGCCTTGCCCCACGACGAGAATATATAACGGAGAGTCCATTGCAGCGACGGTGAGAAGCTCCCAATGGCAGGAAATGTCGACGGTGGAGAAGTCCGAAACAAGCAGGTGTTACTCAAGGAATTTGTCTCTGGCTTTCCCAAAGACTCGGACATGCTCTTCACTACTTCCTCTATCAATTTGAAGCTTCCAGAGGGTTCCAATGGCGTTTTAGTGAAGAATCTCTATCTTTCTTGTGATCCCTACATGCGAGGACGTATGTCTAAACCATTATTTCCCTCTTACATCGATTCCTTTAAGCCTGGTTCGGTGGGTTCCTCTCTTCATTTCACCCTGAATTTATTTTCCGGATTAATGTTTAATTATTCGTTTGAAATTGTGATTATTGATTGTAAAACAATGGAGTAGTAAATATTTTTCTTTTTTTGGGCCGATCATGGAACGATGCTATTAATTTTCTTACTATAATCATGTTTAGCAGAATCTTTATCTGTTTTCACTCATCGGTCGGTGATATTCCAACATGATAGATAAAGGAGAAGGACTGGTATTTTATCGGCTTGTGTACTATTTTCTAGCACATTTTGGATAAGCCATAGTCAATTTTGATAACTTGACAGCTTGTTTAGGCCTCTCTTGTTTTAAGCTGTGTTGCGGTATGGTCTAACTAATTATGATATTTTGTTGTTATAACTTCACAGCCAATAAGCGGATTTGGGGTTTCAAAAGTGATTGATTCTAGCAATCAAAACTTCAGAGAAGGTGATCTAGTCTGGGGACAAACTGGTTGGGAAGAATATAGCGTGATCAGTTCGGCAGAGTCTCTGTTTAAGATACAACACACAGATCTGCCCCTATCCTATTATACTGGCATACTAGGTAAGCTGTTTTCTCCATTCGTCTCTATACATGTGTTATATGAGTTTCACATTGAGGAGTCTCACTAGTGAAGTGTGGTTTACAAGTTTAAGGAATTCTGCAACCCAATGGGCTAGTCTTTTGGGGTTAGTCTCTGACTTCGTATTTGCGTTCATAACGACAAGTAACCATACGAAATAGGTTTTCTGCTCGCCTTTTCCCCCTTGGTTTATTTTCCATTGATATCTGTGCTTCAGTTGGAGACAAGGAGATTTATACAATAGAAAGCCCAATTCGGCTGCCATCCTTATAGTAATTTTTGCTGATATTACGAGAGAAAACAAAGGACCAGATTTAGGTTCAATTTTTTTAATGCATTTGATATTAGGTTATGTTTTTTTATTTTTAGGAAAAAGGTATATGTAACTCATACTGGTAGCAACCTTGTTCGTGGTGTTATCAATCAGCATCTCTTCTAGTAAAGACTCAAACCTTGATTCATTATGTTATATTGTAGGGGCTAACCCTTCAACCCTTGTTGGTTGATATTAGGTCCCTTGATAAAACTATTGTGCACAAAGTTGTTACCACAAACCCAATCATGTGATGTTGATTTCTGGACACAGAGAATTACTATTACACAACATTTACAATTCTTACAGAGGTTTGTAACCTCACTCAAAATACTAGAATAATCCACAATCATGTTTTGAAGACGTACACAAAGGAACTATTCAAACATGGTGATGCTCTCATAAGCATCGTGGTCCATGAAAATCTTTTTAACAAAATCAGGCGATGAATCTGCATTGATATGGTAGGTTCAATATAGAAGGCTTGAGTATCTAGTAACCTTTCTTGAACCCTACTTTGTGCGTCACACTTTTGCTTCTCCTCTTAAAATATTTCATAATATCCAGTGTTACATAATTCATTGTTTCATAAATGAATCAGCATTTGATGACTGATGAGGGAAGCAGAAGTAGAATATGTGTGCATTTATCGGTGTGCAAAGGCCATTTCTGATCTTTGTCTTAAGTTTGTTTGTTGCGTGTATCCCTATAGCTCCATTCTCCAAGTACCAACATAAACATTACATGTAGGTATGCCTGGTTTGACTGCTTATGCGGGCTTTTATGAGATTTGTGCCCCTAAGAAAGGGGAGACTGTGTTTGTATCAGCTGCATCTGGGGCTGTAGGTCAGCTTGTTGGGCAGTTTGCTAAGCTGATGGGCTGTTATGTTGTTGGAAGTGCAGGAAGCAAAGAAAAGGTAAAGTAAATACTTCTGGTCCTTAATATAATAAAAATTAGTTAGATTAGTTAGTTTGTAAAAAATATACATTGGTTTTCCAAAAATACCTGTTTAATCATGTGCAATGGAACTACTACTTAATGGAAACCCTCCAATATGTGCAATAAATAAGGATACTTTTGGGAAAAAAAATTATAAATTTGAAAGATATAGTGAATTAAAGTCTTATATTTAAAAATAAAGTAAACCTGTCTCTAGTTCTTATAACTTAGAATATGAAGCAAACCTAGTAGGAGATTTTTTTTTTGGCTCTTCATGTTTTGAGGGAAATTGCTTACTATTGTGGGCAGAGAACACACCTAGCTCATCTCATCGTGACTTTGCACTAAAATATACTCCTTCTAGTCCTAAATATAAGGTAAAGTTTACTTTTTTGGAGATATTAAGTAATCTAATTTTAAAATATTTATATTAGTCATTTTCTTCCAAACAATTTTGCCTAACTTATAAAATTATATATAATCTAAGAATATAAAACATATAATATGAACCAATAACTTATTTAGCTTTCTTAATCTCTCCAAAAAAATTAATTTTATCTTATATTTAAGACTGGAGGGAGTATTTGATATTGTTGCATTACTTCATCTCTTTTGTAACACAGGTTGACTTGCTCAAGAGTAAGTTTGGTTTTGATGAGGCTTTCAACTACAAAGAAGAGGCTGACCTAGATGCTTCCTTGAAAAGGTTAGTGGTTACATATATTTTATTTTTGGCTGAAAAAAGGCTAGTGATGATCTATTTTATCATGATACATATTTGTGTTGCATTTGGCTAAGATTTTGGATTTGTGAAAGAGTGAAAGTTGCATCAGTACCATTCAAATCTTGCTATCACAGGGTGAAAGTTTTTTCTTCTGTACCGGAGAATTTATGGTGGGGAAGAGAAAGAGAGAGAAGAGGTGGGATCCATATGCCATTAGGTCCAAACCACTCCTCTCTCTCTCTCTCTCTCTCTCTCTCTCTAAGTTTCAAAGCCTTCCCTTATATTCTCATACCACCATCGATTGTTAAAATAAAATAAATAACCTACAGCTTTTTGTAACTAAGGTTACATATGGGATCAAACCCACAACCTCCTAGGGAGCTTTCGTAACATTAGGCTACAAAACCACTGACATATTACGATCTTATATAATATGGTTAATTTGGCAGGTATTTTCCAGACGGAATTGATATATACTTTGAGAATGTAGGAGGAAAGATGCTGGATGCAGTGTTACTCAACATGAGGCTACATGGCAGAATCTCTGTATGTGGAATGATTTCGCAGTACAACCTTGATCATCCTGAAGGTGTACACAATCTGTTCAATCTCATAAGCAAGCGGATTCGAATGGAAGGGTTCCTGGTTTTTGATTATTATCACCTCTACGACAAGTTCTTAGAGATGGTGATTCCTCAGATCAAGCAGGGCAAGATTGTTTATGTGGAGGACATTGCTTATGGTCTTGAGAGTGGCCCTGAAGCCCTCATTGGCCTATTCTCTGGCCGGAATGTTGGAAAACAATTTATAGCAGTACAGCAGTTGCTCCCCAATTATCCTACATCCCCTAATCAAGTACTTCATTGTACGTAAGTACTGCTGTGACAAAGAAACAGATAGAGTCGCAACAATAATGTTTTACAAGTTGAGAGCATGTGATTGCGACCGAGGTTTGGCTTTCTATTTGTAATGACTCTTGAAACGACAATTAGAAAAGGCTGAAAATATGATGGTAATGGATTGTATGTTGTGTCAAATCTTAAAGTCAAGTACCACTATAAAACAAGATATTTGGACATTTATTTATTTTTTTAATTATAACATTTATGTATGGGGTTGATTGAGTATTTAATGTCTTAGGTTCTAAGCTTACCCATAATTTATATAAATATGCACCACAAATTTTTTTTTTTTTTTTGAGACTAACTTGTTCAAAAAAACAGTTAAAAGTAATAAATATGTAGAAAATATATTTATTTTGTCAAATATGCCTTATTTATGAGTGGGTAAAGGAGAGAGTATAGATAATAATTAATGCAATAAATGAAATAAATGAATGCTAGAATGAGTAAAAAGGCATTTACCATTTAGACAAAGCCGAAGAAAACATTATAAAAAGGGATTTTTTTGAACAACATAAAAAGGGATGGACCATTTCATAAAAGACTTAATATGAATGGAGGAATTATTTGGAGAGCAATTAATGGCTATTTTTCAATTATGCCTAAGCAATTGATGCTTAAATGTAGCTACTCATATTTATTATTTTATATTCACATTCTTAATAGAGGTAAATTTTTTTTTTTAAAAAAAGGACAGATTTAATAAGTTAGCCACTCTTTCTTAATTCCGGTGAATTGGTTGATAGTGACTTATATATGATTATTTCACATTTAAATATGTGAGAGAATTGATTTTTGGATTTGATGAGAGAATTGATTCTACACTTTATATTTATAAGGTAAATATATGAGAATAATTTTATGATAAAAGTACACATTTAGTCCTTTAATTTTATATTACAAAGTTTTAGTTTGATCAATTAATTTTAAAAAAACACGTTTTCACTCTTTTAAAACTCCAACATCTTTAGCCTAAAATGATGATTTTTTATAACGATGATTTGTATTTTGAAAATTAAATGTAAATTTGTTAGTATTTGAAAATGTTTTCCTGACTTTTAGGACGTTAGGTTTAAAGGATCAAAAAGAAATTTTATAAAGTCAATGGACAACCATGAAACCTTAATTACCAAGTTCAAAGACTATGTATGTCGGAAAAATACAAAAACAAAGACTAAATTTATACTTATACTTGTTGAAATATTATATAATATGAAATCCATAAACTATCCAACTCTTGACCTTTCAAATCCTTCTCTCCTTAACTTTTCTATTGAATAACATTTAGGAGTTTTTATTCTCATAGCTCAAAGGTTACATATTGTTCACACTTATGAGAATTTATTTTGTTATTTATTCTATGTAACTTTTTGGTTGTGGTTGTAGGCCTATAAATAAAGACTTTGTAATACATTTTAGAAGTACCCATGTGAACAAGAATGACTCCCCTTTTTCTCCAATTCTGTTGTGTCTTTCTTCATCTCCCACATCTCATCTGATCTATTACATTTTCTCTATTTTTATAATTCGTTATCAACACGACACTCTACCAAACTAAGTTATGTTGTAGAGAGAGAGAGAGAGAGAGAAGAGGTGGGATTCATGTGCCATTGGGTTCTATCACTGATCTCTCTCTCAAAAGTATCAAAGCCTTCCCTTAAATTTTCGTACCATCATTGATTGAAAGTAAAATTAACCAACATATTTTTATAGCTAAGGTTGCAAGTGCTATCGAATCCACATCCTTTTACTTATAAGTGATATTAGGCTACAAGGCCATTGACATGTGACGATGTTATATAATTTGTTTAATTTGGTAGGTATTTTCCAAACGGTATCGATATATACTTTGAAAATGTTTTTTTTTTTGGGGGGGGGGGGAGGGGGGAGATGCTGGATGTAGAGTTAAGGGCCTGTTTGGAAGGATCCAAAACCTATGTTTTGACAAAATTTGATAAACACTCCTCTTTTTTCTAGAAGTTATTTTACATCAAAACATAGGTTTTGCCAGAAGTCATCCAAACACCCCCATTTTTGTCCAGAAATTATTCTGCATCAAAACCTAGGTTTTAGGGAAAAAATATATATTTTTTAATTTTATTTTTCTCTCACCACTACCATCATTAGTATTTTTTAGTACCAGTTAATATCCTTAAATATTTTTTTAGTATCTTGAAATATTTTTCAAGATTAGTCATTACCTTAAAATATTTTTTCAATATCCTAAAAAATTTTGAAGATCATGAAGTATTTTTCAATATCTTTAAGTATCTTTTTAGTACCCATTAATACCCTGATTTTTTTTTTTCAAGATTAGTCAATAAGCTGAAATATTTTTCAAGATCCTAAAATAAATCTTTAAAGACTATGAGAAGTATTTTTCAGTACCAATCAGTATTAAATACCTTGAAATATTTTTCAGTACCAGTCAATATTAAGTACCTTGAAATATTTTTTCAAGATCAGTCATTATTCTAAAATATTTTTTAAATATCTTAAAATAAAGTTTTAAGATCATGAAGTATTTTTTTAGTATCAGTCAAAACTCATAAATATTTTAATTTTGTACACAAATTTATGTAAGTTTTGGTATTTATTATGAAATATAATGTTTAAAATATTTATAATACAACCTTATCCTTTATATGCAATTATACCAAAAGTTAATATCTTTTTTTTTTGGGTAAATTTGACCCTGAAAAAACTGTTATGATAACAATATTTAAACACTATCATTTTTATCCAAAAACTATTTTCTAAAAGTCATTTTTACCTTATAAATCTAAAAAGCTATTTTTCAAAATCTATTCTCCAAAAGTCATTTTTATCTCATAAATCTCAAAAGCTATATCCAAACGGGCTTTCAACATGAGGCTCCATGGCAGAATCTATGTGTGGGGAATGATTTTACAGTACAACCTTGATGATCCTGAAGTCGTACAGAATCTGTTCAATTTCATAAGCAAGCGAATTCGCATGGAAGGGTTCCTGGTTTTCGATTATTACCACCTTTATGACAAGTTCTTAGATATGGTGATTCAACATATCAAATAGGGCAAGATTGTTTATGTGGAACATTTCTCATGGCCTTGAGAGTGGCCTTGAAGCCTTCAATGGCCTCCTCTCTGGCCGTAATATTGGTAAACAACTTATAGCACTTGCTCCTTAATGGGCCCACATCCTCCAATAATTCATTGCACGAAAATGGTTATGTGAGAAAGAATATTCTCTCAAAGAATTTCTTGATTTGAGATTGTGTCTCACTTATTTAATTAAAAAGATGACATATTAGGTTTTTGGACAAAAATGTCCGATGAGGCCAGATAGGCTAAGGCTGTAAAAGTCGGACAAGTCTAATTTTACAGTCATGTGAGATAAACGCAGCTTTACAAGTCTATATTGGTAAATCGATGTCTATGCATTTGTTGTCCATTGGATTGAGCTGATATTTGGTCATAAGATTGAGAACATATGGTTCAGATTTTTCAATGGTGAGATCGTTGCTTAGCGGCCTAGTTTGAGAGTAAAAGTGTTTGAGGTCAGGGACCTTTTCTTGGTACTTTTAGCTGTATATTTATTTATTTTGTTTCCTCAAGACTTTTAGGAAGGTTTGATGTCTGCTACGCTCTACTTCCTGTCAAAGAAGCCAAATCTGTCGATTACATGTGAATTGCTTCCAATAAAAAAGACTTGGAATCTTTGAATTTTTATTTTTGTTTTCCTCCGGCATTTTGAATTCATAGTTTTGATAGCATCAATTATCTAAATTTTTCTCTCCAACCAAATCAAATCAATTAATATAAAATGACGACAACTTCCACAAATAACCTAATGTACAGTGCAAAGTTCTTTAAAAATCCCAATCATCATGTGATGTGATTTAGATTTCTGAACACCATATGTTTGTCACAATCTTAATAGAAACTTGTTGGGTTTTAATTAATCAACCAATTTATATTTAACAACAAACAAAACATCATCCACAATGACTATGTTCATAGCTAGGGACTAACTAAATATGGTGATGTTTTTCATAGACATCTACGTCCATGAAACACATGCAAACAAAACAAGGTATCTAATACCGTTTTTGTATATTATTGTAAAATAAATTATTAATTTAAAATTATAAAATAATAAAAGAAAAATTAATTATTTGACCAGTCAAAATTAAGGCTTTAACTTTAACGATTTGAAACTAATGGAGATGTATGCAAAGTCAGAAATTCGACAAAGAAGGGAATTATTGCAAGTTGGTTTAATCTTCGTCCCTCAATCTCTTTGTATTCATCTACAAAATACTAGACCACGAATTGATTTCCTAGGCTCTATGTGTGTATAATTATTCACAAAAGATTTTGATTATATTGGATCATGGGAAGTGGGGTTATTATCAATTAGAAACAAAGTGGATTTACATAAATAAACGGAGAAAAAATGGCAAATCTTAATTTGCTAAATAAGTAAGGGGAGAAATAACACACGATACATTCCAAGAGATGGGAACATTTTTCAATAGGGAGAGTTTATGCTTTATGCATATTAATGCGTTTTGAAACACTGCTTCAACAATTGGTTTCGCCTTTTGGAAGGGTGATGAGAATGATCATTCATTTCCCTCTTGCAAATTTCATGATCATAGACTTTATTGTTGTGTTATTAAAAAGGGAGAGAGAAATTTGCACCCGTCTTCTTGGCGTAAATAGGCTTCCTCATAGTGGCTGTTGCCTGCCTTCTATTCTCTTTCTTTCCAAAATAGGTTACGGTCAGTGGCGGATTTAGGAATTTTAATGACGGCAAGTGAAAATATTTTGCAAAAACTTTGACAAACATGGCACAATACCCTAAAAAAGAAGCATGTAGAGTTATAAGGGTTCAACTAACCATATTTCCTTTACCCAAAAAAAAAAAAAAAAAAAACTAACTAACCAACCATATTTGATGTAAAAACAACGAAACTGAAACATGACATCTATTTTCAAGAGTTTTTACAAAATTTAGAATAAGTTTGATGCATGTACAATAGGTGAGGAAGATAGACTTGATTTCTGTATGGATAAATATAGTCAAAGTGTAGTTCAACGTATTTGCACCATGATGTCAATATAGGACCACCCTTAAAAACATATAACGTGCTTCCTTTTGCGCGTTGTTGCAGGTAATCTTAAAACAAAAAAAAAAAATTAAGAAGAAAATTATACAAATTAAGTTCCACAACACAATTCGAACCAAAAGATACCAAGACATCCCATTCAATTCAAACAAAATGATCCTCACCGAAAATGCTAGAAATCACATCGTGACCACCAGGAGCTTGACCCCCTGAAAATACCACCCCAATCTTCAACTTCTTATCTGGAAGCACTGAATTAGAATCACTGAGCACCAACATTGCAGAAGGCTGCCCAAACAAGTTTGGAAACATCTTCTCAATTTCCTTTGCAAAATTTAACGTCTTCAAAAACGAAGCATCCTAACAAATAAACAAAAGTCCTCTACCATCAAACGTCTGACAATACCACACCAATACTGATAACTTTTTTTTTCCTCTTTAACTTTTAGAGGGGGAGAGCGGAGGCCACCCCTAACCCTTTAGGTCCACCCCTGATTATAGCTATATAGTAAAATATTCAACATTGAAATATCTTAAATTGGTTCAATAGTCTAAATTAAGATTTGTTAAATCCACTAACCTTATATAAAATTTTCTTATTTAACGTGTCTTTTTATGATATTCCCTTTTTTTATACTAAGTATTTCAGTTATTTAATTAATACGATCCATTATTGATAATAATAAACTCTTACAAGCCTATGATGTAGATTCAAGACATGAGTTATGAACCAATAGCCTATAAATAATAGGAATTGAGAATGAAGTTCAAAACACACCAAATTAAACTTTTAACTTATTTTCTCCTCTTATCTCATCAGCCTTGCCCCACGACGAGAATATATAACAGAAGAGTCCATTGCAGCGACGGTGAGAAGCTCCCAATGGCCGGCAATGTCGACGGTGGACAAGTCCCAAACAAGCAGGTGTTACTCAAGGAATTTGTCTCTGGCTTTCCCAAAGACTCGGACATGATCCTCACTACTTCCTCTGTCAATTTGAAGCTTCCAGAGGGCTCCAATGGCGTTTTAGTGAAGAATCTCTATCTTTCTTGTGATCCCTACATGCGAGGACGTATGTCCAAACCATTATTTGCCTCTTACGTCGATTCCTTCCAGCCTGGTTCGGTGAGTACCTCTCTCCATTTCACCCTTAATTTCTTGTTCGGATTAATGTGTAATTATTCGTATGAAAGTGCGATTGTTGATTGTAAAACAATGGAATAGTAAGTAGAATTTTTTGGGTCGATCATGGAATGATGCTATTAATTTTCTCACTATAATACTTTTTAGCAGAATCTTTATCTGTTTTCACTCATCGGTCGGTGATATTCCAACATGATAGATAAAGGAGATGATCTGGTATTTTATTGGCTTATGTACTATTTTCTAGCACATTTTGGATAAGCCATTGTCAGTTTTGATAACTTGAATGCTTGTTGAGCCCTCTCTTGTTTTAAGTTGTATTGCTGTATCGTCTAACTAATTATGATATTATTTTGCTATAACTTCACAGCCAATAAACGGACTTGGGGTTTCAAAAGTTATTGATTCTAGGAATCAAAACTTCAGAGAAGGTGATCTAGTCTGGGGACTAACTGGTTGGGAAGAATATAGTGTGATCAGTTCGCCAGAGTCTCTGTTTAAGATACAACACACAGATCTCCCTCTGTCCTATTATACTGGCATACTTGGTAAGCTGTTTTCCCTATTTTCTTGTGTACATCAGGTAAGTTTACAGGAGAGTGGAACTTTGTTTCTAGAGAAACGAGTTTGGGTGCTCATCAAGAGTGATTCATCTTATTGATCCAGTGATGTCTATGCTTCCCTGGAGATGGGATATCATTACAGCAGAATAACAGAACCCAAGAATACTTGTCTATAAATTGTGCTTTAAAAAAAGGGTTAAGGTGTAAAAATACACATGTGCTTTTCTCTGAGGAACGCCCAGTAGCAAATGTTTTTTTTTGTGCAAAAGTGCACACGTGGTTACAAATTAGGTGCAAAAATACCGTTTGACCGTTAAGTTTGACTTTGACCAATGACGTGGCATTTCAAAGGTGCAAAAATACACATGTGATTTGTAAAAAGAGCGCCCAACAACAAATTTTTTTTAATTTAATAGTTTTATTTTAATTACTACCGGGTGCTAAAAAGATATTTAGAATGCTGACTTATACTGAAAAAATACTTCATAATCTTGAAAAATTATTTTTAGATCTGAAAAAAATATTTCAGGGTACTAACTGGTACTAAAAAAATACTTTAAAATATTTTTTCTGTACCAGTGAGTATCCTGAAAATACTTTTTAGTACCAGTAAGTACCCTGAAATATTTTTTTCAGTATCCTTTTACTACCGGTAAACACTTGAAATATTTTTTCAAGATCCTATAAAATAATTTTTCAAGATTATGAAGTATTTTTTCAGTATCAGTCAGTATCCTTTTAATACCGGTCAATACTTGAAATATTTTTTCAAGATCCTAAAATAATTTTTCAAGATTATGAAGTATTTTTTATGTACCAGTCCAAAAAAATTATTTCAGGGTACTGACTAGTACTAAAAAGTACTTTCAGGATATTGACTGGTACAAAAAAAATACTTCATAATCTTGAAAAGTTATTTTAGGATCTTGAAAAAATATTTCAAGTATTGACCGGTACTAAAAGGATACTGACTGATACTGAAAAAAATATTTTAGGGTACTGACTGGTACTAAAAAGTACTTTCAGGATACTGACTGGTACAGAAAAAATACTTCATAATCTTGAAAAATTATTTTAGGATCTTGAAAAAATATTTCAAGTATTGACCGGTACTAAAAGGATACTAACTGATACTGAAAAAATACTTCATAATCTTGAAAAATTATTTTAGGATCTTGAAATAAAATTATTAAATTTAAAAAAAAATTGTTGTTGGACGCTCTTCTTTACAAATCACATGTGTATTTTTGCACCTTTGAAATGCCACGTCATCGGTCAAAGTTAAATTTAACGGTCAAACGGTATTTTTGCACCTAATTTATAACCACGTGTGCACTTTTACACCAAAAAAAGCATTTGCTACTAGGTGCTTCTCGGAGAAAAGCACATGTGTATTTTTGCACCTTAACCCTTAAAAAAAACACTCGAAACAACTGCGAAACACAAACACTCACAGCCACATGAGGGATTACGCAATGTCGTAGTGCCCTTGGAGCAATAGGCCACTAGTGAATAGATATGTATTTATTGGTGTAAAAAGATTCGTTGTGTTTCTTAAAGCTTCACCAAGAAAGAACATAATTAAATACTACATGCAGGTATGCCTGGTATGACTGCCTATGTTGGATTTTATGAGATTTGTGCTCCTAAGAAAGGAGAGACTGTATTTGTATCAGCTGCATCTGGTGCGGTAGGTCAACTTGTTGGGCAATTTGCTAAATTGATGGGTTGCTATGTTGTTGGAAGTGCAGGAAGCAAAGAAAAGGTATGATAATTTACTTGAACTTCAAGTTTTATAGCTAATTGTATGTAAAATGCACAAGACTTTTGGCCAAAAAAGAAAAAGTAAAAAGCACGAGATTAATGAAGATTCAAACTATCATTCGTTCTCAATTTGTACTTATATCACTACTACAAAAAATTATTTTAACGTCCTTTTTTTAAGAAGACGCCTATGTGAGGGATGTAATAAAGTCAAGACTTTCAACATCCTTAAAAAAAAATTGGGACGTCTTAAGGTTTTCTTTTAAAAATAAAAAATAAAAATCGCGTGCCTAGACTCCCCCACGTCCCTGCCTCCTCGTCCCGAACTCCCCACCATTTCACCCACAACCCATGGCACAAAGTGGCAGCGCTCTTCTACGGCACCACATACAAGCTTGAGAGGGTTCTGGTCCTTCACTGCCTCCTCGTCCCAAACTCCCCACCAATCGCCTTCCAAATCGAGCAGCTGGGTATAGGTCTCGCCAAGAACATCATTGTCCTGAATCTACAATCACCAAAAAAAAGAAAAAACATAACAGTATATCTATTTCCAGATCTGAAGAAGGGGAAGAAGATGTTGGCCCCATCACTCAATCCCATTGAAGAAAACCAGTTCTGTTTCTAATATCCCTGGCCTTAAGGCAGGCGAGAGTAATGTCAAGCTAGCGGAGCAAAGCGGAGTGACGAGTGGCGACAAGAGGGAGAAGTGACCTCCTCTTAACTAAAGCGAAGCCATGGGAAGGACTATAGCAGTGATATTCGATGATGGAGCATCGACACTTAGATTTGATTTTGGGGACTTGTTGAACAACAAGGGAGGCGGCTACAGTTGTAGGAGGAGGAGTGGCCATTGTGGAGGAAGGTGGTAGGTGGTGCAGAAGGTAGAGAAAGGACAAGGGAGAAGGTGGTAGTTGTCCGGAAGGAAGAGGACGGACGAGGGAGCAAGTTAAGAAAGAAGATATTTGTGACACTTTAAGAGTCTCAATTTATAATTGTGACATTTTTTAAAATTGGGATGTCAAAAGTAGACTTTTGATGTTTTTAAAACTGGGATGCCAGAATCTCCTTTTTTTTTTTTTTTTGCGGTTCTTTTTTAATTAGAACATCAAAAGTACACTTTTGATGTTCCTTTTTGTTAAAAAGACACCCAATGTATCAAAATTTCTCCACATAATTATAAAATTGTCTCCGTCTTTATTTTGTACTTCCCGTTTTGAAAAAGGGACATCTTTTGCGGACGCCATATCTAGTTTTTGTAGTAGTGTGTGACTGCATCATTGTTATTTATTTCTAGTTTAAATTTTATTTGTTATATAGTTCAATCCCTTGATCAAATGTGTAATACAGGTTGACTTGCTGAAGAGCAAGTTTGGATTTGATGAGGCTTTCAATTATAAAGAAGAACCCAACTTGGATGCTGCTTTGAAAAGGTTAGTGGTTAAATAATTGCCCATAACAAGTTTGGTTGCATTAGAAAAGGTTCTGGGGTCCAGTGACGGAGCTTTTTGTATATAGGGGGGGTGGGGCCAGGAAAAAAAAATTTGTCCTAAAAATTTTATGAAATTTTTTTAAAAAACATCAATATATCCTTCTAAACCTCCTAGCCATCCATTTATTGGTCCACATGTTTTATGACTATAGGTGCCATGTCATCAAAATTTCCTGCCATCCATTTCTCATTTCACGCCTTCCCTCCCTCTATTTTCCCCTCCATTTTTTCAATTTCAAATTTCAAATTTTAATCTCTCCCTATAAAATCACCTCAAACAACCTGAGAAACCAGTCACCATTTAGCTCAAGCTCGCCAGCCTTTCGCCTTTCGTCCACCACTCAGGATCTTCTTCATGCCGTCTTCCTCTTCTGTAAAGTCCTTTCTCACTCCTTTTTTTTTTTTTTTGCCTCCCTTCTCTTCGTTTCCAAAATCAGATTTCATCTTCTTCCCCTCGTCCACATCCAGCATCCTCCAAATATTGGTCTTTGTCCTTTATGCAGTGAGTACCAGTTCTTGGCGCCGTTCTCTGATCTGTGTCTTTTCACATCATTTATTCATAAGTTCGTACATAGTCACCTTCAAGTTTGAACTTTTTGATTCTTAATCCCTTTTTCTAGCTGGAAGCAAGCTTCATGTTACGGATCGTGCCCTTAGTGCTGAAAATAAGTGCTGAGAAGTTCTGGAAAAAAAAGCTTGGAGCTTCAGCATGTGGAGGTTAACGCTCCTTTCAAGCCCCAAATCGGTGAGCTTTTTCGCACGTCGAGATCGTCGCTCCTCTCAGATCCAAAATTGGTGACTTTTGTTATAGATCGTCGAGCATGCTTGTACTGGTCAAGATTGACGAGCGTTCTGGCTGGCAAATCCTTGGCGAACTTATGCGGGTCTAGATCAACGAGCTTGTGATCAAGACCGTCGAGCGTTCTTGATGGCAGGTCCGCGACGAGCTTCTGCGGGTCAAGTTCGACCAGCTTTCCTATTTGTAGATTGACAAAGCATTGCGTCGTTAATTTGTCTTAGGGCCGAGAATGGATCCGGAAAGGTTAGCAGTGAACTAGCATGGTTTTGCATAAGCAGTGGGTTATGGGCGGAATTAAACCTTGGAAAGGAAAATGCACAGCTACTTAACTGTAACCTATCAAAGAGACCTCTTGAAGACCTGACAACTCGTGAATCATGGGAAGCAAAATGCACAGCATCCTAGCTGTGATTTCGTGGAGGACTGTGCAAAACGCATAGCATCAGTTTCAAAAAATAGTTCCTTTTTTTTTCCCCCTCGATACGTTCAAACGATAGTTTTTTTTTTTTTTTTTTAATGTGATACTTTCAAACGATAGTTCTTTTATATACAAATAGATGGACAAGTGTTAACTTCCTTCTCTACAGAAAATAATAATAAAACATACACGCAGGCACACCCGTTTCAAGATTTTGTGGTCCAAGATATCTTCTGCTCATTCTCGATTATTTAATATAATATTTATAATAAACTAAGTATAACAACCAATTATTACCCCCACAGTATAATAACCAACTATGAAATGATTAAAATGAATTATTAATCATCCTCTACCTATAATAATTATAGTAATGCATATCCTTTTTTTACTTTGTTGCCTCTCACGTAAATTACGCTGGCCATGCTCCGTAATTTTCATACACATTCACCCATAAAAAAAAAAGTTACTTTTAATATACACCATAATATAATTCATGAATTATATTATGAATTAAATATTTACATTTTTCATATTTGAAATTAACTTGAAATTTTTGTGATTCTCAAGATACTGGAAGGACTACAAAATTGGAAGCATTTAAAATAGTGATCAAAATAAAAAGGAACCAGTGGAAATGGCATTAATATAAAATTTGAATTTGAAATGAAATAGGGAGAAGATAGATAGTGAAAGATATGGGAAGTAATAGATTCTTTGGAAGTAGAAACTCATCATGGTGTATATTGAAAGTTGTGATATAAAAAATTAAATAAAGTAAAAAGGATCCTTTTTTACTTAAAAAATTAAAAATACCTTTTAGTTCAACATATTTACTTCCAATAATATTTTTTATTTGATTAATGTTTGAAAATTAAAAATTTAAAATAAAGTATCATTTAATAAATATGAGACACAAGATGTAATTATGTAGAAGTTTATAAACTACTTTAATTTATTAATTTTTTATGCTCATCTTTTGCAACTTACTTGATCCCGTGGGAAGGAATCAATGAATTCAATATTATTATTTATGGGATTCAAAAGATTATAATTTTTGTGCAAATTATAATTATAATTATTATTAATATTCATTTATTGATGATCTATTTATTATATATTATTGTTGTTGTTGATAACCATTTTAATCGATAGGATATTTAAAATTTGAATTTGATTTCAAGAGAAAAGAATTTATTATTTTTATCTTTATTATGAGTGCCAAAAAAATGGAGATGTGAGAATAAGAGAGAATTCTCATGATAACTACAAATTGAGATTAATTATCAAATTCAAGGTTAGAAGGAATTGACACCGTGTTATAAAAATTACATATAGAAAAGAATTAAAAATTATAAAAATTAATTAGAAAGTGAATTCACAAATCTCACTTTCCATCTCCATGATATAAAAATTATATATAGAAAAATATTTTCATGATACGAATGACACTACAAGATTAGAAGGAATTGAAATAATGATCCAAATAAAAGAGATGGAAAGTGAGATTAATATGAAATTTGAATTTGAAATCAAAATATGGAGGATAAGTAGATGACAGGCATAGGAAGTAAGAGATTTTTGGGAAACAAAAACTCATTAGAATGTATATGGGAAGTTGTGATCTAAAAAGTTAAATAAACTACTAGTAATTAATATGGTCATATTAAGCGCTAACTTTCCACTGTCCATGGATTTAACAATAAGTTTGTTGCAATAAAAGCATACTGATTTTAATTGGTCTTCAAAGATTTGATAATATCAATTTATATTTGTTTTTTGAAAATTTTATTATTTATGATGACGTATTTGAAGGATATATTATAAACAATAATTGTTTTAATTTCATATCTTAACTGTATAAGGAAATATCATGTTTTAATTTTTCCCAGCATGATTTCCATGTAATTATATACTGATAATTTAAATGTCTTTATTCTCTTGAATGCTTCAATGAGTTTTTTTATATGACTTCTGACTTCGTTCACACGTTCATTTTGGAGAAGGGTATCACTTTCAAATTAAAACTTAAATATTTAAAAAGGGTTGTTGTCATTATTTTCTTTAAAAAAATTAATTGAAACATTGTATCGAGGGTTTTGACCAAACGTTTAGATATTCTTCGTACATACTATCGGTCATCTAAGTACAAGTGTAGGGAGATTTATTCCATCGCATTGATTTTGGATTGGAGGACAAACGGTGTGCATATTGTTTTTTGTTTTTACTTCTTTGACTTTAGATTTCATAATCACTTTCACATTTTAATTTCACATCTATTATTTTGTAGGAAGAAGTTCGTTATAAGATGTGTCTTGATAGGGGATGCTTTTGAAATGGCACTTCCTATGCTTGATAATGTGAACAATGGGTTCTAGAGTTGTTGTTGTCAAGTATGCCAAGATTAGTCAGAAGATTGAAAGAGGTAATTTAATACTGAATATTTTATTTTCAAGTTCTTATGGGAAAGACTACCGACTCGTGTTTATATTAATCCAAATTTTCTAGAGATTGCTACTGTGAAGACCAAAGTGTTGGGGAGTTGAACTTTATTTTTTTCCCAAACTATTTTAATTTGTTGTTCATTGTGCTTGCCTTTTACATAAAGACTTAAATGGTGTTCAACATTGTTTGGTTTAATACATAAACACTTAAATAGGTTATTACGTTTGCTTTACTGTACTTTTCTTTTCTCCATTATGTTAATACAACATGTCTGTGTTATTCGTCTGCAGACATGGTAGTCGACATTAATTATTAGACGGTATGATTTAAAAGAGACTTTCGTCAGTTTATTACTATTATGATTCAAAAGAGACTTTCGTCAGTTTATTACTATTTTTCATGGATGTTGTAATTAACTTTTAATGCGTGGTAATTTTCTTCACACTGAACAGTGACTGATGATGGTTTTAGTAAATTTATCATGATCATAAGTACAGTGTAGCCGTATTCCCTTCTTAATTCTTATATTTCCAACATTGTGTCATTATTAACCACAATTTAATAGATATTCTCTCCATAGAGTTTCTATTTGAAAACCAGTCAACATCCCTTATTAATGGCATCTTTATTTTTCGATATCTTCAACCAACCACCATCAGTACAAACTCATTTATCACTAATACTGTTTTTCAAACTGGGCTATTATCTCATTGGCCGTGGAAAAACATGTGCAATTATTTGTTCATTTTCCAATGAGATTTCGTTCGTTCGTAATTAATTATACAATTTCTCAAGCATTAATATCCTATTTGCCAATAGTTTTAGTCTTCAGTATTCCCTCATTGGATAAAATACTCGGCCATAGTGAATAGGGTTTGTAAATTTGTTTTAATACTTTTTAACAAATACAATATCGTGCTATTTCGTATTTAAAATATTTTTCTGTTCTTAGGTTTAAAAAATGCAAACGATAATAATCTTTTGTCAACTTATTCTTCCTTTGAGTTTTCAGATGTCTACATTTAATGTTCTGTCGTTCTTTGAACTTGACTCTAGAAGCATCAACTGGTGTATCTTCAAACTTTTGGGACATTCCTTACACAAGGAGACGCTGTCAGATTACGTACAATGCAGTACTTTTAGATTCAAAGGTCATTTGTATTTCATGAATCTTGGTTTTTCTCAGGTTCACATTTTCGTATATATACATTCATCAATATTTGTTCCTTTGTCATCTGATTTATTAGGGTTACATGTGCTTGGCTGTCATGTGTGGTCATGACATTATTCTTCGGCTACATGGTGTTTTCATCCTGGTTTTTGCTTTGTTCTGCAATATTTTTGTGTAGAACGTGGCTCCAACATTATTAATATAGATTTGAAAATTGTCATTGAACGTTTCATACAAGTGAAGTATGTTAGTGATATCGTTATGCCCATCCGATCATCTTTCAGCCCCTTCTTATATTGAAACAACCTTTATAAGTATTATGTTTGAATGATGATAATTTCCATTGCATTCAATCCTTTTTAAAATGTGTTATATTCAGTTGCATTTTTTTACATTAAATTTATCCTCTTCCAGATATTGTAGGACTTGTAACTTATGCACATGAACTAAGCGATGTTATTGACGAAGGAGAAACATTGTACCAGTTCAACTTTGACATTATGGATGAATGGTCGAAGCTGTGCTTTTACTTATTTAATGTTGTTCTTTTTTATATTGATATTAATTACAAACATATCTTATTATAGTGGCAATTCATTCCATTGTTGCTTTAGAGGATCTCCAGTATTTAGGACTTCCTTAAACTATGACAATTTGGATTATAAGGACGATGTTGTTGTTACATTGCTTTGGGTTAAGATGAGAAGGATTAGTGGTTAGTTTTTTTTTTTCCATAAAATCAAATCATGATCATAGTTCAGTCTTTGGAATTATGGAAGAATGGGCAACTAACATGTTTCCCTTTACATTGCAGATGGTGAAATCATTTTCATCAGCCACTGTGATATGTCCGAAGCAATTTTTAACTATAACCACCCTGTTGTTGTTCACTTTCATGCAAATCTAAAGCGTATGTCTGATCCCCAGCTTACACCAATGACGATGACTCTACATAATTTTCGCACCATCTGTCCCTTGATTTGCCTTGATGTGTGCTATTAATTGTTTTAATTTTTTTTAATCATTTACTTATTTCAACATCATTGTCGATTATGTTATAGAACAATGTTCAGTTTTCTTATTGTAATTTTTTTTCCATCATTTCATAATATAGACAAGTTCTTATGTTTATGGATTGTACTATTACGTATTGTAAAATTAATTTGGTCATTTTAGTTAATAGTTGCAGGAGACACCCCATATTCGTTATTTATTACTTAAACAATTTATTTTGTTAATCCCTCAATACATTTATTTAACGATAACCAAATTATATTATCAAAAGAATTATATTACACCAATTTACCTTTACATAAACCAAATTAACGATAACGATAATCGATTAATATTATGAAGATGAGAATATTTTTTTCTATAAATTACGTACATTGTTAGCGTATAAACTTCTTATTGTGATTTTTACATTACATATTTACGAAAACGAATATAAGTTTACACGTCTCTTTGTTTCTGACATGTCTGTCACACACATCCAATCTATTTAATAACAGTTCACCACTTTATTGCACCATGTTGATCTTTCTTTACTATTTATAATCAAACAAGTCTTTTCAGATATTACTGTGAATTTGTCTTCGTCCTGAAATGGCAATTAACATGTCCACCACTTTGAAAATTTTGTGCCAAGGTTCTTCCGAATTGATCTTGAAGGTAAAGATTGATCGAATCATTTATAGATATGTTGAGCATTGTTGCAGCAGCCATATATGCGTCACTGGAGCTTGAGAGCATTGATCTGATCGTCTTTTATACCTCGGTAATGTTTCAGACTTTCTTATTGTGACTTCTTCCATTTTTTGCTTAACTTTTTCCTTGCAAACATTTTTTTTTAATATTTTTTTTCGTTTTTTGTTGCAGAATGATACATGCATCATGGTAAGGCTCAAGTCCGTTGATCTCATGGATAAGCACTGCTAAAAGTTAACTGAGGGTGCGTGTTATGAGATTAGCCCTTTTTTGGTTCGGGATGGTGGCGAAGAAGGAGTACACCAATACTTCCACATTGTGATAACAAACTATTCCAAAATAGATCCTGCATTCCATGATTCAATACCACATCACTATTTCATCCTAAACCTTGTGGACGATACCAATTGGTGGGGGCTTCTTGCTAATAATCTCTTTATTGGTAAAAATTTCATGGCATTGTTTACATTCTACATCTTTCATCCTTTTTCATAAACTGTGAATAGGAATATAGTTTCGATTTATCCCTTTGTTAAATGTCTTAGATGTCTATGGCATACTTCGATCGTATCAGAGGTCATCTAATTACAAGTGTAGGGGAATATACTCCATGTCATTCATATTGGACCTCGAAGACAAACGGTTTGCATAGTAGGTACAATTTTAATTGTTCGTTTAATTTAAACAACGTTAACTATAGTACAACTAGCGTCTCATTTGCAGTTTCACAATATTGCAGCAAGAAATTTCTCATCAGGTGTATCTTGCAAGGTGATGCTTTTGAGAGGACACTTCCACTGTTGGAAAATTTGCAAGTCAATTATGGAGTGTTTATTATTGTCCAGTATGCCCAAATCATGAGGAAGATAGAGAGAGATTCATGTACAATTAGTGGATAACATTTTTCTTTAACTTATGTCCTTCTTATATATTCAATCGTAATCCTTTTTTTAATTTATAGGTGTTGAGCTTTGTACTGTTCTTGATGCTACCTGCGTTTTCGTAGATCCAGATTACCCTGAAATTGCCATGGCGAAAAGCATTATCCTTGTACATTGAACAATTGGTTGTTTATTTTTTCTTTCTTTTGTTGCAGCGGTTTCCGCCACTGTTTACATTCTATTGGTTTTCTTTTGTGGTTTCTATGAAGTACATACTTTGTTTTGTTTTTGAACATGCTCTACAAGTATTTTACGTTTCCATATGATGAACAGGCGTAGAATATTTACTGCTTTGTGAATGGTACTCCCTCCGGTCCTAACCTCATTATTTTGGATGAAGTGTTCGTGGTGAAGAGATATTGTATCAAGGGTTTTGACCAAACGTTTAGGGATTCAATGAAGTTCAATTAGCAGGTACATAGCTAATTGCTTGTAGGAGAGGGTATCATTGGATTACCGCATGATAGTTTTGCAAACATAACATTACCATCAAATTTGTTTCTTTTTTATGATGATAATCTAATAAGGTGTATTGTTGAATCTACATACCCAAATTTAGTGGAGCGTTTATTCGACGAAGATTACCTAAACAACACGTCCATTTTAACTCCAACAACAGAACATGTCGATTCATTTAATGAATACATTTGTTCTTTGTTGCCAGGAGATGAAGTAAAGTCCTTTAATGTTGACTCTATAAATCGTATAGATTATTCAAATGACAGTTTTGATGATCTATATGTCACACAGTTTTTAAATTCAATTAAATATCCTGGGATTCTTTATCATAAATTGGTTTTGAAGGTGGGAGTACCCATTATGTTAATAAGGAACATTGATTAGGCATCAGGATTGTACAATTGTACAAGGCTTCAAATTACACAACTTGGCAAGAACGTCATTAAGGTGAAGGCGTTGTATGACACTAGTGCGGGCCAAGACATTTTGCTACACAGGATGGACATGAACTCATGTGAATCTAAGCTTCCATTCAAGATGACAAGAAGACAATTTCCAATTATCATTTCATTTGCAATGACAATTAAGAAGAGCCAAGGACAATCGATGTCAAATGTAGGTCTTTATCTACTAAATCCAGTTTTTTCATATTGACAACTTTATGTTGTTTTATCAAAGGTAAAGAATTTCAAAGGTTTAAAAGTACTGATTTTGAATTAGTTTAATAAGTATATGGACAACACAACTAATGTTTTATATAGAGAAGTTTTCCAAAACATTTTATCACATTCATAGTTGCAATAGAAGGAAACTTTGTTTGACTTTTTATTGTTGTAGTTTGAATTTCATATTTAAATAAATTCAATACTTTATTACTTTCATTTGTGTATTTCTTGACTTCTGCATTCTACCTATTAATTAATAAAACAGTTTGGTTATTACATTTGTGTCTTTATTATTTATATTTAAAACAGGATAGAATTCCATACTCCGTGCAACGCACGGGTCCGAAATCTTGTTTGACCTAAAAATTTACATATTTGTCCCAAAAAAATATACATTTGGCTCCCCAAATATTTTTTCTTTTTAATTAATTAATAAGTACACGTTTAGTCCTCAAATATTTTTCTCAAGTTCCGTCCCGCTGGAGTCCATTTGAGATTGACTTTGAGTTGAACCTGTTCTGTTCAAATATCCATGTCTTGAAACTCTGTTTTTGGCAAATGGCCATTTACCCTGCTTTTTCTCTCTCTTGTTTCCTTCCCCCATTGGTTTTTCTCTCAGGTATTTTCCAGAGGGTATTGATATATACTTCGAGAACGTAGGAGGGAAGATGCTGGATGCGGTGTTACTCAATATGAGGATCCATGGTAGAATCTCTCTGTGTGGAATGATTTCACAGTACAACCTCAATCATCTTGAAGGTGTACAGAATCTGCTCAATCTCATAGGGAATCGGATTCGCATGGAAGGGTTTATAGTTAATGATCATTACCACCTTTACGATAAGTTCTTGGAGATGGTGATCCCACTCATCAAAGAGGGCAAGATTGTTTATGTGGAGGACATTGTTGAAGGTATTGAGAATGCCCCTTCAGCTCTCATTGGCCTCTTTCATGGCCGCAATGTTGGAAAACAAGTGGTGGTGGTCGATTCACAATGATTTTGTATCAGTCATGGGCTTTTGCTTGGACACTACTCATTTTGTTGGATTGCCTAATAAATCTATATATCTAAACTGTTTGGCACATAATAATTAAATTTTTTAAGATTTACTCATCAAGTTCCTATTATAGGACGTATTTTAGAAAGTTTCTTTGATTATTAATAAAAGTCATTTAGAAAGTCATTAATACTTGATTGTCAATCTCAACCCGACATGCCTCTTTGTGTTATTCTTCCTTCTTCAATATGTCATGAATAGGGGTAATGTCAAAAAATTATATTTAATTTAAGACATTTAATAAGTTGATTGTCATTGCTTCTTTCACTTGAATTAGTCGAAAGTGCCGTGTAATATAGACTAAAGGAGAGTAGTCCTTTCCTCACCCTTGCCTCAATGGGTTCATTATACTCCCTATAGTCCTTAATGAACGTGAATAATGTTGTAGAAAAAAGGATGAGAGAAGAAAAAATTCGAGAAAGAAAAAATAGAATCATTACTAAATTTTGTATATGGCCTCTATTTATAACCTTCAAGAGTCACTACTTTGTCATATACAAAGAATAGTGAAGTTAATAATACAGATGAATGTACATTATATAACCATTAGCAATATTCATACATCTTGATGTAAATTAAGTAGCCTTTTAGCTTTCCAACTATCATTCATAGTGACTTGGATATGAGAGATCAAGAGTCCATAAACATCAACATAATTACTGTATTGATAACAAATAATTATTTTTATTGTTTTTGTTTAACATTGAAATTTTTATATTTTTTAATTATTTTATCTAATAATAACAGCACATTTGATAATTTGGGACAAAAACTATTTGATATTAAAAACTAGAAATAGAATAACCAATAAATGAGAAGTCTAAAACAAATAAAATCCATTGTGACATGTAAGAAATAGTAAGCATATATTATTAACACGCGTAATATTGGTCAAAATTAAAAATTTTATTATAAAATTGCTATATGTTTTGTTGGATCTTGTTGCATCATGTATGTAATACAGATGTATATATTGGGTTTTGGACTCTCTTCCTATGTGGAGAAAAGCTCGTGTTTTAATTGCCCAAATCGGCAAATCCTATATATTTGTTATTTTATGTATTTTATATTTTATGAAAAGCAAAGCAAAGAAAGGAAAAGGAAAAAAAAAGAATGAAGAGAGTGAGAGAATGAAAAAAAAAAGGTTTCCTATTGTTCTTTGTAAGAAAAAATAACCATCGTATTCTTTTTTGGGTTAAGTATCATATTTGTCCCTAAAGTACGCAGCCAGGAGCAATGTTGTCCCTTATGTTTTTTTAGGAGCAATGTTACCCCTTATGTTCCAAATCGTAGCAATGTCGCCCCTGTCTAACGGTTTGACCAACGTTGACTGTCAACTTAACTGAAATTGCTTATTGGGCAGCCACCTCTGTACTCTTATTTTCCCTCTCATCTTCCCACGTCATCCTCTCCCTCCCACTCCGAGACTCCTCCTTCCCTTCTTTCCTCCATCCGTCTCTCCCTCCCTCCTCCGCCCTTTCCGTCCCGCATCCCCCCCCCTCTCACTCTCCCTCTCCCTCTTCAGCTTGCCCCCGAGGAAGGTGGTCGGCGAAGGCAAGATTGGAGATCGGGGGCAAGATCCGAGATCGAAGATTGGTGAAGGCGAGATCGTGAAATGGGAATAGGGATTTTTGGGTTTGTAAAATGGGGCTGCGCTCCGTTCACCGGCAAACTGGAAGACAAAGAGGGGGTCGGGTTCAGACTGGACCACCAGATGGAGCTGGTTGATGGCTTCAGTGGTTTCCCGAGGTGGATACAGAAACACGAAGGCTGATGGGGTCACCGAAAAACGACAGAGAGAGTTGCAGTCCAGGTGAAATCATGCCATTTCACTTTATTTTTTGGGTTTTGGGCAAAAAGCTCCTTCTTGTGTAGCAATCAATTGTTTAGATCTGACCTCTTCCTCAACCGTAACTCTTCCAACTCCTCCCCGTCTCCACCTACTCCCATCGCCTCTGCCTCCTCTGTCCCCATCTTCCTATGAATCATCACCATCTTCAAATTTTAGAAGGATCAGATTCTTTGTTTTATCTTATGACTAAAAGCATAAAAAATTATGATCGATGCTGCCTTCAATTTAAATCATCAATGGTTCTTGAAAAATTTGAAGCCTTTCGTTTGGTTAAGATCTCTTTCTTCAATGGTTTATAAAACATGATTTATGTTTGTGTTAATCGATCATAATATGTGAATTTGGTGGTTTTTGAAATTTTACTGTAAATTTACTGTTTGAAATTTTATTCTTTGAGAATGAAGGAACCGACAAAAGTGTTTTTTAGTTTTCCTTTAAAATTTGAATTCACTGGTTGGAAGAAAGAAGGGGAAAGTGGGAGGAAAGAAGGGGATGATGAGGTGGATAGGAGGGAGTGGGTGGAAGAATTAGGTGGTGATGAGGTGGCAATTTGTTTGCCATGGAAGCGTGTGACGTGTCAAAATTAACCGTTAAATATTAACGCTGTTAATGGGGAGGGCGACATTGCTACGATTTGGAACATAAGGGGTAACATTGCTCCTAAAAAAACATAAGGGGCAACATTGCTCCTGGTTGCGTACTTTAGGGGCAAATATAATACTTAACCCTTTTTTTTTACAAAGGCGCCGATTGAATAAAATATTTTGACAATCTGTATGTGTTACTATTGATATATAGGCATAAATTATGCCTTTAGACAATTTAATTGTTGAATTCCCGGTCAACAAATTAATTGTCAACTTATAAAAGATGACATAAACCTTCCATTTTCTTTTCTTTTTTCTTAAAAAAAGAAAGAGTTTAATATTCAGTGTCCATATTGATACAGAGAGTCTCATCACTCATGCCACAAAATACGTGTCGTGGACAAATTGTATCCTACGTACGCGCATATGTCATCATCAGTCTAACCACAATCTCTCCTTTTATGTTTTTTATGGTATTTTTAGCTGTTTTTTATCTAATTATAAGTTTATAGTTTTAGTTGTTTGACTGGATAGTTGCACATTTTTGTGTATTTCTTTGGAATCAGTGTGGGTGGAGGGAAGCAGATATTCTCAGTATCACTTCTTTCCTCATCCCTCAGTATCTTGATCTGGGCCGTCCAAAAGTTGATCCAACGTCCAGAAATGGGCTTTTTAAAAATTTTATTTTTACTGCATACGGTGTCGGTACCGCATGCGGTACATATAAAATTTCTTAAAAGCCCCTTTCTAGACGTTGGATCAACTTTTGGACAGTTCAGAACAAAAGATACTGAGGGATGAGGAGGGGAGTGATACTGAGAGAATCCGAACTGGTGGGTGGAGGCAGGGGGTGTTAGGGGTGACCCCTGCCTCCCAAAATTACAAAATATGACCTAAATTTTTAAAAAATTATATTTCAACCCTACAAATTTCAACATTTTCATTTTTATCCTTATTATTTGTTTCATGAAGAGGTTAAAATGAATATATTGAAACATTTTTGGGGCTGAATATAATTTCATAAAAATTTAGGTTCTATTCTATAATATTTGCCCCCTTAATTGTGATTTCTGGCTCCGCCACTATTTGGAACTTTCTTGTACCTTATTTTAATCATAGTGGATCATATTTTCATTGATCTAAGTGACTTGTGGTTTTTACCCTTGAGTTGAGAGGTTTTCAACGTTAATAATTTTGATGTCTCTTGTGCTATTTAATTTCTATTATATATTTGTTTACTTTGTTTCCTCAAGAATCTTCTATATGCATTGCGATCCTTCCTAACAAGTGGTATCAGAGGCAGGTTCACTAGTTATCAGATTGTCTAGCGGTTGAGTTGTTGACTTTGCTTGAGTGATGGAGACAAAAAGAATTGCTTCTTTAAATGGTCAGAA
Source organism: Acacia crassicarpa (assembly GCA_034222035.1). Classification (NCBI taxonomy): domain Eukaryota; kingdom Viridiplantae; phylum Streptophyta; class Magnoliopsida; order Fabales; family Fabaceae; genus Acacia; species Acacia crassicarpa. Next base: position 22,506,574 of record JAWXYG010000004.1, read on the forward strand.
GGTATATATAATAGAAGTTTTGGCTGCTAGAGGTAGTGTGGATGCACTAAATTTGCAACATGAGAGGCTTAATTAGGGGTGAGCATTCGGTTTTCTATTCGGTTTTTTGGTTAAAACCGAAAAAACCGAAAATCCGAAATACATATATCTTCTCCACCGAACCGAAACCGAAGTACCGAAATAACCGAACCGAAATAACCGAAATATTTCGGTTAATTAACCGAATTATTTCGGTTTTTGGGCTTCAAGTTGGGCCTTATTGTGGGTTTTTTATTTGGGTGAATTCTTTTTTTTTTTTTTGTTGGCTCGAATCAATCTTTTAATGATTCCTGCAAACAAACGGTGAATTATCAACCTACAATTTTCTTTCACAACCCACAGTCCACAAAATTCCTCCCTGACTTTGTCCTAGAAATTCAATGGCAGAACAAAGTGAACAATATTATACAATAGAGGCAAATTAACAACAAACCAAGATTATAATACATCGCAAATAAGAATTCAACAATGACAAAATGAATCACAGTATTGACACCCTAAAATACATGAATACAATCAAGGAACAACAAACGGAAAAACCATAATGAAATTTGAACACTTCTATTCTAATTCCCCTATAACAAATTAACAATACAGCCTCAGATCGAAAATTATTTGAGAAAGAAACACGGAAACACAGAATGAATCGATGAACTTGTTACCCTGCAAGCAATCACAATTCTCGGCTTCCTTTCTCACAACATCCAAAACTGAATCGATGAGTTCAGCCCTCTCGGTGTAATGACCCTTAGCCCAGTTGTTCCCTGCACCAGATTGCCCAAAGACGAAGTTATCTGGGCGAAAGATCTTGCCGAACGGACCGGATCTAAGAGAATCCGTGGTACTAGGCTCCAGATCTAAGAGAACGGCGCGAGGAACATACTTGCCTCCGATGGCCTCATTGTAATAGACATTGATGCGCTCAAGCCTGAGAAGGCGAGATGAAGGGTTGCAGAGTGCGAACTGCGAAGGTGAAGAGCGAACTGCGAAGGTGAAGAGCGAACTGCAAAGGCCAAGTGACGTTTAAGAGACTATCAGATCTGCAGAGTTTGACTATCGGATCTCTCCTTCTCGACGACAGGAGGCGTTCTAACGTTTGAGAGACTGAGTGCGAGAGGAAAGCGTGTCGGCGACTGGCTAGAGCTAGGGTTTTGTGTGTGAAAGTGAAAGGGAAGATTGAGGAGTTCTGATTCATATGCGGCCGCGGGGTTTCGAATTCTGATTCAAAGATGGAGGAGTTTTTTTTTTATAAAAAGATGGAGGAGTTACTTCCACTGGGTTAGGGTTTTCAATGGATTTAGGAATTGGGTTGGTTTTGGTATTGGGCTTCAGTTGAGCTGGGCCAAGGTCATGCATAATTGGACGTCTGGACTGATTAAAAATTGTAAGGTAAAAAAATATAACTATAAAACGACGTCGTTTCAATTAATATCGGTTATTCGGTTTTAACCGAAATAATTTTTCAAAGACCGAACCGAAAAAACCGAAAAACCGAACCGAAAACACCGAACACCGAATCAGTCGGTTCGGTTTTCGGTTTCGGTTTTGATTTGCTCACCCCTAGGCTTAATCATATCCATAAAATAATGGGAAGGATGCACTTCCCAGATGACTAATGAATAAACTAGACTATCTTTCACAAAGAATGTTTCTTCAAGAAAGTTAAGAGTTGCTTAAATAGATGCACCTTGACATTAGTAAAAAGTTTGAAGTTTGTCATATGAACACCGAATTGGTGGTAGTTCCCACATAGTTGTTAGGGAGGAGATGTTGGGTTTTAGGCTTTCTTCCTATGTGGAGAAAAATCCAAATTTGCCCAAATTTTATATATTTTCTATTTTATGAAAAGAAAATAAAGGAAAGTGAAAGGGGAAAAAAAAGGAAAGAATGAAAGAAAGGGAAGTTTCTTGGTCGCTCTTTTTGAGAAAGAATATTCTCTTAAAGCCTCATAAATTAAGATTGTGTCTCACTTATTTAAGTGAAAAGAGAGCATATAAAGTTTTCAGGAAAAGAGGCCTCGCCAATAGGCTGAAGCTGGAGAAGTCAGAGATATCTAATTTTGCTGCCATTTGAGATAAATGCAGCTTTACAGATTAGTATTGGTAAATCGATGTCTTTGCATTCGTTACCTATTAGATTGAGCTGAAATTTGGTCAACAGATTGAGAACATATGGTTCAAAATTTCCAACAGTAGGATCGTTGTTTAGATGCTTGGTTTTAGAGAAAATGTGTTCCAGGCCAGGGACCTTTTCTTAGTATTTTTAGCTATTTGTTTTGTAATTACAAGCTTGTAGTTTTAGTTGTTTGACTGGGCGGTTGTACGTGTTTATGCATTTATTTAAGAGTCTCTTGTACCACCCTATTTTGATTATATTGGATTATATTTTCATTGGTTTGTACGACCCATGGTGATTATCCTTAAGTTGAGGGGTTTTCCACATTAATAATTTTGGTATCTGGTGTGCCATTTAATTTCTATCACATATTTATTTATTTTATTTCCTTAACACTCATACAGATGAGAGGAAGGTTTAATACGCTTCTTCCTAACTGTGTCAAATAAGCCAAATCTGTAGGTTACATGTGAATTGCTTCCAATTAAAAAGACCTGGAATCTTTGAATTTTTTCCCCGGCGTCATTTTGAATTCGTCGTTTTTGATAACATCGATTATCTAATTGTTTTCTCTCCAACAAATCAAGACAAAGGTAATATAAAATGCCGACAACTTCCACAAACAACCTAATGTATATAGTGCAAAGTTCTTTAAAATTCCCAATCATGTGATGTGATTTTGATTTCTGAAAACCATATGTTCGTCACAACTCACAATCTTAATAGAAAATTATCTACTTGTCGGGCTTTAATTAATTAACCAATTGATATTTAATTAACAATAAACAAAACATCATCCACAATGACTACGTTCATAGGGACTAATTAAATATGTTTTTCGTAAACATCTACATCCATGAAACTTATGCAAATAAAACAAGGTATCTAAGACTATTTTTGTAAGTGTTCAAAAAAAAAAAGGGACTATTTTTGTATATTTTAAAATAAATTATTAAATTGTAATAATAAAATAAAAATTGTTATTTTGACTCAATTAAGATTCAGTCTTTAACTTTAACGGTAGGAAACTAATGGTGATGTATGCAAAGTCAGAAATTTGGCAAAGAAGAGAATTGTAAGTTGGTTTAATCTTCCTCCCTCAGTCGCTCCGTGCTCATCTACAAAATATTAAACTAAGAATTGATATTCTAGGCTATAGTCCAATTGGAACAATTTCTCAGCCAAACATTAAAATAATAATAATAATAATAATAATCCCATAAGTCCAGTGCCATAGTGCATAAGTCTGATTGGAGGCACCCAATTGGCATACCAAGCATGTACAATTATCAACTAGAAACAAAGTGAATTTCCATAAACGGAGAAAAAATGGCAAATCTTAATTTGTTAAATAAGTAAGGGGAGAAATATGCACAATAAATTCCAAGGGAAGGGAAGTGGATATTTTTCAATAGGGAGAGGTTCTGTTTTATGCATATTAATGGGTTTTGAAATATTGCGCTTTAACAATTGGTTTCGTCTTTCGGAAAGGTGATGAGAATGATGGCTTTTTGACCAATTTTCCCTTAATTAAATAACTAATTACTAAAATGCCCCTGTTTGGAAATATATCACCAATATGCCCCTATTTAGTCGATTACACCCTGAGAAGTAATCGACTAAACTGCGGGAACTTGAGAGGTTTATTCCACTAGGTGACACCTCAGATACTGATGTGGAGGGTGATTTTGATGTTCGCACGAACCCAGTAAACTTGAGTACCACAGCAATGCCACTGCTTCGTGTTGACCCAATTAGCAGTGGTAAGTTAGTAAACTTGTATTTGTATTTGTAATTTTGATATAGTGGTTCTGACGAAAAAAAAAAAATCATTTTGACAGATGTAGGGCCTAAGAGTGAGCCATTTTGGAATGAAAGCCTACGCACTATTCCTTCATTAATTGGGCGCACTGTGATGATGACATGGAGATGTTGTATGGTGATGATGACGGACAAGGTGGTTGGCATTTAGGTGATCCATTATATTTGTATCAGCAATTTCCTTCTAAGTCTGAAATGCAACATGTCGTGAAATTATATTGTATGAAGTCTCATCATACAGCCAAAGTTGAAAAAAGCGAAGAGCATAGGTTTGTGATGAGGTGTCGAAATCATGCTGACAGCTGTCCCTGGTATATGAGGGCAATTTTCGCGAAGAATGGAAATAGTTGGGTGGTGCGTAAATGGGGTAAAGATCACACCTGCCTGAACCAAAGTCTCACCCGAGATCATAGACAGTTAGATTCAGTTGTTATATGTGTAGCCATTATCAGTAGGTTTTCTTTTCTTTGTTTGTTTGTTTTTTTTTTCAGTTACATTCGGTTTGTTTATTGACAGTACATTTAGAATTTACTTTGTTTTCACTAGGTATGTTAAGAGAAGATCCAGCTTTAAAACCAATGCTGATACAAGAGAGGATATAGCGTCTATATGGATATAATGTAACATACAGGAAGGCTTGGAAGGCGAAAATGAAGGCCATTGTGAAGTTATTTGGTGATTGGGAGGAATCATATGCACTCTTGCCCAATTGGTTGACATACATGACGCAGTGTAACGTGGGTTCTGTTTTCAAGCTTGATACTAATGAATGTTTCGATGAGCGTCATTTTTATAGCGATAAACGCGTCTTTCGTAGGGTTTTTTGGACATTTCACCAAACCATTGAAGCCTTCAAATACTGTCAGCCCATACTACAAATTGATGGCACCCACTTGTACAGAAAATACAAAGCTACTCTTTTGATTGTGACTTCACAGGATGGGGATGGGAAGGTCCTGCCCATTGCCTTTGCTGTTGTTCCTCCTAGTGAGAAGTATGATGATTGGTAGTGATTTCTTTGTCTCCTACGTGATCATGTGATGCAAAGGCGAGGTATTTGTTTGATATCTGATCGTCACGCCAGTATCATAAAAGCAGTTAAAGATCACCCTACTTGGCAGCCTCCATATGCCTATCATGTGTATTGCCTACGTCATGTCAGAAGCAACTTTAATACTAAATTTACGTCATAAAGGTGGTTTCTTTGTAGTAGACTTGTTGAATATTTTGTCACCAAGTGTGTTGAGATTAACAAACATATGGCTATAGGTAGGATAGTCTCAGAACAGATTGAAGAAGCGATACAAAAGATGGACCAGTTCACAGTCACATACCGTGTGCAACTCTATGACAGAGATTTACAATTATTTGAGGTTGAGGACGCATACAATCAATCTACACATGATGTTGGTGACATAATGAGGGTTGACTTGATCAATCGCAAATGTCAATGTGGGAGGTTCACAGCAAGAAGGTATCCCTGCAACCACGTATTAGTAGTATGCAAGATGGAAAATTTGAACCATTACGATTATGTTGACCCAGTATTCATTATCCCATACATTAGTCAAGTATATGTTGTACACTGGTATCCGATAGGCAATGAATTGTTGATTCAACAAGGAGATGGCCCAACCGTTATCTCGAATGCAACTTTGTCACGCACACAGGGAAGACCAAAGTCTACAAGGATACAGAATGAGATGGATTGGGTGAAATCTCAACCCTCAAGAAGTCAGCAAAGATGTAGAAATTGCAACCAAGTCGGTCATAATATGCATACATGTCCAATGAGGATTAGACAAGCTTGAATTCTATGTAATGTGTTTTGTATTGAGTTTATGATGACTTGTTTTGGTAATGACTTCAAAATTTGAACCATTGACTAATTGTTATGTTGTAATGAACCATTGACTAATTTCGGGACATTAGCGGACCAATCCTATGCAACACCATTAATTTATGCTAAAAATATCTTCCCTAAGTCACATTGACATGTAAAAATGAGTGGGATATGTACTTGACTAAACCGTCCAGAGGCATCCTCACCTGCCCAATTCGATTTCCAACTTGGACTAAACCATTTCCCACTCATTTTTACATGTCAATGTGACTTAGGGAAGGTATTTTGAGCATGATTCATTGGTAGCATTAATGCCTTTCATGACATCACGAAAGGAGAATCCACGCTTTAGCTCAACTATGTCCTCCATATCAACATCGTCGTCGTCATCATCATCATCATGGACCTCAAAAGGAACAATGGATAGAACCAGGCCAACATCAGGTACATCCTCCTCGATAATAATGTATTGCCACACACCATTTGGCCCCTTGGAGATCTTGCACTACTCCAATAGACGTTGTACAAACCTAGCATTCCACATTGTGAGGTTCTTCATTTGCTCAATGTACATAGGAACACAAAAATGCTCCAATATCCTATGAACTAGATAAGCGTATAGGAGTGCAGCGTTATCCTTCTGTTTGGCCTTATACATCATCCAACATATATAGTGCCTCCAATTCACCTGTATGCCATGACAGACAGCCCAGATAATAGGAATGTCACCCTCCAACACCCTCGAATGATTGTGAGGCCGAGGGAACAATATGTGGGTGATGAAGTAGAGTACACAGGCCTCAACAATCAGCTGGCCCACAGTAAATATAGCTCTATGACCTCATTCACAGCCTCAGCTCGATCAAATCCATCAATGGGGGTAATGTTATCCCCATCATATTGAACTGTATCCACTGCATCAAAATCATATCCTAGTAACTCTATCCATATGGGAGCTATCATCAATCCTTCCTTCATAAAGAGGAACATGTCATCTCCGCCAACTGAGGTTATGGTAGAAAGCTCTCACCATAACCTCTGGGTAGGGACATGTCATCTCTGCCAACTGACTCAAATAGGAACCCTTCAACAACGGCACTATCTCAAATCCCTCCTTCGCAAAGAAGGCCATATCTAATGACTTCAGCTTGCAAATGAGTTTGCTAGTAAAAGAAGCCATGAATTGTGCATGTTGTTCTGCATCATTTTCAACCAGATAACCAGAAGGGAGGTCAACAACAGGCTCACGCTGCTGTGGCCCAAAAGAGGATGCCCCATGGTTCGCCTATTGCTTCGTCTGCCTCACACCCTCATTGTCAGTGTTAGTGGGGGGTTCTCTGCAACGCATGATAACAACAAAGACCTACAAAAGGACATTACAAACAATCAACAAGCAATAAACATTCATCATTTTCACTTTCCCATATACATTCATCATTTTCACAAACAAACACAATCAATATAAACAACAAACATTCAAGGAGATGAGTTATTCAAAAAACTTAAAATCTAAGCAACATAAACAAACATTAATCAATATAAACAACAAACATTCATCATTCTAACCCCAAAAAAAAAAACACAATCAAGAACAAAAAATTTGATGAAAACCGAAGTGAAATTTGTCCCCAAAAAAAAAAAATCTCAAGCGATGTAAATCTTTTCACTTTCACATGTACATTCATCATATTCATCCGTACATAGGAATGAAATACTCAAATCAATCAAAGATACACAACAAAACCACCCAATAAAAGCACAAAACGCAAAAACGACGGCGAAAATTTGAAATAGAGATGAGAACATATCGAAATCGACGCAAATGGCACTAGATTGAAGTTTCCTTCACAACCCACCAACGGATTCAGCAAGGTTTTGGTGAAAAAATCAAAGGGGGAGAGGTTTAATCGAGTATTAGGGTTCAGTTGGAGCAAATGGAGTTTTAAAGTAACCCATCTGGCGCAATGTAATTGACTAAGTACTGTAGCTTAATCGATTACATCGCGGGGAAATTTAAAAATAATAATAATAAGGCTCCGCAGTTTAGTCAATTACATCTCGAAGTGTAATCGACTAAACAGGTTGTAGTTGACTAAACAGGAGCATATTGGTGATATGTTTCCAGACAAGAGCATTTTGGTCATTAGTTATTTAATTAGAGGCAAATTGGTCAAAAAGCCTGAAAATGATCATTCATTTCCCTCTTACAAATTTCATGATCGCAGACTTTATATGTGTGTGTTTCAAGTTATATTATCAGAAATTGCATTTAAGTCCCGTGTAAGAGAAAAAACGATAAAATTGTCCCTCTAAATCTGAAAATTTAAGTTCTGTGGGGCTTTTTTACAATAAATTTCAATTTTATTTACAAGTCCAAGGATATTTATTGATAACTCTATGAGTGTCTATTGACAAGTCCGTAGATATTTGACAATTATAATTTCTTGCAAAAGAATCACATGGATTTAAATGCAATCTTGAGATTTTAAGAGACCATTTTAAAGTTTTATTTGTTTCGGACCTGAATGCAATTTTTCCTTACGTTAATGGGTTTTGAAATACTTTATCATATATTCTTGTGTAATAAAAAAGTGAGAAAGAAATATGCACCCATCTATCCAGTCTAAATAAGGTTCCTCACGGTGGCTTACGACTCTATTAGGATAAAGTATTCAACATTTAAATATTTTAAATTTGGCCATGTGCATAAATTAAGAATTGTTAAACTCTTACTAATCTTACACGAAACTTTTCTATTTAAATTGATTTATTGGGATTCCCTCCTTTTTTTTATACTATATATTTTAATTATTTAATCATACATTATCAATAATTATTTATTGATAAAAATAAACTGTGATTTAGATGCAAGACACTTTTACAAAACCTTGAAAATATGAACCAACGGCCTATAAATAAATAAGGATTGAAAAAGTAATTCAAAACACACCAACTTGAACATTTAGCTTATTCTCACCTCTTCTCTCGTCAACCTTGCCCCACGACGAGAATATATAACGGAGAATCCATTGCAGCGACGGTGAGGAGCTCGCAATGGCCGTAAGTGTCGACGGTGGACAAGTCCGAAACAAGCAGGTGTTAGTCAAGGAATTTTTCTCTGGCTTTCCCAAAGACTCGGACATGCTCTTCACTACTTCCTCTATCAATTTGAAGCTTCCAGAGGGTTCCAATGGCGTTTTAGTGAAGAATCTCTATCTTTCTTGTGATCCCTACATACAATATCTTATGTCCAAACCATCATTACCCTCTAATATCGATTCCGTCCAGCCTGGCTCGGTGAGTATCTCTCTCCATTTCACCCTTAATTTTTTGTTCGGATTAATGTTTAATTATTCGTATGAAATTAATGTCAAACAATGGAATAGTAAGTATTTTTAATTTTTTGGGTCCATCATGGAACGATGCTATTAATTTTCTTACTATAATCATTTTTAGCAGAATCTTTATCTGTTTTCACTCATCGGTCGGTGATATTCCAACATAATAGATAGATAAAGGAGATGAACTGGTATTTTATCGGCTTATGTACTATTTTCCGGCACATTTTGGATAAGCCATAGTCAATTTTGATAACTTCAAAGCTTGTTTAGCCCTCTTGTTTTAACCTGTGTTGCTGTATAGTCCAACTAATTATGATATTTTGTTGTTATAACTTCACAGCCAATAAGGGGACTTGGGGTTTCAAAAGTTATTGATTCTAGGAATCAAAACTTCAGAGAAGGTGATCTAGTCTGGGGACTAACTGGTTGGGAAGAATATAGTGTCATCAGTTCGCCAGGGTATCTGTTTAAGATACAACACACAGATCTTCCTCTCTCCTATTATACTGGCATACTTGGTAAGCTGTTTTCCCTATTTTCTTGTGGACATCAGGTAAGGTTTGAGGAGGGTGGAACTATGTTTCCAGAGGAACGAGTATGGGTGCTCATCAAGAGTGATGAGCACCCAAATTGAGTTTGTTATAGTGATCCGTCTTATTTTCCAGTGAAATCTATGCTTCTCCTGGAGATGGGATATCATTACGGCAGAATAAAAGAACCCAAGAATGCTTGTCTATAATTTGTGCTTAAAATCAATTTTGCTGATGGTAAGGCAGAAAGCAAATACTAGACTTAGATGCAGTTTTATACTTTTGTGATTAGGTTCTTGAGTGAAGTTATAAGTTGCGTAAAGAGTTCTTTGAAATATCAAATGATGTGATGCGGATTTATAAACATCATATACCTGTTGACAAAAATCATACACATTTAATATTGGTTTCTGTTATATGCATACCACTTACCTCTTCTATTGTTTCATATTAAGTCTGTTTTTATAAAGGAAGTAGAAGTAGAGTAGGTGTCTCTTCGCCCCCCCCCCCCCCCCCCCCTCCTCTTCTTTTTTTCCTTGACTTGAAACAATTGCCAAACACAGACACTCACATTCACATGAGGGATTAAGCACAGGGCCTCCCCTCTCTTGGGGAGGTCTTGGTGCCATTGGAGCAATAGGCCTCTAGTGAATGGATGTGTATTTATTGGTGCAAAAAGACAAGTTGTTATCTATGTTTTGACTTTTAAGTTTGGTTCTATATGTTTCTCAAAGCTTCACCAAATACGAACATAATTAAGGAGTACATGCAGGTATGCCTGGTATGACTGCTTATGCTGGATTTTATGAGGTTTGTGCTCCTAAGAAAGGAGAGACTGTATTTGTATCAGCTGCATCTGGTGCTGTAGGTCAGCTTGTTGGGCAATTTGCTAAATTGATGGGTTGCTATGTTGTTGGAAGTGCAGGAAGCAAAGAAAAGGCATGATAATTTACTTGAACTTTAAGTTTTATAGTTAATTTTATGTAAAATGCACGAGACTTTTGGCCAAAAAAATAAAAGTAAAAAGCACCAGACTAATGAAGTCTCAAACTATCATTCATTCTCAATTTGTAATTTATTTCTAGTTTAAATTTTATCTGTTATAGTTCATGCCTTGATCAAATGTGTAATACAGGTTGACTTGCTCAAGAGTAAGTTTGGATTTGATGAGGCTTTCAATTACAAAGAAGAACCCAACTTGGATGCTGCTTTGAAAAGGTTAGTGGTTAAATATTTGCCCGTAACAGGTTTGATTGCATGAGGGATGGTTCTGGGAGCCATTTGAGGTTGACTTTGAGTTGAACAGTTCTGTTCAAATTATCTATGTCTTGAAACTGTTTTTGACACATGGCCATTTACCCTGCTTTTTCTTTGTCTTGTTTCCTTCCCCCATTGGTTTTTCTCTCAGGTATTTTCCAGAGGGTATTGATGTGTACTTCGACAACGTAGGAGGGAAGATGCTGGATGCAGTGTTACTCAATATGAGGATCCGTGGTAGAATCTCTTTGTGTGGAATGATGTCACAGTACAACCTCGATCGTCCTGAGGGTGTACAAAATCTGTTCAATCTCATACCTAAGCGGATTCGCATGGAAGGGTTTGTAGTTACGGATCATTACCACCTTTACGATAAGTTTTTGGAGATGGTGATTCCACTCATCAAAGAGGGCAAGATTGTTTACGTGGAGGACATTGTTGAAGGTATTGAGAATGCCCCTTCAGCTCTCATTGGCCTCTTTCATGGCCGCAATGTTGGAAAACAAGTGGTGGTGGTGGATTCACAATGATTTTGTATCAGTCAGGGGCTTTTGTTTGGAGGCTACTCATTTTGTTGGATTGCCCTAAATCAATAAATCAATACTGTTTGGCACATAGTAATTAAAATTTTTAAGATTTACCCATCATGTTCCTATTATAGAATGTATTTTAGAAAGTTCCTTTGATTATTAATAAAATTCATTTGGAGAGTAATTAATACTTGATTGTCAATTTCAACCAAGCAATTAATGGTTAGGCATGCCTCTTTGTGTTGTCTTCCTTCTTCAATATCTCATGAACAGGGGGGAAGTCAAAAAATTACATTTAGTAAGTTTATTGTCATTACTTCTATCGTATGAAATAGTTGAAAGTACAATGAAATATAGACTAAAGGGGAGTAGTGCTTTCCTTTCCCTGCCCTCATTCCTTTTTCTCAAAATGTGTTCATTATACTTCCTTTAGTCCTTTAATGAACATGAACAATGCTGTAAAAGTAAAGAAAATTTAGGATAAGAGAAGAGAAAATTTGAGAGATTGGGACCTCATTCCATACTAAGAGTTATATACTTGTTATGTGCTTATACCTCTAGTTAGAGGTATAAGCATATTTTTTTTAATTTTTTTTTTATATATTGTATGGGTGCAAAAAACATATCAGAAAACAACATATAATTTAAATCTAAATAAATACAATATTTAAAAAAATTTTAAAAAAAATGCTTATATCTCTAAGTAGAGATATAAGCACATAATAAACATATAACTCTAAGCATGGAATGTGAACTCGAAAAAAGATGGAGCAATTCTCATGTACTTATGTTTCTTGTGCATTACTAAGCTTTGTACATGGTCTTTATTTATAGCCTTCAAGAGTCACTAGGGAGACTCATATACAATAAACGGTAAAATTAATACAAATGAATGTACATTGTATGATTATGTGCAATATTCATGCATCTTGATGTACATTAAATAGCCTTTTAGTTTTCCAACTACCATTGATAGTGACTAGGATATGAGAGATCAAAGAATCAATGAACATCCATATAATTCAATATTCATAACAAATAACTATTTTTAATATTTTCTTAATATTGAAATTTTTATATTTTTGAATTATTTTATCTAATAATAACAGCATATTTGATAAATTTGGGACAAAAACTACTTAATATACAAAGATATTAAAAACTAGAAATAAAATAACCAATGAATAAGAAGTATATAAATTAAATAAAATCCGTTGTGACATGTAAGAAATATTAAGCATATATTATTAACACCCGTAATATTGGTCAAAATTAAAATTTTCATTATAAAATGTGCTATATGTTTTGTTGGACCTTGTCTTTTTTTTTTTTTTTTGCTATAATGGATCTTGTCAATTTGTCATCACGTATGTAGTACAAATGTGTATATGTTGGGTTTTGGGCTTCTTCCTATGTACGAAAAAGCCCATGTTTGAATTGCCCAAACTTTATACATTTCCTTTTTTTTTAATGTATTTTTTATCAAAAGAAAAGAAAAGAAAAGGAAAAAAAAAAGGAAAGAATAGAAAGAAAAAAAAAAGAGGAAAGTTTCTTGATTGTTCTTTGTGAGAAAAATATTTTTTTTTCAGAATTTCCTAATTTGTTGTTATATCTCACTTATTTAAGTAGAGAGATAATATATTAGGTTTTCAGGCAAAAAGGCAGGGTAGGCTGAGGCTACAAAGGTCGAAGAAGTCTAATTTTGCAACCATGTATGATAAATGCAACTTCACGGGTCAGTATTTTTAAATCAGCATCTGCACATTCGTTGCCTGTTGTATGGATCTGAAAGTTGGTTAGCAAGTTAACAACATATGGTTTGGAGTTTTCAAAGATGGGACTATTGTTTAGATGCCTCGTATGAGAGAAAACATGTTCATTGTCAGAGACATTTTTTCTGGTATTTTTAACTCTTCGTTCTCTAATTAGAAGTTTGTAGCTTTGTTGGTTGTTAGTTGGGTGGTTACACATGTTTATGCATTTGTTTGGGACTCTCTTGTACCTTATTTTGATCATACTAGATCATATTTTCATTGATTTAGATGACCCATGATTTTTACCATTGAGTTGAGGGGTTTTTCACATTAATAATTTTGGTTTCTCTTGTGCCATTTAATTTCTATTATATATTTGTTTACTTTGTTTCCTCAAGGCGCTTCCATGTGACAAGAAGGTTTAACATTTGCTACGCTCTTTTCTTATAAGTGGTATTAGAACCAGATTGATTGGTTATCAGATTGTCTGGCCATTGAGTTGTTAACTTTTCTTGAGTGATGAAGAAAAAAGGAATTGTTTCTTTAAATGGCCTGAGGGAGTATATATGATAGAAGCTTTGGTGGCTAGAGGCAGTTTGGATGCTACAGATTTGGATGCATCAAGTTTGCAACATGAGAAGCTGAATCATCAAAAAAAAGAGGGGGGGGGGGGGGGGAAGGATGCACTTCTTGGATGATTGATGAACAAGCAATAGTATCTTTCACGAAGAATGTTTCTTTAAGGAAGGTCAGAGCTTGAATGGATGCACCTTGACATTTGTGAAAAGTTTAAAGTTTGTCATATGAACATCAGATTGGTGGTAGTCTCCACATAGTCGTAAGGAGATGTTAGGTTTTGGGCTCCCTTATATGGAGAAAAGCCAATAATTTAATTACCCAAATTTTATATATTTTCTATTTTATGAAAAGAAAATAAAAGAAACGAAAGGGGAAAAAAAATAGGAAAGAATGAAAAGAGTGAGAGAATGGGGAAAAAAATTCCTAATTGTTTTTTGTAAGAAAGAATACTCTCTCATAATTCCCTAATTTGAGGTTGTCTCACTTATTTAAATGGAAAGATGGCATATCAGGTTTTCGAGCAAAGAGGCCTTGCCTAGGCCCGAATAGGTCCAGGTTAGAGAAGTCGAGGAAGTCTAATTTTGCTACCATGTGAGATAAATGCAATTTTATATATCAGTATCGATAAATCAGTGTCTACACATTTGTCGCCCGTTGGATCAAACTGAAATTTGGTCAACAGTTTGAGAATATACGATTTGGATTTTTCATTGGTGGGATTATTTTTTCAAAACTTGGTTTTAGAGAAAACGTGTTCGAGGTCTGGGGCCTTTTTTTTTTTTTTTGGGTATTTTTAGCTTTTTGTCCTCCAATTTAAGGTTATAGCTTTGGTAGTTTGTCTAAGTGGTTGTACGTGTTTGTGTATTTGTTCGAGATTCTCTTAAACTCTATTTTGATTATGGTAGATCATATTTTCATTGGCCTATACAACCCATAATTCTTACCCTTATGTTGAGGGGTTTTCTATATAATAATTTTGGTGTCTCTTGTGCCAATTAATTTATGCTATATATTTGTTTATTCGTTCATACAAGTGACAGCAAAGTTTACGTTACTTCCCAACAGTGTCAAATAAACCAAATCTGTCGATTACCTGTGAATTGCTTCCTATAAGATAGACTTGGAATCTTTGAATTTTTGTTTTTGTTTT